>OY728141.1:391823600-393073600 GCA_963277665.1 Viscum album | reverse complement strand
TGAAAATTTATAAATTTGTATATATTTTTCTAATACTAATCATGTATAATCTAGCATGATCCTTTCATCTCAATGAATTAGCAACCTTATTCCCTTTACCATGGTGGAAATGTATTGAGCATTCCTAACCCTTAATTATATCAATCCATATACTCCGGTTCATGTTAAACTCTTTATCAATGAATATATTACATAAAATTGTTTTATCAGTATATATATATGTAACTTTTTGGAATAAATATGATTCCTAAATATATTTAATGGAAGAAAATTACCTTATCTAACTCCAGATCTTGTGTTGGGTATTTTTTCTCACGAACCATCAATTTTTAAGTGGAAGAATATATAACCATTAAATTTTTCATATGAACACCTCCCAATCCCTACTTGTATACATCACTATATACTATAAACCCTTCTCCAATATAGGGTAATATATGCATAGGTATGATGGCTAAGCTTCTATTTAGTTCCTTGAAATTTTCCTCACATTCATCTATCTAGAGGAACTTGGATTCTTATTAAGTTAACTTAGTCCAAGGATTAGATAGTCATGAAAAATTCTCTATAAAACATCGTTAATATCTAGATAAACCAATAAAACTATGAATATCACTCACTATGGTTATTCTAGGATAACATTCAATAGCCTCCATTAATTTAGCTACTGATATTTCTTATCTTGAGATTATATGACCAAAAAATGAAACCTTTCTCATCAAAAATTCAAACTTTTTAAAATTTTAATATATTTTTTCCTTCATTAGGTTATTTAGTAAAATTATCATGTGCTCTTCATTCTCTTACATGATCTTTGATTAATAAGAATATCATCTATAAATATTGACACAAACTGATGAAGGTAATCTCTAATAAATATATTCATTAAATCCATGAATATATAAATTTAATTAGTAAGGAAAAAGGCATTACTATATATTCATAGTGTTCATACCTTGTATGGAATGTCTACTTTGGTATATCATCCTTCTTGACACACAATTTACGATATCCAAATTGTAGTTCAATCTTGTAAAAGTAATTATCTCTATGAAATTGATCAAATAAGTCAACAATACATAGAAGATGATAAATATTCTTGATCGTGATCTTGTTCAACTCTTAATAATCAAAGTAGTGTCTCATCGATCCATATTTCTCTTTAATAAAGGGAAACAATGTTACCTAAACTGACACTCTTGGATGAATGAATAAATTTTCTTAGTTTTCCTGGTGTTTCTTACTCATTTTCTATAAATGAATTGGGTTCATTATAAACTTATTCCTTGAATTTGGTGTAGTACCTTGTATGAGTTCTATTGAAAACTAAACTTCATTTTTTTGATGGAAGACTAGTGAATTTTGTAGAAATAAATCCTCAAAATTCATCCCAATAGGCATATCATCTATGTTGAGTTTCTCCCCAACCATTTTAGATAAACACCCCTTATGAATGGGAATTAAGACCCATACAACGGATGTGATATACATCAAAATATCTTACTTTTTGTCACATTGATAGATGATCATAAATTAATTTGGAATATCAAACATGAATTCCATTCCATAATAAGTAATGTGGTATTTATGTAGAGAAATCCAATCCATGCATATAATGAATTCAATTTCAACCAAAGGAATAATGAGAATATTTTTTGGAAGCACATTCCCGCCAATTTCAACTTGAGAAGAATAATAAACTTGAGATATGATCATTATACCATTAGGGGTTTCACTGCTAATTACACATCTAATCATTTTGGTGGTATCATGATACCTATATAGATTTCTTTAGATTTGAAATAATAGGTAGATCAAGAGTCAAATAATAAATTATCAGTATTGTTATGGATAATAAGTGTACCTTTTATCATATTGTTATCACACCCCACGTCAAAATAGTGATCACATTAGATTTACTATTTTCTGTTAGAATAAGATGTTTCTATCTTCAATCATTATAATTAACTCTCAGGTTTTGGTATTGTTTATAAAAATTACCTTTTTCCATACACTTTTTGAACATAAATCGGCGAAGTTCATTATTTGAATATTTCTCTCTATTCGCATTGTTAGCAAATATCTTCCCATCACTTCAGCAATCCATTTCTTAGTGACCTTACCTTACATGTTTAAAACATTTAGTAGCCCCCATAAGAAAATTTACTCCATGCATATTCCAACATATTGAGCATAAAGGTAAGATCATACTCTTCTCTCCATGGTTTTTAGATTTTCCTTTGAACTCCATCTTCCTTTTATTTCCCAAACCATTATATTGATACATAACTCCAACCTCTATTTCCACCTTGATAGTACATCGAAAATTATATTCATAGATACTGGATTATATAATGTAAAAAACATTTTAAGTCTACATTTTGAGCCATTGAAGAACCGATCAACCTTACCTTTAGGTTGAATGATCATACCAGAAGGGTACCATGCAAGTCTTGTAATGTTTGTCTCATTGGTTCAAACAGATTCATCATCATTATTCTTTAATTCGTGGAACTACATATGTATATTCATTTTAAGAATACACAGAATGTACTTATTGAATAATATGATCCCAAACTCATCTTAATCCATGAATTCAATTTCTTCTTATTTCCTCATATTCTTGATATGAGTCCGCAATTGATCTGCTTCACCTTCAAAACGATAGATCGAAAAAAAATATGTTATGTTTCAAACAATGGAGAATGGAAAATAGATTTTCAGTGGTACTGATACTTTGTTTGGGAATAATTATATCAGAAGATCCACTAAAATAGGGTGGATGTTACCTCATGAAGGACTCTATTGAAATTTTACCCTCCTTTTTCATTTAGAAGTCTAGCACGATTCAAATCTTGTGATGGTTTTGCGGTCATAGAAAATATATTTTTCATTCCAGATCTCATTGAATTTGGATTATCAAGAGGATAATAATTGCATTATCCATGTCCCTAAGAATTAAATTGGTTCTTTCAAGTTCCATCCATTGAATAAAACCAAAAAAATATTGTAATAAATAGTAATCATGATGGGTAACTATATGATCATGAAAATTAAATTATAAAATATATAAATCACAACAACTTATTTTTTAATACATAATGCATTAATTTTTCCCTTGTTCAATCATAGTCATATTATTTTTAAATTTTTTGTGATTGTTCATAAAGAGTTTGTGAATTTCCAAAGAATATCCCATGGGGGTGTCAAACAAGATGTCCTGAAAAGGCCCATTTTCATGCACTAGTTCCTGATTGAGTCTAGATCAATACAGTATTTTTAGGGTTGTGACAACTATGTACATCTATGACAGGGGCACATCCAATTGTAGTATGCATATGGGGATGTAATTTCTGGGAAACCACTAACTATATACTTTACAAAAATTCGAAGACATTTTCCTATCCTTTTAACTCCTCATTATACATATCCATAGACATGTCATTAGGTATCTCACTATGATTTTATCATCATAGTTTTCAATGTTTAACTAAAAATATCATATGATACCAACTATAGTGCCCCAGGATTAACATAAATATATATTACACCATTTTTTTGTGAATATTTATTAAATTACATAAACACACACCTGGGAACCCTAGTAGTTTAGTGTCTTTGGAAACAAGAAAACAAAAACAGCAGTCCATAATTGAGCTACATCATACCCCAATATTTTATTAACGACTAGATCACTACTTATAAATATCATAAACAATACAAATATTCCTAACCCAGGGAAAGAAAATATAATAAATGGTGATCTAAGATTCTCAGTAATGGTAAAAAAGAGATATTAGTAAGCACAACATGAAAATAAGGGCATGTGAACCTGATCATAACATATGAAAATCATACCTAACATATAAAAGATCATATACTTGAGTAAAAAAAATATTGGCAGTTTATAAGACTTGAATAATAAAATAATCAAAGAACATGAACCATAATAGAATGACATAGGTATAACACATGGAATTTATGGCAGAACAATAAGAATATAAAATAATTTTCATATTTTCCAAGGATCATTATCAAGGACATCATAGCAGAAAAAGTATTTTACTGTACAGAGATCAATCCTCATTCCAACCGTATCTTACCGAATCATGTTCACTCATCATTACATCCCTATATTACTATTCACAGTTCACTCCCCATTCGATCCATTTCTATCATATGAGATATATAAATCTTTACAAAATTCATTGGAGGGAGATATAGGTCCCACCCACATAATAATGAAATCTATGTTTATGTGTTTCAAAATACCATAAAAATTCATCACATTATAACCCATTACATAAAATGTGTATAATAAACATTTCATCATATCATAACCTATGGAAAATAGAGGGTTTTCCAAATCATTTCATTATAGAATAACACTTGATATGAAGAAGGCTTCACAAACATTTCTTCATGGATAAACCTATTTAAGATAAACAGGTTTCATTATAATCATTCATTCAAAAAATAATCCATCCAAATAAATAATATGAATGGTATCCTTAGATCATATCCTTAGTAAGGCATAAATAAAACCAATATATGTCATCTTATATAGAAAATAATTTTAAAATATCATTTAATACATTTATCGAGTAAAATATTATTCCTGCTTTGAGAAATACCTTTTGAAACATAAAACATGTGAAAAAATGTTTTGTTTGAAAATAAATTTGAAAATCTATAAAAGAATATTTAAATAAATGATATGTCATTGAATCATAAAATTTTGTTTAGGCCTTAAATGTTAAAATAAATATTCCTTTCACATTTTCCATAACAAACGAGCATTGTTTTGGAAAATGATATGAAGATTCCATTAATTTATTTATAAAGAGTAAAATATGTTTAAAATTTAGATTTATGATTAATAATATTTTAATAAAAAAATTATTTTTTAGAAAACATTTTCTTGAATGAAAACTGATTTGCGATTTAAGAGAGAGATAAATCCTTACTATATTGAAAAAAATCATAATAATATTAAGTACCAAAGAATGATATATTCTTACCATTACTTGAATATATCATGAATAAAATGAGGATAATAAATTTTTGATAATTTCTGAGAGTTAGATCATGAAATTTTCAAATGGATACTTGATCACAAACAATCTTACTAAACAATGAGATTGTACCATAAAATCATTGCCACTTTGGTATCCTTGAAACATAAACCCCATGAAAGAATAATATAAAATGGAAATTAAAATATAATTAGGATTAATAAAATAATGATATTATATATCAATTTAAATGTATATAAACTTTGTGAACTAATATAAGTTCATAACATAACATACATCTCAAAGAAGAAAAATTTAGACAAGAAATCCCTTACTACTTGGGTAACTTTTGAGTCGTAATAACTATGAAATAATAACATAAATGGAAACATTAATTATAATTAAATGTGGTATATTCATGATATATCAAATCATAGGGTATTATATACACCAAAAAAATAAATGACTCGTGAATATGGAATAAGTCTCTAAGAAATAAATGTGAGACTAGAAACCCTATTACCTTAAATCTTAATTTCTTCTTCACTAATTAAAAATTCCTATATAATAAATATATATTTATTATTAATATATCATAAAACCATATTCATATATATATATCATACCATCTATTATTTACTTATGACTCTATATTAGCCTTTTATTATTAGGTCCATGTTAAAGATCTATTTCAGTTAATAACCACATTATTTTTCGTATATATTTTGATTTTTTATTCTTAGTCCTCATATATAAGTCATTATTTCATCATATAAATAATGTAAAACTGGTATAAATTTCATATATTTTCATTATATAAGTATTTATGGTATTAAATTAAAATTATTGATAGGAAATGAAATGCACTGTTCAAGATGACGGTAGGACTTACCTACGCATGGACTTTGTTTTTCATTTTATTATCAGTTTGAATGAAGTATAAGTAAATGAAATATTATCATTATATAATACCTTTTATTCCATATATTTCATGTATTTTTTTATACCCAAACTTTATACATTCCATGTAAATAAAGAACAAATCACATCACTTCGTGAGGTGATAGTCCACAGTACACATGAATGATGTTACCGTATTTCCAAAAAATAGAAAGCCTGATGTTATGTATGATATAAAAAATTCTAGGATAATAATAATATAATTAATATCATAAATATAATATATAAATAGTATTTTTATCATTATTCCTAACCTTGATATGTCATAATAGAAAAATGACTAACGTCTATTCGTGAGTTGGTAGTCCACCGTACACATAAATGATGATTTTGTTACCCATTTTATAGAATTGTTTGTGGTTTTAGTCTGTACCCTTAATATATTTTTATTATATATATTTATTTTAATTATTTCATTATAAAATCATGATATGAAAATTAATTAGGGGTTTTGAGGAAGAAATAAAACAACAACGTTCATTGATGAATGTTATATCGTTTTTGGGAATCCTCTATAGATTTTAAAGAAAATCCCTCATTAGATGGATTTATGTCCAAAATAAGGTTATTAAGATGATTTGAGAGAATTTTTAATTTTATTTGTGTTAGATTTTTTTTTGAACCGAAGATGTGTTAAGGTGTGAGGAAGAGTAGAGAGTGGGAAGCCTCTTATAAGTGAGTTGATTGGAAAACATGTATATTTTGGAAATAGATAATTCCACCCATGTTTTACATGTGTCATAGGGGTCAAAAATGAAATATTCCCAAACCTATGAAAATTAATGGATAAAAAATGTATATAAAATGCTTTTTAGACATGTTTATAGGTTAATGTTACCCTTAAATTTTTAGTTTAACCCCGGGTAAACCCATCTTTACCTTCATCGCCATAATTAATATTTACTACATTCACTATTCATTTTTATCAAAAATTAAGATGGACTTATTATAAATTATAAATTATTCATTTTTTAAATATGGAATACATTTTTAAAAATTATATTAATATATGTGTAAAAAATTAATTTAAAATCAAGAACACATATGTGACAAGAAAATGTGTTTTTAAAGCAGAAATGATCAGAAGTTAACACGGTTTTTATAGATAATTTTAAAATAAAAATGATTCCAATTACCTAAATTGTATTAATAGATGTATAATTTAATTAAATAAACTTTAGGAAAATATAAATTATAATTTATCATTAGAAAACAATTAAATAAAATTTAAATTTTCAGTTAAAACTCAGAATTTTTCACTATTAATTAAAGAATAAATCTTCTCTAAAAATGGTGAAAATTCAATCAAATATAATTTTGGAATTATAAATCCATTAATGAATAGTATTTCATCATATTAATTTTCAAAAAGTGTCAATAATTAATTTTATTTTTGTTTATAAAAGAAATAAGAAGAATTTTATAAAGAAAATTTTATTTTCAAACTTATAAATAATTTACTAAAAATAATGTATTTTGTTATCAATATGTTTCCTTTATATAAAATAATAAAAACTAATATTTTAAAAAAATATCACAATTCATTTTTCTAAGTCTAATATTTTTGTTATAACATGCATGTTTATATAATATATCATGGTTTTTTTAAAACTTAGTGTTATGCATCACACAAGATAACCATGTGTTGCATGTAGTGAAATATAACCAAGGGTTTCTTGTAATTAAATATTTAATTGGTGTTGTGTGTAATGTAATATGTCGGTGAAATTTAATTTATTTGAAAAAATAATTCATAAAAAATCGTGGTGTTATGGTTAGGAAGAGGGTGATATATTAAATTTATATAATCAATATCATCTCATATATATCACATATATTTATCGATATTACATTTATTATATTCCATGTAAATACAAATTGAGAAATGATTCACAACACTTTTTGAGGAATTATTTCTTCGTACACACGAGCGAAGTAATCATATTTTGAATGGCATAGAACATAAAAATTTATATGTGATATTAAAATTACTAATGTATAATATAATAATAAATATCATATAAATGTGTTAAATCCACCATTATATTCAATTGTGATATGTGGTAATGGAAAAACGAATGATATCCATTCACGAGAAGGTAGTCCTCCCTAAATATAAATGATGATTTTGTAACAAATTTAATGGAAGTGAAGATGGGTAATTATTATGACAATATCATAATAAAATATCAATATATTTTAGATACTATTATTATTATATTTTATGTTTATGGAATAATTTAAGGTAGAATAAAAAGAAAAAAAGGAAATATCTTTATTAAGATACTTAACTTCTCTAAGAGAAACCTCCTTTGGATTTCCTTTTATGGACCATAGGGATAGTATTTTGGTAGGAACTGAAGATATAGAAGGTGAATTAGTATGATGGGGATATAATTGGGTAGGGTTTGTTCGTGAAAATGGGCTTGGGAGGTGTGAGTAAGTGAGGTGATTTTATGCTCTTTTATAAGTGGGGAAAGTGAACCCTATTCAAAATTACTTGTAAATTTGCCAAAAGTATCCAAATTGATAAAGTCATTCACATTCCAAATGAGTCCAAATTACCATATATTATTACTTTCTAAGTATAAGGTTGAAATAAATCTATTAAATAATATCTTTTCTAGTTTTTTTGATCATGTTTAACACTTATCTTCATAGTTTAGCCCCATAGTCAACCAAATTTCACTTAAATGTAGTAATTAATTTTTACTCTTTTGACAATAAATTTTGATAAATAATTAAGTTCAACTTATTAGATAATATAAACTATTTCAATTCCAAATATTTAATCCATTTTTATCATAACAATTTAAAAAAAAGAAAATTTTAATTTAAAATTTATCCCACACATGTGACGAGAAAGTGAGTCTTCAAAGAGAAAATGATCCAAAGTTTACAATGTTTTTATATAGAAATTAAATATGAAAATTATTAAGATGACATAAATTTTGTTAATATATATATATATATATAATTTTAATTTATATCTAATTATAAATATAATTTAACATTTTAAATATATTAAATGAAAAGGAGGCATAAAATAAAATTTACAATATTTTTACTATTAAAAATATAAAAATTTTGGAAAATACCAAAAATTTACCATAACATAATTTATGTATGATAATTGAAAAAAATATTTTTTGTATTTTTTTTAAAAAAAATCTAAAAAAAAATCTAAATTACAGGCACAAAGCACGAAAAAACTATCTTTTAGAAAAAATATATTTTATTAGAAAACTTTTTTTTTATTTTTATATGATTTTTATTTTATTTAAAATAAATATATAACCGTATCTTTTATAATTTATTCAATTATATTCATACTCTCCAACATAACAGGTAGTTTATAATGGTATACTGTGATGTGGTTCATTTTAACTCGTGGTTGCATGTTCCATAAGCTATCGTGAAGATGAAATTTATTTAAAAATAAATATATCGTAAAGACTCGGGTTGTTATATACCCTTATACTCTTTGTCTCAAATTTCATACAGTATATCAAATTTTATTTATTTTTTTTAAAATATTAGGGTGTTAAAAATGTTGTTTTAGAGGTGAAATTTTGATGTGACGATGTATTCTTACTGAAATAATAGTTGGTAAGGAAATCACATTATAACATCTTAATATTATGGAATTATTTTTTCCTAGAGGATATTGAGGAGAATAGTTATACAAGGATTCTATAACCTGATCATTGTGTCATGGTTTGTGGGATTTTTGAGTGATGAGTAATATTTGACAATAAGTCTGAGGTTATGAGGTTTTGGTGATTATTTTGGTTGTTGGGTACAGTTCCATGATATTCATCATTATGTCATGGATTTGTTTAAAGGCTAATAGGTTTGAGTATGGTAATTATGGTTTTCACCATGAATATATGGGTCTCATCCATTATAGAAAGTCATGGAGGATTACACCATAATGGGAACTAAGTTTATTAAAATTTTATGGTTGTTAACTCAAAACACAATGGAGTATTAATTCATGCTTTATGTAGGTTTAATTGATAGACTATAATTAGGACATAACAAGGTCCATCTTGCGTTTTTTGTGTTCTTACCGTTAGTTAAAATTTTGAGTGGTATTTTTAATTCATTTCAATTTAGTCACTTCTCATTTAGCCCTAGGGATCATAGGGATTTTGATTTGGTGATCTTGAACATATCTTGATATTATTTAAGACTTTTTTGTATGATTTCTTTTATTTCATATGGGGACCCTTTATCTTATTATTTATTTCATTCCTTATTGGTTGAATTTGTAAAATAACTCTATTATAGTGGATGAAGTATTTATTTGGTAATTATTTTCATTTGAATGATGGGGTATTAATATGTTTTAATATAGTGTAGGAATATCTAAGTGGTTATTGGTGTTTGATCCTAAACACCTCTTATATTTGGGTGTTTCACTATTAGAAACATTAATTCAATGTAAAGGATTTAAAATATCCATTTTTTATTTAATTTTTTAATATATATTTATCATTATTTTATTTTATTTGGTTGAAGATATGTAATTTTCTTAATGAAGATAATAAACCAAAATTATGTAAATGAAGATAAATGTGTCATGTAGGTTTTACATGTTTTTATATTATTATTTTCTTCTTTCATTAATGATTAATATTTTATTTATTAATGAGACCAAAACAATTATATGTGTGTAATAATCCACTTCACTATGGGTTGTGAATTCAATATAAATCTAAAATTTTAGTATTTCTTTATTATGTATTGAAAAATGATAATTTACCCTAGATAATGATATCAGAATAATTTTATTATGATTTTGTTGATCTCATAAGGAATTTTTTACACTAGAAATTTTTTACATTTTGAGTTGATAATATTTTTCATGATATTATAATAGTTTTAAAACAAATATTAATTATTTCCATATGAATGAAATTTGATATCACCTAAAAGGATCCCCATACAGGAAGCTAGACATGTTGATTGATTCATAATAGGGCAGTTTTACCTAGGTTAGGTATAAATTTTGGTGGGGTTCTGAATCCTATTTTGGGCCTTTAAATAACTATTTAATTTAATTAAATTTTTAGTTTCTTCTCCCTTACTTTACTCTCATGAACTCACAAAAAGAGTTGGGGGTGATTCTCACACATTTTACTACTGAGCTGAGATCAGGATCAAGGAGTGAGAGGTATAATGGGATTCATCTAAGGTGTTGATTAGAACTAAATTGGGGTTCAATGACTTTTGAGCATAGATACATGCTCTAGCTTCAGTGATTTCTCCATAAGGTAAGATGTAATTTTTATTTTCTCTATTTACTAATTTTATTTGAGTTTTTCTATTTTTTGATGATATATGGATTGGTAGAGATGGTATAAGGGATTTAGTAGAATTATTTGTTCTAAAACATGGGTTTTTAGATATTTCTAGGGGGTTTTAATTTTGAAAATCCAATCAAATTGTGTGAAGTTCAATAAAAGACACTGTGTTATTCATAGATTTCCATAAATGCTGGAGATAATTTTTATATGGTTTTTTGGTTATTAGGATACGTCGTGTAGGACCTTTACTACTTGGATTGTGGTCTAAACAAGTACATAACCATAAAACCGATATGGGGAACCCTACATGTAATGATACACTACTATGAACCGTATTTTATGTTAATTACACGTAATAATACATATACATGAACTCATGTGAGATAGTCAACATATTAGGATACACTGCATGTAGGGTGGCACAACACAACTTAGTCCAGGGTACATAGTCTGGTACCTAGTGTGTCTTACATGCTATGTTTGATTAAGACAAAGTATTTAATTTGGTAATACATTACATGTCTAATAGATATACATACACAGAGTAAGGAATTTTAGTTATAAACAATTTACAAAGAGGTACTTGTTGTGTACTATTACATTAGTGGGGTTTTTCATATTTTCATGCCCAAGAGTTGGAATTATAAAAAAATGAAGTCCATTCTAATATTTTTCTATGTTAAACACACAGTTGAGGAAAAATTTATGTTATGGTCATTCTGATTAAGGGCAGATGAGATATGTTGAATAATTTGTTCCTTTGGTGATTGCAACCATATCTCTCTCAAGGGAGATGTGGATGAGACCCTTGTGTGGGTCACAAGTATTTTCTAGATGGCTTGAAAGAGAATTTCCATGTTTCTTGGTGTGAGATAGATCATGATAGTCTTCAGTGAGTAGGAACGATTTTGGATGTGATTTTGGAATTGACTCTTGTGTCTTGGTATGGATATATAATATATTTCGGAATACTATAGGGCATTAAAATTTAATATCGTATTTATAAGAAGTGATTAAGATCAGTTTGAAGCACCTTGGTTGATGACACATGGTTGAGATGATGGTGTTTATGGGATTTATGTTTTTTTCTTATGTGAGGAATATGATAGAGAGGATATTTTCCTAATTTATATATTGATTCTGAGGCATGGTTTGAGATAAACGACTATGTTTCAATCGACTAACACCCTATTGATAAGTTGATAGGCTCATGAGGTCGGATATGGTCCTATTTTTATTTTCATGTGTGTTCTTAGTTGTTGATAACATATAACTAGATAGTTGTTATTTAAATATAGATTGAGAGAGTTATACATTGTGATAACATTATGTAAGCTTCCATGTAGAGGAATTAATTTGGAAAACATGGTACAAGTTCACTTGAGTTGACAAGGTATGATTACGTTGAGAAAGATCATTCCCTAGGTGTTTATAATATGTGATGAGATATATGGGTTAGGCATTATTTCCCCCATTTTATGTGAGATGTTTCTGAGGAAATTTCATACTCCCCCAAGTCATTTAGATAATACGTTTCATTGGTGCACCACTTCTCTCTAAGATGTTTATTTGAGATGTTTCATGGGTGGGAATTTTCTCCCATATATGTTTATAAGAGATATTAAGAGGAGGGATCTTTTGACCTTGATTTATAATATGAGATATTATGAGATATTAAATATTATCCTCAATGAGATTTTAGGGGGTAGGTATCGTCTCCCTGGATGTGATATGAGATATACGGGGTAGGGGGAACCATCATGTAATCTAATATGAAATATATGGGTTGAGTGCTATTCCACCCAAAGTGATATAAGATATGTGGGTTGGTATTGATTCCCACCATTATAATGTGATATATATAGTTGGGTCATTATTCCCTATAATGTGATATGAGATATATGGGAAGGGTGCTATTTTTTCCAGTGTGTGATATGATTCTAGGGAGTGGAGAAATTCCCCATATGTGATATGAGATATAAAAGGTGGGAATCATCCCCCCTTATCATTGTATATATGATACGATTCAGGTAGGTTATTTACCTCCCAGTGTGATCATGTGTGTGTGTGTATATATATATATTCATGAGTTTTAGGGTATGACATGTATCCTTATGATGTTATGTGACATGATCAAATACATATAACACTGGTCAAACCCAGTGGGGTCAACCTTTTGTGTCATTATAGAGCCTTAGGATCAACATTGATTTATTTTTATATATTTTATTCGAGTAATTATTTTTCTAGTATTGGCTTATCACATGTTAATTAAAAATTAATGATATAACATGTTAGAGAAATCATTGTGATTGGGCTATGAAGAATTTATTTCCCACCCTTGGCATGGGCACCCTCCCATATGTCTAGATTTTAGTTTTTCTCTGGTAGAGCATAGGTTATTTCATGGATAAGGATGATTTCCAATGTTACATCATTAGGCTAAAGCATCTCAAAGAAGATTTTGGTGGTAGGATTGAGGTATGGTTCAGAGATACAAATGGAGCCTTTTTTATATTATATTTTATTTATTTATTTTTACATGTTGTCAGCCTAATGAGAAATACATTACAATGTATGAATTTATGATTATACATTTCATTCCATTTTTTTTTTATAATTCTTGTTTTTCAATTCATTTTTGTAAATATGTTTTTTATTATACTTAATTCTTTGTTATTTTATTTATTATTTCTTATTATGAAATGGGGTTATAGTATTCCCACAATATCACTGTATACCCTCACTAATAGCTGATAACCATAAGCATAAGAGGATGTGTTCTTAAGGTCACATGACATTATTTTCTATTTATTTTATTGTAAAAAAATGTAGGGAATTACAAATTCGAATCAAGAAATATTTTTATCTTATTATTTGGGCTATGGAAGACATGGAATTGGGGTGTGTTAGAGCTTGTGATGGACCTTGTACTTGTGTTTCCTGAACACCATTTTCAATGGGAATTCCATGTTAGATGAGATATGATATTATTATTGTTTCTTTTTTCTTTTATAATTGATATATTTATTCATGTATTATATATGTATTTTAGATTGATATTATTGTTTTATCTATTAAATAATTAGATAAAATATTGTTCACAAACATAATTTATGGCATGTAGGAATATCATGACATGAACATTCTTGTGTGTAGTAGAAATCACTGATGATGAGGGTTCAGTCATTTAATGTATTAAAAAAACATATATGGTGTTTCCCCATATAAGATTTTGGTGGAATTCAACAAATCTAGAACATAATATTTCTTCTGAAGAACTATTATGCAGATCTTATTGTGAGATATTCTATGGTGATGACTATATAGTCCCTATATATAACATATTTATAGTGACCCCTAGTGGGTCAGTATAGGCACTATGTGCCTTCATGTTGAACCCCTTTATGGGTGCATGGGAAATAGTTATGGTTACTTAAAAGCATCATCAATAACTTATCTGGAATTTATTAATATATCTTCTTAGTGGGATTCTATATAATAGAACCATATGAATATGGGATACTTGATATGGATCATTACAGTATAATTTCAATAATGTGAACATAGATAAGGATGTGGTCCTCGAAGGAGTATTCTAAATGTATATTCTGGGTGAGGATTAGTTCCACAACATGTGTTAATGACTTAAAATTTGATGCTAGATATCTACATGTATATGATAACCCTTGAGAGGGTGTTTTGGAATGTGAGTTTCATTATGATGTCTTAGATGGGAAAAGAGGTGTTTTACATGATCTACATGGTTTTTGATCTACATAGAAAATCCTAGTTCCTTTGATATTGACTCAGGTTATTGATGAGACTGAAAATATGTTTTGGATGAGCTATGATATACAAGGTAACCTGGTAGAGGGGTTATATTTGGATTGTGAATAACTTTAAGGTCCCAAAACTGAGATGAGGTTCATTCTAGTTTGATATTTTTTTATGTAATCATTCTGGGGAATAGGATAGGTTTTGGGGTTTCCTGGGGGTTTAATACAGAGAAAGGATGGACAATAGGTCGATCTATTAATAGATAATGGTTGTTGAATTATTAGCAGTAATTGTGAGACATAAATGTGAATGCTACAGAATGGTGTTCACGATTAAAGTAAGACATGAGGGGTGTCCCAGGAGACCATGCATCTCAAGATCTTTTTATATATTTGGTGAGTGCATGTCTTCGGCATGGTTTGTCAAATCGTTTGAGTGGCCATAAAAAACATGCAACTTGGATTTTTCTTGGATAGAGGGAACCACACAATT
The DNA here is from genome assembly GCA_963277665.1 of Viscum album. Lineage (NCBI taxonomy): Eukaryota > Viridiplantae > Streptophyta > Magnoliopsida > Santalales > Viscaceae > Viscum > Viscum album. Next base: position 393,058,041 of record OY728141.1, on the reverse strand, counting down.
AGATCAGGGTCTAGAAAACCATTTGGGTAAACGATTTTCCTCATTAAAATTGGGGGTTTTACCATTTTTTCCTCCCAAGATTAATTATTTCTCCCCAATTTCCCCCAATTTGACCCCCAACAACATGGATGAAGAACCATTAGCACCCTCCTCCTCCATGGGTGTTTCTCCCTTGATTCATAGGTGACTAGAGTATATATAATTTGGAATCAAATCCAAGGATAAGGATTATAATTTATTTCCTTTCATTTATAGAAGGGTATTTGTAAGATGTTTCTTATATTCCCTATGATATACACCATTTTTTCCAGGGTGTTTTCACCATTGTTTTTTAGGACATTTTAACGTGAATTAAGGGACCAGGTAGGGAAGGTGGATGTTTACGGGCATGAGGTAGGTACTCTACAAGATTTTTCTCATAGTCTTAATGTTTTATAAGTGTATTTTTTTAGTTCTAGTGTACTAACATACTATGTTTTTTTCTATGATTTAGGAATTTATTTTGGGCCTCAAATTGAGGTGTGAGACCCCTCACAAACCATGTTGGATTTGTTAATGATTTGAGACTTGTCCTAGTGATACCCATGGGGTATGCCAAACCCTTGTAAATGGAGAAATATTCTGGTAAACCTTCAGATATGTTACCTATGATGGTGAATTCATGGTGGATTGTAATTTGGTATTTGGGGATGGTTAATGGTATAATTGAAAAGATAACATGTTGGATTTTGAAAAGTCTCTAAGGGGATTTTTAAATAGTTCAAATGACGTGTTTTGGATTTTGATCTTGTTAGGGTCTTCAATGAAGAAAAAAAGTCTTGAATGTGGGCAATGTTTTAAATGTAGGTGTTGAAATCAAGGTTAAGTGAAATGGGTTTCTTTTTAATTGATTTTAAATGATGATCTGAGTAAAGGGGGTGGTTCCCCTTTTGGTGAAATTGATTTAATCATCTATTTGAATTAGTTGGAAATGGGATTGAAACCCTCAGGGTATGGATTTTTTTTCAAAGGAAGAAACATGTTTTAAAGGTTATATTTAAGATGTTTTACTAAGATAGGTTGGCTAATATATGTATTTCATGCATACATTTTTATGTATTTTTATATTGAATTGTGTATTTAGATGATTAATGTTCCTAATTTTGGAATGATTTGACTTCTACTATATTTTATGTTAATAAATGATGTATTTGTGAAAAATAAATGAAAAGGGGAGGAAATATGACCCGAACAACCCTTCACACTGCTTCCCTCTGCTTACAGAATGACAGCAGATTTTGGAGATGAAGAGGTGCTGGAAAACTGAAGAAACATTTACTACACATCATGTACTACAAGTACATGTCATGACCATTTCAACAGAAAAAGACCTATGTAAGACAGGTCATGATGAGAATTCACATAGTGAAATGCCATTACACATTGTGTAATGGAAGTACACATCGTGACATAATTCAACCATTCAAAGTAGCTACCACAGAATCAAAAAGGTGGAAGAAAAACTAGATATGGAGTACACGTCCTATACCCTAGGTACACGTTGTGTAGGCATTGACACACAATGAAAAAATAGACGTTGCGGGCCACATATTTGGATGAAAAAAAATCTATAAAAAGAGGACTAGGCTGACCTTCCAAAACTCTTAAGGGAATAATCAGCCAAGGAACATCAAGGGACATTAACCAAACCACAGAGTGACGATCTAGAGCTGTTCTTTTCCACCATTCTTCCTCGAGTAACGATGATACCTTCTCCCATCATTAGTGATTAGTTCTCTTAATGTCAGGTTATGTGATATAAGGGGTTGTGTGCATATAGATTATTTCATAATCTTATTCATGTTTTATATTTATATAACTCAATCATTCAATTTTAAATCTCACTCTTTTCATATTCCATTAACATTTCTACATTTTGAGGTTATTCATGTAATTACATCTATTAATAGATCTGTTTTCTGTATGACCATTACACAACATAAGCCGGTTATGTTTAAACATGGTTTTGGGTTGCCTATCCATGTGATTGAATATAGTAGATGAACATTCCAATGTTCGAATAATAGAAATATGAATGGATACCAAGACCATGGATCCCTACTAACCCAATTCCAACATCAAAACCAAATAGACAAACTTTCAAGTAAATCCCTAGCACACGAACCCAAAATCATTGAACCTAGCATGCCCCCCATCTTGATTCAAACCCCAATCTATCCTACTATTTTTTCCTTTATTGAAAACAACCAATCAATTGGATTTCCAATTTCCTAATTAATTTCTAAGATAAATATTGTCATCGTGGGTTCAACCCTCAGACATACCAAGTACTACTTTTTTGTGTTATGATCGTATGAGTTTAATAAATTAAAAAATTTGGTTATCCCTATAGGATTTAACGATGCCCTTTAGGATATCATTGGAATAAGAATTTCATGAGGTAATGTTTTAGAGGGAAATTTGGAAGGGAAAAAAGGTAATTTTTTATTAACATTATGAGTTAAATGGGTTATCGAACGTAATTGGTAAATGTGATAAACGGTTAAAGAAGAATTTCCATGGGGGTAAATGGTTTGTGTGGGATATTGTACTGACTCTTTACTCCCACAGGTTAGACTAAATTGGTGCACTAGGTCCCATTGTTGTATTGTATTACAATGATGATGGACTTAGTATCCTTTTATTGGGTTGAGTTAGAATGAGTCACTAGGACCCACTGATGTATTGTATGTTAGGGAGGATGGATTGAGTATCATCTCCTTGTGTTGGGATATACTGATTCTCTGTTCCCACGAATTTACCTTTCAGGTTTGGATGTCAGACTAAGGCTATATGCTCATAATGTTCAAACATGATGTGATTACTTGGATTGAGGCTCTGAGGTAAGTTGATAAATTGAATTCTCTAGTGAATTCACATTAGTAATGAAATAATGTGACCCCTTCATCTTAAGGAATAATTGTATAATTGTGAAATATGTTTCTTTTGTTTCCCTATTTATTTATTTCACTTTGATTATCTATATTCATTTTTGTATATTCTAGTTTTTTCTTTATATACTATAGGTGGTGGCCCATTAATTTTTACTCACACCCTTCATCGGCCACCATGACACTTGGGAACTAGATATGATGGTATTGTTTTTCTGGTATAGGTTCAGGATAAGGACATAGGGTTTAGTTTGTCCCTAGGATGGTGTGTTGGAGCATGGTATGTTAGGATCTGGTTGGACCTATGACCATGCTGAGATCTTTTTATTGTTTTCAAATATTGGGTTTCATTTATCTGTTTTCCTGAAATGTAGTGGGACATATTATAGATATATTATGTTTCAAATAGATTATTTTTATCCCCTTTTCTCTGGTTTTTATGTTTTACTATTTCATTTGTAACTTATATCTATTATATTTATTCTCATTATTGTTTTACTCTTATAAGAGGTTATAGTGTCCCCATTGTTTCTATATAGACCCATTTTCTACTCATAAGCCTCTATCATATGGGGTGGCATGCTTGAGGGAATTATGAAACCTAAATTGGGGAACCAATTATAGTGGCTCTAAGAATGGAGCATTATATTGTGGTATCAGGTGTGTGGTATTTTATCTTACTATATGGGAATGAAATAGATGAGACTATTATCATTTCATTCTTAGTAATGAAATAATTGAGTGCCTGCTTCCCCATGTATGATGAAAAAACCAAAGATTCTAGGTGCGGGAATTAATGTTCAATTTTACGCTTTTATAGATGATTAATACTTCTACCTCAAGTGGCACATTTTTATTTGTTGTTATTGATTTATGAGGTTTTATCTATTGTCCTAGTATATAACTAGGGGATTTGTCTGTTCATGCGTCATTATAGGTACGTAAGATTGATAATTCATCCATATGTTTTAGGTAATTGGTAGTCCCATGGGATTCATACTCTAGTGGTGTACAATTCAATCTATGGTTATGCCTGTTGATCTTAATTGAAATGGTATTTAATGATTTTTTGGAAATATAAATTTTATTGAATCATTTATTTTTGAAATGATGGGTTAATAAAAAGTTTTTAATGTAGAAATCCATGGGTTTTGAAAATTGTATTTTTAGAAATGTGAATTCTTGAGTTTACAATGTGGTAAAGTTAAATTAAATAGGAATATGTAATTATGGGGATTTTATGGAAACTGGTAGTGAGTATCAACTATGTTGTTTGTTGAACCTGTGTATGGGTGGTTTGAGAAATGAGAACGCTCTATTTTTGAGACCTTGAGTTATGAGTTGTGAGAATGTAATTGGTTAGTTTGTGATGAATAGTGGAATGTTCTTTTTGTACCTTAGGTAGGACTATGACTTAGGGTCGTGAGATATTGTCTAGTAATGTGGATGTGGTGACCCATGTGGGAAGTGACCCTATCTGTTGAGTTTTTTTACCCTAGGGTAGGTGTTTAGATCATAGTGGCATTGTTTATCTAAAAGTATCTTGGGTGTGAACATAGAGTACATGTCTATTTTTGGGCATGTGAGGCACATGTGAAGGTTTTGAGATTTTTTTAGTGACACACAAAGAGGTATACCTTTTTTGGGTTTTTTGTTGGGTTCCAAGTGGGAAATTCAATGGTTTTATAGATGCAACTTGTGTTGTGGTCATGTGATGGTGGTTTTTTGGAAATCGAAGGTAGCCTTGAGGGAGGTTATCCTAGTGTTACAGGCGCAGTGTAATGTGAATCATGGGTGTGTTTGTTTTGATATGAAATTATTACATCATGGGAACCATCAAATGTTTGGTGAATTGTATGTTCATTCCATCATTTATTTCTTAAGGAAGAATATTGTTGTTTTTAGTTGGTTATATGGCTGGATTTTTAATAAACATGATCATCTGGGTGTCTGACCCACGAATTTTGATGATGATTAATGAAGGAATCATTTTTGAATTTGGGTGGACTACACATTTTTGAAAAAATCATGGAAGTATAATTTTGTTATGGAAGTGTCACCTAGGGGGGAATTTTGATGTGTTTGGGATTTTTGTAAGAAAGGATAGGATACTGGAAGGGAACTTTGATAATGCCTTATGTTCGATGAGGTTGATGGACTAGAGGGCATGGTTAGTTCTATAAGAGTGGGTATGGGATTAAATTTTGTGATGTAAAGATGATGTGTTCAAAATTCGGGTTTGGTATGTGACCATTGTACAATGTGTGCCCTAGAGTGTTATGATGAGGTCCATATGTGGGTACATGTATGGGAGGCACAATGTTTTTTGGGATTTGAGAATAGTTTGTCTTAGGACAAGAGCTTATCCTTTTCTATGTGATCAATATGGTAATTGATGGTTATGTGAGGGATCATTTAGTTTTGGATTATTTTGATGGATTTTTGTGTTTCCATTGTGAATCGATAGAGTTATGGTGGAATAATATAGGTTTTGTGGTGGCGGTACTGGAAATGTGAATGTTGATGCTCAGCTTCTTGTCAGGGGATCGTTAATTGTAGGTGAGTTTTTTTTGGTAAACCAACTTTAATGGTGGTGTTTGAGTGATGATGACATGAATTCATGCATGATTTCTAGGACTTTTGATAGGTTTATGTGTCCCTATATTGATAGGTGAGATCAGTAATGAGATAGTTATAGAGGTATTCATCAATTACATCCTGGTGTAGATCTAGATCCATGATGAGCATGCCCATAGTCTTAACAACATCCTTGGCGCACCATGGTATCATTGGATATAATCGAAGATAAAGAATGGTTTTTCTTTGGTCAGATGGGGAACCTCTTGGTTGGTACATGCATGGAGTAGTGTCAGGAAAGATATATGGTGGGAGATGTAATATTTATAGTTTTTTAGAATGGTCCTCGAGATGGATTGGGTTTTAGAGAAATCCATAGTTTTCATTCCCGGAAGATATATGTGGGTGAGTATTGACATTTTTTGTCCCTCGGGTGATATAGGGGAACTTGTGTCCACTTCTTGGGTTGGTAAAGTTAGAGCGTAGACCTTGGAAGATGAGTTTTCTTAAAAAAATTAGTGAAAACAACACACCAATGTTGGGGAGATATATATTGTTCATAGATATGTAGAGTAGAAAATTGGTTGGACGTGGTGGAATCAAGATTCCAAGGAGGAACATTTTAGGTAAATTTAAATATTCATCTGGATGTCTAGGTGGTAATTTGATGTTGTGGTCAGTCGGTTAGAGCATTCAATTCAGGATAGGGGTGGTTATAAAAGAAATTTGAGTGATTATGTCAGAGTTGTTTTTGTGGGTGTGGTAGAGAACATTAAAAATTTTGGGATTAGGGATGCTTTGATTGTGTAATTTCACTATAAGTTAGAGATAGAATCTAGTATGTGTGTTAGATGATAGTGGTATGACTTTATGTAGAAGGATCTATGGCTAGGTAAAGTTATAACATATCAACAGTGAAGGTTAATAATTAACGGGATGATTTGGTTAGGGATGGAATGAATATTTTGGAAAAGGAAGTGGATTTGGTTAGTTGTAAGCCACTGTTGGTTATTATTTTTCTTTGATATATGAATTTATAGAATGGAATAGAGATTGATTACATAAATATTTTCTATGTTTTTGATAAGTATTACACATTCACAAATATTCTAGGTTCATTCAATAGAATGGAAGAATACAAATTTGGGTTGGTGATATTATGGATGTTTGGGTGCATTGAGGTAGTAAAAAATTTAGGGGTTTTGTGGATTCGTGTGTTTCATGTTCTGGTGGTCCTCATGCGATGATGGAGGTTCCAAACTTTGGAATATGGTGTTTATGAGCCAAATTGTATTATAGGGGGGAACCATAGAGAGTTATTTTTTATTTTATGACATGATTGGTGTTTTTAATTAGGCAGGAATGGATGAAAGACATCTTGGTGTTCATTTTTTGAAATAGGTGTTGGCTCCGGATTTGAATGGTTGATTTCCCTAACATAAAGGTTATTCTTTAGTTGTGTTTTGGGTGATTTGGTGTGGAATGAGTCTGACGTTGGATTTTGAAATGATGTGGGTAAAAAAATATCGATTCTTAATCATATGTTTCTTTGGGTGACACCATGTTTGGTTCATCATTGGTTTTGAAAATGAGGAATGGTTGGTAAGCTAGTATGCCAGGTCATTTGTCCTTAAGGGTAAAATTGAATGAGATGGGTACCAATTGGATTTCACTATAAATTAGTTCTTGTTTGACTACCCTTTTTGTGTGGTATTCATTGAATCTAATAGAATTTTTTTAATTGTTTATTTTTGGTAATGTTGAGTTGAGGTTGAGTTGTCCTATGAGGAGCATCCAATTCTCATTGAGAATCTCAGGTAGAAGGTTTATTACGTAAGACCATACTTTAATCCAAATTTGTTTATGGTGAGGCTGTGCTCAGGAGGAAACTTGGGAGAGGGAAGCTGGTGATTGATCCCAGTGGACCAACATTTTTCTCATATATTTTGTTATTCTTAGGAATATAACTCTAGGATGATTTTTTATAAGTTGAGTATATTGAAAGATCTCAATCTGGATATGAGGTGTGTCCTAGTTTGATTTTTAGTTTATGGAATGCTTCTATGGAGTATGACACATCTCAAAGGTGTTATAGGGGTTGGGGAAATTTAAAAGAAGTAAAAGAGGCCAATCTATGTTGAGAGGACAATTAGTATATGGTTAATAATAATTGTTCTCTAAAAACTTGCGGCTTGTAGAATGGGTGAACGATTAGGGGAATCCATCCAGGGTGGCCCTAGAGACTGTGCAACTCGAGATAACCTTGGACAATGGTGAGTAAAAAACCTCCATATGGTTTTTCAAACCATGAAGGTGTCTAGGTAAACTGTGTAGCTCAGTTACCTTTTAGATATAGGGAACAACATGGTTGGAGCACAATTTCTGAAACCATGTGGCCAAACCATTCACCTCTATAAAAGTGGTGGTTTTACCATTCTCTCCCATATTATTTCTTTCCCCCCTAATTTTATCCTCTATTTGAACCCTAAATTTATTATGATGAACCATTAGACTCCCACACCTCCATGGGCGTTTCCCCTAGATTCCTAGGTGATCGGGGTGCCCTCATTTGCTAATTGAATCTTTGGGTATGTATTTGACCTTGTTTCCTTCCATTTTCTAGAATATTCTTTTTTTCCTATTTCTTATCCTTCCAAATCCCTAAACAATTTTTTTTCTAGAGTGTTTTTCTATATGGTGTTTGATGTAGTATTATCTTGAATCAAGTTATGAGGTTGGGCATGTGTATATTTACGGGCATGGGGTAGGAGGCCTACAATATTTTTCCCACAGTGTTAATATTTTATATGTGCATGTGGTTGTGCTAATGTGTTGTCATGATGATTTTTTATATCATTGATTAAAGAATGTATTTTATTCCATAAACTAATTAGTACGATCCCTCACATACTTTATTGGCTTCAGTGATGTTTTGAGGATGCTCTAAGGGCTACCCATGGGTATGCCAAACCCTTGTAATTGATGAAATATTTTTGTAAACATTGAGACAGGGTAATTGTTAAAGTGAATGTGTTGTAAATTGTAAATTGGTATGTGGGAATGGTAAATGGAATTGTTGAAAATATTATATGTTATCTTTTTTAATGTAACTAAGAGGATTTTGAAATAGTTCAAAGGGTGTGTTTTGGATTTTTAACTTGTTATGGTTTTCATAGGAGGAAAATGATTTTTTTAATGTGGAAAATGTTTTAAAATGAGTGTTGAACTCAAGGTGATTTAAAATGGGTTTTACATAACATATTTTAAATGATTATTTGGAATGATGGTGCGGTTCCTATTTTTGTCTAAATGATTTAATTTGATATTTAGAATATTTGGGAATGTTAATGAAATATATAGTGAATTTTTTAGTTTTTTAAATGAATACCCATGTTTTAGAGGGTGTCATAGAGATTTTTTAAAAAGATCATTTGCCATAAGTGTTTTAGGATGCTCTATTTTAAAGGGAAATGGGAAAGGACATAAAGGTATGTTTGGTTTAACATGAAGAGTCAAATGTGTTATGGAACCTAATGGGAAAATGTGATAAACTACTAAAGAAGCATTTCCATGTGGTTAAATGGTATGGGTGGGGTGTTGAAATGATTCTATACTCCCACGGGTTAGGCTAAAATGATGGTCTAGGAACCAGAGATATATTTTCAAACTAAGATGTCAGAAAAAGGATCCCCATCTTGGTTTAGGTTAGACAAATTCTATAGTACCCATTGATGTATTGTATGACTAAGCGGTTGGACTGAGGCTTCTCTCATTATGTGGGGCTAGGTAGATGATCTAGGATCACAGATGTATTGTTTGGGTTTAGGTGTCGGATCAAAGCTCTATTGTTTTTAATGTTCATACACGACGTGATTACCTTGACTGAGGTTCTAGGGTAAGTTGATAAATTGATTTTTCTAGTGAAATATCTTTGTGACTAAACATTTGGAACCCCTTCATGCTATGTCTTAGGCTCTCGACATATTTGGAGTGGTTCTGTTTTTTAGAAATCACAATGGAATGGTTAATGAAAGATTTTTTAAGTGTGAAATATGTTTCTTTTATTTCCTTGTTTATTTATTTCACCTTGAATATATATACAAAATATTTTACAGACAATTTATCACTTTAGAAACTGTTAGTGGTGACCTTCTACGTTTTAATCTCACACTTCTGGGGCCCCTAAAGAACTTGGGTACCCAAGAAGATGATATTGTTTTATAATATAGGTAAATGATAGGGACTTAGTGTTTGGATTGTGATTGGGATGTTGGATGAGGTATGGGATGTTAGGATCAGGTTGGAATCAGGATCATGCTTAGATATTTTTTTTCTATTTTTGTAATGAGGGATTTATTAGTGTTATTCCCTGATATATAGCATAAACATCTCATGGGAAAATTATGATTCACTTAGTTTATTACTCGCTCTTTTTCTCTAGTTCTTATTTTGTTCTATTTTATTTGTATGTTATATATATTGGTATTATTTCCTTTTTTTTACTCTAATAAGCGGTTATAGTCTCCCCATTGTATCTCAATTGACCCACACTACTTGTTAGTAGCCTCTGGAGTATATGGAGTTGCTATAGAGGCCATGTGGTGACCTATCTTGTGGTAGTGGTTATAATGGCTCTCGAGATGGGGAATTACCATAACATTAGATATGGGAGGCAAGGGAATATTCCGTATATCCGAGATTTATACAGGATAATTGTAATTTGAAATATGGAATAAACATGTTATATTCGTTGTATTTTTATGATATGAAGCAATTCGAGTAATTTTGGGTATCAAGTTATGATTTCAGATAAAAGGATCAGTTATACGACCTATCTTGCTGATTTTTTGTGTTCCTCAATTAGATATTAGATAAATGTCCTAGATGGTTGGATCTATGATGGATATAGTATGGTTGGTCACTTTTTATTTTGGGAGAATGTTTGAGTTGGTGGGTGACTGTATAATTAGCCATGAATGAGTGAAATGACTAAGGATTGTTGGAAAGAACCCAATGGATGAAATGATTGGGTTTGATACGATTTACATGTAATGGGGAATTTTCATCAATTTAGTCATGTGATCCTATATTTGATGATGTGTGACATATTGGAGCATGAGTTGGGATGGGGATTGGTGAGGGACTATGAGTGGGATAAGGACTGATGGATTTGATGAAACTCCTTTGGGAATGGTTTCATGAAGATTTATGGAAATGATAAGGTAACTCTAATAGTGAGAGGGAAACTTAGAGATAGATTATAGTAATATGGTACATCTGATCCGACCGTACATCATGATAGGGTTTAACAAAATGGTTGAGCATGGTTATAGACATGTGACATGTGTGTGATGATCAAATCATTTCAGGTTACATTCAAGATATGGAATGATGGAATCTGTAAAGAGGGGGGGTAAAAAATTGGCTATGGAAGGATTAACTGTAATGGCCCTGAAATCCATGGAATTTTTATTAAAATTAAATTGGATTTTTATGAGATCATGCATTGAGAAGGTAAATAATTATGAGACATAGAGCGGCCAGAATCGATTTTAGAACTTTTTTTTAATTTTTATTAATTAAAAATGAGAGAATTTTTTTCTATCTTTTGAATTGGAGCTCAGATCAAAAATATGAGTGCACTGTTGAACTCATAATGTTGGGATTCACCTAGAAAGGACCAAAGATTTTCCAGCATGGGCCAACAGTGGAAGTTATTTATTTGGATGTAAATAAAATAATTAAGTAACAATTTTTTTTTATTTCAAACCCTTATAACTACTAAATGGTAACATAGATTATAAATCTGAGAGTATCGTTGAGGTCGTGAGGGCGTGTTTCCCTTAGGTGGATCTTAACCTCAAAAATAATGGGTCCATGGTGAAGGTTAGGTTTTCAGTTTTTTTAAGAAAATTAAAATGGTGTGCATGCGTGATTTTGGAAAATTCAAAATGGGTTCTTGAATTGAAAATATGAGGGCATTGTTGCATCTATGAATGGTGAAATTACCTAGTAATGGAATTAAAATTGACCGACATGGGTTGACATGAAAATATAGTTTTCATACTTCTTTAGAAAAAGATAAAACAAAATAAAGTGGATGTTTTATTTTATTTTTTACCTTTTGAAACCATTGTAGTGAAATGGTATGGAATGAAATAAAACTGAATATGTTGTTTCATTAAATGAAACAACATAACGACGCTATGTCATGTCTGTAACAGAAAGGTTACTAACTCCCTTTAATGTTTTGTCAATGATCATTCATTGTCAATATAGAGAGAAAATCTCTGAGCATCTAGAGGATCACCACTGATGAACAACGACTGCCAACGACAAAGGATCAACAAATCAATGAATGGGATTTAAATCAAACATGGATGAACAAAGAAAATGTGGAGATGTTATTAATCCGAGAAAGAACTGAATAAAGGCAGGGGTTATTGTTTTATGTTTTTCCCATCCCCATTCAAAAACAATGAATGCAGATCAACTCACATAGAGGTTGATCCACATATCGTGTGTTCTTGTAGGAGGTTGTTTTCCAGGGAGTGTTTACACCAGAATTCAGGATAATCTGGTAGAACATTGATCCCAAACCTCCCTTGTTTTTAAACATCTAATGTGGAGGGTGGGATGACACGAAGAAGGCTCAAGCCCCTCTGTTTTGTGTGTTCATTGTGGTTGAGAACTCAAGTTGGTGGCAAGGGGGATTTGAGGACATCATAGGGAATACGAAATCCCCAGGAGGATGAAATCACAATTAGCATGATGAATAGACCACCAGAGTAGACCTGGTGGTCTATAAAATAATGTGATGGTGTGTAGGCAGTGGAAGCTGGTGGGTGGTGGCGTACCACAATGGCACCCCAGAGGGAACCGCCGCAGCCGGCTTGGGCCATGGTGGAGCGGCAGTAGCTGCCAGACATTGTGTCGGGGGCTAGCGGTGAGTGGATGTGACCTTCTAGCTCTGTAAGTGAACAAAAAACATGGTACCGTGTCGCGTCGCATGTGGAAGGCCATAGTCAACGAACCACATTGGAGGTGCTGGCTCCGCGGATGACCTGCATAGTGAAGGGGAGATAGATGCGGCTTCCATCCACAACCTGGCTAGGGAAAATCGGTCCACTCCAGTGGGACAGACTGGTCCAGACCCAAAATGGACCTGATATGGGCCAGGTCGGTGGACCCAAGTCGGGTTAGCAAGCCTTGGTCAGGTCTAGGGGCCCTGGACAGGTCGGCGGACCTAGGTCGAGTGGGGTCTGTCCGACTGGATCGGACCGGACCCAGACCTCACTGGACCCTATTTCACCAAAATGACAATAACTTTCAATAGGAGCATCCAATTGACAGTCTATCTATGGTGTTGGGACCCTTGATACAGGTAGGTCCTTTTTAAATACTCTTAGTGGGTTTTTAACACGTTAGAGGATGGTTATTTGGTTTTAAGTGTACGATCTATCAGTATGGGAAGACTTTGGGTAGAATCTGGGTTATTCTTATGATAATTTGTTAGGATGGTTACTCCCTTCATGACTCAAGATTCATGAATTCTTTATCCCGACACTTTGGTAGAGATGGGACACCCCACAATTTAGGTCACGTGTTCAAAAATAAGTTTATAAAGGAAGAGTCGGTACTCTCCTTCCATGCCAGAGAGTGGGACCTCTATTCATGGAGTTGGCACTGCCCTATTGGACTAGGGCATAAGTCCTCCATACCTAATACATATAGAGTAAATAATCCCCTACCAGGTAGGGAGTGGGTCCTCTATATTAGGAGTCGTTACTCCTTTGTTTTTCCAGGGTGTAGGTCCTCCTTACACAGTGATATGGCAGAGTTGGCACTCCCTTACCGTGCAAGGGAGCGGGTCCTCTAGTTTGGGGTCGGTACTCCCCTAACATACTAGGGTGCGGATCTCCTATAGCGAACAAACTAACGGAGTCAGTAATCCCCTGCTCTTTCAGGGTGCGGGTCCTCCACACATGATCGAATAAATTCGGTACTCCCCTACTGGGTACGGTGCATGTACTCTATTATAGGAGTCGGTACTCCACTAACATATTAGGTATTAGGTCCTCCACACAAGAACTGACATATTCGGTACTTCCCTTGCATACCAGGGCATGGGTCCTCTAGTAACTGAGTAGTACTCCCCTACTAGGTGGAGTGTCGGTCCTCGATTGGGGATGGTGCTCCCTTGGATTTCGGACATAGTAGTGAGGAGTAATCCCATCCACTTGATGAAAATGATACCTAGATAATAGTTTTCTCTCTCTTGACCAACTGAGGTGTAACCCAGTCATTACAAGAGTGACTAAGGTATCAAAGGTTAGTTTGGGGCATCTCTCCCTCAACTGAGCACAATGACGAGGAGCATGCATCTTCATTTGGGTTTCATTAGTCTTGCATCGAGTGCAATGCTATGACGACTAGACCTCCAGTGATAGCCACTAGAGTCAGACCTAGTAGAATATTATCGATAAAACATGTTCTCTCAGATGTACCATTCAAAATGGTAGGATAATACATGAGGAGTGCATCACTCGGATAGGTTCCGGTAGGGATGGCTGAGCTCTTGGAGTGTGATCTTCTGGTTTGTGTGTTATGACTTGAGACTAAATGAGAATACATAAAATTATTGTGTGTTTGGGACCACAAGTTTGTTTAGTTGTTTAGATGAGTATATCTAGATGATCATGGTATATGTATGGGTATATACCTAAGTAGAGCTTAATATGTATTCCTTTATGGGTTTTCTCTTGTGCTTAACCATTGTGGTTTCTGGTTCCACTATTGAGTATTGTTTTACTCACACCGTCACAATCTTTTCCCAAATGTGTCGTGTCTTGTGTAGATGACCGATACTTTGATGGAGTCCAGGGAGGACTAGGCCTTGGTTGTGTTTAGTGAGATTAGACAGACGAGGTGCACTTCTACAGCTTCTGGCAGAAACCCTTCACCTATGCTTCAGGTAGGATTCTGAGTAGATGAGATTAAGGGACATGGAGTTTTACTTTGGTTCTAATTTTCTTTTGGCGGGATTATATACTAGCCTATGTTTCCAATATGTACCTTACATTCCATTTTACTCTAGTTGTGTCTTACTTAGTGGATTGCATGCATAGTTTCCTTGGATTTTACTTTCTTGTACCTTTGGTTGGGAGTTCTGTTCATGTGTACAGATACTTAGGAAAATGTGACCCACATGTGGAATAACGCCTTCGGCGCTAGTAGATATCCCTTGAACATTGGGAGGCAGTCATGGGGTAGTAACGACATGGGCCTCGGGGGAATGGTTATGACAAATTGGTATCATAGGATGTTAGTTCTACCTCAATGACTAGGGGTCTATTGTTTTTTTGTGTTAGGCAATAGTGTCAGGTGTTTCAAGATTGGATTTCAGGCTAGGGAATCAAGTGTTAGTATGACGGATAATATATCTATACTCCAAGACTTTTGACACCTATTTTCTAACTTGGTACATAGAAACACTGGTTGTGGGGAAATAAATGGTACCTGAATCATGTTGGAATGGTTGTGGATCCATGTCCTTATTGAGTGAACTCTCTAGATATACTCTTTAACCATGGTTCATCTTCATGTATTTTAGGCTGCCACTATGATGAAAACTAGATAGGATCCTAAAA
This sequence comes from Viscum album, assembly GCA_963277665.1. Classification (NCBI taxonomy): domain Eukaryota; kingdom Viridiplantae; phylum Streptophyta; class Magnoliopsida; order Santalales; family Viscaceae; genus Viscum; species Viscum album. Next base: position 393,042,884 of record OY728141.1, on the reverse strand, counting down.
CAAGATCAAGATAATGATTCACTCTGAGTGGAGGCTTCATTGTAGGGCACTAAATCTATGGAGTCACCTCCAAGTGGTGAACTAGTGATGTAACCTAACATCGATTAGTTGTTCCAACCAGCACTACCAGTGGTGGATGCGCATAGGGTGAGTGCGCTACACAAGTTCTAGAGGTAGATACCGCCAAGGTTCTGAGGCATTATAGACCCTCAGGTAGTTGAGGATTGAATTAGGGTGGTTACATGAGTCTTTTTCTTCATGAGGACACCGCTTGACCAAATGGAAGTACTAGTCATGACCCTTCTATAGGGATCAACAGGACGATGGTGGAGCCTTGTAATATAGACGCATGACTAGGAGAGACTCACCCAGATTGACTTTGAGCACACCTTCATAGAGGAGTTCTTTTTTGTGCCTTTATGCTCTGTACCTATATAGGTGTTGCTGAACCTATAGAAGGATAGCATGAGAGAAGAAGAGTTCTTGGAGAGATTCAAAAATCATTCCCACTACTCTAACGATATGCTGTGGGAGCCTTAGTTCAGGTCTAAGACCATTGAGCAGTGACTACTCCGGGAGATCAGGGTGTCGGTGATACCCCTTAGCAATCTGATGTATGCTAGGGTGCTGGGGCGATCCCAAGTGGTTGAGAGATACTTGGAGGAGGATAAGATGTATCTGAACTACAATAGAGGTCATGATGTAGAGGAATCTAATGGGGATAGAAGATGGTAGGTGACATTATCGTGGCATATGAGTCATACCCATGCCGGAACACAGACTCATGGGTCTGTGGAGTAGGAGCAACATCAATGAGCAGATCAGCCATATCATAGGTGGTGTTATTCCTGTATCGGATGGGGGAACCTAACTAGAAACATTCCAACCCACCATTCCATTAAGAGAGAGCCGATCGACAAGACTCATTTGTAGAGAAAATGCTTGGAGCAAAGAGTTTCACAAGATGGTGGGCAAGACAAAGGATCTAGACAAGGAGTAGGAGGTGGTAGGTAGTTTGCAGATTTTACACCACCACCCCTAAGTGGTCCATTCCAAGCTCAGAAATATAAGGGAAATGGGTGAGGATAGCTTCATGCGAACTTGGATTATGACTAGAAAGATCCAGGAGATATTTGAGGTATGATATGTGTCTTTTCTTTTGGATGTCCTTTTAAATAGACACATTTTTAATCATCTTCCCTTTTTTTTGAGTTCTGTTTAGGACGTTGAGGTTATGGTTGGACTGTGGAATTGACCCTCATGCTCAGAGAATCTTATTGGAGGATACTCATTGATCACACACTGGCACTGATAATGTGACCTAACTATTGGAGACAATATTTGTGGTTGGGATCTCTTAGTCATGGGATCGAGGCCTTACATTGTCATTCTGGGTATGGACTACTGCCGTTCATACCAGGATTGACTATATTAGGACAAGGTTGTGGTGTTTCCATGTTGGTAATGAAGGGTTTTCCCTTGTGGTGAAAGGGTTACCGAGGATGAACATCGTGGAATATCGCAAAGAGTCCTTTTTTGGATCGTTCCATGGTGTCAGGGTTAACCCCCATGATGTTTTGGTATTACGAAGTAGTTTTTTACCGTATATACTCCACTGGAATACCATAATGAATGTGTTAGTGTTCTAGTTTTGTAATGTTGTGTGGCCACTAGAGGTTATAGACATAGGACCTAGTAAAAACCAATGTTCACTCGTGGGAATCTCTATTTTGTTCATAAATTCCCTTTCACATTTAGAATCAACCATAAACTAATAATGCTTGTAGAGGATTTAGCACAGTTAATCTAGGGGTAGATGTGAACTCTGGGTTTCTATTTGTATCTTTGTCAGGTTAGCATGGATTTGAGCCGTTGGACCCAATGAATTCAAATGGATCAGAGTGCATATGGCTTTTCCCACTTATTGTAGCTAAAGAGACATGTGTAGTTATTGCATAGTGTTTTCCTAGTATAAGATGGACATGAGAGTGGTCAACCCCAGTGGCTCCTCAAGGTGTGTGCTTATAAGCAGTGTAGGGAACCTGGATGAACATAGTTTTCTTCCCTTGAGGATTGGATTTTGTTTTTTTGGGAAAAAAGTCATAATATGGGGAGAAAATAAGGGATTTTAATTCCATGTATTTAAAAAAATTAGATATTTACCAGACCAGGCACTGAGACGGGACATAATAATGAGGCCCGAAGTGGCCAGAATGGGTTTTCAACCATTTTTTAATGTTTAATAATTTAAAATGTGAGTGGGGATTTTCTATCATTTGAACAAGTGATCAGATCGAAAACATGAGGGCACCGTTGAACTCAGAATGTCCGGATTTTCCTAGAAAGGGCCTAATGCTGGCTGGCACGAGCCAACAGTTGATGTTTATTTTTGGTCGTAAAAAATAATTATATAATAATTTTTTTTAAAACCCTTATAAGTCCTAAATGGTAAACCGGATTGGAAATACGAGAGTACCATTGAGCTCATGAGGGTGTGTTTCCCATGGGTGGATCTTAACCTCAACCGGCATAGGTAGAGGGTGAATGTTAGTTTTTGAGTTTTTTAAGAATATTAAAATGGCGCGCGTGCATGAATTTGGAAACTTCTAAATGGGTACTCGTATTGAAAATCCTAGGGTATAGTTGTATCTAGAATGATTATATGACCTAATAATGGACTTATCATCATCCAAAATAGGTCGACCAGAAAATATAGTTTTCTTTATTTTTATGAAAAAGATAAAATAAAATAAAGTGGATGTTTTATATTATTTTTGAACTTTTGAAACCATTATAAGGAAATAGTGAGTAACACAAGGAAACTTAATACTCTATTTTATTAAATGAAATATCATAACGACATAATGTCACATAAGAAATAGAATGGTGATTAACACCCCTTAATGGGTTGACAATGATCAATCATTGATGAGGTGGAGAGGAAATATTTGAGCCTCTCGAGGATCTCCACTAACGAATGATGACTGCCAACAACAATGGATCAATGAATCATCTAATGAGATTCAGATCTAATGTTGATGAATGAAAACAACATAGAGACATTCTTCATAAGTGAAATAACTAAATCGAGGTAGGGGTTTATTATTTTAGGTTTTCTTAATTCTCATTCTAAAATAATGATTGCAGATCAAACCACGAATAGGTTGATACGTAGATTGTGTGTTCTTTAAAGCGGGTGTTTTTATTGGGTTTTTCGCACTGAGATTTATGATCATCCGATAGAACTATGATTCCCAGTCTCCCTTGTTTTTAAACATTTAACAAGGAGGGTGTGAGATGAAACGAACAAGCCCCGAGCCCATCCTCTTTGTGTGTTCTTTGTGGTCAAGCACTCAAGTAGGAAAAAAGTGGGATTAAAGATTATAGCAGGTAAGACGACATCCCTAGGAGGCCATATGTGCATGTGGAATAAATAATAGACCATTGGAGAAGACCTGGTGGTTCGCGGAAGAACCCACTGGTGGCACACCGGACGGAAACACTGTAGCAGGCTCAGGCCCTGGAAGAGTGGGAGTATTCATCGAACTCTGTGCTGGTGGTCGATGATGGGTGGACGTGGCCACCCAACCATGTCATGCATGGAAGGCTGTGGTCAACCGACCGCAGTTGAGGTGCTGGCCCTGTAGATGATTTGTGGGGTGAAGGGGAGTCGAATGTGGCTTCCAGCCACATCCCAACAATGTGAAACTGATCCAACTATGGTGGACTGAGTCGGGCATGGATTTACCCAGCAGGCCAGAACCGCAACCAAATGGCTGGACCAGGCCAGACCCAAGCTGGTCCGAGTCTAGGATTGGTCAGCAGACCCGGGTTAGGTCAAACTGGACCCGGACCCAACTGAACCCCGTTTCAAAACAATCATGTGACTTCTAATAGGAGTGTCTGATTAACGATCCATCTATGGTGTTGGGACCATTGTGAACATATAGTTATTTTTTGATACTCTAACTGAGTTTTTAATAATGTTATAGGACAATGTTTTTGGTTTGAATAGAATGCTCTCCCGGTACGGGCTGACATGGGGTAGAATCAGGTTGATTCTTATGATGAGATGTTAGGATAGTTACTCACTTGATGACTCATGGTGTGGGAACTCCTAATCTTTTTTCATTGGTAGAGATGAGAATACCCATTTTTTAGGGCGTGGGTTGTCAGAGACGTTATTATGGAAGATTCGGTACTCCCCTGTCGTGCCTGGGAGTGGGTCCTCTATCCTTGGAGTTGTCACTCTTCTATTGGACTATGGAGCGAGTCCTCCATACCTAATACATATGGAGTTGGTACTCCCCTACCAGGTAGGTAGTGGTTCCTCTATTGTAGGAGTCAGTACTCCCCTACCATTTTTGAGTGCAGCTCCTCCTTAAGTAGTGCTATGGCTGAGTCGGTACTCCCCAACCATGACAGGGAGCAGGTCCTCTAGCCTGGGGTCAGTACTCCCTTAACAAACTAGTGTGTGGGTCCCCCGTAGCGAACATACTATTGTATTTCGTACTCCCCTACAATTTCATGGCATGAGTCCCCCACACGTGATTGAAAAGATTCGGTACTCCCCTACTAGGTAGGGTGTGGTTCCTCTATTATAGGAGTCGGTACTCCCCTACACTACGAGGGTATGTGTCCTCCACACATTAACTGACAAAGTCGGTACTCCCCTATCACACCAGGGCACAGGTCCACTAGGCACTAAGAAATACTCACCTACCTGGAATGGTGCACATCTTCTATTGTAGATGGAGATCCCTCAGCTGTCGGACACAGTAGCATGGAGTGGCCCCATCCACTTGATTAAATGGATACCTAGATAAGAGTTAGTTCTCCCTTGATAGATTGAGGCATGGGGGACTCAATGACGTATCACAGTTTAGTTAGGGGAAGTGCTCCCTCAACTGAGTTCAGTGACGAGGATTGTGCCTCTTCTTTTGGGTTTCTTCAGTCTTGCATGGGGCATAAGGTTGTGAAAACTAAACCTCTAGTGTGGGGAACTAGTGTCGGACCTAGAAGAATGTTCCAGATGGATCATCTACTCTCAGAAATACCATTAATAATAGTATTATATTACATAATATATTGAATCTCTTAGACGGGTGCCACCAGGGATGGCTAAGCTTATGGAGCGTGATCTCCTGGTTTGTGTGTTATGCCTTGAGCCATCGATGAGAATACTAAAACTGGAGATTTGGTTGGGACCACATGTTTTCATAGTGGCAAAGATGAGTATATATGGATTTTCATGGTATATTTATTGGAATATTCCCATGTAGAGCTGATTGTGCATTCCTTTGTGGGTTTTCTCTTGTGCTTTACCGTGGGGGTTTCAAGGTCCCCTAGTGAGTATTGTTTTACTCAATCCTACATGGGCTTTTCCCACATGTGTCATTTCTTGTGAAGACAACCAACACTTTGACAGAGTCTAGTGAGGACTAGGGCCTAGTTGAGTTTAGTGAGACCGGACAGACAAGATGCACTTCTACAGATTCAGGCAGCTACCCTTCACCTACCCATCAGTTAGGCTTTTGAGTGAACGAGCTTTATGGACATGGAGTTTTACTTTTTTTTTCAATTTTTATTTTGGTGGGAATGTATATCAGACCAAGTTTCAACCATGTAGTTTACTTTATATTGTAATCTGGTTGCATCTTACTTTGTAGGTTACATGCTTTGTTTGCATGGATTTTACTTTTTAGTACCATTGGATGGGAGTTGTGTGCCCGTGTACAGGTACTTTGGAAAACGAATCCCACTTATGGAATAATTCTTTCGACTCTAGTCTCTTGCCCCTGAATATTCAGAGGTGGGTTTGGGGTAGTCATGACAGAAGCCCCATGGGATGGTTCAGGACATTAAATGTAACAGCCCAAGATTTTATAAAAAAATATTCTTTTTAATTTTATTAATGTCTTGTGTTGTACGCTACACCAAAAGGAGCTTGCACAACACGCATCCTTGTCTTTCCTTTCATTACACACAATCACGACCTTCCTCGATAGCGTGTGTAATACGCAATACCGAGTTTCACTAAACAACAATATGCTATTAAAACTAGCCGTTATGAATAGTAATAACCACTTTTTGAAATTTTATAAATTTTATTTTTCAAAATGGACTTCATTTTTGGACTCAGAATATCGAAATTAGCCTAGGGTGAAATTTTGGTATTTTTCTGAAAACTTTCAATTTTTGATGAATAGTGAAACCACTAAGTGGTAGGTTAAAAACTGAATTTTGCATAAAACTTAATTTTACCTCTTCTGTGAATGGAATTTCAAAAATCCGAGAGACACGGTTAATATCAAGGACTAAAATGTGGTTCAATGAGATGAAAATAATTTTTTGGTGAATAGTAACTTTTTACTATTTTTACCGCGGTTAATAGTAAATAGGGTAACTAAGGGTAAATATGATATTAATATTACCCTAACACATGTCCTAATTCTATTGGACAAGTGTAATTCGACCAAAAACAAACTTAGGAATAAAATATGACCATTTAGGCCCACTTGGATTAGATTAGGACATTTATTATTAATTTATTTAAAGAAGGGTTAAAATAGTTAAAATCAAAGTTTAATAAGTAAATCATTTTTAATATAGGGTTATACATAAGATAAATTCGATTTTAAATATTCATTAGAAAGATAAAAATATTTCCTACATGATGGTATTTTATTTGTAATTTTTAGACATCAAATAATTTAATTTATTTATGACACAAAGATGATGCAGTAATTATCTTATTAATGAAATATTGACAAAATTGATAATATAAATACCAAAATAAATGTAATTTGAGACTTTTTATGAATTCCAATAATTTTCTAGGTTACTATGATATATTAGTATTGATTTAATCAACTTGGTTCGAACATATAAATCTGTTATGACTTTCACAAAAATCATATATCAAATAGTGTCAAAATTGACACAAAATAGTTTTTAAATCAAATATTATATTATTAATTGTTATTTTATTCCTAAAAATCTAAGTTTCGGCCAAATGACTTATATAAGGATATATATATTAATAATAAACAATTTGGGGTTCTTTTGGCATTTTATAGTAAGTGTATTAACCATATAGTGAAAGAAAACAAAAAGACATGGTAAAAGTTAAATTATTTAACTTAGAATTAAATCTAATTGATAAGGTTAAAATAATATCCTAAACATGTCTAAATTCTATTGGTTGATAGGATTTAGACCCTTCCCCACTTTATCTTCGAAATAAGACCCTTTGGAACCATTATAAACCGATTTTGACTTTAATATAAAATAATATTTTGAGATATTCCTAAGGTGCCCCTCTCCTCCCTTATAAAAGGGCACCTCCTCCCCCTCCTCCTCACACCAAATTGAGCACTCAAGCTCGTCCAACCCCTGCCATTTTCTCCTCTCCACTTCCCTAGAATAATCCTAGAGGTCCTGGTCTTCTCCAAAGACCAATCTTAGTTCCTTAAGTGGAGGATTCAAAGAGGCGTTCCAAAGAAGAGGTAATATCCATTACCGATCTTTTCAATTTCTTTCTTCTTCAACTTCTTCTTCTTTAGTTGTTTCATGATAAAGTAATAACATCAGTATTACTTACATACTGATATGTTATTATAAGTATGAAACAACCCTATTTCACCATCTATCCATCCTACGGAAAAAGAAATCATCGCGCGTGCGTACGTACGGAATACCGTCTCCACGCCGTGGTGTAATCTATTTTCCACCACCACCTTACATGGATGGGTATAATGGTGTAAAGAATAACTATACATAGTTATTACAACATCATATTGATTCTGATATATTGTATAATCCACTCCAATTCAATTCAATATTTATAGAAATGATATCATCGCTCGTGCGTACGTACGGACTACCGTCTCCACGACGCGATGAGATTCATTCTCCATGTTAACCATTTAAGAATGATTATAATGTATATATAAGAAATAATAATGAAATATATGACATTATAAAGCTACTGGATTTATGTATATATATATACATATGTATGTCATCTACTTACTTCCATTTCAAGACAATAAGGAAAGGAAAACAGCGTTCATGCGTACGTACGGACTACCGTCTCCATGAACGGTGTTTTTCATTTTATTCATCTACCTATTATATATATATATATACTGAATATATATGATATATAAATCATATTTTATATTCTGGAAGTGAGTAAATCATGATATAAGTAATAATGATGTCAAGAACAACAAGTCAAAACACCTACGATAAATGAAACGATTTTACCCAAAACGCTTCTTTAACATGGAATTTACAAAAGAACGGGTAATATAATGTCATAAGTGAACCATATATGATATCATAACAATGAATATGATTCTGTAATAAGTCAATAACATGATTTAAATCATTATACAGGAGGTTCGGACACTTACAAAGCAAGTCGGACCTAAGGTAAGGGAAATATCACAATCTCATTTTTATCCGAGATTGTTTATACTTTGGTATTTACTGGGGTGTATTTTATCATCCACATCCATGTTTCTTCAATATGTAATATTATTTCCATCCACCTACAATTGTTTAAATCCAATTTTACCCTTCGTTATGTTTTTAGTAAAAGATATGAAAGGAATCTTTTGTCGTTTTTCATACGAGGTACTTTTTTGACTTTTTCGACAAAAGTACGGGAAGAATGTTTTTTTTAACTTATACGGCATGAATGGATTTTTAAAACATTATTTCCAAGAAGCTTCCTTTACAAGTTTTCAAGTTTATTTTTAATCAACTTCTTTTATTTTAAAGTTTTATGACATGTTATGAAAGGAAAAAATGTTTTCCTCAAGAATGAAGTTCAAGTGTTTTATCAAAATTATTTTCCATCTAAAATAATAAAAGGGTTCTGTTTTTATCCCTATTATTACATGGATTTGATTATGTTTTGATGGAAACATTTTTATGAATTCCTTTATCCTATATGAATTGTTTTATGATGTCATGTTGTTTAAGAATCCCATTTTTATTACATGGGTTATGCGATGATGTATGATTTATGATTATGTGGCACACATAAGAAAGGATTCATTATAAGATTGGTGGGACCTATATCTCCCTCCAATGCATTGGGTAAAGATTTTATATCTCATGAGATAGACATGGCTGAAATGGTAGGTTATACCGGTTCAGTGAAACAGGACTGAAACGAGGGTTACTCGATTCAGAAAGGGACTTTGTCCACTAAGATAGTCTTGGCAATGAGTCATGACTAACAAGAAATGATTTTCTATGATTATGTGTGCATGCCACAAAGTTTCAAGTTTCATTTTATGATTATGGTGATCTCATTTTCACTTCTATGATTTGTTCCATGTTAAGATATTATGATCTCTTTTGCAGGTTATGATTTTCAAAAAGATATGATATGATTTTTATTTCTTTTGTATACCCTTACTGAGCATTTGAGCTCACCCTTTTATGTTTTCTTTTCCCCAGGATATAAAGAAAGGTTTTAGGTAAAAAAAAATGGAAGATCTTTATGGGAGATATTGAAGATCTTTCACCAGGATTAGAAGATTATGTTCCGAGTTTCCAAAGACACTAAACTATTACGATCCTTGTGTGTGTGTTTTTTGTTAAAGTATTCCGCAAATGTAATGTAATGTCCATGTACGTCAAGATTCATGTCTCTACAGTTGGTATCAGAGGAAAGGTTTAGTCAACCTTTGGAAACTAGGATGCGAAAACGTTAGTGAGATCCCTAGAGATATTTCTAAGGTATGTCTAGGGATGTCCCTAGGGATAAGTATACGTATAGGTTATAGTAATAGAATTACGCTAACGATCATAGAATTAAACCTAAGATGTTGGATATTGAAGGTACTCCCCCTTTATTATGTTGTTTTCCCTAGCATGATTTTTGCCTCTCACACTATTCTTTTTGGGTTTTAGACGATGGCTGGAACCCGAAGGAACCGTGTTGATCAATGCAATGGACAATGCAATGATTACCCTCCTGAACAAACAAATGTTATGGGAGATGGAGTGCAAAATCTTATTGCTATACTTACACAAGCTATGAATCATTCTGGACTTCCAAATGAGCAGAGAAGGGAACAATATTCTATTGAGTCCTTCATGAGGCAACGTCCACCTTCTTTCAATGGGACTTCCGATCCACTTGTTGCTGAACAATGGATCAGTACCACTGAAAAGATATTTTCAGTTCTTCAATGTTCTGAACATGATAAAGTCATCTTAGCAGTATATCGTTTGGAAGGTGAAGCTGATAAATGGTGGAATCTTATCAAGAATACGAGGCCAAGGGATGAAATTGAGTCCATGGAATGGGACGAGTTCAAGAACTTGTTTTTCAGTAAGTACTTCCCTCGTATTCTTCGAACAAAGATGGAAAAGGAGTTTATTGAGCTGAAGCAGAAGGATGATGAATCTGTTGGTATATACGAAGCGAATTTTACAAGACTTGCAAGGTATGCATCTGGCATTATCATCCAACCTGAAAGTAAAGTTGATCGATTTTTCAGTGGCTTAAAACCAAGTCTTCGAAGGGCATTAGCTATAAGAGACTTCAGTAGCTATGAAGAAATTGTGCGTTGTGCTATCAAGGTAGAAATGGAAGTTGGTGTTACATATCCATCTCATGGTTTTGACAAGAAACGAAAGATGGAGTTCAAGGAGAAATCGCATAATAATGGTGAAAAGAAGATGAATGTTTCCTTATGCACAAAGTGTGGAAATAAGCATGGTGGAGATTGTCTTAAAGGAACTAGAAAATGTTTTAAGTGTGGAAAAGAAGGTCATCGAGCAGCTGAGTGTCGAAGTAAAGGAAAAAGGGTTTCTAATGATGTGAATAAAGTAAACACTGCAGAGAACGCACCACCAACACTTCAATGCTTCAAGTGCAAGGAAATGGGGCATTATGCTAATAATTGCCCTAATCCAAGGGTTAGTGATGATCAACATGAGCAACCACTGAAGGCAAAGGACAAAGGAAAGTCACATGCAATTTCTATCAGTGAGGTGGAGTACGATAACGATGTGGTGAAAGGTACACTTACCATCCACTCTAAAGTAGCAAATGTTTTATTTGATTCTGGATCCACCCACTCTTTTATTTCTGAAAAATTTTCTAAGGGTATCACCATATTACCTCAACAATTAGATGTTGAGTTAGCTGTGACAACACCTAATGGCACATCAATCGCATCAAAAGTTTATAATTCTTCTCCGATCGAAGTTTGTGGGAAAGTGCTTCCTGCAAATCTTGTGATCCTTCCTTTAGTGGAATTTGATGTGATTCTTGGCATGGATTGGCTTTCTCTACATGGAGCTCATATCAATTGCCAAAGAAGGGAAGTCACATTTCATATTCCAGATCAATCTACGATTGTATACCAATGCAAGGATGAACATAACCTTCCAGTGGAAATTTCTTCCATCTTATGGGTATTGATTCCACTAAATGAAGGTTATTTATCTCAAATGGTTGGTGAGAAACTCACGATTAAGAATATGCCCATTGTACGGGAGTTTGATGATGTCTTTCCGGAGGAATTGCCGGGTCTTCCACCAAATCGTGAAGTTGAGTTTTCAATAGAACTCGTACCGGGTGCTTTGCCTATTTCAAAGACACCTTATAGAATGGCCCCAATTGAGTTGCAGGAATTGAAGAAGCAACTCCAAGAGAATCTTGATAAGGGATTCATACGCCCTAGTGCGTCACCTTGAGGAGCACCTGTTCTATTTGTTAAGAAGAAAGATGGATCAATGAGACTCTGCATTGATTATCGAGAACTTAACAAGATCACTATCAAGAACAAATATCCTCTCCCACGCATTGATGACTTATTTGACCAACTACGCGGAGCTCAATACTTTTCCAAGATTGATCTTCGTTCAGGGTATCATCAATTAAGGGTCAAAAGGGAGGATATACCAAAGACGGCTTTCCGTACAAGGTATGGACACTATGAATTTATAGTGATGCCATTTGGTCTTACTAATGCCCCTGCTATCTTCATGGATCTAATGAATAGAGTCTTTAGAGACTATCTTGATCAATTTGTGGTAGTCTTTATAGACGATATTCTTGTCTATTCAAAGAGCAAGGAAGAACATGAAGATCACTTGAGAATTATATTTAAGACCCTGAGAAAAGAGAAGCTTTATGCCAAATTTACCAAGTGTGAATTTTGGCTTCAAAAAGTTGCATTTTTGGGTCATATAATCTCAAAAGAGGGGATATCTGTGGATCCAGCAAAAACAGAGGTTATCGAAAGATGGTCAAGACCAACAACAGTAACTGAGATCCGAAGTTTTCTTGGTTTGGCTGGATATTATCGACGTTTTGTAGAATATTTTTCACGATTATCTAATCCACTCACCAAGTTGACTCGGAAAGGAGTTAAGTTTGTCTGGACAGAGGAATGTGAAGAGAATTTCAAGGAGTTGAAAAGAAGGTTATCCAGTGCACCTGTGCTCACACTGCCTTGTAGTGGAGAAAGGTTTGTGATCTACAGTGATATATCCAAGAAGGGATTGGGGTGTGTTCTTATGCAAAATGATATGGTGATAGCTTATGCCTCACGACAGTTGAAAATCCATGAGCAAAATTACCCAACACATGATTTGGAGTTGGCTGCGGTAATCTTTGCATTAAAGATTTGGAGGCATTACCTTTATGGTGAAAGGTGTGATATTTATACTGATCATAAAAGTTTAAAGTATATTTTCACACAAAAGGAGTTGAATATGCGTCAAAGAAGATGGTTGGAGCTGATTAAGGATTATGACTGCTCAATCCATTACCACCCTGGGAAAGCAAACAAGGTGGCAGATGTATTAAGTCGACAAGACCATGCTAGTTTATCCATGATGAGGATCACAAAAGATCCAATATTTATGGATTTACAAAGGATGGATCTTGGAATTATAATGGAAGGGGAAAAATCTTATCTTTCTCAAATGAATGTTCAACCATCTATACATGTGAAGATTAAAGAGGCACAGAAAGAAGATGTCGAGTTACAAAAGAAGGTGAGAAATGTTCCTGAATTCAACCTTGATTGTGATGGGATAATAAAGTTCAGGAATCGGGTTTGCGTTCCTCCCATCTCCGAATTAAAGAAAGAGCTGCTGGATGAGGCTCATAGTTCTTCATTCTCTATTCATCCTGGAAGCACGAAGATGTATAGGGACCTGAAAGAGTACTTCTGGTGGGATGGCATGAAAAGAGATGTTGCTGAATATGCCTCTCAATGCTTGGTTTGTCAACAAGTTAAAGCTGAGAGACAGAAGTCTAAGGGGATGTTACAACCATTACCCATACCCGAATGGAAATGGGAAAACATCACTATGGACTTTGTCACAGGACTTCCTAAAACATCCAAAGGCAATAATGCTATCTGGGTCATAGTTGATCGTCTTACAAAGTCTGCACACTTCATTGCTATTAGAGAGGATTTCTCTCTAGATCAGCTTTCCAGGATATATGTAAAGGAAGTGGTAATATTGCATGGAGTACCACTTTCTATTATATCTGATCGAGATCCGAGATTTACCTCGAAGTTTTGGTGAAGTCTTCAGCATACTCTAGATACAGAGTTGAGTTTCAGCACTGCTTATCATCCCCAGACAGACGGTCAGTCTGAGAGAACAATTCAAACCCTAGAAGATATGTTGAGAGCTTGCTCTATGGATTTCAAAGGAGGTTGGGATCAAAACCTACCTTTGGTGGAATTTTTTTATAATAATAGTTTTCACTCCAGTATTCAGATGGCTCCTTATGAAGCTCTCTATGGAAAGAAATGCAGGACTCCAACTTGCTGGGATGAAGTTGGGGAAAGAAAGCTATTAGGACCTGATCTCGTTGATGAAATGGCAGAAAAGGTCAGATCTATTCAACAACACATAAGAGCAGCTCAGAGTCGACAGAAAAGTTATGCCGACAACCGAAGAAAAGACCTAGAGTTTGAAGTGGGTGATAAAGTGTTCTTACGAATATCTCCCTGGAAGAGGGTTATGAGATTTGGAAAGAAGGGGAAGTTGAGCCCTAGATATATCGGTCCTTTTGAAATACTGGATCGTGTTGGGAAGGTAGCTTACCGATTGGCGCTTCCACCGAATCTTTCTCAAGTTCACGATGTGTTCCATGTATCTCTCCTGAGAAAGTACATACCAGATCCTTCACATGTACTCAACTCAGAAGTTGTACCGCTGGAGCAAGATCTTTCTTATGAAGAACAGCCGATAGAGATTCTGGATCGTAGCGAAAAAGTCCTACGAAACAAGACCACTCGCTTGGTGAAAGTTTTATGGAGAAACCACCAACTTGAAGAAGCTACATGGGAGCTTGAGGATATGATGAGGGAGAAGTATCCTCATTTGTTTGTTGCAAAGTGACGAATTTAGAGGGCGAAATTCTTTTTAAGGGGGGTAGAATGTAACAGCCCAAGATTTTATAAAAAAATATTCTTTTTAATTTTATTAATGTCTTGTGTTGTACGCTACACCAAAAGGAGCTTGCACAACACGCATCCTTGTCTTGCCTTTGATTACACGCAATCACGACCTTCCTCGATAGCGTGTGTAATACGCAATACCGAGTTTCACTAAACAACAATATGCTATTAAAACTAGCCGTTATGAATAGTAATAACCACTTTTTGAAATTTTATAAATTTTATTTTTCAAAATGGACTTCATTTTTGGACTCAGAATATCGAAATTAGTCTAGGGTGAAATTTTGGTATTTTTCTGAAAACTTTCAATTTTTGATGAATAGTGAAACCACTAAGTGGTAGGTTAAAAACTGAATTTTGCATAAAACTTAATTTTACCGCTTTTGTGAATGGAATTTCAAAAATCCGAGAGACACGGTTAATATCAAGGACTAAAATGTGGTTCAATGAGATGAAAATAATTTTTTGGTGAATAGTAACTTTTTACTATTTTTACCGCGGTTAATAGTAAATAGGGTAACTAAGGGTAAATATGATATTAATATTACCCTAAAACATGTCCTAATTCTATTGGACAAGTGTAATTCGACCAAAAACAAATTTAGGAATAAAATATGACCATTTAGGCCCACTTGGATTAGATTAGGACATTTATTATTAATTTATTTAAAGAAGGGTTAAAATAGTTAAAATCAAAGTTTAATAAGTATATCATTTTTAATATAGGGTTATACATAAGATAAATTCGATTGTAAATATTCATTAGAAAGATAAAACGATTTCCTACATGATGGTATTTTATTTGTAATTTGTAGACATCAAATAATTTAATTTATTTATGACACAAAGATGATGCAGTAATTATCTTATTAATGAAATATTGACAAAATTGATAATATAAATACCAAAATAAATGTAATTTGAGACTTTTTATGAATTCCACTAATTTTCTAGGTTACTATGATATATTAGTATTGATTTAATCAACTTGGTTCGAACATATAATTCTGTTATGACTTTCACAAAAATCATATATCAAATAGTGTCAAAATTGACACAAAATAGTTTTTAAATCAAATATTATATTATTAATTGTTATTTTATTCCTAAAAATATAAGGTTCGGCCAAATGACTTAGATAAGGATATATATATTAATAATAAACAATTTGGGGTTCGTTTGGCATTTTATAGTAAGTGTATTAACCATATAGTGAAAGAAAACAAAAAGACATGGTAAAAGTTAAATTATTTAACTTAGAGTTAAATCTAATTGATAAGGTTAAAATAATATCCTAAACTTGTCTAAATTCTATTGGTTGATAGGATTTCGAACCTTCCCCACCTTATCTTCGAAATAAGACCCTTTGGAACCATTATAAACCGATTTTGACTTTAATATAAAATAATATTTTGAGATATTCCTAAGGTGCCCCTCTCCTCACTTATAAAAGGACACCTCCTCCCCCTCCTCCTCACACCAAATTGAGCACTCAAGCTCGGCCAACCCCTGCCATTTTCTCCTCTCCACTTCCCTAGAATAATCCTAGAGGTCCTGGTCTTCTCCAAAGACCAATCTTAGTTCCTTAAGTGGATGATTCAAAGAGGCGTTCCAAAGAAGAGGTAATATCCATTACCGATCTTTTCAATTTCTTTCTTCTTCAACTTCTTCTTCTTTAGTTGTTTCATGATAAAGTAATAACATCAGTATTACTTACATACTGATATGTTATTATAAGTATGAAACAACCCTATTTCACCATCTATCCATCCTACGGAAAAAGAAATCATCGCGCGTGCGTACGTACGGAATACCGTCTCCACGCCGTGGTGTAATCTATTTTCCACCACCACCTTACATGGATGGGTATAATGGTGTAAAGAATAACTATACATAGTTATTACAACATCATATTGATTCTGATATATTGTATAATCCACTCCAATTCAATTCAATATTTATAGAAATGATATCATCGCTCGTGCGTACGTACGGACTACCGTCTCCACGACGCGATGAGATTCATTCTCCATGTTAACCATTTAAGAATGATTATAATGTATATATAAGAAATAATAATGAAATATATGACATTATAAAGCTACTGGATTTATGTATATATATACATATGTATGTCATCTACTTACTTCCATTTCAAGACAATAAGGAAAGGAAAACAGCGTTCATGCGTACGTACGGACTACCGTCTCCATGAACGGTGTTTTTCATTTTATTTATCTACCTATTATATATATATATATATACTGAATATATATGATATATAAATCATATTTTATATTCTGGAAGTGAGTAAATCATGATATAAGTAATAATGATGTCAAGAACAACAAGTCAAAACACCTACGATAAATGAAACGATTTTACCCAAAACGCTTCTTTAACATGGAATTTACAAAAGAACGGGTAAAATAATGTCATAAGTGAACCATATATGATATCATAACAATGAATATGATTCTGTAATAAGTCAATAACATGATTTAAATCATTATACAGGAGGTTCGGACACTTACAAAGCAAGTCGGACCTAAGGTAAGGGAAATATCACAATCTCATTTTTATCCGAGATTGTTTATACTTTGGTATTTACTGGGGTGTATTTTATCATCCACATCCATGTTTCTTCAATATGTAATATTATTTCCATCCACCTACAATTGTTTAAATCCAATTTTACCCTTCGGTATGTTTTTAGTAAAAGATATGAAAGGAATCTTTTGTCGTTTTTCATACGAGGTACTTTTTTGACTTTTTTGACAAAAGTACGGGAAGAATGTTTTTTTTAACATATACGGCATGAATGGATTTTTAAAACATTATTTCCAAGAAGCTCCCTTTACAAGTTTTCAAGTTTATTTTTAATCAACTTCTTTTATTTTAAAGTTTTATGACATGTTATGAAAGGAGAAAATGTTTTCCTCAAGAATGAAGTTCAAGTGTTTTATCAAAATTATTTTCCATCTAAGATAATAAAAGGGTTCTATTTTTATCCCTATTATTACATGGATTTGATTATGTTTTGATGGAAACATTTTTATGAATTCCTTTATCTTATATGAATTGTTTTATGATGTCATGTTGTTTAAGAATCCCATTTTTATTACATGGGTTATGCGATGATGTATGATTTATGATTATGTGGCACACATAAGAAAGGATTCATTATAAGATGGGTGGGACCTATATCTCCCTCCAATGCATTGGGTAAAGATTTTATATCTCATGAGATAGACATGGCTGAAATGGTAGGTTATACCGGTTCAGTGAAACAGGACTGAAACGAGGGTTACTCGATTCAGAAAGGGACTTTGTCCACTAAGATAGTCTTGGCAATGAGTCATGACTAACAAGAAATGATTTTCTATGATTATGTGTGCATGCCACAAAGTTTCAAGTTTCATGTTATGATTATGGTGATCTCATTTTCACTTCTATGATTTGTTCCATGTTAAGATATTATGATCTCTTTTGCAGGTTATGATTTTCAAAAAGATATGATATGATTTTTATTTCTTTTGTATACCCTTACTGAGCATTTGAGCTCACCCTTTTATGTTTTCTTTTCCCCAGGATATAAAGAAAGGTTTTAGGTAAAAAAAATGGAAGATCTTTATGGGAGATATTGAAGATCTTTCACCAGGATTAGAAGATTATGTTCCGAGTTTCCAAAGACACTAAACTATTACGATCCTTGTGTGCGTGTTTTTTGTTAAAGTATTCCGAAAATGTAATGTAATGTCCATGTACGTCAAGATTCGGGTCTCTACATTAATCCTCATCATGGAAATAATTTTAGTGGATTTTGAGGATGATGATCATAGTGATTTGAGAAAGGAATGTGATCTGTGTTCCATGTGGGAGATATGGTATGAGAAGTATTTTCATATATTAGTCATTACATTAATAAATTGATAGAACGAGTGTGGATATTGATTATTTATATTAGATAAACAATTAATAAGAAACACCTATGTTGGAGTCCATCATATTATCCATAAATACACAACCCCCCCCCCCCCGTGTTGGTAATTTTATGAGAATGATGAGACCGGTTGTTAGATGGTCAAGATGGAACTGGGGTGTCAGTGAGTAAAAAAATATGATTTTTTCTAGGTCCTTAGTAACAACTCAATTTGGGATTCAGGTGTGGTGTTGGATGATTCCATGTGTTGGAATTGGGATCCAGATATATTCTATATGACCCAAGGGAGAGTTTGATCATAGACATTCAAGAAATTATGAGTGCAGTGTGGTTGTGGATTTGATTTTCCATGGAACCGACCATGGAATTAAACTAAATTTCACCTTTGAGTTTTATTGAGGGTGTTTCTAGGGTTCTAAAATGGGTATGGAGATTTATGCATCTTAATTGGTAGATGAGATAACACGTCAGTGGGTACAATGACGATTTTTTTGGGAAAGGATGTCTAGAAGAGAATCAATTGGTTTTTTCATTAAATTGGGCATAAAATTGTGAAATATTCATAGATCATGTTGATAGACCACCCAAAGTGAATTTTTAGCTATAAATTCCTATGTTGGGGAACACCATGACTCAAAATAATCCACTGGGATTAAATTCATATAGTGATTTTAAAAATAAGTCGAAATATAAACTAGTGGTTGGAACCTTGATATCATGACTGATATAGGTGTGGTTGAGAATCATATTAGTACTAGTTATGATAGAAAATATATATCCTAGGTATTAATGTAAAGTGAACCTCTTATTTTGGTTGCACAATAGAAGCTTTTTTTGTGCTTTCTGGTAGAGAGTGATTATTTATCAATGAATTTATAATCAAGGAAGGTTGGTCTTGATGGATAAAGGACCTATAATAAATCTCTGGGATGAATATTGTTATGGTAGAGAGTTTTTAATGACCCACACCATTATGGGGTTTTCAATTTAGTGGAATTTTAAATATTTTTTTTACATGAGTTGTTATGGTGGGGAAAATCATAATTTCTCATAAAAGATAATCGCAAAATAATTTTATAATGATTCTGTTTATCTCATAATGGGGTGTTTACCCTTGAAATAGAATTTGGTGAGAATCTGAGAAGAGAATATTTTTTGAGATATTTGAATATTTAGGAAATAAATATAAATTATTCACAAATTTGTAGACATTTTAATCTCTTAAATAGACCATCAGATGGAAATCTTGACTTCGTGGTTTATTATGGAATGTGTAGTTTTACCAATTTGAGGTATACATTTTATTTGGGTTCTGGATCCTACATCAGGGCATTAAATGAGTATATAATATAATATAATTTTATTATCTACCCTACCCCTTCATCTACCTCACCTTCAATTAAGGGAGGGTGGATCTTCCCTCACATGCCACTACTGATCTTAGAGGAGAAGGATGGATAATGAGGCACAATGGTCCTCATCAGAGAAGTCGATTAGGGATAAATTAAGGTGCATCAGCTGTGGGGAACATATCTTAGCACTTATTTTAGTGATTTAATACCATGTAGTATATTTAATTTATTTTCCTTATTTACCCATTTTATTTTAGTTTTTATGTTTTTTGGGTTATATATGGACTATTGGATATGGTCTAAGGACCATTGGGGAGGGATTTGGAAAAAAATAGCGGATTAAAGTGATTTTATGGGGGGTTCAGTTTATATAACCTAATAACATGGATTGTAGTTCTATAACACACAATTTTTAGTTTTTCAGTGTGAGAAAAGTTGTATGATGATGTTCACATGATAAGTTTTCTTTAAGTACACAGAGTGTTGGACCTTTGGCACATGAATCAAAATTTGGGCAAGTATATAAGAATACAACCCATATTAGGTGTCTGACCTGTAAGGATACATGGATATATGCCTTATGGATGGTGAATAGAATGTATAATTATATGTAAAATCACCCATGTGAGATACTTGGAATGTAATGATACACTCCATTCACATTTTCAAGACATGGATTGGGCCATAACACAAGGTCTAGTATCACATGGGTCTGAAACACAATGAGTGCTTGAGACTCATCATTTGTTTGGGTGACAAAAACCATCTACGATAGAGAAACAAGCCCAGAGTAAGGAGTTTTTTGTATTCCATTATACATAGTGTTACACGCCATGTACTAATTCCTCTGAAGAGTTTTTTATATTTTCACTCCCTAAAGATGGAATTGGACACGTGAGTAACCCATTATGAGTATTTCTACACGTGGAAAATGATAATGAGCCCGAAAATACTATTATATAACATAGGTGAGATTATTTTGGGAAATTGAGATATGATGGAGAAGATTTTGCACTTATTATTTGAATTATATCGCTCCCGTGGTAGACATAGATGAGAACCAAGTGCCAGTTGTGGGTATTTTGTAGATGGATTGGTAAGGAATTTCCAAGGTCCATAGAGAGATATAATTCAAGAAATAACCTTGTTAATGGGAATGAGTTGGGATGTATTTTTTAACATACAATTGGGGATTGATAATGTTATATACTATGTCTACAATACATTTTAATGAGCTAGAATACAAATTAGGGCTAATGAGTAGAGATTTAGACATTTCTAGAGGACCCTGGTGTATGCCACTTTATCAAGATGAGGGAACAAATGAGTTTGGTGTGTTTTTATTATGCATTAAATATGATCTTAAGGATGTTTTATGAGTTTATAGATGGATTCTATAACATAGTTTGAGATGTGTAGCCTTCCTTGGAGAGGGGTCTTTCCAGAGAACCTAATATGTTTCTGTAGAGACCCGAATCTTGACGTACATGGACATTACATTACTTTTGCAGAATACATAATACATAAAAAAAACAGACACACAAGGACAGTAATAGTTTAGTGTCTTTGGAAACTCGGAATGTAATCTTCTAATCGTGGTGAAAGAGCTTCAACATCTACCATAAAGAGCTTTTCCTTTTCGTTTTCTTACCAAAAACATTTTTTTAAATACTGGGGAAAAGAAAACATATAAAGGGTGGGCTCAAATGCTCAGTAAGGGTAAGCATGGATAAAATAAAACAAATCATATACATTTGAACTTAAAAACATGAACATAATGTTTAAACATAAATATCTTGGGAAATGACATAAAACATGGCAGTACATAAGGCATAGATCATAAAGAAACATTAATCATGATAAAATAGCATGGGAATAAAACATGTGATTGTGGAAACCATTAAGCACATGATATGATTTCCATAGTAGCCAAGGCATTGCTGCCATGACCGTCTTAGTGGACAAAGTCCCTTTATGAATCGAGTTCACTCCTTATTTCAGTCAGTAACACTGAACCAGATTAATTTACCGTTCCATCCATGTCTATCTCATGAGATATAAATCTTTACCCAATGCATTGGAGGGTGATATAGGTCCCACCCATCTCATAATGAAATCATTTTTACTTGTGCTACAACATAAACATAAATCATTCATCATAACACAATGAATTAAATGGGTTTCATAAACATCATCTCATCATAACATAATCCCTATAAAACAAATGGATATAATTTCATCATAAGGAAAGTGAAACCATGTAAATCACAGATACATTATACTTGAATCAAACACATATGAAATAATGTCATCTTAGATGGAAAATGGTTTTGATAAAACACATGAAATGAATTCTTGAGGAAAATATCATTTCTTCTTCAAAATCATATTCTTTTCACAAAATGCCTTGAAATTTTAAAAGAAAAGTTTTTTTTTGAAAATAGTCATGAAATCATGTAGAGGAAGATTCTTGAAAATAAGGCTTTATGAAACCTTACAAATATTTTCATGCCATATAAGTTAAAAAAACATTCTCCTCGTACTTTTTTCCAAAAAGTCAAAAAGTTCCTTGTATGGTAAACAAAAGAAAGATTCCTTACCTAACATGTGGTAAAAGTAAAAAATGGTTAAAATGGACTTTAAACATACATGAAAACATTTTTAGAAAACGGGCACATGAATGATAAGTATAACCCTAGTAATTACTTACGAATAAACAATCTCGGATAAAAATGAGATTACCTTATGTATGATATTCTTTGTATGTATCCGAACCTCCTGTATAATGATTTAAATAACGTCATTTACTAATTATAGAATCATATTCATTGTTATTATATCATATATGGTTCACTTATGACTTTATATAACCCGTTCTTTTGTGAATTCCATGTTAAAGCATCATTTTGGGTAAAATCGTTTCATTTATCATATGTGTTTTGACTTGTTGTTATTGATATTATTACTTATATACAAAATTACAGAATTTAAAAAATGATTTATATATAATATATATTCAGAATATATATATATGATAGATTGATAAATGGAAGGAAATACACCGTTCATGGAGACGGCAGGTCGTACGTACGCATGAACATTGTTTTCGTTTCATTATTGAATTGACTGGAATTAAGTATATGAAATACATATATATATATATATAAATAAATTCAGTATCATTATTATGTCATATATTTCATTATTATTCATTATATATACTTTATAATCATTCATGAATGGTTAACATGGAGAATGAATCTCATCGCGTCGTGGAGACGGTAGTCCGTACGTACGCACGAGCTATGATATCATTCCCATGATCATCGAATTGTATGTATAATATTTCAGAATCAATTTAAATTTACAATAATCATATATAGTTAATTATTTACACCATTATACCCATACAAGTGAGGTGGTGGCCGAAAACAGATTACACCACGGCGTGGAGACGGTATTCCGTACGTACGCATGCGCGGTGATTTCGTTTTCCGTAGGATGGATAGAAGGTGAAATAAGGTTGTTTCATATTTATAATTACATATAATTATATAATTAATACTGATGTTTTTAATTTAAAATGTGACTACTAAATAATAATAGGTAGAAGAAGAAAGAGACATGAGAGAATCGGAAGAAGAGATTACCTCTTCTTTGACGCACCTCCTTTAAGCTTCCTCTTAAGGAAGTAGAGTTGGTCTTTTGAGAAGACCAGAACCTTAATTTTTTTTTAGGGAAGTGGAGAAGAGAAATGGGCATGGGTTGACCGAGATTTAAGTCTCAAAAGGGTGGTAAGAGAAGAGGGAAGGGGTGCACTTTTTATAAGGGAGGAGAGAGGCACCTTTGAAAAAACATAAAATATTATTTTATAATAAAATAATATTCAGTTTTTAATAGCTACTAATTGATTTATTTCAAATATAAGGTAGTTATGGGTCGAAATCCTCTTAACCAATAGATTTTAGATAGGTTTGGGTCATTATATTAACCATATCTTTTAGTTTTATCTATTAGTTAATTAGATTGACATTTACCATGTAACTTTGTATTTTTATATTATATAGTTAATAAACTTACCATATACATCCAAGAGACCCCCAAGTGGTCCATTAATGATACACATATCATGATATAAGTATCTTGGCGGAACCTTTCATTTTTAAGAATATAATAACAATTACAAATATAATATTTGTTTTAAAAACTATTTTATGTCAATTTTGACACTATTTGGTAATGGATTTTTTTGAAAATCATAACAGCATGATTAGTTCAAAAATAGTTAATTAATTCAATACTAACATGTCCTATTAACCTATAAAATTATTTTAATTCATAAAAATTCTCAAATTACATTTATTTGGGTATTTATAACATCAATTAATTAAATATTTTATTATTTAGGTAATTACTATATCACCATTGTGTCATAAATAACATAAATTATATAATGTCTAAAAATTATAAATAAACTTAAATTAGGTAGGATATGTTTTTATCTTTCGAATTAATATTTATAGTTGAATTTATCTTATTTATAACCCTACATTAAAAATTATTTAGTTATTAAACATTGATTTTAACTATTTTAACCCTTCTTTAAATAAATTAATAATAAATGTCCTAATATAATCCATGTGGACCTAAATGGTCATATGTTATTCCTAAGGTTGTTTTTGGTCGAATTACACTTATCCAATATAATTAAAACATGTGTTAGGGTAATAATAATATCATTTTTACCCTTAATTACCCTATTTACTTTTAACCGTAGTAAATAAAAGTAAAAAAGTTACTATTCACCAAAAATTATTTTCATCTCATTGAATCACATTTTAGTCCCCGATATTAACCATGTCTCTCGGATTTTATAAATTCCACTCACAGAAGCGTTAAAATTATGTTTTATGTGAATTTCCAAATTCTCCTTGGAGGTGGGTAAAAGACGGTGAAAAGTTCAATAAAATTTTTATATATCTAAAATAATTATAAAATGACTCCAATTAATTATATTGAACATATATAGGTATTATGTATCAATTTTTACATAAAATAAATTTAAATAAAATAAATAATTATTTAAATAAAACGTCGGGTTTTGAATAGTAACCCCGTGTTTTCACTATTCATCAAAAATTGAATGTTTTCAGAAAAATACCAAAAATTCACCCTAGGATAATTTCAATATTCTGAATCCAAAAATGAAGTCCATTTTGAATGATAAAATTTATAAAATTTCAAAAAGTGGGTATTACTATTCATAACGGCTAGTTTATATAATATTTTAAAAACATATCTCTATTTAGTAAAAATCGATATTGCGTACAACACACGTTATCATGGATGGTCGTGATTGCGTGTAAAGCAAGCCAAGTCAGGTATGCATGTAGTGCAAGCTCCTTTTGGAGTAGCGTACAACACAAGACATTAATGAAATTAAAAAGAATAATTTTCATAAAATCTCTGGGTGTTACATTCTACCCCCCTTAAAATGAATTTCGCCCTTGAAATTCTTCAGGGTAATAAATGGTTTACTACTTGAAAGTTTCTTTCATAGAAACCCACATCGTAAAAATGAATACCAAAACATGACTTTAAAAACTAAAGTATGAAACCTAATGGTTACCCAAATTAACTTATCACTGGGGTTCCACATAGGAGAACATAGGTGAAAATATGGATATGGAAGAGAAATATAACCGTCAACTTCTGATTAAGAGTGGTAGAGGACATGGCTATGAAAAATCCAACAATCACAAAGCCATATATTTGTGATGATCTGTGGTTCCATCCAATTCATCATATATGAGAGCACCAGGACAACATTTTTTTGTTTTCAAGATCATTTCCCTAAAGTTGAAGAATTTGAATGAGAATAAATACTTACTTTATTTCGGTATCATCTCACTGTTGCTCGTGCCTCGAACAATTTCCACTTCATCTCTAAAAGAAATGAAGTTGAATTTGACTTCTGTGAAGTGTTAGCAGATTATGCGATAGAATGATATGTCATTCCATCCATTTCAATCGCAAAAAGTTTAGCACAATTTTTTAAATACAAAGAAGTCCATATATGATGAGATTAATCGTATATGGTTTCTAAAATGGACTTATACTTCAGCTATCATAGAACATAATAAAAAAAAACTAGTTTCTACTAATTGGGGACTTCTTGTAGGCTAGTGGTAGGAGATAAAGGTCTGTCACACTTTTGTGGTGGGTTCGATTCCCTCATCCTTGTCCGACGTGATGGGTTGTCACCCGTCCTACATGTTTTCCTTTTTTCTAAAACTATACTATTATAACATTCTATCAATAATATCGAAAAAAATTTCTATCCTTAAACAATAATAACTTATGATCAACATAATCCATTCAAATATTTATGCTTATCCAAAATACTTCTTTCCAAACTCATAGTACAAAGAGAACGATTACTAAAAAGGTCATATAAAAAGCATGTGAATACCATAATTTATCCCTCATATATCTTGTTTGTCACATTCCAATCATGTGAATACCTTAATCATGTATTCTCTTGAAAAATGAAAACCCATTGAACCTTAGTGAAAACATGAATGGTCTCAAAAGTTAACTCTTTCCACATACAAAAATCCAAAAATTCTATATACTCAAACCATTATATAACTTTGTCCTTATATCAGTCATGAGCTCCTGAATACTGTCAAACATTTCATTTCCTCTTTATCCCTTCATTATACACATATCATCTTCTTTCCAAAAATATCTCAATCACTTTCCATGGTTACCGGTACCATAAAATTATTGAAAACCACAATAGAACAATACATAAATATTAAAATATTCCATGATACTATATACAACATTATTTTAGAATCCCATTACATAAACACTTAATCATTCCACCACATCGTTTTCATATTCAACATCGCCAATAGTGATCACATGTGACATCCCTTTGTCCTTTTCTTTAAGTGGTTGCTCATGTCGATCATCATTAACCCTTGGATTAGGGTATTGATTAGCATAATGCCCCATTTCATTGCACTTGAAGCATTGAATTTTTGGTGGTGCGTTCACTGTAGTCTTTTCTTTATTGACATCATTAGCAACCCTTTTTCCATTACTTCGACACTCAGCTGCTCGATGACCTTCTTTTTCACACTTAAAACATTTTCTAGTCCCTTTAAGACAATCTCCACCATGCTTCTTTCCACACATTGAGCATAAAGAAACATTCATATTCTTTTCACCATTGTTCTGAGATTTCTTCTTGAACTCCATATTTCCTTTCTTGTCAAAACCATGAGATGGATTTGTAATTCCAACTTCCATTTCTACCTTGATAGAACAACACGCAATTTCATCATAGCTACTAAAATCTCTTATAGCTAATGCCCTTTGGAGACTTGGTTTTAAGCCACTGAAGAATCGATAAATTTTACTTTCAAGTTGGATGATAAAGCTAGATGCATAACTTACAAGACTTGGAAAATTTTCTTCTTTTTTACCAACAGATTCATCATCCATTTTATTAAGCTCAAGGAACTCCTTTTCCATCTTTGTTTGAAGAATACGAGGGAATTACTTACTGAAAAACAAGTTATTGAACTCGTCCAATTCCATGGATTCAATTTCATCTTGGGTCCTTGTATTTGTAATTAGAGTCCACCACTGGTCTGTTTCACCTTCTAAATGGTAAACAACTAGAATTACTTTATAATGTTCCGAACAGTGAAGTATGTAAAATATATTTTCAATGGTACTGATCCATTGTTCAGCAACATGTGGATCACAAGACCCATTGAATGAAGGTGGACGTTGCCTCCTGAAGGACTCAATAGAATATTGTTCCCTTCTCTACTCATTCGGAAGTTCAGAATGATTCATATCTTGTGTAAGTATATCAAGAATATTTTTCACTCCATCTCCCATAACATTGGTTTGTTCATGAGGACAATCATTTCATTGTCCATTACATTGATCAACACGGTTCTTTTGGGTTCCAACCATCGTCTAAAACCCAAAAAGAATAATGTGAGAGGAAAAATTCATGCTAGGGAAAACAACACAATAAAGGGGGAGTACCTTCGATATCTAACATCTTAGGTTTAATAAAAATATCACTACCATAATTCTAGGACTATAACCTATACTTATACTTAACCTTAGGGACATCCCTAGACATACCTTAGAAATATCTCTAAGGATCTCACTAAAGTTTTTGCATCCTAGTTTCCAAAGGTTAACTAAACCTTTTCTCTGATACCAACTGTAGAGACCCGAATCTTGAAATACATGGACATTACATTACTTTTGCGGAATACTTAATACATAACAAAAATAGACACATAAAGACCTTAATAGTTTAGATTATTTGGAAACTCGGAACGTAATCTTCTAATCATGGTGAAAGATCTTCAACATCTGCAATAAATATCTTCCCCATTATGTTTTCTTACCTAAAACCTTTCTTTAAATCCTGGGGAAAAGAAAACATATAAAGGGTGATCTCAAATGCTCATTAAGGGTAAGCATGGATAAAATAAAACAAATCATATACATTTGAACTTAAAAAAATGAACATAATGTTTAAACATCAAAATCTTGGGCAATGACATAAAACATGGAAGTACATAAGGCATAGATCATAAAGAAACATTAATAATGATAAAATAGCATGGGAATAAAACATGTGATTGTGGGAACAATTAAGGACATGATATTATTTCCATAGTATCCAAGGCATTGCTGCCATGACCATCTTAGTGGACAAAGTCCCTTTCTGAATCGAGTTCACTCCTCATTTCAGTCTCGTAACACTGAACTGGATTAACTTACCGTTCCAGCCATGTCTATCTCATGAGATATAAATCTTTACCCAATGAATTTAAGGGAGATATAGGTCTCACCCATCTCATAATGAAATCATTCTTACTTGTGTGACAACATAAACATAAATCATTCATCATAACCTAATGAATAAAATGGGTTTCATAAAAATCATCTCATCATAACATAATCCATATAAAAAATGGATATAATTTCATCATAAGAAAAGTGAAACCATTTAAATCATAGAGACATTATACTTGAAACATACACATATGAAATAATTTCAACTTAGATGGAAAATGGTTTTGAAAAAACACTTGAAATGATTTCTTGAGGAAAATATTCTTTATTCTTCAAAATCATTTTCTTTTCACAAAATGCCATGAAATTTTTAAAGAAAAGGAATTTGTTGAAAATATTCATGAAATCTTGTAGAGTAAGATTCTTGAAAATAAGGCGTTATGAAACCGTAAAAATCTGTTCATTCCATATAAGTTAAAAAACATTCTCCTCGTACTTTTGTCGGAAAAGTCAAAAAGTTCCTTGTATGGTAAAAAAAGAATGATTCCTTACATAATATTTGGTAAAAGTCAAAAATGGGTAAAAAGGACTTTAAACATACATGAAACCATTTTTAGAAAACTGGGACATGAATGATAAATATAACCCCAATAAATACTTACGAATATACAATCTCAGATAAAAATGATATTGGAAAAGTTATCTCTTACCTTACGTCTGATATGCTTTGTATATATATGAACCTCCTGTATAATGATATAAATAATTTCGTTGACTTATTAAATAATCATTTTCATTGTTATGATATCATATATGGTTCACTTATGACTTTATATTACCCGTTCTTTTGTAAATTTCATGTTAAAACAGCATTTTGGGT
Organism: Viscum album; assembly: GCA_963277665.1. NCBI lineage: Eukaryota > Viridiplantae > Streptophyta > Magnoliopsida > Santalales > Viscaceae > Viscum > Viscum album. The sequence goes on along the minus strand of OY728141.1, from coordinate 393,013,406 downwards.
AAAATTGTTTCATTTATCATACGTGTTTTGACTTCTTGTTCTTGATATTATTACTTATATACATAATTACAGAATGTAGAACATTATTTATATATAAATATATATTCAGAATTTATGATAGATCGATAAATGGAATGAAATACACCGTTCATGGAGACGGTAAGCCATACGTACGCATGAACGCTGTTTTCGTTTCCTTATTGAATTGTATGTAATTAAGTAGATGGCATACATATATATATACATAAATATATTATCATTATTATGTCATATATTTCATTATTATTCATCATCTATACTTTATAATCATTCATTAATGGTTAACATGGAGAATGAAAATCATCGCGTCGTGGAGATGGTAGTCCATACGTACGCACGAGCGATGATATCATTACCATGATCGTGGAATTGTATGTATAATATTTTAGAATCAATATCACTTTACAATAATAATATATAGTTATTTATTTACACCATTATACCCATCCATGTAAGGTGGTGGTCGAAAACAGATTACACCACGACGTGGAGACGGTATTCCGTACGTACGCACGCGCGATGATTTCATTTTTCGTTGGATGGATAGAAGGTGAAATAAGGTTGTTTCATATTTATAATAACATATTAGTATATAATTAATACTTATGTTATTACTTTATAATGATACAACTAAAGAAGAAGAAGTATAAGAAGAAAGAAACTTGAGAGACTCAGAAGAAGAGATTACCTCTTCTTCGACACACCTCTTTTAAGCTACCTCTTAAGGAAGTAGAGTTGGTCTTTTGAGAAGACCAGAATCTCCAGAATGTTTTTAGGGAAGTGGATAAGAGAAATGGGCAGGGGTCTACAGAGCTTCAAGGCTCAAAAGGGTGTGAAGAGAAGAGGTAAGGGGTTCCCTTTTTATAAGGGAGGAGAGGGGAACCTTTGAAAAAACATAAAATATTATTTTATAATAAAGTCATATTTAGTTTTTAATAGCTATAAATTGATTTATTTCGAATCTAAGGTGGGTATGGGTCGAAATACTCTCAAAAAATATATTTTAGACAGGTTTGGGTCATTATATTAACCTTATCTTTTAGTTTTAACTCTTAGTTAATTAGATTGACATTTACCATATCACTTTGTATATTTATATTATATAGTTAATAAACATACCATATACATCCATGAGACCCCCAAGTGGTCCATTAATGATACACCTATTAGGATATAAGTATCTTGGCCAATACTTAGAAATTTAGGATTATAATAACAATTAATAATATAATATTTGTTTTTAAAACTGTTTTATGTCAATTTTGACACTATTTGGTAATGGATTTTTGTGAAAATCATAACAGCATTATTAGTTCAAAAAAAATTAATTACTTCAATACTAAAATGTCATATTAACCTATAAAATTAGTGGAATTCATAAAAAGTCTCAAATTACATTTATTTGGGTATTTATAACATCGATTATTTTAATATTTCATTATTTAGGTAATTACTGCATCACCATTATGTCATAAATAACATAAATTATTTAATGTCTAAAAATTATAAATAAAATACCATTAGGTATGAAATATTTTTATATTTATAATTAATATTTATAGTCAAATTTATCTTATGTATAACCCTACATTTAAAATGATTTAGTTATTAAACGTTGATTTTAAATTTTTTAACCCTTCTTTAAATAAATTAATAATTAATGTCCTAATATAATCCAAGTGGACCTAAATGGACATTTTTTAATCCTAAGGTTGTTTTAGGTCGAATTACACTTATCCAATAGAATTAGGAAATGTGTTAGGGTAATAATAATATCATATTTACCCTTAATTACCCTATTTACTTTTAACCGTGGTAAATAAAAGTAAAAAGTTACTATTCACCAAAAAAAATATTATCATCTCATTGAACCACATTTTAGTCCTTGATATTAACCGTGTCTCTCTAATTTTCGAAATTACACTCACAGAAGCGGTAAAATTATGTTTTATGTGAATTTCCAAATTCTCCTAGGAGGTGGGTAAAAGACGGTGAAAAGTTCAATAAAATTTTTATATATCTAAAATTTTTATAAAATGACTCCAATTAATTACATTGAACTTATATAGGTATTATGTATCAATTTTGACCTAAATTAAATTTAAATAAAATAAATAAGTATTTAAATAAAAAGTCGGTTTTTAAATAGTAACCCAGTGTTATCACTATTCATCAAAAATTGAAAGTTTTCAAAAAATACCAAAAATTCACCCTAGGCTAATTTCGATATTCCAAATCCAAAAATGAAGTCCATTTTGAAAGATAAAATTTACAAAATTTCAAAAAGTGGGTATTACTATTCATAACGACTATTTTTATATAATATTATAATAACATATCATTGTTTAGTGAAACACGATATTGCGTACAACAAACGCTATCGTGGAAGGTCACGATTGCGTGTAAAGAAAGCCATGTCAGGGATGCATGTAGTGCAAGCTCCTTTTGGTGTAGTGTACAACACAAGAAATCAATGAAATTAAAAAGATTATTTTTCATAAAATCTTGGGGTGTTACAGGTTCCCCAGAGTTGATGAGTTGTTATGGTTCTAGGAGAGGTTATTCCCTAGGTGTGTGTGATACACAATAATATATAGTAGGTTTATGGCATTCCTTATGTTTAAGTGATATGTTTTCTGATCGTCCTTCTTCTTCCCCTGGATATTTATACGATATTTTTCCTAGAATGTACAATTCTACCCTGAGATAGGGTGATTATGAATGTGAATGGGTGGTGGATTGTAATTTGGTGTATGGGAATGGTTAATAGTATAATTGAAAAGATAAAATGTTCTATTTTGTAAATTATTTAAGTGGATTTGGAAATAGTTCTAATGATGTTTTTTTGGATTTTGATCCTGTAAGGGTCTTCAATGAAGAAAAATGATGTTTTGAAAGTGGGTAATGTTTTAAAACTGTGTGCTGAAATCAATGTGATTTGAAAAGGGTTTCTTGTTAATAGATTTTAAATGATAATTTGGATAAAGGGTGTGGTTCCCCTTTTTTTGAAAATTATTTAATAAGCTATTTTGAATATTTGGAAGTGGGAATGGAAGCCTTAGGGTATGAATTGGTTTTTCAAAGGAAGACACATGTTTTAAAGGGTATATTTGAGATGTTTTAGTAAGGTAATTTGGCTGATATGTGTATTTCATGCTTACATTTCTCTGTATTTTTATATTGAATTGTGTATTTCGATGATTAATGTTTCCAATTTTGGAAATATTTGACTTCTACTATATTTAATGTTATGAAATGACATATTTGTGAAAAATAAATGAAAAGGGGAGGAAAAATGAGTTGTACAACCCTTCACACTACTTCGCTTCTCTTGCGGTATGACACCAGATTTTAGAGATGAGGAAGAGCTGGAAAACTGAAGAAAAATTTACTACACATCATGTACCACAAGTACACATCATGGCCATTTCTAGTGAAATAATCCTATGCTAGAAAATTCATTATGATCATTCACATCATGGAATGTAAGTACACGTTGTGTAATGGAAGTACACATCGTGACAGAAGTCAACCAGTCAAAGTAGCTACCACAGAATCAACACGGCGGAAGAAAAACCAGATCTTGAGTACACGTCATAAACCCCAGGTACACGCCGATTAGGCATTGATACACAAAAAAATACAATGGGGGTTGTGGGTTTGGATGACAAAAAATCTATAAATGGAGGACTAGGCTGACCTTCCAAAACACTCTAGCGCATATGCAACTAAGAAACATCAAGGGACATCAACCATACCACAGAGTGATGATCCATAGCTATTCATCGCCACCATTCTTCCTCTTGTAATGATGTTGCTCACTCCCGTCATGATCAATTAGTTCTATTAATGTTATGTTATATGATATAGTAGGATGTGTGCGTAGAGATTATTTCATTATCTTATATATGTTTTGGATTTCTATTACTCATTAATTCAATTCTAAATATCCCTCTTTTCATATTGCATGACCTTTGATATGTTTTGAGGTTATTCATTTAATTTCATCAATTAATCAATCTGTTTTGTGTATGACCATACGCAACATAAGCTGGTTATGTTTAGACATGGTTTTAGGTCACCTATCCATGTGATTGAATGTAGTAGATGACCATTCTAATGGTCAAGTCAAATGAATAAGATAGGATACCCAGATCATGGATCCCTTCTAACCCAATTCCAACACCAATATTGAATAAACACACATTCAAGTAAATCTATAACACATGAACCCAAAATCACTAAACCTGGGATGACTCTCATCTTGATTCAAACCCCAATCAATCCAATTATTGTTTCACTTTTGTTGAAAACAACCGATCAATTGGATTTTTAATTTCCAAATTAATTTATAACATAAAGATTGTCCTTGTGGGTTAAACCCTCAGACTTACCAAGTAGTACTTTTTTTAGTTAGGATTTTCTGAGTTTTATAAATTAATAAATTTGGTTTTCCCTGTTGGAATTAACGAAGCTGTATAGGATATCATTGGAATAATCATTTCAGGAGGTAATGTTTTATAGGAAAATAAGTAATTGAGTAAAGGTAATTTTGTATTAACATTATGAGTTAAATGAGTTATGTAACGTAATGTATAAATGTGATAAACGGTTAAAGACGCATGTCCATGGGGGTAAGTGGCATGTGTGGGGTATTGGACCGAGGATTTACTCCCATAGGTCGGACTAAACTGGTGATCTAGGTCCCATGGATGTATTGTATGACAACGATGTTGGATTGAGGATCTTTTAATGGGGCTCGGTTAGACTGATTCACTAGGCCCCACTGATGTGTTTTATGTTAAGGAGGATGGATTTAAGATCATCTCCTTAGGATGGGACATTCTGGTACTATATTCCCTCTGATGTTTTTCTTGGGTTATGATGTTAGAACAGGGATTTATGCTCCTAATGTTCAAAAATGATTTGAGTACCTTGATTGAGGCTCCAAGGTAATATTATAAATTGAATTATCTAGTGAATTACCATTAGGAATGAAATAATGTGACCCCTTCATGTAAAATAATAATTGTATAATTGTGAAATATGTTTCTTTTGTTTCTCTATTTCTTTATTTCCCCAAGATTATCTATATACACTTTTGTATAGTCTTTTTTTCTATAGATACTATTGGTGGTGGCCTGTTAATTTCTACCCGCACCCTTCTCAGACCACCATGACACTTGGGTACTAGAGTTGATGGTATTTTCTTATGGTACAGGTTCCAGATAGGGACATAGGGTTTAATTTGTTCGTGGGACGGTGGGTTGGAGCATGGTATGTCAGGATCTAGTTGGATGAAAGGTAATGTTTGATATCTTTTTACAGTTTTCACATTGTGGGTTTCATTTATTTGATTTCTTGAAATGTAATGAGATATGTCATGGATATATTATGTTTCAATTAGTTTATTTCTAGACCCTTTTCTATGGTTATTTTGTTGTACTATTTCATTTATAAATTATATCTATTATTTTTATTCTCATTATTTTTTTACTATAATATAAGGTTATACTCTCCCCATTGTTTCTCCGTAGACCCAATTTATACTCCGAAGCCTCTATCATAAGGGGTGGTGTGCCTGAGTGAATTTGGAAAACCTGATTGGGGAAACATTTATTGTGGTCTAAGGATGGAGCATTACAAATTGGTATTAGATATGTTGTATTTTATCTTACTATTTTTGAATGAAATAGACGAGACTAGTATCATTTCATTCTTGGTAATGAGTTCATTTCCGAGTTCTTTCATCCCCATATATGATTAAAAACCCAAAATTTCTAGGTGCGATAATTAATGTTTTATTTTGTGCATTTATGGTTGATTAATACTTCTACCTCGAGTGACATATTTTGATTTTATGCTATTGATTTATCAGGTTTTATCTTTTAGCTTGGTTTGAAAATAGGGGATGTGTGGGTTTATCTATCATTATAGGTACATTGGACTAATAAGTCATCTATATGTTTCATGTAATCGGTAGTTCCATTGGATTCATATTTTATTGGTGTACCATTCTGTCTATGGTTATGCCCATTAATCTTATTTTAAATGGTATTTAATGATTTTTTTTGAAATATAAATATTATTGAATCAGTAATTTATTAAATTTCGAGTTACTAAAAAAAATTAAAGTAGAAATCCTTGGGTTTTGAAAACAGGATTTTTAGAAATGTAAATTCTTGAGTTTACAATTTGGAAAAGTTAAATTAATGGGAAATGGGTAATGATGGGACTTTTAGTGAAACCGGTAGTGAGTATCCATTATGTTGTTTGTTGACCCTGCATATGGGTAGTTTGAGAAATGGGAGCGCTCTAGTTTTGAGACCTTGAGTTATGGGCTGTGAGAACTTAATTGTTTTGTTTGTGATGAATAATGTAAGGTTCTTATTGTTCCTTAGGTAGTACTATGACGTAGTGTTGTGAGATTTTTTCCAGTAATTTGGATGTGGTGACCCTTGTAGGATGTGACCTTGTGAGTTTTGTTTTTACCCTTAGGTGGGTGTTTAGATCATAGTGACATTCTTTATGTATGAGTATATTTGGTGTGAACATAGAGTAAATGTCTATTTTTTGGGTATGTGATGCACATGGGAAGGTTTTGAGATTTTGTTAGTGACACACAAAGAGGGATACCTTTTGTGGGATCTTCCAAGAGGTCAAAGTGGGAAATTAAATGGTTTTATAGTTGTGGCTTGTGTTGCGGTCATGTGATGGTGGTTTTTTGGAAATCGAGGATGACCTTGAGGGAGGTTATCCTAGTGTTACAGGTGCCTTGGAATGTGAATCATCAGTGGGTTTATTCTGATGTGAAATTATTACATCATGGGTACCATCAAATTTTTGGTTAAGTGTATGTTCATGCCTTCATTTATTTATTAGGGAAGCACTTAGGTGTTTGTAGTCGGTTATAAGGCAGTTTTTAAGTGACTTGATCATTTAGGTGTTTGACCCACCAATTTGGATGATGATTAATGAAGGAATTAGTGTTAAATTTTGGTGGACTGGACATGTTTGAAATAATCATGGATGTATACTTTTGTTATGGAACTGTCACCCAAGGGAGGGTTTTAATGTGGTTGGTATTATTTTAAGAAAGGCTGGGTTACTGGAAGGGAACATTGATAATGAATTATGTCCGATGAGGTTGATGGACAAGAGGGAATATTTAGTTATGTGAGTGAAAGTATGGGCTTAAATTTGGTGATGTAAAGATGATGTGATCTAAATTTGGGTTTGGTAATTTGTCATGGTAAAGTGTGTGACCTAGAGGGTTATGATGAGGTCCATATGTGGGTATGTGTAGGGGAGGCATTATGTTGTTTGGGATGTGAGAGTAGTTTGACTTGGGGTAAGTTCTTGTCCTTTTCTATGAGATTAATGTGGTAATTGATGATTATGTAAGAGATCATTTAGTTTTGGATTAGTTTGATGGATTTTTGTGTTTCCATTGTGAATCGATAGAGTTATGTTGGAATAAAATAGGTTTTGTGGTGGCGGTAGTGCTAAAGTGATTGTTGATTCTCTGCTGCTTGGAAGGGGATCGTTAAGTGTAGGTGAGTTTTTTTGGTAAACCCACTTTAATTGTGGTGGTCGAGTGATTATGAGATGAATTCATGCATGAATTCTAGGTCTTTTGATAGGTTTAGGCGTCCCTATAGTGAGAGGTGACATTGGTAATGAGATAGTTATAGAGGTATTCGTCAATGACATCCTTGTGTACATCTAGATCCAAAATGATCATTCCCAAAATCTTAAAACCATCCTTGGTAAACCAAGGTATCATTGGATATAATCCAAGATAAATAATGGTTTTCTTTGGTTGGATGGGGAACCTTTTCGTTGGTACGTTCATGGTGTAGTGTGAGGAAAGATACATGGTGGGAGGTGTACCATTGCTAGATTTTGAGAATGGTCCCCATGATGGATTGAGTTTTGGAGAAATCCATAGTTTTCTTTCCCTAGAGATAGTCTTAGGTGAGTATTAACATTGTTTTGTCACTCAGGTTATATAGGGGAATCTGTGTCCACTTCTTGTGTTGGTAGAGTTAGAGTGTAGACCTTGGTGAATGAATTTTCTGAAGGAAAGTGGTGAAAATAAAACTCTAAAGGCAGGGAGTTATATGTTGGTCATAGATATGTGGAGTATAAAATCAGTTGGATGTGCTAGCGTAGAGATTCCATGGAAAAATATTTTATGTACATGTTAACATTACTCCAGATATCGAGGCGGGCATTTGATGTTGTAGTCAGTCTGGCTGAGCATTCATCTCAAGATAGGGGTGGTTCTAAATGAAATCTGAGTGTTTTTGTTCGATTTGTTTCTATGGGTGCAGTAGAGAACATTTAATATTTTGGGATTAGGGGATGCTTTGATTGTATAATTTCACTATATGTTGGAGATAGATCTGGTTGGTGTGTTAAATGATAGTTTTAATCCTTTAGTTAGAAGGATTTATGGCTAGATTAAGTTCTAACACATCAACAATGAAAGTTGGTTATTAGCGGGATGATTTGGTCAGGGATGGATTGATTCTGTTGGTAAAGGAAGTGGATTTGGCGAGTTGTAATCCACCTTTGGTTATTGTTTTTCATTGATAAGAAAATATACATAATTGAAGTGAGATTGAAAACTTAAAAGTTTTCTGTAGTTTTGATATGGATTCTAGATTCACATATATTACAGTTGTTTTCAATATAATGGATGAATACCAATGTGGTTTGGTGATATTATGGATGTTTCAGTGCATTAAGTAAGTAAAATTTTTTGGGGTTTAGTGGATTCTTGAGTTTTATGTTCTAGTGGTCCTCTTGCGATGATGGAGGTTCCAAACCATGGAAGACAGTGTTTATGAGACAAATTGTATTGTAGGGGGGAACCATAGAGAGTAATTTTTTAGTTGTTTACATGATTTGTGTTTTTAATTTGGCAAGAATGGACTAAAGACATCTTGGTGTTCAGTTTTTGAAATAGGCGTCAGCTTAGGTTTTGAATGGTTGAGTTCCCTAAGATGAATTTTGTGATTTGGTAATGTTTTGGGTGATTTGGTGTGGAATGAGTCCGGCCTGGGATTGTGAAATGATTTGGGTCAACAAATATTGTTTTTTAATCAAATTTTTATTTGCGTGACACCATGTTTGGGTCATCGTTGGTTTGGAAAATGAGGATAGGTTGGTAAGATATTATGTCGGGCGTTTGGCCCGAAGGGTAGAATTGTATTAGAGGGGCACCGATTTAATTTCACTGGAAAGTAGTTATTGTTTGACCACCATTTTTGTGTGGTATTTAGCGACTTTACCAGAATTTTTTTACATGTTTAGTGTTGGAAGTGTTGAGCTTAGGTTGAGGTGTCCTTTGAGGATCATCTAATTCTTATTGAGAATCTCAGGGTGAAGGTTTATAAGGTAATACCATACATTAATCCAATTTTTTTACAGTGTGGATGTACTCTGGAGGTAACATACGAGAGTGAAGCTGATGAGTGGGCCCAATGGCCCAACATTTTCCTTGGATGTTTGTGATTCTTTGGAATACAACTCAAGGGTGATTTGTTGTAAGTTGGGGATATTGTAAGACCCCAATCATGATATTTGGTGTGTCCCAGTTTGTGTTTTTGGTTTATGGAATGTTTTTATGGAGTATGACACATCTCAAATGTGTCATAGGGGTTGGAGAAATAGAAAAGAACTAAAAGAGGTGAGTCTGTGCTGAGAGGACAGTTAGTAGATAGTTAATAATATTTGTTCTCTATAAACTTGTGGCCTGCAGAAGGGGTGAACGATTAGGGGAATCCACCAACGATGGACCAAGATACTGTGAGGATCGAGAAAACCATGTATAGTGGTGACTATAGAACAAACACATGGTTTTTCAAACCATGAAGGTGTCTCGGTAAACAGTGCAGACCAGTTACATATTAGATAGAGGGAAAACATTATAGGAGAACAATTTCTGAAACCATGTGGCCAAACCATTCACCTGAATAAAAGTGGGGGTTTTACCATCTTCCTTCAGATTACTTCTTTATCCCTTAATTGTCTCCTCTATTTGAACCCTACAACTATAGTGATGAACTATTTTCCTCTGACTCCTCCATGGTTGTTTCCCCCTTTATTCCGAGGTGATTTGACTGCCCTGATTTTCCAATCGAATCTTTGGGTATATATTTTACTATGTTCCTTTCCATTTTCTATAACAGTCTTTTTTTCCTATTTCTTATCCTTCTAAATCCCTTAACCATTTTTTCTAGGGTGTTTTTCTCTATGGTGTTCTATGTACTCTTAGATCGAATCAAGGTATGAGGTTGGGCTTGTTTACATTTATGGGCATGAGTTAGGTGGCCTATATGATTTCTCCCAAAGTGTTAATATTTTATAAGGGCATGTGGTTGTGCTAATGTACTATCATGCAGAGTTTTTATATATTTGATTAAGGAAATAATTTTTTGTCCATAAACTAATGTGTAAGATCCCTCACAGACATCATGGGCTCCATTAATGATTTGAGGACACTCTAAGGGCTACCCATGGGGTATGACAAACCCATGTAAATGGTTAAATATTTTGGTAAACATTTAGATAGGGTAATTTTTAAATTGAATGGGCTTTAAATCGTAAATTGGTATGTGGGAATGGTTAAAAGAATAGTTGAAAAGATTATATGTAATCTATTTTAATTTTCTTAAGATTCTTTTGAAACTGTTCAAAGGGTATGTTTTTGATTTTGAACTAGTTATGGTTTTCAATGAAGGAGAATGATTTTTTGGATGTGGGTATTTTTTTAATAGGAGGTGTTGACCCCAAGGGGATTTAAAAGGGGTTTTACTTAACATAATTTAAATGATTATTTGAAATTATGGTGTGGTTACTATTTTTTCCCAAAATGATTTAATTGGATATTTTGAATAGTTGGAAATTTTAATGAAATCCATAGGGAATTGTTTAGTTTTTTAAATGAATGCCTTTGTTTTAGAGGGTGTCTTAGAGATTTCTAAAAAATATAAATTGGATTATGTGTTTCAGAATGTAGTGTTTTAAAGGGAAATAGGACAATGTATAAAGGTATGTTTGTTTTAAATTGAAAATTTTAATGTGTTATGGAACATACTAGGTAAATGTGATAAACCATTAAAGAATCATGTCCATGAGGTTAAATGGTATGGGTGGGGTGTTGGAATGATGTTCTACTCCCATGGGTTAGGTTAAACGGATGCTTTAGGAATAACGTATTTATTTTCTAACTAAGATATTAGAATAAGGATCCACATATTGGTTTAGGTTAGGCTAATTTTATAGGACCCATTGAAGTATTGTATGACTAAGAGATTGGATTGAGGCTCTTCTTTTTATGTTGGGATAGGTAGATGATCTTGGATCATATATGTATTGCATGAGTTTGGTTGTTCGATCAAAGCTCTATGAGTTTTAATGTTCATACACGATGTGATTACCTCAGCTAAGGATCTCAGTTTAGTTGATAAATTGATTTTTCTAGTGAAATTGCTTTGTTACTAGACACATGGAACCCCTTCATGCTGTGTCTTAGGCTCTTGACAATTCTGGAGTGGATAGGTTGGTTGGATTTTACAATGGAACTTAAAGGATAAAATAGTTAATTAATAATATTTTTTAGTGTGAAAATGTTTCTTTTATTTTCTTTTTTATCTATTTCACCTTGAATATATATATATATACACACACACAAATTTACAGACAGGTTATCACTTTAGAAACTGTTAGTGGTGACCTTCTGAGTTTTACCCACACACTTCTAGGGCCCCCATTGAACTTGGGTTCCCGAGAAGATGATATTGTTTTACAATATAGGTATTTGATTGGAACCTTGTGTTTGGTTTGTTCGTGAAATGGTGGGATGGGGCATGGGATGTTAGGATCAGGTTGGAATAAGGATCATGCTCACATCTTTTTTTTAGTTTCATCAATGGGGGTTTTATTTGTGTTACTTTCTAATGTATAGCAGAAACATCTCAGGGGAACATTTTGGTTCACTTGGTTTATTAATGGAAATTTTTCTATGGTTGTTCATTTGTTCTATTTTATTTGTATGTTATATATATTTTCATTATTTCTTTTTTTTTACTCTTAGAAGCGGTTATAGTCTCCCCATTGCATCTCAATTGACCCACGTTGCAAGTTAGTAGCCTCTAGATTACGGGGAGGTGCGACAGAGGCCATGTGGTGACCCATCTCGTGGTAACAGTTATAGTGGATATAAGGATGGTTAATTACCATAGCATTAGATATAGAAGGCATGGTTAGATTCATTATATTAGATATTTATACAGGATAGTTGTAACTAAAAATATAGTATAAACATGTGAGATGCCATGTATTTTTATGATATGAATCACTTGGAGTAATTTCGGGTATCAAGTTATGATTTTGGATGGAAGGATCAGTCATATGGACAATGTTTTTGATTTTTTAGTGTTACCCAATTATATAGTAGATAAGGATCCCAGATAGTTGGATCTACGATGGATATTGTATGGTTGGTCACTTTTGATTTGGTGAGAATTTCTGAGTTGGCGGGTGACTGTATAATTTTCCATGGAATGAGTGAAATGAATTAGGATTGATGGAAAGAACCCAATGGATTAAATGATTTAGTTTGATATGAATTACATGAAATGGGTAATTTTTAGCTATTTAGTCATCTGATCCTAGGTTTAATGATATGTGACTTATTGGAGAAAGAGCTGGGATGTGGATTGGCGAAGGACTGTGTGTGGGATAAGGACTGATGGACTTGATGAAACTCCTATGGGAATGGTTTCTTGAGGATTTTTGGAAATGATAGATGTACCTCATATAGTGAGAGGAAAACTTATATATAGAATATAATACTACGGTACAACCGATCTGACTCTATATCATTATAGGGTTTAACAAAATGGGTGATCATGGTTATAGACATGTGACTTGTGTGTGATAATCAAATCAATTCAGGTTACGTTCAAGGTGTGGCATGAGGGAAGCTGTATAAGGGAGAGTAAAAAATTGGCTATGGTAGGTTTAAATGTAATGGCCCATAATTCCATGGATTTTTTTTAACAATTAAATGGGATTTTTGTGATCTCGGGCTCTGAGACGAAACGTAATTCCGAGACATAGAGTGGCCAAAATGGATTTTCGAACATTTTTAAATTTTTATAATTTAAATGTGAAAGAGGGTTTTTCTATATTTTGAACCGGTTCTTGGATCGAAAACATGAGGGGATCATTGAACTCAAAATGTTGGGATTCACAAAGAAAGGGCCAATCATTGGTCGACGCGGGCCAATAGTGGAAGTCAGTTTTTGGATGTAAATAAATATATTAAGTAACAATTTTTTTATTTTCAAAACCTTATAACTCATAAATGGTAACTCAGATTAGAAATCAGAGAGTATCATTGAGCTCATGATGGAATTTTTCTCTTAGGTGCAGCTTAACCTCGAATAGAATGGGTCCATGGTGAAAGATAGTTTTTGAGATTTTTAAAGAAAATTAAAATGGTGTGCGTGCGTGATTTTGGATAATTCTTAATGGGAGCTCGAATTGAAAATATGATGGCACCGTTGCTTCTAGAATGGTGACATTACCTAATAATGGACATAACATTGACCGATGTGGATTGACAGGAAAAGATAGTTTTTATACTTTTTTAGAAAAAGTTAGAATAAAATAAATTTGATGTTTTGTTTTATTTTTGAACTTTTGAAACCATTGAAGCATAATGGTGTGTAACAAAATGAAATAGAATATGTTGTTTCATTAAATGAAACAACATAACTATTCTATATGGAATCTGTAACAGAAAGGTTATTAACACTCCATGATTTTTTGACAATGATCAATCATTGACGAGGCAGAGAGGAAAGCTCTCAGCCTTTGGAGGATTACCCCCAAAGAACGACGAATGCCAAAGACGAAGGATCAGCGAATCGGCCAAGGAGATTCAAATAAAAAATGGATGAATAGTGAAAATGTGGTGACTTTATTCATCATTGAAAGAACAAAATCAAGGTAGTGGTTTATGGTTTCATGTTTTTACAGTCTCCATTCTAAAACAATGAATGCAGATCAACCCACAAACTGGTTGATCCATAGATCGGGTGTTTTGGAGGGAGGTTTTTTCCGTGGACTATTTGCACTAGGATTGATGATCATTTAGTAAAACTTTGATCCCAAACCTCTTCCTTTTTTAAACTTCTAAAGCGAAGGGTGTCATATGACACAAACAAGGACCAAGCCACTCTTCTTTGTGCATTCTTCATTGTTAAGAAATCAAGTTGGCGGCAAGGGGGATTCGAGGCCATCATAGGGAAGACCACATCCCTAGGAGGACATAAGCACAATTAGAATGAAGAAAAAACCACTGGAGCAGACCTAGTGGTCCATAGAAGAACTCAATGGTGCGCAGGTGGTGGCGGCGGGTGGGTGGTAGAGCACCATGATGGCACACTGTAGGGAACCGCAGCTGCCGACTTTGGCCATGGTGGAGCAGCAGTAACTGCCGGACTTTGTGTCGGTGGCTAGCGGTGGGTGGACGCAATCTCCCAGATCTGTCAGTGCACTAAAAATGCGGCACCGCGCCGCATTGCATGTTGAAGGCCATGGTCAACTGACCACGGCGGAGGTGCTGGCTCTATAGATGACCCATTGGGCAAAGGGGAGCCAAATGAAGCTTTCAACCACATCCCATCTAGGTGGAACTAGTCCAGCCCAGCGAGTCAGACTAGGCCGGACCCAAGATGGACCTATTGTGTGTGGGGTCCGTGGAAAAAGGTTGGTTTGGTAGGACCGGTTCAGGTCAGCGGGCCTCGGTTGGGTCAGCGGACCTAGGTCGGTTCAGGTCGGTCTGACTGGATCGGACCGGACCCAGACCCCATCATCCCCTGTTTCACCAAAATGACTGTAAATTTCAATTGGAGAATCTGATTGATGAGCCCTCTAAGGAATTGGGACCGTTGAGCTGAAAAGATCCTTTTGAAATAATCTTAGTGAGTTTTTGAGAATCTTAGAGGATGACCTCTTTGGTTTGAATAGTAGGATCTCTTAGTACAAGCATATTTTTGGTAGAATCTAGGTGATTCATACGATTAGATGTTAGGATGGTTACTCCCTTGATGACTCAAGATTCAAGAACTCCTTATCCTTATACTTTGGTAGAGACAAAACTCCACACATTTTAGGTCACAGGTTCTCAAAGAAGTTATTAAAAGGAGAGTCGGTACTCCCCTTCCATGCCAGAGAGCGGGTCCTCTATACTTAGAGTTGGAACTCCCCTATTTGACTAGGGTTAATGTCCTACTTACCTAACTCATATAGATTCGGTACTCCCCTACAGGGTAGGGAGTGGTTCCTCTATTATAGGAGTCAGTACTCCCCGGTCGTTCCGGGGTACAGGTCCACCTTACACAGTGCTACGACAGAGTCGATACTCCCCTTCCGTGCTAGGGAGTGGGTCCTCCAGCCTAGGGTTGGTACTCCCCTAACATACTGGGGTGAGGGTCTCCTGTAAAGAATAAACTAACAGATTTGGTACTCCCATACTCTTTCAGGGTGCAGGTCCTCCACACATGATCGAATAGAGTCGGTACTCCCCTACTAGGTAGGGTGTGTGTCCTCTATTATAGGAATCAGTACTCCACTAACATATTAGGGAGTAGGTCCTCTAAACATGAACTGACATATTTGGTACTCCCATTTCATACTAGGATGTGGGTCTTCTAGTCACTCAGTAGTACTCCTATATCGAGTAAAGCGTGGGTCCTTGATTGGAGATGGTGCTCCCTTGGCTATCAAACACATCAGTGTGGGGCGAGCCCGTCCACATGATGAAACTGATACCTAGATAATAGTTTGTGCTCCATAGATGGACTAAAGTGTGGAAAAATTGTTATAGGAGTGACTAAGGTATCGTAGGTTTGTTTGGGCTAGTGCTCCCTCAATTAAGCACAATGACGAGGAGAGGGAATCTTCATTTTGGAATCATTAGTCTTGCATGAGGCACAATGCTATGATGACTAGACCTCCAGTGTTGGGAACTAGAGTCAAACCTAGTAGAATGTTCCCAATGTAGCACGTTCTCTCATATTTACCATTCAGAATGGTAGGATTATACCCGAGGAGTGCATCTATCAAATTAGTGATAGTAGGGATGGCTGAACTCGTGGAGTGTGATCTCCTGGTTTGTGTGTTATGGCTTGAGCCTTTGATGAGAATACTAAAAATGATTGTGTTTTTGGGACCACATAATTTCTTTGTGGTTTAGATGAGTATATCTATATTTTCTTGGTTAATGTATGGGTATATTCTTGAGTAGAGATGACTATGCATTTGTTTGTGGGTTTTTTATTATTCTTTTCCTTTTTGGTTTCAGGGTCCACAACTGAATATTGTTTTCCTCAAACCTTCACAAGGTTTTCCCACATGTGTCATGTCTTGTGCAGAAAACCAATGCTTTGACAAATTCCCTGGAGGACCAAGTCTTGGTGGTGATTAGTGAGATAAGACAGATGAGGTGCACTTCTATAACTTCAGGCAGATACCCTTCACCCACCGTTCATGTGGGATTCTGGGTAGAAAATATTCAAGGACGTAGTGTTTTACATTTGTTCTATTTTTTTGGGGGGTCTTATATACTGGAAAGGGTTTCCAACATGTACCTTACTTTCCATAGTACTTTGGTTGTGTCTTACTTCGTGGATTTCATGCATGGTTTCCTTGGATTTTACCTTCTACTACCTTTGGTTGGGAGTTGTGTTCATGTGTACAGGTACTCAGGAAAAGGCCTCCCACTTGTGGAATAATTCCTTTGGCACTAGTATCTAGCCCCATCTACATTGTAACGAAGGCATGGTGTATTCATGGCATGGGACCTAGTGGAAGGGTTTTGACAAATTGGCAACATAGGTGGTTGGTTCTACCTCAATGACTAGGGGTCTATTGTTTTTGGTGTTGGGAAACAATGCTTTGTGTTTTGATTTTGGATTTCAATCTAGGGACTCTAGTGTTAGTATGAAGGCTAACATATCCACACTCCAAGACCCTGGACACCTGTTTTCTGACCCAGTACATGGAAACACTGGTTTCAGGGAAATAAATGGTACATGCTTCATGTAGGAATGGTTCTAGTTCTATGTCCTTATTGAGTGAGCTCTCTAGAAATACTCTTTAACCTTGGTTCATCTTGATGTATTTTTGGATACCTATACGAATAAAAATATATAGGATCCTAAAACATTATCGTGATGATGATCCACCCCGAGTGGATGCTTCATTGTCGGGCACTGAATCTGTGGTGTTACCTCCAAGTGGTGCACCAATGATGAAACCACCCAACGATCTCCTGTTTCTTCCAGTACTACCAGATGAGGATGTGCATAGGCTGAGTGCACTACATGAGTTCCAAAGGTAGATACCACCCAGGTTCTAAGGCAAGATAGATCCTCAAGTAGTTGAGGAATGGATTGGGGTGGTTATGTGGGTATTTTTCTTAGTGAGGACACTGCAAGACCCGACGACAGTACTAGTCATGACCCTTATATAGGGATCAATGGGATGATGGTGGAGCATAGTGATATAGACGCATAATGAGGAGACACTCAACTATATTGAATTTGATCCCCTCTTTAGGGAGGAGTTCTTTCTTGTGGCTTTATGTTGTGTACGAATACAAGAGCTTCAGCACCTACAACATGGAAGAAAAACAGTAGAAATGTACTCAACGATATTCACGACTCATTTTCACTAATAAACATATATGGTGTGGGACCCTTAATTTTGGTCCCAGACCATTGAGTAGAGACTAATCAAAGAGATCAAGGTGCCAGTGATACCCCTTAGCATTCCGACATATGTTGGGGTGCTGGAGTGATCCTTAGTGGTTGACAGATAGTTGGAGGAGGAGAAGATGGATGTGACCTACAAAAAAGGTCGCAAGGTAGAGCCGTATGATGGAGATAACAGATGATAGGTGGAATGATCGTGGCGTAGAAGGAATACCCATGCTTGAACACAGAGGCGTGGGTCTGTGGTGTTGGAGCAGTGCCAAAGAGAATATCAGCCATAAGAGAGGTGGTGTTACGCCTACAACAGATGGGGTCACCTCACAATAGATTGTTTGACCCACCTTTCTATTGAGAGGGAGCAGATCGACGAGACTCCTTGGTAGAGACAATTCTTGGAGCAAGGAGTTCTGCAAGATGGTGGGAAAGACCAAGGATCTAGACGTGCAGTAGGACGTGATCAACAGTTTGTAGCTTTGCCAGGACCACACCCAGGTGGTCCATACCATGCTCCAAAAGATGGAGGACATGGGTGAGGATAGCTGCATGTGATATTTTCTTTTGACCAGAAATATCTAGGATAAATTGAAGGTATAATCTGTGTCTCTTTTTTTAGATACCTTTTTAAATAGACACATTTTCTAGTCATCCTCCTTTTTTTAGTTATGATAGAAACATTGAGGTTCCAGTTGGACCATGGAATTGAACCTCACATCAGAGACTTTTCTGGAGGATACCCGTTTATCACACACTAGCGCTGATAGTGGGACCTAACTCTTAGAGGAGGTATTTGTGGTTGGGATCTCTTAGTCCTGGTGTCGAGGCCTTTCAATTTCATTCTGGTTATGGACTTCTACCTTTCATACCTATATTGACTATATTAGGAAAATGATGTGGTGTGTCTACAATGGTAAAGAAGGGTTTTCCCTAGCAGTGAAAGGGATACCGAGCATGCACATTGTGGAATCTCACAGAGTCCTTTTTTTTGGATCATTATGTGGTGGCATAGTTAGACCCCCTTATGTTTCTGTATTATCAAATGGGTTTTTACCATCCACACTCCATTGGAATACTACTAGAGAATGTGGTGGTGTTCTAGTTTTGGAATGTTATATGGGTGTTATAGGTTGTAGACATAGGGCCTAGTAAGACCCAACGTTTGCTTATGGGTATCCCTAATTTTTTCGTAAATACCCTTTCACATTTAGTGTCAACCAGGAACGCATAAATCTTGTAGAGGATTTAGCATAGTTCATCCATGGGTGGATGTTAACTATGGGTTTCTGTTTGTATCTATGTCAGGTTAACATAAAGGTGAGCCGCTAGACCCAATGACATCAAATGTATCAGAGTGCTTTGTGATTTTCCAACTTGTTTTAGCCAAATATATACGTGTCATTATTCCTTAATTTTGACCTAGTAAAAGATGGACATGAGAGTGGTTAACCCTAGTGGTACCTTAAGGTGTGTGCTCATAAGCAGTATAGGGACCCAGGATGAACACTGTTTTATTCCCTTGAGGATATGATTTTGGTTTTCAAGGAAAAAATGTATTAATATGGGGATAATTTTATGGTCTATAATTCCATGTAATTTTTTAAAAAAAATAATTAACTGATATTTTTACGACACTAGTCTCTAAGACAACACATAATTACGAGACCTAGAGTGGCCAGAATGGATTTTAAAAGATTTTTAAATTTTATTAATTAAACATGTGGGTGGGTTTTTCTGTCATTTGAACAGATTCTCATATCAAAAATTCGATGTCACCGTTGATCTCAGAATGTCGGTATTTTCCTAGAAAGGGCCTAACATTGGCAGGCATGATCCAATAGTGGAAGTTAGTTTTTGGACGTAAATAAAAAAATTATGTAACTATTTTTTATATATTTTAAAGCGCTTACAAGTCCTAAATGGTAACTCAAATTGGAAATATGAGAGTACTATTGAGCTCATGAGGGTGGGTTTCCCTTAGGTAGAGCTTAACCTTGACTAGCACATGTTGAGGGTGAAAGTTAATTATTGAGTTATTTTAAGCAAATTAAAATGGCATGAGTGAGAGGTTTTGGAAACTTTTAAACTGGTGCCTAGATTGAAAATCCAATGAAAAAATTGTGTTTGGAATGATGATATTACCTAAAAATGGACTTATCATTGACCAAGAATGGGTTGATCATAAAAGATAGTTTTTGTAATTTTAATGAAAAAGTTAAACTAAAATAAAGTGGATGTTTTATTTTATTTTTGATCTTTTGAAACCATTATAGGGAAATAATGAACAACAAAATGAAATTGAATACTTGTATTTATTAAATAAAACTACATAACAACACCACATCACATCAGTAATAGAAAAGAGATTAACACCCTATAATGAGTTGACAACGATCAATCATTGATGAGGTGGAGAGGAAAGCTCTGAGCCTCTTGAGGATCTCCGCTGACGAACGACAACTACCAATGAAAACGGATAAAGAAATTGATGAATGAGATTCAAATAAAATGTGGATTAATGATGATTGCATAGATCCATTCTTCATATGTGAAATAACTGAATTGAGGTAGTGGTTTATTATTTTATGTTTTCTCCATTCCCATTCTAAAACAATGAAGGCAGATCAAACCATGAACATGTTGATATGAAGATTGTGTGTTCTTGTAAGATGGAATTTTCCTGGGGTTTTTAAAACTAGGATTTATGATCATTTGATAGAACCGTGATCCCAAGTCTCCAATGTTTTCAAACGTCGAACGTGGAGGGTGTGGGATGACACAAACAAGCCCCGATCCCATCCTCTTTGTGCATTCTTCGTGGTCGATCAATAAATTTGGAGGAAAGTGGGATTCGAGTCCATCGTAGGGAAGAAGACCTATCCAAGAGTCCATAGGTGCAAGTGTCATGAATAATAGACCACTTGAGAAGACCTGATGGTCTGTGGAAGAACCTGTCCATGACGCGCAGGAAGGAACCACCGCAGTTGGCTTAGGCCTGGGTGGAGCAGGAGTAATCACTGGCCTCTTTGTTGGTGGTCGACGATGGGTGGGAACTGCCTCCCGCCTGCGTCAGACATAGTAGGTCATGGTCAACTGACTGAAGCTGAGGTTCTAGCATCGTGGACGACCAGCAGGGTGAATGGGAGTCGGACGCAGCTTCCTGCCACGTCTCAGCCATGTGGAACTGGTCCACCTATGGTGGACTGGGCAGGGTGTGGGCTACGCCAGCGGGCCAGACCCACAGCCAAAGGGCCAGATGAGTCCAGACCAAAGTTGGTCCAGGTCTGGGTTGGGTCAACTAACCCAGGTTGGTTCAAATCGTACCCGGACCCAACCGACCCCCATTTTAGAAAAATGCCTGTAACATCCAATTGGAGTGTCTGATTGACGATCCGTCTATGCTGTTGAGACCCTTGTGAATATAAAGTCATTTTTAGATACTCTAACTATGTTTTTAATAATGTTAGAGTACATAATATTTGGTTTTAATTTTATGATCTCCTAGTACAGGAAGACTTTAGGTAGAATCACGGTGATTCTTATGATTAGATTTTAGGACGTTTAGTCCCTTGATGACTCAGAGTACAATAAATCCTAATCCCTTTTCTTTGGTAGAGATGAGACTCCCCATTTTTTAGGGTGTGGGTTCTCAGAAAAGAAGAGTCATTACTCCCCTACCATGACAGGGATCGCGTCCTCTATCCTTGGAGTTGGAACTCCTCTATTAGACTAGGGTGCGAGTCCTCCATACATAACACATATAGAGATGATAATCCCATAATGGGTAGAGAGAGGGTCTTCTATTGTGGGATTCAGTACTCCCATGTGGTTCTAGAGTATGAGTCCTCCTTATGTAGTGCTACGAAAGAGTCGGTACTCCCCTGTCGTGCTAGGGAGAAGGTCCTCTAGCCTGGGGTCAGTACTCCCTTAACATACTAAGGTAGGGGTCCCCCCGTAGAGAACATACTAATTTATTTGGTACTACCGTACTGTATCATAGAATGAGTCTGCTACACGTGATTGAATAGATACGGTACTCCCCAACTAGGCAGGGTGTGGTTCCTCTATTGTAGGAATCGGTACTCCCCCAAAATACGAGGGTGCGTGTACTCCACAAATTAACTAATAGAGTTTATACTCCCCTATCATACAAGGGAATAGGTCACTTAGTCACTAAGAAGTACTCCCTTACCTAGTAGGGTGTGATTCCCAGATTGGAGATGGAGCGCCCTCGGCTGTCGGACATAGTAGCATGGAGTGGGACCATCCACTTGATTAAGAGGATACCTTGATAAGAGTTAGTTCTCCATAGACAGACTAAGTCATGGTCCACTCCTTATAGGAGTGAAAGAGGTATCACATGTTCATTTGTGGCAGTGCTCCATCAACTGAGTGCAGTGATGAGGAGCATGCCTGTTCATTTGGGTTTCTAAAGTCTTGCTTTGTGCACAAGGTTGTGATGACTAAACATCTTGTGTTAGACACTAGTTTTGGACCTTGAATATTGTTCCTGATGAAGCATGCTCTCTCCGATGTACCATTCATAATGGTAATATTGTACCTGATAAATTGTATCTCTTAGACGGGTTCCATCGGGGATGGCTGAGCTCATGGAGTGTAATCTCCTTGTTTGTGGGTTATGACTTGATCTTTCGATGAGAATCATAAAACTGGATATGTTGTTGGGACAACATGTTTTTAGTGGTTGAGACAAGAATATCTAGATTTTCATGGAATATGTATTGGAATATACACTAGTAGAGCTGACTGTGCATTACTTTGTGGGTTTTCTCTTGTTCTTTACCTCTGGGTTTTAGGGTCCCCTACTGAGTATTGTTTTAGTCACCCCTACATTGGATTTTCCTACACGTGTCATGTCTTCTGCAGATGACCAATGCTTTGACGGAGTCCAAGGAGGACTAGGGACTAGTTGTGTTGAGTGTGACCAGACAAACGAGATGCACTTCTACAGATTCAGGATGCTACCCTTCACCTACCCATAAGTTAGGATTCTAAGTGGACGAGCTTTGGGGACTTGGATTTTTACTTTTGTTCTATTTTTTGAGCTTGTATACTGGCCCATGTTTTCACCCTTTAATTTAATTTTTGTTTTACTATAGTTGTGACATACTTAGTAGATTTCATGAATGGTTTCCTTGGATTTTACTTTCTAGTACCATTGAATGGGAATTGTGTGCATGTGTTCAAGTACTTAAGAAAATGCCTCCGACTTGTAGAATAACGCCTTCGACTCTAGTATCTAGACCTTGGACGTTGGGAGGTGGGCTTGGGGTAGTCATGGAATGATCCACAAGATATGGTTCATGAAATTAAACCTCACCAGGGATATAATTTTTGAGGATTTTGAGGATGAAGTTCATAGTTATTTGAGAACAGAAGGTAATCCATGTTTCATGTGGGAGATCAGGTATGAGAAGTATTGTCATATATTAGTCATTACATGAAGAAATGGATATAATAGGTGTGGATATTGAGTATTTATATTAGAGAAACAATTAAGAAGAAACACCTATGGTGGGGTGCATCTTATTGGCCATAAATACACAACCCCCCATGTTTTTATGGTCATGCGAGTTATGAGACCGACCATTAGATGGTCGAGATGTAACTGGGGTGTCGATGAGAAAAAACATATTATTTTTCCAATTCTTCAGTGACTACTAAATTTGGGATTTAGGTGTGGTGTTGAATGAGTCAATGTGTGGGAATTGGGATCTAGATAGATTTTATATGATCTGAGGGAGATTCTGATCAGAGACATTCAAAAAATGATGAGTGGAGTGTGGTTGTGGATTGGATTATTCATGGAATCAACAATGGAATTAAACTAAATTTCACCATTGAATTTTAGTGAGGGTTTTTCTATGGTTCTAAAATGGATATGGATATTTAGGAATCTTTATTGGTAGATGAGAGGACACGTCAGTGCGTACAACCATGATTTATTTGGAAAGGTTGGCAAGAAGATAATCAATAGGTGTTTTCATTACATTGGGAATGATAATGTGAATTCTGCATTGATCATGTTGATAGACCACTCAGAGTGAATTTTTATCTACAAGTTTATAGGTTGTAGAACACCATGACTCGAAATCATCCTTTATGAGTAAATTCATATGGTGAGTTGAAAAATAATCTTACATATAAACCAGTGGTTGGAACCTTGATATCTTGACTAATATAGGTGTGGTTGAGCACTATATTAGTACCAAAGATGATAAAATAGGTCTCTTGGGTATTAATGTAATGTGAAACTCATATTTTGGTTGCATAATAAAATCTTTTTTGGTACTTTGAGGAAGAGAGTGAGGATTTATCAATGAATTTATGAGCAAGGAAGGTTGGTCATGATGGATAGAGGACCTATAAGACATTTCAGGGATGAATATTGCTACGGTAGAGATTTTTTAATGACCCACACCATTAATGGCTTTTCAATTTAGTGAAAATTTGAATATTTTTATCTGATTTGTTATGGTGTGGAAAATCATAATTTCTCATAGAAAATAATCTCAAAATACTTTTATAATGATTATTTTGATCTCATAATGGGGTGTTTACCCTTGGGATAGAATTTGGTGAGATTCTAGGATTAGAATATTTTTTGAGATATTTGAATTTTTAAGAATTAAATAATAATTATTCGCAAATTTATAGACATTTGAATATCTTAAATAGATCCTCATATGGGAATCTTGACATTGTGGATTATCATGGAATGGGTAGTTATACCAATTTGAGGTATACATTTTTTTCTGGGTTTTGGATCCTAGATCTGGCCTTTAAATGAGTATATAAAATAATTTTATTTTATTTTCTCCCCTGACCCTTAATCAACCTCACATGAAATAATGGGAGGAGGGATCTTCCCCTGCATGCCAATACTGATCTGAGAGGAGGAGGGAGAATGAGGCACATTGGTCTTCATTAGAGTAGTTGATCTGGGAAAATTTGAGGAGCATCAGCTATGGGTTACATATCTAAGAAATATTTTTAGTTATTTTACTACAATGTAGGTTATTTAATGTATTTTCCTTATTGACACATTGTATTTTTAGTTTTTATGTTTTTTCGGTGATATATGGACTATTGGATATAGTCTAAGGACCATAGGGGAGTGATTTGAAGAAAAAATAGGGGATTCAAGTGATTTTTTGGGGGTGGGTTAGTTTAGATATCCTAATCACATGGATTTTAGATCAACAACTCATAATTTGTAGTTTTTTGGTGTGAGAAAATGTGTAAGATGATGTTCACATAAAAGTTTTTCTATAAGTACACATAGTGTTGGACCTTTGGCACAAGAATCAATGTTTGGACATGTATACGGGAATATACCCCATATGAGGTACCTGTCCTGTAAGGATACTTGGATAGATTCCCTATGTGTGGTGTATAGAATGTATAAGTATATATACAATCACCCATGTGAGATACATGGAATTTAAGTATACACTCCATTCACATTTTCAAGACACATCTTGGGCCATAACACCTTGTCTAGTATCCTATGTTGTTGGAACACAATGAGTGCTTGAGACTCATCATTTGTTTGTGTGAAAAACACCATGTATGATAGAGAAACAAGCCCAAAGTATGGTGTTTGAAGTATTAACATGTACATAGAGTTACAAACCACGTACTAATTCCTCTAAATTTTTTCATATTTTTATTCCCTAAAGAAGGAATTGGACAAGTGAGTAGTCTGTTATGAGTATTACTACATTTTGAAAATGATTGTGAGGCCCTAAAAACTATTATAGAAAATTGGTGAGATTATTTAGGGATGATGAGATATAATGGAGATGATTTTGCACTGATTATTTTAATGATATCTCCCCCATGGTAGTCATAGATGAGAACCAAGTGTGGGTTTTTGGTATTTTTTAGATGTCTTGGAAGGGTATTTCAAAGGCTCATAGAGAGAGATAATTCAAGAAATAACCTCGTTAGCGGGAATGAGATGGGATGTAATTTGGAACATACAATTGGGTCTTGATAATGTTATATACTATGGCTACAAGACATTTCAATGTTATAGAATACAAATTGGGGCTAATGAGTAAAGATTTAGACATGTATAGAGGACCCTAGTGTAAACCACATTGTGTAGATGAGGGAACAAATGCAACACCCCAATATTCTATGGTATGATTCTCTTTGAATAATACAGTAGCGTGGGTTGTACGAAACATCGAGTTGTAACACACACCACAACCAATCAAACTAGCCGTTATAAATAGTAATACCCACTTTTTGAAATTTTATACAATTTATCTTTCAAAATGGACTTCATGTTTGGATTCAGAATATCAAAATTAGCCTAGGGTGAAATTTTAGTATCTTTCTGAAAACATTCCATTTTTTATGAATAGTGAAAAAACACTAAGTTATAGTTTAAAACCTAATTTTTATTTAAATAATTATTTAATTTATTTAAATTTAATTAAGGTCAAAATAGATACATAATACCTATATAAGTTCAATGTAATTCATTGGAGTTAGTTTAGAATAATTTTAGATATATAAAAATCGTATTGAACTTTTCACCGTCTTTTACCCACCTCCTAGGAGAATTTTGAAATTCACATAAAACATAATTTTATCACTTCTGTGAGTGTAATTTTGAAAATCCGAGAGACATGGTTAATATCAAGGAGTAAAAAGTGGTTCAATAAGATAAAAAATAATTTTTTGTGAGTAGTACCTTTTTACTTTTATTTACCACTGTTAAAAGTAAATAAGGTAATTAAGGGTAAAAATGATATTAATATTTCCCTAACACATGTAATAATTCAATTGGAAAACTGTATCTCGACCAAAATAAACCTTAGGAACAAAATATTATCATTTAGGTCCACTTGGATTAGATTAGGAAATTTATTATTATTTAATTCAAAGAAGAGTTAAAAGAGTCAAAATCAAAGTTCAATTACTAAAACATTTTTTATATAGGGTTATACATAATATAAAGTCGATTATAATTATTAGTTAGAAATATAAAAGGATTTAATACATAAGGATATTTTATTTATAATTTTTTTACATTAAATAATTTAATTTATTTATGAAAAAATGGTGATACAATAATTACGTAATTAATGAAAATATAAAACAATTGATATTATAAATATCAAAATAAATTTAATTTGAGACTTTTTATGAGTTACAATAATTTTATAGGTTAATATGACATGTTAGTATTTATTTAATTACATTTTTTTGATGTAATAATGCTGTTATGATTTTCAGAAAAATAAAACACCAAATAGTGTAAAAATTGACATACAAGAGTTTTTAAAACAAATATTATATTATAAATTGATATTCAATTACTAAAAATATATGGCTTTTTCATGAGACTTATATAATTATAGGTGTATCGTTAATGAACCACTTGGGGTTCTATTGGATGTTTATAGTAAGTTTATTAACTATATAATATTAAAATACAAAGTGACATTGAAAGTGTCAAACTAATTAACTATTAGTTAAAACTAAAAGATACGGTTAATAAAGTGACCCAAACCTATCTAAAACCTATTTGTTGAGTTGTTTTCGACCTATCAACACCATATAAATTGAATAATCTACTTTTTATCCATTAAAAACAGAATATTAATTTATTATAAAATAATACTTTATGTTTTTCATAAAGAGGCCCTCCTCCCCCTTATAAAAGGACACCACTTCTAACCAATTATTCATACCTTAAAAGCCTTTTGGTTAGGCCAAAATCTGACCAAATACCCTATAAACTATCCTACATTAATCATAGTGTCCATCCTTTAGTCATAAATCCAACATAATTATCCCTTTTGATCAAATCAAAAGGATGAACCCAAAGAAGAGGTAATGTTTTCATCACCCTTTTTCAAGTTCCTTTCTTCTTCAACTTATTATTTCTTTGGTATTTCCATTATACAATAATAACTCCAGTATATTTTATATACTATGATGTTATTATAAATATGGTACAACCATATTCAGTAATCTATCAATCCTTTTAATGACATGTCACCATACGTGCATACGTACAGCTTACCGTCTCTACGTTATGGTGTAATTGATATTCAATACATTATTATTTGGATGGGTATAATAATGATGTGTAATTCATGTAAATAATAAATATAACATGATAAATATTCTTTATATATGATATACTATCCAATTATATATTATTTTAATATCATAAGAATGATATTGTCGCTCGTGCGTACATACGGACTACAATCTCCACGAAATGCGATGAGATTCATTCCCCATCGTATCCATTCAAGTCTAATTCTCATTTGATAATTAAAAATACTTTTCAAGGACTTGATTTCATTATTAATATAAATAAGATACAACCTATCCATAAAAACACGGCTTATGTAACAAAACATATAAAATAAAATGAGTAAGTTAACACCCGAAATGACGATAATAATAAGATATTATTAACAAAGCAATGTTAAAAGATCATATATGATATCATATTAATGTATATGATTATTGTATAATTTAATAACAATTTTTTAACCATTATAAAGGAGTTTAACCTTCCCTAAACCAAGGAAAAGTAAAAGTTAAGGGTTTATTTTACAATCTTTTTATTATCCTTGGTTGTTTATACGTAATTATCTACTGGGACCTCTTTATTATCCACATCCATGTTTCTTAAAAATGTATTTCAAAACATTATTACTATTTTTTAGACTAGGGGTTAAAGTAATTTATACCCTTGTTTGACTTTTTATAAGATGTTTATAAAGGAATCATTCCATTATTTTCCAAACAAGGTCCTTTTTAACCTTTTCGACGGAATTAAGGTAAGAATTTATATTTTTTAACTTATACACAGGGTGAGACTAGTTTATACCATTATAAACTCATTGAAGCATCCCTTACAATATTTGGAGAATATTTTCCAAGTAAATGTTTTCTTTTATAATTATGTGATTTTTAAATGATTTCAAAAAATGAGATATTTCTCTCAAATAGTTTTGTTTTCATCTATGTCAACATCCTTTGATGGATTTTAAGCTTATTTGAAGTTGATTTATTATGATACAAAACTTCCATATTATATTGAAGGTTTTGTGATATATTTTACTATGGATGTGTTAATTTTATACCATTCATGGTTTATGGAGAAAGTATTGACATTTCGTATGCTAGTTTTAATACGAATGTTTATGTTATATTTAAACCTGTTCATAAGAGGAATGAATTGGACTTAATAAGTGACGGGTGGAGCCCGCTATAGCTCGTCGATGCATCGGTATGTCTCATGAGAAAAACTAGCCTCTTGGCACAAGGCCTTGAAAAAATATTATTTATAGTCTTGGCTCAAGGCCTTGACTATGTGTTTATGATCGTTTGGCATTATGCATTCCATCATTATGAAAGTGGTTAATGATATTGCATGTGATTATTAGATTATTATAATATCAATGTTAATAAGTAAATGGAATTATTTCATTTTATTTCTGCCATATTATGATGAAGATCAAGTTTAAAAGGATTTTTTAGTTATACATTGCCTTAAATATTTATGCTTATTTAAAAAAGTTTCTTCTATATTGTTATCATTACTAGGCATCTGAGCTCACCCCTTTATATGTTTTATTTTTCCTAGGATGTAAAGAAGTATTTTATGAATGACCTATAGGGATAGTATGAGGGGATATGAGTGTGGTTTATGGACACAAGGTGTTGTTGTAGTTGTTCACTTTATGATTTAATGTAAACTTTATGAATGTATCTAGTGATTCGAAGGCTACTAAACTAATCGGTCTTTTGAGACTTGATCTTTTTTTATCATTCCAATGTTATATAATAATGCACTGACTCTGGGTAACTAGGTTTAGGGTGTTATAGTTGGTATCAGAGGTAGTTTAGTACTAACCTTGGAAGATAGATTTAGATAAACTCTGATTAGAGCACATAGCCCTAAGATGGAATTTTTGGATTAGTATAGAAGAAATTCCTAGAATTTTGGTATTGTAGAGATTTTGTGAGTTTTCTAAGAAATACATCCCTGTTTGGATACGAGCAGGTTGAGACAGCTCTGGAATAGATGTTTCTAGGTGTAAAACCCGAAAACACCTCTTTGAGCTAGACTCGAACAGGAACTGGTGCACGACAACGGGCCTTGCTCCACTCTTGGTTACGACACTCCCAGGGGATATGCTTAGGATAATTTTCATTTTCCTTAAAAACCATTATTAAGGGTTTATGAGTATATAATTCCTAAAAATAATTTATGATTATGGATTATATCCATAAATAATTCATTTTATGTTATGTGTTTTACAAGTATGGAATTATGTATTTTGATTCATAAACTGATCTAGTTTATGCCATTGTTTAGAAATGGTGCCTAGTGGAAGAAATGGAAACTGTATCAATGCACTCACTCCATGTAAGGATTTCCCCCCTGCTCAATATAATTATAGTGGAGCTGGTGATGAAACTAGTGCTGATTAGTTAATCATTGTACTAGGACAACTCACTTAGGTTATGAATAATTACCTTACCCGTATGGAGCACACTGATCTACAACATGTAGGATTGATGTTAGATCGCTTCATGAGGCAACGACCATCAAAATTAAATGGGAGTAAAAATCCACTAGTAGCTGAGCAATGGATAAATTCCTTAGAGAAAATATTCTATACCTTGGGGATTAGTGAAAGGGAAAAAGTTATCATGGAAGGTTATCGCCTCACAGGAGATCCAGATCAATGGTGGTCATTGATTCAAAACACGAAGGATGATGATGAATTATCAAATATTTAATGTAGAGTGTTCAAATAGATTTTCTTATAAAAATACTATCCTGGTTACCATTGAGCAGATATATAAAGGCAATATCTGAGTCTGAGACAAAAGGAGGATGAGAATATCACAAAGTATGAAGCTATCTTTACAAGGTTAGTGAGGCATGCAATAGATTATATACGTAACCCGAGGAGTAATATTGATCGTTTCTTTTATGGGTTAAAAACATTTCTTCATCAAGCATTAGTCTCACAATCCTTCACATCGTATGAAAACATTTTCTCATGTGTGATCAAGACAGAAAAGGAATTCTCTAAGTCTTATGACTTTAAAGAAAATCAAGAGAAGAATAGATCTGCTGATCACTCTGGGAATAGAAATAAGGGGAAGAAGGGAAAAGTTGAATATCCATCCTGCAGTAAATCTGAGAAGAAACACCCTGGTACTTGCTGGAAGGGAATGTGAGTCTGTTACAAGTGTGGTGAAAAAGGAAACCATGCTCATGATTGCAAGGGGAATAAAGAAGCTATCGATGTTCAATTCTACAATTGCAAGGAGATGGGACATTGTGAAAATGAATTTCCTAAGATTAAGTGAAACTTACATTAGAAAAGGCCAAGGTATCAAGGCCAAGATTATGATATCACTAATGCTGAGGTAGAAGCTCCAAAAGACGTGGTGGTAGGTAATTTAATGGTTTCCTCAAGTTTAGAAAATACATTATTTGAATCTGGATCATGGAATTGCTTCATATCATCCTAGTTTGCTAAAAAATAGATATTTCCAATTTGATTTAAAAATGGAGTTGTTAGTTGAAACTCCTAAGGGAAGTATCATTACTAAAAAGTTCTATGAATCAGTTCCCATTAGAGCACATAAATGTTCTTTATCTACTCATATTATCGTCATACCTATGATTGAGTGTGATATAATCCTTGGTATGGATTGGCTTTCAGACTATGATGCAAAGATGTCTTGTAAGAAGAAGGAGGTTACGATTTTTTATGATGATGACAAGGAACACCTTATCTTTAGAGCAGAATCATCACCACCTAATTCTTATCGAGATCCACCCCCAGTAGCTCAACTAAATTCAATTATTGGGGAGGAAGAGAATGAAATAACTGTGGGTGAGGAAAGGAATGTCCAAATAGAGGATGTACCTATTGTGAAAGAATATGTTGATGTTTTCCCAGAGGATTTAGCAGGACATCCTCAATAACTAGAAATTGAGTTTTCTATTGATTTACTTCCAGTATCAAGGCCCATATCGAAGACCCCTTATAGAGTGGGAAATGTGGAATTAGTGGAACTAATGAAACAACTAGAGGAATTGAGTAATAAGGGATTTATTCACCCTAGTGTTTCTCCATGGGGATCCCCTATTATTTTTGTTAAGAAGAATGATGGATCTATGAGGTTATGTATCGACTACAAGGTGATCAATGCTATAATAATAAAGAACAAGTAACCCCTACCTCGCATTGATGATTTATTTGACCAAATGCATGGAGCTCAATAATTTTCAAAGATTGACCTTCGATCTGGATACCATCAGTTTTGTGTGAATAAGGAAGACATTTCAAATATAGCATTTTGAACCAGGTATGAGCATTATGAGTTTACAGTAATGCATTTTGGGCTGACTAACGCACCATCTATTTTCCTGGATCTAATGAACAGAGTTTTCAAGGAATATGTTGATGAATTTGTAGTGGTATTTATTGATGATATCTTGGTATACTCCAAAAGAAACAAAGATCATGAAAATCACTTGCTCATTATATTAAAGGCTCTGAGAAGATAATAATTATATGGGATGTTTAGGAAGTATAAATTCTGGCATCAGGAGATTTATTTTCTTTCCCATATTGTCTCCAAAGATGGAATATCTATTGATCCTTCTAAGACTAAGGAAATCCAAGAATGGATATCACCAATTAGTATAACTGAGGTACGCGGTTTTATTGGTTTAGCAGGTTATTATCGATTTTTTGTCCAGAATTTTGCTCGGCTGGCTAACCCATTAACAAAGCTCACACGTAAAGGGGTTTAATTTGTTTGTATAAAAGAGTGTGAAAAATGTTTTGAAGAACTGATGAGAAGATTAGTCAATGATCCTATATTGAATCTACCATCGGGGAATGATGGGTTTGTTATTTAGAGTGATGAATCGAAGAAAGGACTTGGTTGTGTCCTTATGCAGTATGATAGGGTTTTTGCCTATGTATCACGACAGCTGAAAATTCATGAGCAGAACTATCCTACTCACGATCTTGAGTTAGAAACTGTAATCTTTTCTTTGATGATTTGGATACACAATCTCTATGGTGAGAAATGTGAGATTTATACTGATCACAAGAGTTTGAAGTATATTTTCTCACAGAAAGAACTCAACATGAGGAGAAGGAGATGGCTTGAACTACTCATGGATTATGATTGCACAATACACTACCACCCGGGGAAGGCAAATAAGGTGGAATATGCTTTAAGTAGAAATGATCATTTATTTTTGAACAAGATGAGAGTTAAGAGGGATCCTATTTCATGGATCTAGTAAAGTTGGATATGGGAATAACCATGGAAGGTGAAACATCAATGATTTTTCAAATGGTTTCCAAACTATCTTTACTAGAAAGGATAAAGAGTTCTCAGACCAATGATGACGAATTTTAAAAGAAGATTAAGACTGTGAATGATGGGAGATTGAGTGACTTTGTGTATGAAGATGGAATTTTGAAATTTGGGAGGAGACTTTGTGTTCCCGATATACTTGATCTAAAAAGGGAATTGTTGGATGATGCTCATAGTTCAAATTTCTCTATACACCGTGGAAGCACCAAAATGTATAGTGATTTGAAGGAACATTTTTTGTGGGACAACATGAAGAGGGAGATTGCTGATTTTTTTTCAACATATATGGTTTGTCAACAAGTGAAATCTGGAAGGCAAAAGCCTGGAGGATTAATGTAACCTCTTCCCATACCTGAGTGGAAATTGGATAATATCATGATGGACTTTGTCATGGGACTACCAAATAATCCTATAAAGAATGATTCAATATGGGTCACTATTGATTGTTTTACCAAATCAACACATTTTCTTGCTATAAGGGAAGATCTACCACTTGAACGTCTAGCAACACTATATATTAATGAAGTTGTAAGACTTCATGGAGTACCCCTATCAATTGTTTCTGATCATGATCCACATTTTACATCAAGATTATGGAAGAGTCTTCAGAAGGCCTTGGATACTGAACTTAATTTGAGCATTTCCTACCACCATCAAATAGATGGAAAATCAGAACGGATTATTTAAACCTTATAAGACATGTTGAGATCTTTCTCACTTGAATTTCAGGGTATGTGGGATCAATATTTACCTCTGGTAGAATTTTCCTATAACAATAGCTTCCATTCAAGTATTCAGATGGCACCATATGAAGCATTATATGGAAAGAGATGTCGCACAACAACCTGTTGGGATGAAGTTGGTGAAAGAAAACTTATTGCCCAGAACTGGTGGAGGAAACGGTGGAAAAGGTAAAGGTAATCCAAAACCACATCAAAGCAGCTCAAAGTAGGCAGAAGAGTTATGCTGACAACCGAAAGAAGGATTTGGAATTTCAGGTAGGAGATCATGTTTTCTTGAAGGTATATCCATGGAATGGAGTTATAAATTTCAGTATGAAAGGTAAATAGAGTCCCAGGTACATATGAACTTTTGAAATTATAGAACGAATTGGGGCTGTAGCATACTGTTTGGCAATGATGGAAAATCTCTCCAATGTTCTCGATGTGTTCCACATATCACTGTTGAGAAAATACATGCCTGACCCAACGCATGTAATCACATACAAGGAATTAGAACTGGAACCTGATCTATCTTATTGTGAAGTGCCTGTCAAGATTCTTGATATGAGAGAACAAGGGCTGAGAAACCGGACTACTCGTCTGGTAAAAGTTCTATGGAGAAACCATAATATGAATGAGGTAATGTGGGAACCCGAGGAACATATGATGAAGAACCACACGAGTCTTTTCACGCAGTAATATTCTAGAAATTTTTAGGACGAAATTATTTGAAGGAGGGGAGAATTTAACACCCAAATCTTCTACGACACACTTCTCTTTGAATAATACAACAATGTGTTTTGAACGCAACTTCGAGTTCTAACACACACCACAACCAATCAAACTAGCCATTATAAATAGTAATACCCAATTTTTGAAATTTTATACAATTTATCTTTCAAAATGGAGTTCATTTTTGGATTCGGAATATCAAAATTATCCTAGGGTGAAATTTTGGCATCTTTATGAAAACATTCAATTTTTGAGGAATAGTGAAAAAACACTAACTTATAGTTTAAAACCAAATTTTTTTTAAATAATTATTTATTTTATTTAAATTTAATTAATATCAAAATAGATACATAATACCAATATAAGTTCAATGTAATTTATTGGAGTTAGTTTAGAATAATTTTAGATATATAAAAAATTTATTGAACTTTTCACCGTCTTTTACCCACCTCCTAGGAGAATTTAGAAATTCACGTAAAACATAATTTTACCACTTCTGTGAGTGGAATTTTGAAAATATGAAAGTCACTATTAATATAAAGGATTAAAATGTGGCTCAATAAGATACAAATAATTTTTATGAATAGTAACTTTTTACTTTTATTTACCACGGTTAAAAGTAAATAGGGTAATTTAGGATAAAAATGATATTAATATTACCCTAACACATGTCCTAATTCTATTGGAAAAGTTTATCTCGACCAAAAACAAACTTAGGAATAAAATATTATCATTTAGGTCCACTTGGATTAGATTAGGACATTTATTATTATTTAAGTCAATGAAGAGTTAAAAGAGTTAAAATCAAAGTTTAATTATGAAAAGATTTTTAATAGAGGGTTATAAATGAGATAAAGTCGATTATAAATATTCATTAGAAATTTAAATATATTAATTAAATAATGGTATTTTATTTATAATTTTTAGACATTATATAATTTAATTTATTTATGACACAATGGTGATGCAGTAATTACATAATTAATGAAATAATAAAATAATTGATATTATAAATATCAAAATAAATGTAATTTGAGTCTTTTTATTAATTCCACTAATTTTATAGGTTAAGATGACATTTTAGTATTGATTTAATTAAGTGTTTTTTAAATAATCATACTTTTATGAGTTTCAAAAAAATCAAATACCAAATAGTGTCAAAATTGACATAAAAGAGTTTTAAAAAAAATATATTATATTATTAATTTATATTCAATTCCCAAAAATCTAAGGTTCAGAAAAGAGACTTTTCTAATGATAGGTGTATAATTAATGAACCACTTGGGGTTCTCTTGTATTTTTATAGTATGTTTATTAAATATATAATATAAAAATACAATTTGACATGGTAAGTGTCAAACTAATTAACTAAGAGTTAATACTAAAAGATAAGGTTAATAAATTGACAAAAACTTGTCTAAAACCTAATGGTTGAGTTTTTTTCGACCTATCCCCACCTTAAACTTTGAATAAACTACTTTTGAGCCATTAGAAACCGAATATGAATTTATTATAAAATAATACTTTATGTTTTTTTCTAAAGAGCCCCTTCTCCACCTTATAAAAAGACACCACTTCTAACCAATTCTTCATACATTAAAATCATTTTGGATGGGCCAAAACCTACCCAAATACCTTCTCAAATATCCTCCCTTAATTTTAGAGGCCTTAATTTAGTTATAAAGCCATCCTAAGGATCCCTTTTGATCAAATCAAAAGGAGGAACCTGAAGAAGAGGTAATGTTTTCACCACCCTTTTTCATGTTCCTTTCTTCTTCAACTTCAACTTTCCTTGTTATTTTCATTATAAAATAATAACTCCAGTATATTTTATATACTGTGATGTTATTATAAATATGTTACAACCATATTCAGTATTCTATCCATCCTTTGAATGACATGTCACCATACGTGAGTATGTACAGCCTACCGTCTCCACGTCATGGTGTAATTGTTATTCAATACATTATTATTTGGATGGGTATAATAATGATGTGTAATTAATTTAAATAATAAATATAACATGATAATGATTCGGTGTTTATGATATACCATCCAATTATATATTATTTTAATATCAAAAGAATGATATTGTCGCCCGTGCGTACGTACGGACTACCATCTCCACAAAACGCGATGAGATTCATTCCCCATCAAATCCATTCAAGTATAATTCTCATTTGATGATTAAAAATAATTTTTAAGGACTTGATATAATTCTGGATATGAATATGATACAACCTATCCATAAAAAACATAGCTTATTTAACAAAACATATAAAAGAAAATGAGTAAGTTAACACCCGAAATGACCATAATACTAAAATATTATTAACAAAGCAATGTTAAAAGATCATATATGATATCATATTAATGTATATGATTCTTGTATAATTTAATAACAATTATTTAACCATTATACAGGATGTTAAACTACCCTCATCCAAGTAAAATTACAATGTAAGGGTTTATTTCACAATCTCTTCATTATCCGAGGTTGTTTATACGTAATTATCTTCTGGGACCTCTTTATCATACACATATATGTTTCTTAAAAATGTATTTCAAAACATTGTTAATATTTTATAGACTATTGGTTAAAGTCATTTATAACCTCTTTTGACTTTTTATAAGATTTTTATAAAGTAATCTTTCCATCGTTTTCCAAACAATGTCCCTTTTAACCTTTTTGACGGAATTATGGTAAGAATGAATTTTTCTTTACTTATAAGTCTGGTGTGACTATTTTCTACCATTATAAACTCGTCGAATCATACCTTACAATATTATAAGAATTTTTTCAATGTAAATGTTTTCTTTTATAATTCTGTGATGTTTAAATGATTTTAAAAAATGAGATATTTCTCTCAAATAGTTTTGATTTCATCTATTTCAACATCCTTTGATGGATTTTAAGCTTATTTGAAGTTGATTTATTATGATAAAAAACTTCCATAGTGTATTGAAGGTTTTGTGATATGTTTGAATGTGGATGAGCTATTTTGAAACCATTCATGGTTTATGGAGAAAGTATTGACATTTCGTATACTAGTTTTAATATGAATGTATATGTTATGTTTAAACCTATTCATATGAGGAATGAATTGGACTTAATAAGTGACGGGTGGAGCCCGCTGTAGCTCCTCGATGCATTGGTAGGTATAATGAGACAAACTAGTGTCTTGGCACAAGGTCTTGACAAAATCATATTTATAGTCTTGGCGCAAGGCCTTGACGATGTGGTTATGATAGTCTGGCATTATGCAATCCATCATTATGAAAGTGGTTATTGATATTGCATGTGATTATTTGATTAGTAGAATATCCATGTGAATAAGTAAATGGAATTATTTAATTTTATTTCTTCCATAATTTTCTGATGTTCAAGTTAAAAGGATTTTGTTTTAGTTATACATTCCCTTAAATGTTTATGCTTATTTAAGAATGTTTCTTCTATTTTGTTATCCTTACTGGGCATATAAGATCACCCCTTTATATGTTTTATTTTTCCTAGGATATGAAGAAGTATTTTATGAATGACCTATAGGGATAGTATGAGAGTATATGATTGTGGTATATGGACACAAGTTATTGTTGTAGTTTTTCACTTTATGATGTAATGTAAACTTTATGAATGTATCTAGTGATTTCACGACTACAAAAGTAATCGGTCTTTCGAGACTTGATCTTTTGTGATCATGCCAATGTTATTTAATAATTCACCAACTCTAGGTAAATTGGGTCAGGGTGTTACAACAAATGAGTTTTGTGTGTTTTTATTTTGAATTAAATATGATGTAGATAATTTTTTATGAGTGTCTAGATTGATGTTAAGGCATGGTTTCAGATGTACGTCCTTCCTTAGAGAGGGGACTTTCTAGTGAACCAAGTATGGTTCCACATATTTGATGAGTTATTATGGTTCTAGGAGAGGTTATTTTATAGTTGTGTGTGATACATAATAATATATAGTAGGTGGATGGTATTCCCTATGTTTATGTCATATATTTCTTGATCGATCTTCTTCTTTCCCTAGAAATTTATACAACATGTTTCTTGGAAATGACAATTCTACCCCGAGATGTCTATATAATATGTTTCATGAGAGGATTGATTCTACCCTCAAGTGTCTATATGTGATATTATAGGTTAGAAGATATTATATTTTATGTAATATACATGATATTTTATGGTCAAAATTATTTTCCTCGACGATGTGTAACAAAGCATGCACCATTACCCTTGTTGTGATTTGAGATATTTGGGTGGGGATTCATATCTGTCAGTGTGTGATATGATTTCAAGGAGGGTTTACATTCCCCCCTAATGTTATATGATATATATGATGTTTGCACCGATCACCCACAGTATTGTTGTTGCAACCTAATAAACCTTGATAGGGGAGGTGTGAATCTGTGAGTGAACTATTTTTTTTCTTTATGAAGGATATTGCTCCCATGTTGTTAGGAACTATTTTAACCCATCATAGATAAGAAACATTTCACTAAAAAATAGTATGTAGATTTAAAAACTAGACAATTTTTTTTACTTTTTTGACCAATAATCCCTAATCCGTAGATCATGCACCGATGATGTGTTGGCCATACTATAAACTTCTATGATTCACAATTTTTAGTGGACTAAAATTATTTAGTCATGTTCAATTTGTACTAATCTCACCACCTATAAAAAAAATTAGGTAATAATACACTACCTCCCCTACAAAACTTATTCTTACTCCTTCCACAAATACCACTTCAGATAGATATATTGTGAGTTTATCAATGTGTTAGATGATTCTATGATACTAGGAAATAATGCTTTAGTGTTATTTGATTAAAAATTGATATGATACTCCAATATGATCCTCAGTTTCTTGAATAAGCACATAAAATTTAGAGGTAAAAATGCAAACTTAAAAACTACCATTCGTGTAAGTCCAACATTAAACACTCTTCACTACATACTAACCTTTGAAACCACCATTTTATATTAAAAGAACTATTTTTGGGTATGTGGTAATGTGAATCCTGAGCAACCATCAACTTCATGGAATAGATCTTCATGTACTACTTTGTGGAACACCCTTTATCCCTCATACACTATAACTCATGAACTTGTGCATTGCACCTCACAAAATTACACTATAGAACTACCTTGAGTACAACACTTAGCAACAAGACTTTGTAAAACCTACTTCACATAATACACATTGTAAACTAAATTTTTGGAAAATAATTTATGAAATAACTTTTGGAAACATCCTTTACAAACTGCCATCATTAAATTATTTTATTTGTGAACTCGTATACTTCATAAACTGAGTTTCTTCATAAATTATCCTTTATAAACAATCTTCCCCAATTCTTTTTCTTTTATAATTAAAACTTTTATCTTCTTTTACATCACATAAATCATATACCAATGGTTAACCATTGTATTTACAGGAATACCCATCTAAAAAACTCACCAATAACCAATATTATATTAATTATTTTCTCATTTATTCGTAGACTCTCTACTATGACCATTCATCATAAATCACCCCACGTACTTTTTATGTGGTACATAAAAAATATCCATCTATTCATAGAAAATGACCTCATCATTCAAAAAAAATTCTAAGTATGATTTACACTAATAATTTACAACATGAATCATATTTAATGAACCACAACCCCACATACTCCCTACATGGTTTACATAGGTTCTATGGGACCATGTATGTTCAATGTGAAAAACATTCATTTTCCCCAAAAAATCACACAAATGTTTTCAGAAAACAACAGGAAACATCTCCACATTCTCCAACTATATTCAAATCCCCATATAATATTACACTTACTATGAACCATATCCCTTATAAAACTAACTAATTAACCTTCTTCAAAATACATGGACAAAAACCACAACATAATACTAACCTCTAACTAAGATCCCCTATGTTACGACATTCGAGTACCTTAGTTCCAAAATTCTTCCAAATTTGGGTTATTGAAATTTAAATGGGAAATTAAGTTCCCCAATAACATCTTAAATTGTCCAAATAGAATTTAAATAACTCATCCTTTACTCTAAGTATATTTTATTAATTTTAGATGTATAAAATAAGAGTTTATAAGAGTATTACATGCCTCATTTCGTTCCTCAATCCAATATCCATAAGATTTTTATAGATTATACTCCCCACTAAAGAGAAAATCTTACCTATAGGAATACATGATAGGACACAAATTCATTCTCCCCCTCTAATGTTTAATGAGAAAAGATTTTATATAATTTCACTATACTTCATCCCATTTTAAAAAATCCCTAATATAAAGAACATTTTTTTTTGCATCTCAACCAAATTCTGTATTTCCAGCACATTCAAACACATTGATAGTGTCTCCAAATTAATCACATAAAAATTAAAAATAATTTATAAATAGATAAATTCACGTGTAAATGGGAAAAATAGAATTTCATCATGTTTTGAGAGGTCGGTTAATGACTACGTTTAATAGATGTTTCCAAAAAACCAAAGTAGAAAATTTATTAGTCATGAGATCTGATATTTTTTCTTTTTTTCCAATATAATATACAATTAAAATTCCATGATACAAATTATTTGTAATGAATTGATAATGAATTTCAATATACTTGGTACAAGATAAACATACAATATTTTTCATTAGATCAGTCACAATCTTGCTATCAAAGAGCATCGCCATTAGTTTCATGAATTATTATCTAATATCCTCATACTACTGCTTCATATAGAAGATTTGAGTTCATTACATGGTTACTAAAATATTTGATACATTTTTTATAATTAGATATTTTCTTTTATATTTATTACCAATCCAACAAAGACACAAACTATCAATAAAAAACACAACACCACTTGTTGATTTTTGGTCCCGAATATCACTAACCTAGTCTGCATTAGAAAATGTTAATCACCCACAATTATCCCAAACATCAAATATTAATAAAAAATTCAGTGTAGCCAAAATTTATCTCATGAATAATTTAAATATGTTTTGACATTATTCCTTTAGCTTCATTTGTAAATGATCCTACTAAAATATTGAATAAATAATATTCAGATGTGTTGTGATTAAATAAAGTAACATTCTAATTATTCGTATGCGGATTCAAATATTTCCGATCCTCATGATTCCCATGATTAGTTCCAATTGAAATCATAATTGAACTTGATATAGAATAAGGTAAGTAAAAATTATACAGTATCACTCTAACATAGTTATCTTGTGTGATAAATTGTAGTTATCATTATATATCACTTATAGACCCATAATATAAAAAATATCACCAATAATAGAAATCTCAAACTATAAGTCTATCAGGGTAGAAAATTCTCCCAAATATTTCTATAAAATTTCACCAAATATCAGGTCATCCACATAGACAATCTCCATAAACTATTCTAAATTTGATGTTTTTATATAACATTTGTGTTCAATATCAGTTAATTTGAATTCAATATTCTTTTGGAAGGATTCTAGCAATTCATTCCGTGCCCATGATGCTTATTTCAGAACATACAAGTCCTTCTTCAATAAATAAAACTTTGT
Source organism: Viscum album (assembly GCA_963277665.1). Taxonomy (NCBI): domain Eukaryota; kingdom Viridiplantae; phylum Streptophyta; class Magnoliopsida; order Santalales; family Viscaceae; genus Viscum; species Viscum album. Next base: position 392,971,115 of record OY728141.1, on the reverse strand, counting down.
TTCACCCATTAAAATTAAGAAACCCATTAGCTATTTAATATAAAAATCCTCTTATAGAACACCATTGAAGGATATTATTTTAACATCAATATGATAAATCATTAAATCTTTTCAAATTGTCATTTCTAAAAAGATAATGATTGACTGAAGTTATGTTTCAAAATTTTCTTTAACATAGACATATTTGATTATTGTATAGACTTTAAAAACTGAGCATTCCATATTTAAGATAATATTCCCATGTTCAACTAATATTTTCATGAAAAAATTTTATATTTTTATTACAATGCGATGTTTTGGATTTCATACATGTTCATAAGTTTTATTTTTCTTGACTCGGTTCAATTATTCATTCTTGAATATCACCCATGATTCATTATTTTCCATTTCCACAAATTATGTTTGTTCCACTATTGATATCAAATCTACTTGATCTACATTCCTCATTATTCATGTCTTTGTTAGATACATACTATCTATGAGTATGTTTGATGGGTAAACTTTTAGTGTCTTATCTCTCCTATAAGGTGATGGATGACTTCATTCAGAAATTTCCTCCTCTTATAACTTAGAGTTATATTATTCATTATTTAGTGATCTTTTTTGAAACCACATGATCAATGTCAACTTAATCATATTCATTATATATGTCACCAATCAATAAACTTCTCAAATTATACTCATCATTTTACTTATTGATTTTTTATATCATTACTCCTCACATTTGTTTGTCTTTCAATGAATTTTTTAGGCGTTACTCTTTACTGAGTTACCTAGAAACAATCATTCATCTTCCACATCACCATAATTTCCCTAAATACCTTATTTTTTCAAATATATCTTCGAATATATATTTTTTTCAATGTAGTATTCCTTACATGACACATTTCATATGGTTTCCTCTCTTACCCTAGGATAATCACTCACGAGTTTTTTATGTAAACCACAACTTTCACTTTTTTTTCCTATAGTGGTGAGAGATGCCTGTTTTTGTGAGGAATATTTTTGTTATATTGTTCTCCTACCAATTTCCCCATAGTATAACTCTATTCTATCATGGTGTTCATTTTAATGATTCCTCATTCTTAATTCCTTGTTTCTCGAGGTGGTTTTTAGATTTGGTGGATGTGTATTCTATTCCATTATTGGATCACAAGAACTTGATTGTACATTAGATATCATATTTTATTAATACCCTATAACAATTTATTAATTCCATCACTTCTGTCTTAGTATATATGAACTTAATAAAATATTATACTATAATCATAAAAAAAGTGAAACACCTTTCCCCATATGTGAGTAATATATTCATTGGCACATAAATGTTAGTTTTCAACATGTCAATGAGATTGGATATCATTTTCTTCTTTATATGGTATGGATTTTATATAATATTTCCCAAAATAAAAGCATCAAATGCCTTCTCACAATCTCATTTTAGATTTGGAATATCTACTACAACCCATAGCTTAGGTAATTTCTCCATGCTTTGTTGGTGAATGCGGTAAAGAATCCAATTCCACTAGTTGTTCCCATTTTATACTATCAAGAAACAAGTTTTTACTTGATTTACACCTAGTAAAAATTATCATTTGTTCTCCAGCACATCATAATAACTGTCCCAATTTTTTTCTGATTAAGAAACCCATTTGATTAAATGCGATATCATTTCTTAATTCATAGAGTTAACACACTCAAGAGGTTTTGTCATAAGCTATACTCATAGAGTAATAATATTTTACTCATAACATCATATTCTAATTGATTATGTCCACTTACTTTGATTTTAAAAGACCCATCATTATCGAAATACACTATTATACAAACACTTCCCTTTAAATTGTTTAGTATTTACATATTTTTATTAAAGTGTAATGAGCACCCACAATCATGAAGTCATGTTATACTATTATTTTTTATCCTTAAGAGTAATTTTAGTAAGATTTTAATTCTCTATTTTGTTATTTTATATCTAATAAATTCCTAGTTCAGTTGAGGAATGAGATGTTATATCCTTTATATTTTCATCCAAGGTAATTTAATCATAAACATCTTCATCTTCAAGTGGAGAGTATATATTTACCATTGGAATTAAGTTGGTATTCCATATATTAATCCACCATTGACTTCCTAGGTGGAAATTCTCATTACATCTATGTTTATAATCAATATATTTGTGGACATACTTAGAAAAATGAAAACAATATTAATTGAAATAATTTCCTTATTATGAAAAAAGATATGTTATCATTCCCCTTTTCCGAATTCTAAGTGTTTCCTCATTAAAATAGATTTTAAATTCTTCTCATTAGAACATTATGTGGATAAGAAAGACAAAAATTGACATTTCATAAGAGGAAATATATATATCCTATATTTTTCACATATCACCAACCTTAATAAGTTCCCCAATTTTCATTGATCTTAATATATTAAGAGGACTTTCGAAATTTCTTACCTCCATTGGTAAAATCTAATTTTCTATATAACTGGTGTATTATTATTGACACTAGTATCACCAATATTCTATATCCCTTGGTTTTGATCTATTTCTATAACTAATTTTAGAGTCCTAGGATCAGAATTGATTCCACTATTAAACACTTATTTATATCATTGTTCACATAGAATTTTATTGATTCCTTTATGGTTTATTTTTTTATATTTCTAATGATTTTTCATCCAAATACCATTAAAAATAATGTTTATTCTTTGAATATCTTTATTTCATTTCAGAATCAATTTTTTCCAATGTTATAAAATATTCTTCAAGATCTTATAATTTTATTGTTCCCTCCCTTACACAATCAATATGTTTATCAATCGTATTAGTAGGTTCTTCAATATATATCTTGAAGTTAACCAGTTCTTTGGAATTCACCTGATTTACTTATTGATGTTATCATTATTTTTATAGTTTGTAAATTTCTTCTTCATTTTGATCCACAAATTTAAAAAGTTTTTTTGTAATATATTAATCATTCAATTTTTATTTATTTGAACATCTAAAACTTTAGGAGCTCTCTCAAGTTCTATCTTATGATTAAAAATATGTTCATGTTGATTTTGTTTCTTCTTTTCAGGTTATTCCTTTTCAATGATATGAAAACTTTTATCTTTCACATCTGATTTAAATTATTTTTATAACACCTCCAAATTATCTTTATTGTCATATTCTTTTTTTCACCCAAACTCTTCCATTGAAATGTACGTATAGAAGAATTTCTTAGTTAGAAATATATTTAGGTGGAATATTATTCATAGATTATATGAGATTTATTATTCAATTATACCATCATAAAATCTCCTTAGATACCTTTCTATAATGAAAATATGATAGAGGTAAATTTCCTTAAAATATATTGTTTCCTCTTTTGAGTTTCTTGACACGAGTGATAGAAGTTCATCATCCGCATATTTTACAACACAATCTATCTTTGAAATGTAAATTTTTTATATATACTTGAATGGAATATATTTACATGTAAAATATAATACCCCTTTTGGATTTAATGACATTTAATAATCCACTAGACTCCTTAATATATCATATAATAATAACTTTGAAAAATCCCATTCTCGGAGAGATAAAACTTATAAATTGTATAGATGTCAAAAAATTAATAATATATTCTTTAAAATATAAATATTATTTATTTCCTAAAAAATTCCTCCAATAAATCCTAAAACTTCCATTATTTTGTTAAATAAAATGTCATCATTTTTTCCAGAATACATTTTTAAATCGTTAAACATATTTTGTAACACTTTAAGTTTATATTCATTAACCATAATACAACCCTCATAAATTCACGACAATTTATCCAACATGGACTTAAAACTATCATAGGTCATCAAATTTATGTAGATATGATTAACTAGATCTCAAGATAAGGCATTGAGAGTCTTAACATTAGCATCAAGAATCTTTCTATCCACTTCAGTTATAGATAGTTTTTATACATCACTAACATGTATCCCATGTATAGTAATATATAAAACATAAAATCTAATATAGCATAGGTGAGATCTCATCCTATTATTTCATATCCAATAATTGATTAAGTTTATTAAAGAAACCCCTTTATCATTCATTATGTTCTCTATATTGTTATTAAATAGATATATTCAATGCCTATAACCTCATCTCTGATACCACTTATTACATCTTGATATGTCCTGAGAGGGAAGGGGTGAATCATGGTGTGAAATTTTTATATTCATCATAATGGATATTTTCCCCATATTTGTAAAAAAGAATTTAACCTAGCATAGTTAATCATCCATTCACCATAATAAAAAATATAGAAGTAAAAAAAATGATATTATAGTTTTTACTTGGTTTAAATAAATGAGATAATTCAAGAAACATAAACTGAATATCTGTTAGTCAGACCAGCATCTAGATCCTTAAATAGTATTAGTGAATTAAAATTTTTCAGGCATGATCACTCTATTCTAGGATCACTACCATTACAAATCAATCTAGGGAATAATACACACCCTCCCCCAGACACTTCAATTTACTCATCTATACATTTCTTTAGTTGGATTTATTTTTATTTTATTATAGTGTTGGTCACATAGATGTTTTAAAGAAAATATTATTTTATTTTAAGCAAAAAATAATAGATATGATTCTCTAACGCACTCCCCAGTATATATAATACCTAATAGAAATTTTTGTTTACAAATTACTATATTGAAATTAAATTATGAATTATTTATATTTGGAAAAATAATCACCATGTATTGACCTCATAAACCACCTTATTACCTTCAAAAAATTCTTCATTTCATGAGTCACAACATGTCATAAGATTCCATAAGCTATAGGGTATAGGGATTCATGTATTTATTTAATACACACCATTCTTAGAACTCCCACATACATTGCACCTCATAAAATTACTTCAAGGAACTCCCTTGCATACGACACCTCATGAACTGAATTCATAGAACTCCCTTTCATACTAAACTTTTAAAAATGATTTTAGGGAACCAACATCACATTATATAATTTGTGATGTGAGTTTTTGGAACCTATTTCATGAAACCCCTTTCTTCAAGATATGATATTCTTTGAAAACAGATATTCTTTGTGAACTAGCTTTTCTTTGAAAACTTTCCACCTTCTCTAGGATTTTTTATTAGTATTAAGATATTATTTTAAATCTCACTAATCCAAAATTAATTTATTATAAAATTATTTATAGGAAAATACATCTAAAAAACACTCCAATAACAAAATTTATAATAATTCACTTCATTCTGCTTCATGAATTTCCCACCACAATATTACTTCGTGAACCACCCCCACATACCTCTTAAGTAATATGTAAAAAATATATTCCACTTAATCATAAACGAAAAAATCCATTAAAAAATTACAATATGGGTTTTATTTCATGTATTTACCAATTTAATATACCTTAATAAATTTTCAATTTCGCTAAAATTATTGAAATTCCCTTTATGTATTCCACATATTGTAAAAAACACCATTAGAATACAATTTTTTGGATCATACAATAAATGGATTGATGACAAATATATCACAATACCACCCTATAACTACGATCCCATAAGTTTCAAACTATTATTCTAATAGTTTTATATATGTGGTGAATTAAGTTGGTAATTCCCCTAAAACTTGTGTGATCATATAATATATATATATATATATATTCATCGATTTTTGGGTTGAGATATATCCACCAATGTTATATGACATGCCTGGAGACATTTGACATGGGATGAATCTTATATGGGTGACATTGGGTGCTAAATTAGAAATCAAGTATAAAAAATTAGTTATTTATTTATCTTATTTTATTTATTATTCAGCTAGGATTATGATATCCTATTTGAATTAACTTTTTTAGGATATAGAAATTTACGGACACGACTTGGGGAGGCCAAGTAAGAATATTCTTTCTCGCCCCCTATATGAGCACCCTTTTGTGTGTGTAGAGATTATGTCTACTTTATGGTGGAGCATAGGACGTTACATAGATGAGGAGAAGGCCCATAATTGAGTGATCATCCTAGGGTATCTCTATAATGATTTTGAGATAGGTATTTTGGTATGAATCACGTATAATCGTAGAGCATTTTTTTAATTTAATTTTCTATATTTTTTTCAAAATTGGTCAACCCAACGGTTGATCATATATTATTTATTCTTGTATGACTATATTATTTATTAATTTATATAGCGTGGTTATGTTATATTTATTCTAAATACTCTGCTTTTTTATTATACTTTATGCTTTACTATTTTAACTATAAACTCTCACTTTGATTTCAGGCTATAGTTTTTCCATAGTCTCATCATATACCCTCAAAGCTTGTGGTAAACCTCTCACATATAGGGAGGCATGCCTAAATTCACATTTAACATGACGAAATTTAATATAGAGTGATCTAGGGAGGGGTTTTCAATGTGAAAATTCATAAACTGAATAATGGATGGTTTAATGAGAATATGGTAAATTAACAACTAGGGAAAAATCTAGAAATTTTAATAATAATTATGAACGAATAATGTGACAGAAAGAGATGAATAAATGGATTTTTTTATCTTATGGTAATATTATTATTATGTTTAATATATATATATAAATTAATTTATTTTATAGTAGTGATTTTATTGTGGTTTGACTAAAGTAGTGAGTTTCTTAAGTAGTGAACTGGGATTGATGAGGGTTGTATATCATAGTTGTATAGGGATATGAAAAATGATGGAATAATATAAATTTTAATAAAATTAGAATCATAATGGGTTTATTATATATAATATTAGTATCAAAGGTTATTATTTAATAGGTGGAAATAGATTTTGGTAATTGTATGTGAATGATAAAATGAATGGTAAATGATGTTACAATAATTAATATGGATATTAAATGAATATGTCTTACTAATGGATAATTAATCCAATGAGTTTGTTCTATGAATAATAAATAATGAAATATGAAAGTGAATGAATATTTGGCACTGATGTTGTTGTCGATTTGTATTGAGGGGGTTTTGTGTGTGTTTAGTGGTGGTTGTAATGGATGATGTGTATTAGTGATGATTTTGTATTGGGATGTGGTTGTAATGGAAATGTGATTTAGAGAATACCATGTGTAGGGTTTTATGTTATTCCTATATATATATATATTATTTATTTCATATGCACCAAAACCTAATTCAAGTAATGTGATGGATACCCATATACGGTTTTAGATTCCAGGAGAACTTCTAAAATCTAGGATATTGGTATTATGGATGGTTGATTACCCATACCTCCCACACTATCTTTTAGAGATAACATAGTTTTTCTATAATAGAATATAGTTATGGGTTTTTGGTGTATGTTGAAGGAGTTTTTAATCCACTATTGTGGTATTGATGTTGTTATATGGTCGTGGTTGTGATATGGAATGAGCTTGTTCTATGTGGATACAAAAGAGATGGGATAACCATAATTTATGTTATTGAGACATAATTGTGACTAGATCATTGAGAAAGTATGTAAGATTTACCATCTCAATATATTTTCATTCTTTTATATTACTCATCTTGTATGTGAATTTGGTGAGTAAGTTTGGGTTGTAGTTTTCATTGGGATAGGTAAAGAGATAGTTTCACTATTTATTAATTGATGTTGTAGTATGCTCATTTAATATTTACATAAGAGATTCATAGTAGGATCCCACTATGTATATTTCTATTCTCATACTTATCATTTATATATGATATTTACTAATATTAAAGAAAGATCTCATTATCAATATAAACATTAATTTTTCATAGTATTCATTCTCAGTGTTAGAGTTGTTTTTTTGAAGCTATTATTTTGGTATTTATTTTGGAGATATATTTAAATATGGAAATATATGAATTTTGGAAACTATAGGTTTTATATTCTATTTTTTATTTTTTATTTTTTGGTACTTTATTTTTCCATTCTATTGATACTATAATCCAAGGCCTCCTATATTGTGTGTTTTCCACCGTAGGTTATAGTCACATTAATGTGGCCTATTAAATGCAGTCTTTGATGGACATATGAATGTTATCTATCTACCACAGTTGGATTATATTGGGAATGGTTCATTTTATATTGGTATAAATTTTTGGGTTGGGATATATGATAGAGCCTAATATTAGGAATTTGTGAGGATTTCATTAGTTTGGTAGGGAAATAGTATCATTCGAGATTAGATTGTGTTGTAGGTAAGAGAGACTGGATAGGATGCAAACAGTCCACATGGGATTTGATGTAAGGAGTATAATATTAATTAAAATAACAAAGTGATATTATATTAATTTATGGTTATAGAGATAGGTATGGAACATGCATCAAACTTTTTTAGCTCAGGCCTGAATTGGTAATATATTTGGTAAATATTTTTATTGGAATATTTTAAATGAAATTTATCTCCATGAATTATTAATTGTTTCTTTGTTTCATAGATATTGATTATGTAAGGGATCCTCATATGTTTTCGGTTAGTGAGGTATAATAAGGTGTTTTCTTAGATCATGGGAGTGTTTATCATGAGTAAAAATATTCTTATAGGAAGGCACATCATGAGTTATAATATCATTATTTACCAAAGTACAAAGAGATGATTTCAAATTAGGAGATCAATAGGTGGAAATATGAGTTAGATATTTATTTTTGATTGATCTATATAAAGAAGAATTATTGAATTCTAGATTTTGTTATCTTTTATTGGGGTGCTTCTCATTAGTGGTGTATTTTGTTCCTTTAAGGTGATGAGGAGTCTAAGCTATCATTGGAGTAGTTTCATATAATTTTCTGAGATGGCTGTCTTTCTTTGATAATAGATAGATACGATAGAATGATTTTTACACTCTTTAGAAGTGGGTATTGAGTGTGATAGAGATTATATTTCAGTTTATAAATATTCTCTATGATTATTTATATTCTTCCAGATAATAAAGTGATGGTGTAGAACATGTAGGAGGCTTTATATTTTGAGATCCAACATGAAGTAATTCTTTATATAATGTTGATATATTTGTAGTTGTTAATAAATTATAATGTGATTGAGAATTTTTTGACATAGAATGGTTTTTATACAGGGTAATTCATAATAAAATACATTGGAGTGAAGTAGTGGATAAAGGTTGTCATTTGTCTAGGCAGCCAAGGTTTTAACTAATTGGGAGATGGTCTCAAATTTATTCTTATAATTTCTCCAGTGATAGGAATTCTCAAACCATTACCTAGATCTTATGTTTTTTTTATATTTTTTTGGAGGATTAGGTCAACTATAGTTCAATTTTGTGTCCTTTCATGGTTGTTAATATAAATTAATTATTCAATTATATATATATATATCCTTGAAAACATTATCTTTCAAGACCCTATAAATAGTCTCCAAGTCAATAGGATATTGGATAACATTGAGATAATGGAGGATGTATAGGATTACCCTATGTTGTTCATTATACATATGGGCCCATGGATAAGTGTAACACTAGTGGTGGACATCGTCAAGGGAAGCAAGGAAGTGGAGAAAGGCATAGTCACTTTTAGGCTATAAAGTTTCTAACACCATAAAGATATGATAATTCTTTAGTTAATATTCATATCTATTGTACATTGGTTTATTCCTTGATTGATTTGGGAGCTTATCACTCATTTATTGTGATGGCCTTATTTTTATCTTTGGGACTCAATGTGGATGGAATTTTAATTCCCTTAGAATATATTATGCAAGATGGGGGAAAAATTTTATTTTCTAAAGTGTAACATGGATGTATTATAGTTTTATTGAAGTATCAATCATTTCGAGAGTGAATTATATTACAAAAACAACAACATAATTTCATCCTGGGAAAACATTGATTATATTCTATGTGAGTATTTATCAATTTCATCTTGTGGATAGTTTTATCATTGATACGAATGGAGAATGTGAAATGTTTTTTTTGGAGAAATGATATCATTGGATATATCAAATATTATTGTATTCTATTTCATATTTTTCATCATAGTAGATTTTGGGTTGATTTTTTTTAGGTAGTGGTATTTCTGAGAGTTTTCATGGTGTTTCTTGACATTTTCCCTGAATAGGTTTGGATAATACAACATCAATGAGATATTTAGTTATGGATTGATATATAAACTAACCTATCACTAATTTTAATGTATCCTTATAGGACCAAGTCTTCAAAGTTATGAGAGGTGTTGTTTTTAGGCTTATTTGGTATAATATAAGATGATATAAACAAATAATGAAATAATAAAAACATGTTTTTGGTATGTTGGAATTGTAACTAAAGACCATCTTTTTCCCTTAAATGATGTAATCTACACTTTCCTACAAATTGGGTAGAACCATGCTTCCATCACCCAATGGTCAAAGTTTTCCTCCCTCTACAATATTGGTATCCCCATTACACACAATTTGTGTGAAATTCCACTATCTTCCCACCTCAGTTCTACATCCTTGTCACCCCTATCTCTCTCTCACCACAATCAAAAACACTATATCTCTTCCATAAAACATTAGTGACCACTACTTCCAGATCTTACCCATATTTTTTTTACTCTATAATTTTCATCACTCCACTTCCAATGAATCTATAGGACCATAGACCCCAAATCAAGAACCCCTAATCCTAGAAATCATCGATGACCACCATGCCAATAATTTCTTTTTTTTGACTGATAATGACCCATAATTTTGAAAAATACCATGCCTGATGAATTATGATGACTAAAAACCCAAAAACCCTACACCACTAATGATACCCTCTTCAATAATGATAACTATTTTTAGAAGAGGTTTCAGGGAATGAATTGTAGTGATGATTTCATGAGAGATTTTAGTGATGTGTCTTCTACGAAAGGAATTGAAATGTTATTCAATGAAATGATTGAAGGTCCATTAATGAGTGGTGATAAAATGTGTTTGATGAGTATTATTCCATAATGGTGTGATTATATTTTGTTTCTCTACATGTATATGGATGAAATGAGGGGTTGAGTGATGAGGGAGTGGTTTTCATTAAAGAATATGGGGGTTTTTTACATTTCAAAAATATTAATTAGGATTCTATTATATATTTTCTATCCATTCCAAAAAAATCATTCCCATTCCATTTATATTTCATTTTCCCATTATTTTTGTAAATTTTTTTTCCATAAAAAGACTTCAATTATACTAAACAAGGACTTAGATTGATGATATTTTAACAAATGATTTTATGTAACATATTGTGTCTTATTGGGGTGAACCGTTATAGTTTTTGATAGAGGGTTATAGTTTATATCTATGCATTTATTATCATCAATCTAAACAAGTTATGATGAAGAATATTTATCCAATAATGAGTATTGATAATTTTTAATTAATTAGAAGAATATAGTTAGTTATAGAATATTTTTTTCAGTCTAGGTATCAATAGATAAGGGTAAATTATAAGGAATTATTGGAGGAATCATTCAATTGTTGCACACTTTGAGTTCTTAGTCATGTCTTTTAAAGTTTTAATGACCATAAAAATATTACCTATATTAGTAAAATCAATGTTTCATGAATTCTGGGATCAATTTGTGTTAATGTTCATCAATTTTATCTTGGTGCATTCTATTTAATAGTACTATCATGTATATCATTTCAAGGACAATTAAAGGTATTGTGTTGACATAAGCTATATGGGAAGACATATATGAAATAATTTTTGATGTTTTATTTATATTTACATGGGAATTTTCATTATTAAAACAGAGATTCCATTTACCATTTAAGATTGGTATAATATGTTTGTAGTTTATCCAAAGAACATTTGGGATGTTCTCATTTTCCTTGGTCTTTATAGATATTATAGAATTTTTGAGTATAATTTCTCTTGAATTATACCTCATTTTAATGTTCTGAACAAAAAGGATTCGGATTTTATAAATATAGATTAGTGTTGGGTGGAATTTGAGAACCTAAAAAATATACTGAGGAGTTACCCTACGCTTTGTTTATCGCGAGGGGGAGTTATTTTTAAGGTAGTATTCGATTATTATCATATTTTTATGTTTTTTTCTCTCTTGAATAAGTGAAAAAAATTATATACAGGCCTCATTAGTTACGCCCTGAAAACATAATTATGTTACCCTTGATTTTGAGCTTGCGGTAGTATTGTTTTATTAGAAATTTTTGTGGAATTATCAAATTACTGATATTTTTTTCATCTTCAAGAATCAAAAAATACTAATATATATCATATATTAGTGGTATTATAATTTATGTAAATAAATATGGATAGAGTTATTATAGGATTGAAAATTTTATATCTCCTACACATTAAGGGAAGGGAATTGGATGCTGATGTGATGAGTAGAAATTCTCAGGGTGATATTTCTCAAGAGTCAATAAATGAGTGGAAGATGGTGGTTTCATATGGATATTGAGGATTTTAGTGGTGGGGTTTTAATTTATTTTATTATATTTAATTCTTCCATGTTCATAAAGGCGGATGAGTCTTAACTATAATATACATGAATATAGTTGTGGAGAGATTATGTTTTCTATGGAGATTCTCCTAAGATATGGTGAGAGGATGTTCAAAAATGGGTTATATTTCAAGGGAGACAGTTCATTCTATTAGAACAACATGAATATATTCTTAATGAGTTTCATTAACCACATTTATTAGTGCATCATGATATTTTTAATACATATCATGATATGAGGGATCAATTTTAGTGGTTTTGGATGAAGTAGTCAATGACTAGTTATGTATCTGGGTGTTTTGTATGTTAGTAGATTAATTTTGTGTATAGAGTTCCTGATGGTTTTTTGAAACAATTTATTTTTTAAAAGTAAACATTTAAATACATATCAGTGGACATTGAAATTTATATCAGTGTATTTCGTTATAAGTTTTCCTTGATCCCATGATTGATGTCACAACATCTAGGTGATTTTAGACTTTGTGAAGTGGGCAACTCATTTCTTGGAGAGTACGGAGTCAAGTCCAATGGGTTTTTTGAATGTAATTATATATATTAGGTGGTGTATATTATTGGTTTTCTAGAAGATGATCATCTCTCATCAAGATTTTCATTTATACTCACAAGTTTAAAAGTTTCTATAACATGCTTTGATCCCTCATTTATCCCATAACACTATTTATCATCATTATATTAATGGTTAGATGGAGTGGATTTTCTTAATGTTAGAGTAAAATTTATGTTCATATTTTAATGATTTTATAGGTTTGTGAGATAGTAATTTTACTTTTTTTTAAATAGTTACAACTCTTCCATCAATATTTTTCTATTGGAGGAGTTATATGGGTGACCATGGCCCAAATTTTCATTATTGAGGTTATATATTCATTGATTCATTGACCTAGTTTGGTGTAAAATACAACAAATAAACAGTTGGTGATTCACGAGTGGTTGAAATTATTCACATATAGATCACTGAATTAAACCTATGAAGTTTATAGTTAGTGTTCATGTATTCTTAAAAGCCAACCCTCATTGTGAACAGTGGAGGTTTATATGGGGAAGTGAGATATATCCTTTGTTAATATTTAATCTTTTGAGGTACTAGGTATACTTTATGAGGAAAAATGTATGTTAAAATTTCATATATAGAAATATCATATTCATGAAATTTTTTAATGTTCATAACATCATTATGATATTTATGATGATTCTAATGTAATTTATTAGGATGATTTTGATTTTGAGAAGGATACAAAATTCATGGAGAGACATATTATGATCTAGGATCTTTATAGGAATGTGTTTTATGGTTATATAATTAGTTTGGTCCATGTGATGTGGAGGAACAATGGTTTGATATATTGCAAAAGGGGGTGTGATTCATTGATGTGGGCTTAGAATCTATAGATGTTTGAATATTTATTTTATTATGATATTGAGATGTTTTGGTATTATGATTATATGATCAATTTTATTTATCTCTATTATTTTATGGTGTTCCTTTTATGATGGTAAGATTCATGTTTTATAGGTATCTTATGTGGTGTTTTTGATTTTTATGTTTATATATTTACATTCCCATTTTTATGTTGATGATCTAGGATGAGAATAGTTTTATAATTATTTAAAATAGAATCCTTGATTTTACTAAGTACTATGGTTTGTGTTTTTGGGTTGTAGGATGTGTTAGATGTGAGATTAGAGGTGTCTAGTGGAAGAGAAGGCATATTCTTTAAAAAAATCAGATGAAAAGGAAATCGCACAATAAAATATTACTATTATACGATTATTTATTTCTTACTGGTGCTAGAGGAGAAGAGTTGTACTTGGATATTATCGCCTAAACTTTGTTCTGTGTTTTATGGGATTTTTTCATGATGAGTTTTTTTAAGACCATAAATATAGGCCCTGATTTTTTGGTGTTACTTCTAGTTGTTGTTTGTTGCACTATTATGTCCATTATTTCATCATGGTTTTTTAGAGGTTATCATGCTTGAGAATGGAATGTGAATTTTTCACCATGAATATCACGATCTTGATAATTTGAGAATGGAATAGAGGATAACTCTATAACAAGATTTTATGTTATCAAAATTTAATGGTTATTGACTAGATTTCCAAGGGGGAATAACTCCATGGTTTTTTTGTTCAACAGACTAACCGTCGTTATGATTTGATGAGGGATGTCACAATATGATTTTCATGCTCTCTTTATTTCCCTTCGATTCCTTTATATATTTTTGAATCCTTAGTGTTTTTGGATCAATTTTTGTGATCTTGTACATCTTTGATGACCCATTAACCCTTCCAATTTATATAGTTAATATCTATCAGTCTATGTTTACATTCTCCCTTCTTTTCTCTCATGCCTTATTAATATTCTATCTTGTAAGGGTGATGATAGTGGTTTTATTTTTGTTATGGAGATTTTTGTCATTTGAATAATACAGATTTAATGTGTTTTAGGTTAGTGGAGGAATCATTAATATTTTTTTGTGGTCATTGACCATTCTTCTCTCCTTGTGTTGAATTATTGGAAGATTTGGTTAGAGGTTAGGGATTCAAAATATCTCTATATAAAATATCAATAATAAAGATTAATTATCGTGGTTTTCTTTTTATTATTTAATCATTTGGGAACATCATAATAAAGATAATGAACCAAATTTAAATAAATGAAGGAAAATGCATTGATCATGTTTTACTTGTTTTTCTTATTATTATTGATAATTTTATTGATAAATAATGATTTATTTGTTTTTTGAAAAAAATTTACGATATGTGGAAATTCATAAAATGAATAATGGATAGTTAAATCATGAATTTTCTCAATTCAGGGAAAGAATAAAATCCAAAAATAGTTATATTAAATGTGAATGAGTAATGTGATGAATAAATATGAGAAAATAGATTATCATTATTAAATGTTTGTATTTTTATAGGAAAGAATATATATATATAATTTAAATCTTTTCCATGATAATGGTGGTTTTAGTGTCTTTTATTTATAGTGGTGAAGTGGTGATGTGAGATTATTGGAATTAGTGTGTTATAGTTGTCTAGGGATATGGAGGTTATGGGAATAAAATTAATTTTAAAAAAACTAGAACTTGAATGAATTTTTCATTCATAATAATATAATGAAAGAGGTAAATTGAAGGGGAAGAAATGAAATATGGTAATTGTATATTAAGGAAGAAATATATAGTAAGTAAATTCATTGGAATTAATATGGATAATAATTGAATGTGGTTTATTAATTTATCATAAAACCAATTATATTGATAAATGTAGGATTGATTATGAATTATGAAAGGGGAGGAATATATATTGTTGTTTTTTATTTATAGTGGTGTTTTCATTTTTTAAATTTTTATAAGTGGTGAATTAGGTGTAGTAGCGATGATGTATTCTTTGGATGTGTATATAAATGTGTTATGATTTGGAAGTAGTTTTGGGGATATGGTAATATATATATATATATATATATATATACCCCTAGTTGTTATTTCTTATGCACTGCCACCCATGTCATGTAATGTGACAAAAACCCATATGTGGTTTTGTGTTCTGGGTAAACCCCCAATATCTAGGATGTGGGTGATATGGATGTTATAATACTCCCCCTCTCATCATTTATATTTCATTAAATGTATGGTTATTCTTCTTTGATATCTAGTTATATTTATGTGATGTTATATTGTATGAGGTAGTGATGTGGTATTATTTTAATGATGTGGTTATGAAATAAGTGGCTATGTTTATATATTGGTGGTAGTTTTTTGGTATTATTTTGTGGTATATGTCTATGAAAATGATGGTATTTCCACAACATATATCATTATGTTGTGAGAGTAGCTAGATTAGTGGGGAAGTATGTCTGAAATACATTATTAATATATTTTTAGGATCATTATATTACTCTACATTTATGTGGATTTAGTGTGTTATCCTTGGTTAGGCTGGGGTTTAGTTGACATTAGAATCATTAATGAGTCATTTCCCTTTTTTATTTATTTTTTTCTTACTATTCTTGTACCATATTTTCACAAGATTTTATGGGGAGGATATTACTTATTTAACTTGTATAATCAACCCTTTTTTATATATCCTATAACTAAATATTTTAAAGAGGGAGTTAGTTTTTTAAATATACATAACCGGATCGTACTATTCTTGTTTCGTTTTAGATTTGCTACTATATGATATGTTATTTTAGAATTAAATTTTGAAACAAGTTTATGTATGAAATTAAAAAATTTATTTTGATTATGGTCTTTATTTTTCAAATTTTAGTTGGAGTTTAAGTGTAGTTCATTTTATACTTCCTTTTATATTAGAGGGTAATACATCCTATATTATTTGTGTTATTCCCTCATAGGTAGTTTCCAACTCCTAGACTATCTGAGGTGGGCCTTAATGGTTAAACTTGTATCCAATTCCAGCCCATGTTGGGTATTAATGGGGATGGGGATTGAAAAAAATCATATTTAACCTTGAAAATTCTTCATTTACATTCATTTTAAATGAGGTTATGTAATTTATAAAATCATACGCCATATGTAACAAAACTATCTTCTCATTTATTAATACTAACACATGTTTATAATTAATATTATCTTATAACATAAGAAAACATAATATGAAAATAAAAACCTTCAGGTATTTTGAGAAATCTTGTATCTGATATCTAAGAATTTTATAATGAAAATATTTCTCTTTATTTATAAAATTTCCATTAAGTTACCATGACATAGGGTGACTATTATAATATCTAATAATTTTATTTTTTTATACCTTAAATGTATTCCATTATGTAATTTTATCATATAACAATATCATGGACCTCCATTATCCCACCGAACCGTCCTAAAATTGTCTATAAGATTGTGCAAAATTGTATCTTTCATAATAAAATTCATAATAAATTATCAAAAAAATTAACAATTAATTTTGGAATAAAATTTGTATTCAGATCCAACCTTGATGAAGGCCTTAGTTTCTCCATGAAATTAATATACATAATCATATTTAGAACTTTAGTTGATGAAAAGTTTTATTTATTAATTTAACTTATAAAATTTCCAATTTAAACATTATACCACTCCCACGTAGCTTGTTCTTCATATATTATTTTTAATAACGATGATTGTTTTGAATGTATTTATATTCTTGATTTTTTTTTTTAAAAACATATGATACATAGATACAAGAATGAGAGTGGATAATTTTATTGGATTTTTATTATCTTTCTGATAAGAATTATGATCCTTTTATTGCATATATTTTCTACTTAACTATTTTTGAAGGAGGTTCTGCAATATATATAATTTTTATCTTTTATTAAGAACAATTATTAAGTATTTATACCAATATATCATGTTTCTTTGATTAATATTCAACTTTTACCAAATTCATGTCAACAAAAAGATTAATTTTGACGAACCTTTTTTAACAAAAAATATCATTTTCTAGTTGAGTTTAATGTTTCATAATAACATAACAAGGATTTTTATTATATGTTCTCCCATTAAGATTATAACCCCTTTTATAATTTTTATCTCATCTATTGGTGGGATGTGATCTATTTTTCACTAAAACATTGTGTTTATTTTATAAATTATATTCTCACATAAATATTTATGTATATAATCATATCCATAATATCATATATATATCTTGGACAGTTGGGTGGAAAAATCCATGCCCAAATCCTTAATATATATTTTCTCCACTATATTCCTCTAGAATCACAACTGTTACTTCTAACATCAAATAGTGACTCAAATATTACACTATAAAAATGAAAAAAAATCTTATTTTATCAATCTATATTATTCTTTCATTACAAAATAAAATCAATGGGAACCCAAATTTAGAAATACATACCTATTTGGATGATAAATGCATCGAAAAGTATTTTCTTTGGAAATAATCACACACATGGATTTTTAAAGATTTCATTTATAACTTTGAAATATTGTCTCATGTATTACATAAATACAAGTATGATTCTAAAAATTTAGTTTCATTTGTTATAAATTCAACCAAATTATTATATTCTAAACATATTAATTTGAAACCCTTTATATAATTAATGATTTATATTATTTATCCATTTTTTTAAATCATATTAAAACATATCCAAATAGATCTCGTGTACAAGTTATATGAAATGATTTAATTATTTTTTTATAATCCTATAAAACCAAAATTTACTCAAGATAAATTATGGTGGGACATGTAACCAACCCCTACTTTTCCAAAATTGAGCCTAAGATCCCAAGTTAATGGGGAGATTTATCTGAAGCCACATTATCCATAGATTTATACTTCTGATATAATTTGATTATAATAGAATACTAATAAATAACTTTAATAAATCATAATAATCATTTATTACTGATCTATCAACACAAAAAAATCAAATGTTATAAAACATTATTTTTATCAGTAAACATTTAGTAATAGATAATATATATTATGGTGAAATTGGTTAATTTTAAAAAAAATATTAAGTATCATTATAATTAATTATAGGAATCAATAATTATTTTTACCCTAATATATATATATATATATATAGATATTATTTGTTAAAAAGAATGAATACTTTTGGAATAATTAAATCTTTTAAATTATCATATTAATTCATAATATTTGACAAGTTATGTACACTTATTTTCTATTGATAAATATTTTACCATTAGAAAAAAATGTTGCAATAAATTAATCATCCATAAAAGAACATGTTTTTGATCATATATTTTTTATTAATTGAATAATATAATTAAAACAAGAACCTATAAGATCTTGAATATCATCACATGTATCCAATTTTTAGGTGGAGTAAACGATAATTGGTTGTGACACCCATAGGTCACCCCAAAATATTCAAACCTCCAAGAAATGAAGATGTTCGATGTTTTGTTTGATGATTAACTCAACCCTCTTATTTATACATGTGAGAACAAAATAAAAATAAGAAGTTACCCCATCTCTTGTTTGGAGGATGTGTAATGCTAAGGTATTTTGGAAACCTACCTTATAAATCATTTTTTCTTTAATAAATGTGGAAAAAATTGATTCACTGAGGTAAATCTACTCACCTAATTTACCTATGTTTTAAATCATTTATGGATTTGAAACTAACAAATTAGAAAAAGGATTATTTTGAACCATAATTTTAGGATTTTCTTTTTGTGTTATATTGAAAATGATATAAATTGGTTGAATATTAATTTTTGGTAAAGAGAACTGATTATAAATTCTCCCACGTCTGATAGTCATTTGATAAACATGTCTATTTTAGGGTAAAAAATCAATCTAAATGATGGCATGGTATCATGTTGGTGATTTTAAGAATATAATGACCATTTTTTGTTTTGATCATGCTACAAGTATTTTATTATGTATTTATTAATGGAGTTACATGGTTATAGTTAAAAAAGTCAATTAGGATTCATTGATTTCATTGTTTTTTGATCCATTATTTATAATAATACACAATAAAATAAAAAGGCCTTAAAATTTTGCATTATGAATAGATGATATTATTTATTTTTCTAGGATAAAATATAATAAAATTTATTTTAAACTAACTATTATTATTCTTTATTTTGTACAGAGTTTAATACTATGGGAGTTCATTTGAAGCATCTATAGTTTTTTTATAATTCTATAATCTCATGCAATAGTTCTTATAACAAGGAAGAGTTTGATTCATATTCACTAAACATAATTTTGTTAAATATATTATATAAAATAATTTATTATAAGATATATTTAATTTTTAACAATGACCCAATAAATTTCATTTTTAATATTTATTTATTTATTATGGTTTCAATTTATAGGCCTTTTAATGAAATGAAATGAATAGTAATTTCATTGATATAACTAAATGATCTGCTGATAATTAAGAAATCACCAAAATTTATAATGATGTTATTTTTGTTGAAGAATGAAAATTATGATTGTAAGAATTACCAATATCTCATATTTCTGTAAATCCTAGTATGAAAATAAATTTTTAAACAATTATTTTGTGTCTATATTTGATTTCTTCCATGTCATTATCCATTATTTTTATTTTATTTGATAAAAAATTCTTAATTTTATTTTCAAATATTATCCCTTTTTGGTATTATCTTATATTTTTTAACATATGTTATTAATTTCATTCTTTTAAAAGTACATCTATAAACATACAATATAAAATAATAAATTGGTTATATATTAAGGAAAATGAAACAAGATAATTGGGTTTTAAAATTCAAAAATAAATTAAAACAATAGGGAAAATTATACACACACCTAGGAATTTATATTCCCTATATTATATTCTTTCAAAATTGGAGATAAAATAAAATAATGTATATTTTTATGGGGTTTTACTAGAAACAGACTTTCAATTATAGATAAAACCATATAAGTTGGTTCAATATCACAATAATTTGTTTATATATACCCATTAGGTAGTGATTAAAATTTATAAAGGTTTATTTATGAAATGTTTTTTGTTTAGAGTGATGATATTTATGAATTTTTTTAACAATATTAATTTCACTAAGGTTAATATTCAAGAATAATCCATTCCCTTTAGGATTTCTACTGATATTTTTTAGTCTCATCCAAATGCACTGCATTAGAGAGTATTACATTGCTCTAAATTAAAAAAATATATTTTTGGAATTTTTCTTGTTAATTTAGTTTTATTATTTGTATTATATTAATTTCATCTTCACCGATTATAATTTTTTTGTATTTTTTATGTGAAGTTTAATCTGAAAAAATATTGTGTCGCGAACTGAATCTGGTCGCCATCAAAACTGGCACTCAACCCGGAACACAGCAAGGCTTTAAGGGCGTTCTTGATCCCCATGGGCTGGAACAAGTGGTTGGGTATCATTAAATTAAAATTGGGAAAGATTTACCCGAGTTTATAAAATTAAAACAACAAAAGAATCCAATAAAACGAATCTAGATTTTTAAATCCAAACAATATTTTACAAGAAATCCAAACTGAATTACATATTTTAAAACTACTAAACAATACTATAATAAAGGTAAAAAACCAAAAGGTAACAACCCAAGAAACCTAATGGCAAGGGGCACTGCCCTCAAGCCATCTCCACAGGACTTCACCACCAAGGACCTGCTAGAAACCTGAACCACTAGAACTCAAAATTGTACCCAACCTACGACAACAAAAATAACCAAGTCTAGTTACACCCTAGGATGTACGTAGGGTGTTATTAAATACTAATAGTATACCACCACTAATATATTCCATGTGATAAATATTTAATGATGAAGAGAATGCAAGTTTTCAAAAACATGAAATGCTAGTTACAATTTCTAAAAGATGTAACATTAAATAAAAACAGTTTTTAGGTGGGATAATTTAAAGAATAAACACCTTTAAAATAAATACCAAAGCTACTAAATTTTCCAGCCACTCATACCATATGCCGATAGTAAGTACAAAATATCTAGGGAGCACAAGCAATGTGAAATAACTCCTAGGCACTAGCTAGCTGTGGGTCCCAGGTACCTCGTATCTCGGTGAGAGTAGCCATCAAAAATATTTATTCTAATGCACGAGACACTAGTAGGGAATATACCCATAACCTAGTGGTCTCTAATCATCATCATCATCATATATTAGTTATTGTTCTAAGCTCCAATCTTGAAAAAATGAAACTAAGGACAAACCCCACATATTCACTAGCATACTAGTACACGTCCACCAACCTAGATACCTGGGTTTTCCCTTTGTGCTCAAACAAGTTAAACAAGTAAATGAACATACTTTTCACATTAAAATATCATTTCCATATCATAAATTCACCAAACACCCCACATGTATACAACATAACACACAAAAAGTCCACTTTTCATTCAAATTGATTTTGAAATCTGACTCACACCAAAATAGCCCACAACACTTTTCACATTTCTTTAAAACTTCCTAAAACCCATTAAAAAATTTTATAAAACCATTCCAATATATTAAAACTCTCATAACATCCCACTCACTTGTTACATAATACAATTTTTACCTTCAAAATCATTTTATAATCAAACTAACATGAAACGGCCCACAAACAAGTTTTGCTCCAACATCAAAATTTAATAAAACATTTCATAAATTTAAAAAACATTATAAAAATGTTTAACAGCTTAAAACATCACTTCAAATTTCAAAACCCATTAATAGGTGAACACACATACCAAACAGTACATATGTACCGTTTTCCCACTTTGTTTAACCAACTAAAACATTTACAATTTTCATAAGAAGCACCCAAGTGGTGTAAATATGTCTTGCACACAAAACCCATTTCAAAACCCCCATTTAATACAAAAATCCATACCAATTCCTATAAAAAACTGAATTAGAAGCCTTAGAGATATTTATAAAACCACTTTCAATTTTTATAAAATCACCTTGAATTATACTACAAAATATCAAAATGAAAACACACATTTTCATAAAATACTCTCAAGAAGTATAACAATATTTTACAAATAAAACCTATTCAAAACCCCTCTTTTTAGGCCCACATGAGACTAATACATTACCAATCCATAATTTTCCTGCCCAATAATATTTATTATACCAATTCCATATTTTATAAAATACACCCAAGTAATTCCCCACGAGGAACACATGAAAACACCAAATTTCAAGTTAAAATTAAACTATAAAATTTAACACTTAACCAAATCAATCATAAACAGTTTTCTCACCACACCCAACATATGAGGAATATCAAAAATGAGTAAATTCTTCATGCTAACTCATCAATAATTGTTTACACTTGGAACCACTTACCGAAGGCGTCGAATCCCTCAAAACTTGGTGCGAAACATCAACTGCACCACCGCTGCATCACAAGGAAGATAAATCCAGCCCTTGGCCACAATATTTAACCAAAAAGACACCAAATAAAACCATAGTTTCTAACCCTAACTTATGGACAATATAGAACAAAATGAAAGAGGTATGAAACCCTAAGGAGAAGGAAGAAATTGAAGATAGAAAAACATACTAAAAACAATGTTGAAAAAAAACGACTGAAATTCCACTAGTATCTAAATTTTAAAACTTCCAACCATTCACAGAAGGTTATAAAAAGTATTAGGATATCATGTAGGAACTGTAATGTGGGAAAAAGATTAAAAATAGGAGGAGTTATGAAAGGATAAATTTACCTCTCCTAATCTATGTGATTTCTAAAATCCAGAGACGTTTAGACCAATTTATTGATTCTATTGAGCTCTAAATTGTGGTCGGAGAGAATGGGGGCGTGCTATAGGTAAGTGGGCTCGGGTGGGAGTTGTAGTCACCAAAAAAACCTAAATATTTAAGGAGATATTTAAGGATCAAAATTTATTTTTAATGCAGAAAATGGGCTTTCGGGAAGGCCCATCCCTTAAATAAAAACCCATATCCACCATGATTAAGGATTCATAAATGGTCCAAATCAATATGGTGGTGTTAATTAGTCAGGGGATGAAAATTAGTAATTTTAATGTATGAACAATGTTGAAAAATGAAGAATTTATAAAGGAATAAAAATTTATTATTAAATCTGGAATTGGACTCACAGTTTGACCAAATTCATGAAAACACATCCATTCACCATAAAAACATGGGAAACCCCAAAAACAAACCATGAATGAAAATTATATATAACTTATCTTTAAAATAAGTCATGTATGTGACATATTGTACTTATAATATAGGAAATATAAATAAATTGGTTCATTAAAATCCTATATTAGAAATTGGATTTTAATAAATCGTGGAAGTGTCCAAGTGTTCTTACTATACTATGCACGATTTTTGAAATATTTTCAGATAGTAACCATGTTTATAAACATGTTTCTATCTTTTAATTATTTGTCCATAATTTATCCTTGATTTCCAAGATTATCCCTATATGGAGTAGCTACTACAACATTATTCCCTATGAATTCAATGACATGAATGGTATGGATTTATAAAAAATATACATAAAATATATTATAGCATGATATTGAAAAAATGTTTATTGGTATAATATCAATACATTTTTAAAGATTATATTCTAGAATACATACAGATAACTGTGATGAATTAGTTTGTTTTTCCCAATGATATTAAAAATTAAACACTTTGTGAGTTATTTGAGTTACGATTCTAAAATTTTAAGGAATTATTCAATTTCCCCCTAAAATTAGTATAAGGTTATAAATAATATTGACCGTATTAATCTAATTCTTTCTAAATTTAATATATTTTTACACATATCAATAATTTTATTTGTTAAATGTTCTCTTCTTTTAATATGATTTTGGTATAAAATTTTCTAATTCATTTTCTAATACCACATTGTTAATTGTTTAAATAATATACTGAATTTTTTCCACAACGTTAATGAATATAAATGTTTCTCTGGTTGAGATCTATTAGGGTGTTGTACATTATCATGTGGATAATAAATTCATGGGTTTGAATACTCTTTCACTGGTGCTTGGATTAAAAATCATTAATGCATCCATTGCATCTTATTTATTTAATCTATCTATATTCAGAATCACTTAACTTGAGTGGTCTAGAATCAATAATAGTAGTATTGGGATGATATGAAAATTTTTCTGGGAGACACATTAATACACAACCATTCTCAATATCCTAATATAACATTGAGAGTTATTTAGTTTTCTACAGCCCAATTTCCAGGTCTTAAAATCATGGAATGTTGAATATGTATATTTTCTTACAATTTTCAATCCCCAATATTTGAAAAAAATATGATATTATAAATATGTGAAACATAAATAAACATAGAGAACGTTATTTACTTAATGTTGATAATCAAACATATATGACTGAAAATTTTCAGTTTATGGGTATATTCCAATTTAGATACTCTGTATTAATTTTTTTTAAATAAATTATCAAAATTTGTACTCTTGTATGAATTTATGTCTGATGAGATCACAACTTCAATTCTAAATTTATGAAGTATGAACACATCGAGTTTCCAAGATAGGGGTTTCTAATAATTGTTGATAATGGGCATAAAAATCTAGACATAGAATGATGAAAATTCTTTACTGAAATACTTTTCATGAAAAGAATCTATATATGGATCATAATGTATTTAACTTTCACTTATACAAATTTAAAGATAATGTGAGGATAAAAGAATTTAAGAATGATCAGAAGGTAGGAATGCAACATATTAGTGGGTTTGTTAGGTAAAAGACGAGATATAAGTTTATTTTAACAAACTATCTAGATATAGTGTTATGATTATGTATTTCTGAAAATTTCATGAACAATAAGATCTTTATAAACCCATGAATATTTATAAAACCACAATTATTTTAAACATTCATCTTATTATATTTATTTTAATTTTTCATTTGTGTGTTGAAATTTATATTCTATGATAAATAAAATGATTAAAATGATAAAAATTTTAATGATTTAGATATCTAAAATTGCCTAAAAGATTTTTTACAGTTTCATATTACATGTAATTTATTTATTTTTTGGATTTAGTTTAATTTGAGTAAAAAATTATTTTTTTAGAAATGTAAATTGAATGTTTTGATGGTTAATTTATTTTGAATTTATACTAATTTAGTCTTCATAATATGTTTTATTCAAGTGGTGAATTTTATGTATAACATTAATATATTTTTCACATAAAATGTTGAGTTTTTTATAATTAGAAATATATATTTTAATATTTTTAAAATATAAAAATAAAAATTATTGTTTCATATAATAATTGAAAAAGAAATATTAATATAAAAAGTTTGAATTATTATAATATATAATATATATGTAAAATTATTTATATAATCATAATAAAAATATTTACCAACAGAAATGAAAACGCAAATAAATTTTTTTTTATTTAACAAAATTTTTATAATTAAATATAATTATTGGTATTTTTTATGAATATTGTTAATATTATTATATAATAAATTATAATTGGTGTAAATACTATTAAAAATAGATAAATATGTTGTATGAATTTGTTTTTAAATATTTTTGACAATATATAAATATATATATAAACACATGTTGTTATTATTATAATTATAGTAGAAATATTTTACCTATCACAATAACTTTTACTGATAGAGTTTTTACCATTATTTTACTCACCAAGTCATACCTGTTAGTAAAATAATTCCCCAATATATATAATATTCTTTTACTAAGATATATGACCCTTTTATTAAAAGTATCATATTTCTTTGTGATAATCGTGGTTTAATATAACTAAATCTTTTGTCGTATTTAGAACAATACTCATTGTATACATTTTTTCCATTTATTATATGTAGATTTCATCATCTAAACTAAATAATACATACATTTATAAAATAAAAACATTATCATCATGAATAATAATAAAATTGGGAATACATAAATATACTAATAATTCTTAAATTTAGACATGAGAATTGTTTTTATTAACATTTCATAAACAAATAATTTTTAAGAAATTTATAATTTAAACATGATTTTCTAGAAATTCCATAACATTAAAATTTAAATAATAAATATATATATAAAATATGAACACATTATATTTCATCATATACATGGAATATATATGAACTGATTTATATTAAAATATACGATTCTCTAAGATACATAAACCCTTTAAATTTCATAATACATGGAACGTTCATATTAAAAATTTAATGAAATTTCATTATATTAATATCATATATTTTATATTTGATTAAACCATTTATCAAATACATTTAAAATATTTTTACTTGGTTTAAGTAAATTTATTAAATAACACATTTAATTTGAGTAATTTATATATATAATTTATGAACATTTTATTATTTAATATAAACTATTTATATTTATCCAGATTTTATAATATATAATTTTTTTATAAGTTAATTCATAATTTTTACATAAAAGATTTATATTAATATCCTTAAGATAAAAAATTCTCATTCAATGTGGTGGATGAGTTATCAACCTCCTTTTATACTACATAAATATGTGAGGGTTCAATCCCCCACAAAACACAATTTAGGAATTGATTTTAGTGGGTTAGTATAGGTATGACCATGATGCATTCATGGTGTGTCTTATTTTGTTGTGAAGACCTAGGTGATAAGTTTCTGGGTAGTTATTGATGGTAAAAAATGGGTTTTTCCTCTCTATGATAAATAAGTAATAGAAGAGAGGGATGTTGGATGATATCATTGGAAGTGACGATGATAAAAAAGTGGATGGAAGGCCTTGTGACATGGTGAAAATGGATGTGATGATAGGTTGTACCACCATTGATATGGTAAAGTGCAGAAATTAGAATAGATGGTGGGTGATCCAATGAACAATGCTAATTTGTTTATATGTGCATAAATATGTTGACACATGGGTGAATTAGGAACTGGAATGCACATGACAATACAACATTCAATGGGGTATTCTCTAGTGTGGTAATGGGATTTGATTCCCACTAGATCTAAATGTCATATAATGGGTTTTCTTCCACCAAGAAATTATAAAATAGGTGTTTCTTGTTTTAATAAAAAATGGCCTTCTCCTGCCAATTTTTTTAGAAAAATAAATAGAAGCCATAAAAATCCACTTTAAACATATATTATATCTCTCAAACAAAATTGTTTAGGGTCAACCCCCTCCCCCTTAAAATTTAAAATAGGATTTCATTAGAAATAGTATTTAATAATTGAATAAATATAAATTTTCCTTAGTAAATAATAAAAACAAATGGTGTTTCTTTATCCACCATGACATTGTTCATCACCTACCAAAAACAAATTTCTTAATAAAGAGGAGAATAATGTCACCTCTAAAGATAATTTTTTTAAGTACCCTCAAAATTCATAATACTAACCAATGATGTGGATATGTTCAACCATGCCAAATGTTTTCATATTGAAATCCAATTCTTATAAAAACCATACCTATTTTTATTAAACCATAATATGGAACACATAAAATTTCAATACATTATTTTTTAGAAATATATTCCATGACCCATTTTTCTAAAGAACGTATCATGATTCTAAAAAATATTTTTTTAATTATTTATTCTTTATAAAATTACAATCCAAATGAAAAAAAGATTCCCTGATACCACTATTGGGGTTTTAATGAAAATAAAATATTTTCTAGTGCAATAAAAAATACTAATACCATTTTCCTACAAGGTATGACCATAATTTATTTTAATTTAATATAAAAATACATATCATATATATATTTTCTATTACAAGTAAAAAAACCTTTTCTTCCCACATGGTTGAAGGAGATCCTTTTGAATAAAAAATATAATCATTCATCTAATGGTATTAATTGGTCGTATAAATCACCTAATACCATTATAATATTTTTTTATCATAGTCATATATTGATAAAATATATGAGTTATAGAGATATGATAAATTATAGATATAATTCAATTTGTTTATTAATGATAAAATCAATTTATTATATACCATTTCATAAGGAATAAATCTATTTTTATAAAACCCTAAGGATATTATGTGGAATTAAAAAAATTACATAAATGTTCATCCATAATTTTTAATAGTTCCTAAACATTTTACATTATTCAAACACTTTGTAACATTCATTTCTATATTCTAATTGATTTTTGAACATTTAAACGATGAAATTTAATGTTTTAAATTCCTTATTATCATCATCCTATAATTATAAAATGGTTTCGATAGAATATATGGAAAAATATCTTAATTATGATTTATCTCATTATTCAGGTATTGTGATATGTAGAATTATAGTGTAGTGGCCTTTACCACAATGTGCGTTTCATTAAAAAAAATCACAATGTGGTGACATTTATCGCACTATGAGTTTTCTTTATAAATAAAATATTTTTAAAAATCACTATAATTGTCACCAATGATTATTTTTTACAAAAACATTATTTGACTCAATTATTTAAATAATAAAGTAATTTAATCTATCAATATGATTTTATTGTGTGAAAATAAATTTATTCTTTAGCTAACGAAAAATAACTTCATATATATTATTATTTAAATTTTAAAACAAAAGTTCTATCAATATTTTTTCAACCGATTAGTATTCTTTAATAGTTTCATTTGAAGTTATATATTCAAATTATATTATAGATAAGTTCTCAAAAAAACTAATTCAATATTTCCAAGTGATTATACCTCCTATTTAATAATAAATAAAACCCATAGCCCCCAATTTAATTATATTTTTTAAAGTAGATTTATGAAATATAAATGGAAAAAATGATGATAAATTTGATTAATTTTTTATGTTTTGTTTTGAAAGTTGTCAAATTTTCATTTTAATGTTTTTTACTATTTGAAAACGACAAAAAACAACCTACAAGATTTGTGTAGTCTATAGGATTTGTGTAGGCCAATGAATTATGCACTTAACAACCCTTAAATATGAGTTTAATTGAAATTATTTCTCATTTTTCATAATTTCATGATCTTTTATGTTTTTCATTTTAGAAAATTAGGAAACCAATTAAATTATCTAGATATTACTAACACGAAGTGTCTATTTTAGTTCATAAATAGGGTTCTTAAGTTCATAGGACTATTTTATCCAAGATGCATTTTCTTCATTCAAGGTAAATTTACATTATTCAAAGTTATACTTCATAATAGTTACTACAAATTCTTATGACGAGTAAAAATATGAAAATCTATGATGAGCCTAAAATTCCTAGTAGGGGATATATAAAAAATGGAAAACCATTGGTCCAATGAGAAACACGAAAACCCATGCAATGGTTTACACCATTTTCATAATAGGATCTTGAAAACATAACAAAAACATATCCATAATAAAAATCAATATTAGAAAAAATATCTCATTGAAAAAAATTATAAATCATAAGAAAAATATTGATGCATTATGAATAACTTGGGAATTCATGGTTACATTTTTAATTAAACTAATTTTTTCACCTTTAGTAGTTAAAAAATTTATTACCTCTTGAGATAAAAATATTTCCTCAAAAACAGTTATTGTAAGTATATTACAGGTATTTGGGAGAATTGTGTTCATAAAACTTGTTAACTAATTTTTAAAACATGATATTAATAACTCTGAACCATTTAATTCTATAAAGTGTAACCTACTAGGTTATCTCACTCATTTTATTCCTTTTATAACTAATAATTACCCAATGAATTAGAGTGTTCAATCAGGATCACCCATCGTTATTAGCTTTATCAGGATCTCCCAAAATAATATATAATTACTAATCACCATATCAAGAATGAAACATGAGTATGATTTTACCATTTCATAATAAAACCATAAAAAATCATTTAAAACCATATACAAAATCACATTCTAGTTTCATAAAATAAGGAAAATTATTCCCTTCTTTTATAAACATATTAAAAATAAATAAAAATTCATAGAAAAATTGGAAAGTGATATTATTTAAAAAAGAATAAAAACATGAATAGAAATATTGATAATGATTATAGGACCAAAGGAAATGAAAATAATTCCATGTTGTATATGTTAATAAATCACGATTTTGTAGATTTTTAAAGAATGTACAAAATGGATTGTTTGTAAAACATTGAATTGATTCATATAAAAACAATTTAAATCTTGTAAAAAATAGTTTAAAATAACCAATAAAATATTTTAAATTGAAACAAAACAATTATTTAAACACTTTAATGAACATGGATATGGATGAAATGAGTTTAAAAAATTTAAAATAATGTTTTAATTAAAAATTCCTTATAACTATAGTATCTTTTGAATCAAAATAATAATGATAGATAAAATTTTAAAATTATTCATTAAAAACATTAATATAATTAAATTAATTAAAAAATAAATCCTTATGTATTTACATAAACAACAAAAATAAAAAAACATAGTGAAAAGGGAATGAGTCTCAAAGAAAGGAATCTGAGAAGAAAAATCCCTTACCTCTTCTCTTGACTCACCATGTATGACATTTACATTCACAAGTTAAAAAATTTTATTAAATTTTTACGGAATTAAAACCCTATTTAATAAAAATTAATTTAATATTATTCATTTTATGTCCTTAATTACCATTTTTTATTTAGTTTCTAAATCATTTAACTTCATATTAAACATTTTGGGATCATTCATTTTAAAAACTTCTGAATAAAATTTTTGTAGATTGAAATTGGTAAAAGGGTTCATGGTTACATAATATAAAAAATATTAATAATTAAATAATTATCAATTATATATAATTAGAAAAAAAATTAACATACATGAATGGCCGATAAGATAAATGAATCGCATCACTTTGTAGAGGTAGTAGTCCACACATATGCACAAATAACATTATCATTTTCAAAAAGATAGAAAATTAATAAAATAAGAAATATATTATCTTTTTAAAATAATAATTATGTCATAAATTTTATATATATTAATTTTATATTTCATTTTAACATTTTATATAAGGTCGTGATGGAAAACGGTGCACATAGCTTCATGAAGGTCATAGCCTACACGTATACATGATTGATGTATTCTTCCCCCAAATAATGTAAAAAGGAGATGAATAAGGGGTGTTCCATAAAAACAATAAAATTTTAATTATATGTAAGATAATTAATTTATCATATGATCATAGTTATAGAATGTTTTTTATTATGGAATAATAAATAATCATGAAAAAACAAAGTTAAGAATTTTACCTATTCATGGAGAGACCTCCCTTGGATTACACATTAAGACTTATAGGTCATAATTTTATAGAGACCAAAACACTATGAAATAAGGAGAAAGGTTGTTAAAGTACTTGGCAAGATATTTTTCAAGATAAATGGTTCATGAGGTGTGTGGATGAGGGGAGAGGGGGTGACCTTTTATAAGTGAGGTAGGTGACAATCAAGTAAAAACATTAAATATTAATATATAATATGTTTCTAGTACATGTAAAATTGATCCAATGTGACTTATATTGGAATATAATGAGGATAAGGTTGAAATAAATTAATCCAATATATGTTAGACATGTTTAAGTGTCATTTTTATCCATATCAACTAGTTTAAACCCCTTGTTAACACTTTTAACCACAATTGTCGCAATAAATTTATCAATCCATCTAGGTCATGAAAGTAATTTTATAAATTAATAATGAATCATTTATAAAATTTTATGAGCCAAAGAGCCTGTAGCCATGTGGTACATGCTCCTTCTTGGCATCCAAAAGACCCAGGATCAAATCCCAGTAGGGTCAAAAATTACAGACTGTACTATCACTGTAGTAGGGCACTGTAGTCGTACAGTTTTAGTGGTGGAACTGTAACAGTGGTGGAAATGTAGCGGAAGAGGTACTATAGTAGGAACTTAAGTGGTGGTGGTACTATAGCAGGCAATGTAACAGCGTGGTTACTATAGCAGTACTGTTCACTGAGGGGTCCTTTGGAAAAAATATGGACATTCAGGCCTTGTATTCTGTACACTTGGCCTTCGGCCTTCGGGCTATGTAATGGGTCTTCCTCTACCCACACTAAAGAGGTATTTTCTTTAAATAGTAAATTGATTCTTATTCCCCAACATTTTAAAAAAAATATTTCATGATAGAATCAAAAATTTCACAAACACTTTATTTAATATTTTAATTTTATGACATTCTAATTTCTTACAACATAACTTTTAAACACTAAATAGAAGTTAAAATTATTTTCATGTCTATTCATATATCTTGACTTTAGGGGCATCAATATAATAATTTATATATAATATAATCACATAAAACATCCCTAATAAATTATAGATATCCATGAAATTCATGTAACATAATAATCCATAAAAAATATTAATTTTTATATTTTTAAAGTAATATACTTTAATTTTCTACTACATTAACAAGTCCCACATCAGTGTTGCGTAAAAATTCTAGGAAATTATACCATCAAAAAAAATTAAAATAAATTAATGTAAATAAAAAATTTATTCATATTAAATATAATAATTTATAAATATCAATAACTTCATTTTATCTCTATGAAAAAATATTAGGTATATTAAAAGAAAATGAGTGAAACATTGTAATTATCAATTATTTAAAATAATATTAAGTATTAATCAAAGTAAATTGGAACCAAGATTACATATTTTCAAATATAGTAGTATTATGGTGATAATGAACTCATATAATAAAATAATTTTAAGTTTAGATTTATTTTTAGACCTTATCCCAATGTTTTAACCATGTTTAACCCAATTTACCTTTTAACATGTTGATAATATTTTTTCATGGTTACTTTTCATTATGAATGGAAATTAAATTATACTTATTAAATAATTTGAGAATGTTTATTCAAAAAAATAAAAATTCATTTTCTAAGATTTAATATCTAGAGGTGGAAAATTTTTATTTTAATATAAATGCATGAAATACCATTAAACATAATCTTTTTATAAAAATACTTATTTTAAGCATATAAATGATTTTATACCAAAATAATGTATAAATTTGATTAAAATGGAAATAATTGGAAACTTTTAATTAAAAGGGTACTAATTTTACATTATAACTAATCTATAATAGAATGGAAAAAATTGAAGACCGTAAAAGAAATGAAATATTTTATAATAATCTATATTTTTCACTATTCAACTAAAAATCAATGTTTTCAGAAAAAATCCAAAAAACAAACACAATAAAATATTTGATATGATTATATAAATAATTATTCAAATTCTATCAATATAAATTTAAAAAATTCACAAATTATTATTTTAAATTAAGAATAATAATATTAGGAAAACCCACATTTATTGAAAAAATGGAAATTTGATAATTTTATTGTTTTTATTATTATTTAATTTAAATATTAATATATAAATTTGATTACTTACTTCCTAGGATATAATATATAATTTTAAAAAATAAAAAAAATTCAACACATATTTCATAATGTGTTTACTTCTATTTTGGCCAACCAAAAAACAACTATGTTATAATGGAAATTTCCAAATAATAATATTTCAATATCATATTGCAGTTTATTTAAGCTCGGTGTTGCATGTGTCACACAATATCAAATTCATTGAAAGATATAAAGGTGTTACATCTTACCACATAAAGGAAAATTCTTATTCACAATTTTAGTTTTATTCCCTCAAAATAGATTTATCATAACATAATAACAAAATCATTCCTAGATTTTATCGTGAACCTTAAATTCTATACCAAGAACATGAAACTTATAATTTTATAAAATTATGTTACTCTATATTACTCATACATGTAGAATAATTTCTAAAATAATGCCTTTATATTTGTGTATAACTTTCAATATATGAAATGATAGATTTTAGAATGTATGTTACCATCGAGATATATATTTTATCGAAATATACATACCCAATTTCATTCCACTTATTAATTTTAATTTTATCCTTTAATGGTTATTTGATCAATTTCTAATTCTATATCATATATTACTCCATAAAATCAATATTCAAGATAAAAGTTTCATTCTTGAAGTAGTAACATCCACTTCTAATGGATCATAATATCTATAAATGTATGAAAACTAATTCTTATTATTAATATCCATTAATAAAAAAATGGTTATCACAAGATATGATAGTATGAAATTCAAATAAACCATAATTTTAATAAATACTATATTAGTATTCCAATCCACAACAATAACACTGAATGTTCAACACTAAAAATTCTATAAATAACTAACCATAAATATATTTAAAATATTCCGGACAACATATGAAATCAAAAAATCAAAAATATTTGATCACAAATTATTCTATGATTAACCTAAAATTGATATCCAAACAACATATATCACTTATATGACCATATAAAAAAGGTATATTCTTTAATAATATAATCTCAAAAATATTAAAATAATTTTCAGAATAAAATAATATATTCATTTATAATTTAACCTAACAATAATTCCTAAAATTATATTTATTGAATGATTTTTTCCTTCTCAATTCATTACATTATTGGTTTTTTGGTTGTAAAGTACTTTAAAGAGGTACCATAGGGTCTGAAGGAGTTGGAGCATCAGTTGTGCTACACTAGAGAGAATCAAATCATAAAAGAGTCATTTATAATGTGATTGTGTGGTTTATAGCTTGTGTCATTTATAGTCTGTATCTTGTGTATTGCAAGGAGAAAGGAATGAAAAGGGTTTATGTTGTAAAATCAAAATTTACAACTTAATTTTATCATGGAAAAGTTTTACTATTTTTTTATGTCAATGCTATTCAACGCCATAATATGGTTTTTATGACTCATAACCTATGCACCCTATGAATTATGACTTAAATATGGAATTTACACCATCAATGGGTAGACATATAACCCGTATAATGGTTTTTTTCATTCGAATTTTCAATCATATGGTCATTCTTCATATCAATTGTGGACGAAGTATAGGTGATTTTTGGATACATTATAAAACTTGTTCCCTCTCAATGATCATTTGCTTCTAGAGGTTGAGTTTTAGAAATCCAAGGTTAGTAATTCTCTCATTCTCTATTGTGTCCTGGCATTATTTCCTTGTAGACTCACTATGTTGTGGTTGATTCAGTTTTATGGTGTATTTGGTTTTCATTCTAATGTTACCTTGGTCCAATTCATGATGATCTTGGGTTTTTGTAGTGATGGTTTGGTTTCTGGGCTGTTTTTTCTCCACCCAATTGTTCAAAATGGATCAGAAAACTTATTTGAGTTAGGGACCCCCTTTCTCACATATTTACTTGATTATAGAGGATTTATTGTTTCTTTCCTTCTATTGGGTGGAGAGTAAGGGTCTATATAATGAATATAATAAATTATCATAAATTAAAATTTATGTGAATAAGGAGTCATCACATACTCTCACTATAGCTATGCTATTTTCACTACGATTATGCATAATTCATTCCAATTTTGAAATTAACTTTTGTTTAGTTCCCTGTTGGAACTGTATATGATATTTTGGGAGACCCTTACTATGTTTTTCTGTGATCACTCCCTAAATTAAAGGATAAATAATTTATATATAGATAATGAGTTGGTTTCACAAGTAAATCTATTTTGGGTGATATTACCCATTATAATTAAAGAGGCAATGTGTTAACATCCCTTGAGTAAATTATGGTAGCTGGGATGTGTTACCATTTTGTGTGCATGTTCTTGTTGTATTACCCTGTGTGGTCTGGGATTTTGTTTGGTAGTAGAGGTGACCATCTAGGTTGTGTGATGTGAGGGGTTGTGACGTGATGGGATGTGGGAAGTTGTGTGATGTGGTGTGTTGTGGATATGATATGAGGTTGTGGTGGGTGATGGTTGTAGTGCATAGTAGTAGTGATGTGTGGTGGTGATGTGTGGTTGTTTAGTGTGGTGGGTGTGTTATAATATGTGTATTGTTTTTACAATGTGTGATTATTTTGGTGAGATGTATTTGATGATGTGGAATAATGATGATGATGGTTGACAAGGATTTATTGTGATGGTTAACATTATTTGGGATAGTGGTGGTGTAACAATGTTGTGTTATTTCCTTGGTTGTTGATGAAAAAATTTATGATTCTAAATCGAATGAATAAATTAATGTTTAGATAGATGAATAAAAAATTGGTTGCATAAATGTGAAAGAAAAGTATTAGAAATTTTATTTAGTAGAAACTCATTAAACTTGGAAATAGTATAACTGATAGTGAATGTTTAGGTGTGTGGTATGTCTGGTGGTTCTATAGTGTGTTTCCTAAAGTTGTGATAGTAGTTGTAATGATTGATGAGTGGTGAAGTGATGGTGTGATGGTTTATGTTAGTGTAGTTATTGTGTACACCTAGGTTGGGTAATGGGTGTTATCTATGTGTCATGTATTTTATGATATTTCTATAAATTCCCAACCGAGTTGGATAACCTTAACATCACTAAGATGTTATAGATTCTGGGTGTTTTCACCAACATAGAGGATAGTGGTGATATATAATGTTGGCTACCACCTCTCTCCATCCCTTCAATCTGTAGTAATGGCCTAGGTTTCTTCAAGTGAGACCTGTAGTGATGGCCCAGATGTCTTCCAGTGGGATAGGATGTGATGAGACCTTGATGTGATGTGGCATGTGGTGGGGGAATTCATGGTAGGAGGATGGAAAGGTTTGATGTATTTAAAATATATGATACATTACCACTCTGGTTATGTGATAGGTTATGTTTTGATATCCCAGGTGTCTTCTAGTGAGATGGTTTTTAATGGATTAGGTGTCTTTAAGAGATTTATTTTATGATGGCCAAGGTATCTTCAGGTGTAATGATATGTGATATGATGTGCTTGAGGCAAGCTTGAGATTATAGAACTTGTGAGGGTGTGGTAAGTAAGGATTCATCCAGAACCAAGTCACAAATGTGTTTCGATATGTGAGATGTATGGAATGTATTGGAGTGTAGGATATTCAATGTTGGTGTGTGAGAGTAGAAAATCAGCGGGGGAAGAAGCACTAGGAACATGTGTTTGTTATTATGTTGATTCTATATTACTATATAGGTAGTTTTATTTGGTGAGTGAGCCATAGTGAGGACGAGATTTGTTAGTTGACCTATTTTGGTTCTTGTTGGTTCTGATGATTATTCATTGGTACATAAGTATACTCTTTTTACATATACACTTTAGACCATGGGTATGATCATATTAAATATACGTTTATGCTCACATAATGTATATAAACTATTTTTAGTTTTCATGGAGGACTTTGGGGACTGATATGGATATTTCTATCTTGGGTTGGAGATACTATTGAGTCACTACTATAAGACTTCTCTTTTGGTAATGTTTTACTTTGGAGGATTTTATTTATATCTATTGAATTTGATCATACAATGTAGGATGGTTTATTGTTTATTTTATATTATCTAATGGAAATTATTGCTGGGTTTTTACCCTATCTCTCAATCTTATTTTATAATATAGGGTATTACCTCCCATGTTATACAATTTTATACACTGAGTGCTTGTAATCAACCTAGGGCCTACTGGAGGTGGGACCTGAGGGTTCATTATCTCTCTTCCATCATTTCTACTATAGGAGGGGTATCTCTGGAGGGAGAGGATCATGACATAGTGGTATAAAAGGATTTGGGTTGAGATATAAGTTTGAGATTAGAGTTAGGCACACTAAACATTTCATGGGTTGGTTCAGAAATGGTGCTAGTCAATCTTGGTACATGAAATTTGTCTATGAGATGTATTATGACATAGAATTTTAGGGCCCCCAATGGTCAGGTGCATGGAAATTGAGATTATTAGAAAACCATGTGAGGTGGTCCTTTATTAGGGTAGAGAACTATGAGAGGCAGTTTCATCATGATGGACTATGTTCATTATTGAATTGGGTAATTATGGAATGTTAATTAAATCTAATATTTAATTAAATAAACCACTGATACAATTACATTTTAACGAGGTTAGGATATAATATTTTCTTTTCATAAATGGATCCTAGTCGTCATCCATATATATTTCATGAATTTGAGGATTAGCTTTATGAACTATCTGATCATATAAATCTCAAAAAGATAGAGGAGTATTAGACTAGGTGTAATGATATTCATTCCTTTCGATGGCATAGTTTGGGGGTAGTATAATGGGAGTGTCCTAGATGCGGAGACAGAGCACTGGTTGGAGTAACACAAAATCTATTTCATTATATTCTTGGAATGAGTTGAGTTATGGGTTCCATTGGTAGTTATTCAGTTGGGGGAGCTACATGTCAGTGGTGGATGCTATTTCTTGGTGACCAAAAAGGGAGAGTTGTGTTGTGGTAATTATTTTAGAAGGATTTTCCTTTATAATTCTTGTAGTTACTATAAAGGTAAAAAAATAAGTATGAGTTTCTATCTCTTCATAAGGGTATCCTTATTGTGTGGGACCTTGGGACCATGTTCAAGGACATCTTACACTTTTTCCAATACTTTTCATCAATATGAGGAGTCTAGAGAAGAACCATTGGAGGTGGATTTTCACCTTGTGATCAGTTATACAATCACCATGTTCTTGTTTCCTACATATATAGAGGTGTAGAAGAATGTATAATTTAGTAGGTAGATTATTTATCATGGTTTTTACCATTTAAATAGTTT
Organism: Viscum album; assembly: GCA_963277665.1. Classification (NCBI taxonomy): domain Eukaryota; kingdom Viridiplantae; phylum Streptophyta; class Magnoliopsida; order Santalales; family Viscaceae; genus Viscum; species Viscum album. Next base: position 392,931,483 of record OY728141.1, on the reverse strand, counting down.
TTAGTAGGCCTTCTCGGGGAGTATATTTTTAGGTAGTGGGTCATTGATGTTCAAGAGGTCAGGGTGTCAAGCATTGGGGAATAAACAATGACATGTCCTTTCCATCCCTTCATAGGAAAGAGGTTTCTGAGAACCTATAGGTGTATTTTGTTTTCATGATATGTTTTTGGTGGATATTTCCACCATCTACCTCATTTTATAACTACATAGGGAGGTCCGTTTCATATTGGCGTTCAGGACCCTATTTGGTACTAGTACCAGTTTCCTATAAAATTGTTTTAGCACTAAGGACTATCAGTGATTATTCACCGATGGAGAGTTGGTGGAGTTATAAGTGTAAACATCATTATGGTTTCATTCCTTATTTACCTAGGATAAAATAGGGTATTATATGTCTATAGTAAAATTTTATAGTATTTTGTAATTGTCAGATGCATTTGTTAGATGCAACAGTTCCATCACAGTCTCCAATTGTTCAAGGTATTATTATTTTATAATATACCATTTTTCATTCATTATTTTATTAATTAACCTCATGATTTTTTTACACTACTCTGGTCTATGATTTTGGAATAGTTTTATTTAGGCTTCTGGTTCCAATAGTTTTATCTATGCCAGTTGGAGGTCATGCTTCTTTGTTTGATGTGCTCCTTGGGTGTGGGATTATATTGTGACAACACCAGTCCATTTTATATTTCCTCATACTACATATATATCAATATTATGTTACCCTTATAATGGATTTTATATATTCTATAAAGGCATCCATCGATTATTTTTGTAGGATAGTTTTATTTTCTGATGTGGAGGGCCAGTGAAATGAGTTCATTGGGGAGTGAGGTTATTAGATGGTAAATTGGAAAGTAGAACCTCTTTTTTCTATGTTAGTAGATATGTTAGTAAAATCTCAGGGAGGGTATGTTCATATAGTTCTGGATGAGTTTCTTGATTTGTTCTTGATGATGTATGGATCTACCCCTATTACATGTTATCGATTTTGTAATACAGTTGTAACTAGGTGGATCTTTTATTTCTATGGATCGCTATCAAATGGAACCTAAAGAGTTTCATTATTTGAGGTTGCAATTGGATAATATAAAAAATATAGGTTTTATTCCTACTAGTGTGTATGTGTGGATTTTTCTAGTGTTGTTCACCAAGAAGAATGATGGTAGTCTGAGTTTATGCATAGAATACCCGAGGATGAGTTTGGTGATAGTAAAGAAATGATACACTTTTCTGTGTATCGGTGATTTTTTTTTAAAATGTGAGAGGATATTATTTGATTTTAACATCCTTATATGGTTAGTATATTACTATTTGAGGGGTGAAATATGATGATATCATGAAGAATTCATTCAGGTGTATGTATGGGCACATAAAGTTCGTGGTTATTCTATTCGGGTTTACCAACACACTAGTCATGTTCACGGGTGGCTATTATCCAATATTTGAGTATGATTTATCATGATATACATCCCTTGTAAACACATTGACTATAAAGGACTATTATTTTATGTGTAATGATCCATTCTATAAATCATTTATTCACCTGAAGTATAATATTTTCAATGTTCTAGTGCTTCAATTTCATAATATGGGTGCGTTGTCATTGGTTTTCTAGGCATCACAAAGTCTCAGATTGGTATGTGTGTTGATTCAAAATAGAATGGTAATATACAATGGGTATAAGAGTTATGTATCAATATGTGTAACTATGAAACCCATGATCTAGAGGTAGTTACATGTGTGTTTTCCCAAAATCTATGATGGAATTACCTCATCAAGATGTGATTTATTGTTTTCACTTAATTAAAGAGAATGGAATATAAGCTTTCTCAAATGGATTTGAATTCATTCTAGTGGACGTGGATTTTATTCTCTTGGATTATGATTTTGAGATTTCTTACACCCTAGGGAAGTAGAATTTTGATGCGGATATGTAGAGTCAGAAGTCCCAAGGGGATGTAGCTTGAGACTATATCGGCGTTTGAAAGTTGATGGAGGATATTTCTATGATAAATAATGAAATTAGGGAGATAAAAAAGACATGTTTTTTATTAGACGAAGATTAATCTTGGATACAGTAGGTGGATGAGTCTTAGTGGGAGATGCACAGGTAGAGGTGATGTGTGACCATGTTGGCCAAGGTGATGCTCTATAGGGATGACCATAGGATGTTATGAACATGGTGTTATTTTAAGGGTGATATGTGAGGGATTTATCCATTATTTTCATAGATACCATTTTTTGTTTCATCCTGGTATGACCAATATGATTCGTATCTTGAGGATATATCATTTTGTGGTCAGGGATGAAATGATTGATGACCCAGTTTGTGGAAAAGTGTTAGTTTAATTAGTAGGTGAAAAAAGAGAAACAAGTTCATGGAGGTTTATTGTGGTCCTTGGATATTCCTAAGTTAAAATAGGAATAAATATATATGTATTTATTCATTAAGTTACCCCAGGATTATAGAGGCTATGATATATTTTTGTTGATAATGGACTGACTAAAGAGGTCAACACATTTTCTAATGATCCACAAGTCAAGTGTTTTGGATTTATTAACAATGCATTATGTTTATCATTTGGTTAAGGTTCATGGGGTACTGATAAAAATAATCTCTAATCGAGATCCTCATTTTATAGAATGAGGCTATAGGGGATTTAATCATGTTTTTGGATCCCTCTTTTTCATTAGAACAAATTTCCACCATTAAAAAGATGAGAAGACATATTGGACCATCCATACTCTAAAGGATATATTGTGATCATTCATTAGAGTATTTATAAAATCATGGGAAATGAAACTTTATCTTATTATGATTTTATATAATAAAAACCATCACTATTCCATTATAATGGATTTTTTTGAGTAATTTGATAGATAAATGTGTTATTACCTATTTTAATTCATAGTGGTTGGATAAATTGAAGTTGTTGGTCAAGATGTTGTGAAGAGAATGATTGAGAAGTTCATGTTCATACAAGAGGGGATGAGGGTATCATGGGAATATTATATGTCCTATCCTATAAAAGGCAAAGCCCCTAAGAGATTGAGGTTAGGGACCTTCGGTCTCCCCTCACCATGGGTAGTAGAGGTTGGGTGGGTGGAGTAAGCTTTCTGTCGTTTTTTGGGCCCTTTGAGTTGTTTGGGAATGTTAGCATTGTATAATATCAGTTTGATCATCCATCGCAGATAGAGAGGATCCACAACACCTTATATGTGGATGATAAATTCCATTGGTTTGTGTTTGGCAGAGGCATTGTGTGCTGCAGAAGAGTACTTTTGAGAGAGAGACATAGATACGTGCCCCGTACCTAGAGTTATTTTTACTTTTCAATGATTTTTTAAGGATGTGATTTTTGGATATTATTGTTTTATGAGATGTTAATTTTATTTAAGTTGTTATGTGTGACAAATATTTTGACACGTGAAGAGGGTTGGACCTGATTCTCAATTAAGACTTAGTATATTTTGACATTACTTAAACTATGTGGGAGGGTTAATTCAACCAAAAGAGGGAAATATCTTGATATAAAATATGGAATTACTTGATTTTGGTTATTGGGGGAGTGTTGTGTGATAGTTTTTATTGTTATTAGTTTGGTATGTGTGGAGGATGATATGGTTGTAGATATTGATATATGGGTAGGAGGTAGTTTTTTGGATGGTACCAGATGATGTAATAATGTACCCGATTAGAGGTGGTTATGTGGTAGGTCAAGATGTTTTGTGGGAAATTAGTTTGGATATGATTGGACTGTAGTAGATTTTTTGAAGTGATGGTAACCTTGAGATGAATCTCATGGGGTTTTAGTTTGGTCCTCTTTCTATCATTTTATTTTGGTTTTGATTAACGTGGCCAAGAATCATTTGAGAGGTATCTAATGTTATATCCTTTGAATTCTTGGCATGTTACATTAGTGATTTTATGGTTGGAAGGTTCTTGGAAGAGATATCGGAGGGTTATGTGGATTTGGATATATAATAATGAAATAGTAAAGAGATTTAGGTCATAAAATATAGATTTATAGTGTGAATTTATTGTTTATAGATATTGTGTCTTGCGGTTTATAGATTTTATGCTGTGATGAGAAGATTTTGAAAAGGTTTTATGTTATAAAATCATATTTTATAATGAATTTTTATTCCGAAAAAGGTTCTAAGTTAATCAGTGAAAAAGGTATTTATAGCCTAAATCTGGTTTAATGGATTATATTCCATAGACTTATGGAATTTTGAATGTAAATATAGATTTTACCCCATAAATAGGGTGACTTAGAACAGTTATAATGGTTTTGTTTAGCCTAAATTTTTCTTATTAATCTGTTATTCCCCTTTATATAAGTTAAACCCTAGTTGATATTGGGATAATTTCCAACACATCTTCCCTCGCTAGGATTCTTGGGTTCTTATTGTTGAGTTTTAGAAATCCAAAGTGATCAATTCTCCCTTTCTCTACCATTTTCCAGAAATCATCACTTATTAATTCACAATGATTTTATTGCTTCAGTTTTGGTGTGTTTTTGGGTTTCATTTTGATATTAACATAGTTTGGTTTGTGTTGATATAGGTCTTTTATAGTGAGGTTGTGGCTTTGGGGTAATTTCTTATTCACATTGTGGTTATAAGCAGATTAGAAAAAAAATTAAGGTAGGGGATCATTTTTCTCACTTATTTATATGATATGTGTAGGAATTTCATGATTTTTTATTCGATTAGGTGGATATTAAGGGTCAGTGTAATAAACATAATAAATTGTTATAGTCTTAAATTGATGGGGATGAGTAGTAATCAAATTATTTTTCTACGTTGATTTTATTTTCACTAAGACTATTCATAGTTCTGTCCAACCCTAAAAATAATTTATATTGTGATCATTTCTTTCTATATTGATTATATATTGTGAAAACCTGGATGTTTTGTTATTTTATTACACCTTTAATGAATGTATAAATATTTTATACAGGCATAATAAAGTCATATCCATGGAAATTTGGTTTTCATGATTATAAAAATCCCAATTAAAGAAGTAATAGGATAATCTCCCCAAAATAAATTTTTGAATTCGAGATGTATTGATATTTTTTGTGTTTGTGATTGTTGAGCTTCCCTAAGAGGGTTGGGTTGTTGTGTGGAAGGTGAGGTGACTGACTAGGTTGTGTGATGTGTGGGGATAGGATGTGGAAGTTGGTTGGCATGGATTCTCTATGAGAAGTGGTGAAATGTGGTAAATAGTGGTTATTATGGGAGATTATGGTGTGTAGTGTTGATTTTAATGAACTCAGACCCAGTATCTTGGAGTCAGCTATTACATTATTAAATTTTATATATAGGGTAAACAAGATAAATACATAAAATTCAAAATACAACTGAAAACATAAAATACAAAAAGTGGTTTCTTTGAGAATGTCATTATTCCTCACATTGTGTCCTTACATATGAATTAAAAAGCAATTCCAAATATTCTAGGTAAAATAAAACATAAGAATGGGATGAGATCAAATGATCAGTAAGGTTAATGATACAACATAAGATATCATGAATAAATAATCATAATCAACATAGTAACTTAAATAACTAAAACACATTCCATTAAATCAATAAACTGAGAAAAATATTAATGAAATAAAGGATACTAAAATAATGAAATATAAATAATCACATAATATTGAATCGTATCCATGTAAATTCTAAAAAATAGAATAATCATATAGACATTAATAACTAATCTCATAATGAGGGAGTACATAATTTTAGACATCTGAAACAAACTATCATGACCAATCACAAGATTGTTTGAATATAATGGTAGAAAACCATCTTATTTATCAAACTGATTTACCATAGGAGACCTATTAATTCATCAAGGGGATATCTATACATATATCCCACCACTTACTTATTGTTTCCAATTCATTCATAATATTAAATGGGTAAAACATAATCATGATAAATATTTTTACTAAAAAACATAACATACTAAATTTTAATACATACCCCAATTAAATAAATAATATCATAAACCATCAAAAGTAATATAGTGAATAGTAATAAAATTCTACATAATCCATACAAATGATAACAAAACATCCAAATAAATAATAAGTATGATATCAATATAATATATCCCGAATTAATTATTATTAAAATGAAGTGTTATTGTAGTAACATAGAAATGTAATTAAAAACATTTTTTATGAAAATTAACTGTTTGAATTAGATTTTTTTAAAAAGTTTATAAAATTTTTCAAAACGAATTTTCCATGAAAATAATAATTGAAATTCTGTAAAATATGATTTAAAACATTGATTGTTTATGTTGGAAGATCAATCCATTCATTTTTTTCATGTTTAAATAACGATTCTTTTCACATTTTCAGTTAAAAACAAATGAACCTTGTTTTGAAAAGGGAATGAAGATTCATTAGATTTTTATAATAATTTATAATTGGTTAAAATTTATTTAATAATTCCTTTGTAAAAAATTAAAAATAATTTTTAAAACACATTTTTGAAACATTGATTTTTATGAAAAAAGATTTTAAAGAAAGAGGTAAAATAGAGTAAGACTTTCATAAAACATTTCCTCAATCACACCAAAGAGTAGAAAAATTGAACTATTACTTGAAGAGTTCATAAATAACAATAGTTGAAGAAACTAAATTGAGTTTAAGATTTAAATATTAAATATATCTACTCAGAGATACTTAAACAAAAATAATCCTGAATAACAGTGATATTATGAAAGAAACCCTTACCACTATCGTAACTTTTAAATCTCAAGTCACGTGAACGAAATAACATAAAATTATACATTAAATATTATGAAGTGAAATATTTTAATGATATAAAATATCAATGAGGGTGTTATTTTCTTCAAACAATGTAATAGCTGGTGAATACTGTGTATTTCCCACATAAGTACATGTGAGACAAGAAACCCTTACCTTAGGTTCAACTAACTTCATATGTTTATGAACCTACAATATATGAAATATATGTTTATTATAAATATATTATTGAATCATAATCATATATATCATATTATATATGAATTTCTTATATTATTTTTAGAAGCAGACATTCTTACCTCTGAAACCTTCTGATCATAAGTGAAAAATGAATCATGTCGCTTCAGGAGGTGGTAGTCTACTGTACACACGAGCAACACTATTATATCCCCTATCTAAGTTGAAATTAAGAAGGTATATATAACATAATATTTACATAATTATAATAATTTTAAAAATATAATATTTATATTTTAGACCCACCATTATATCATGTCTTGAATGGTGTTGATGGAAAATGAATTACATTGGTTATTGAGGAAGTATTTCTCTACACACAAGATCGACAATTTAGTATTCTATTCAATATAATTGAAGATTGAAATGGTCCAGTACACTAACATAATGACATATTAGTATATATTATTTTTTTATTATATTATCAAATTTTAAGATGATGTTAAAGAGGTAAAATATAAAATAAAACAAATGTTCACATTTAACATTTTTACCCATTCTTCAGAGAGTCTCATTAGATTTATAAATAAATACCTCATCATATGGGTTCAGAATAATTAAAATTTATTTATAACTAGTGGAGGGAATTAATAATGGGTTATGGGATGGATTTTTGTGAATTTTTTGGATGTGTGAATTAATGAAGATAGGGGGTAACTCTTTTTAAGTGTGGGAGAGGAAAGACATTGAATTTTTAAAAGATAAAGTGATACTTGAATTTTAATCATGAAACATCCTCCAAAATGGGTCATTATAGAAATTTATAGATTATATGGTTGATATATATCACAAATATGGGTTTTGGGCAAGTTTTAGCTCAGTTTTAACATTTATCATCCTAGTTTAACCACTGATTAACCAATTTTACCTTAACTGCCTTAATTAAATTTTATTTTTTTCACTATTAATTATTGTAAAAAATCATGTTGAACTTAGTTGTTAATATAAATTTTTTTATTCCAAATATGGAATCCATTTTTGAAAATTAAATTCACAGAAGTGGAAGAATTAAATTTAAAGTTAATCCACAAACACGATAAAAGTGTGGTTTTCATTACATAAAATTCTCATAAGTATAGAATTTTTTAATAAAAAAATTAAAATAAAATTTCTTCCAATGAAAAAAATTAAAATTTTACTTAATTTTGACTAATTTAATTTAAAACATATTTAAAATATAATTTAACTTTGTATGTTATTCTAAATAAATGGTACTTTTCAATAAAAAACTGTATTATTCACCATTCATCAATAAAACTAATATTTTTAGAATAATCTCATAAATTCAACCCAAGAATAATTTGAAATGTATATTTAAAAAATTAAGTTTATTTTTTAAAATAATTTTTTTAGAAGTGGTAAAGATTAATTATAAATTATGTCTGTAAAGAGAAACTAATCGAACTTTTAAAAAATAATGTCAGTTCGAAAAAATTTGTTTCTCTTCCAAATGGAACTTATTTTATTTAAAATAGATATATAAAAATTTTAATTATTTTATACATGTGTATACTATATACTTTTCATAATTAAGTTATCAGTATTCATACCCACCGTCTACATAGCTTGGTTATAATGGTTATATTTTAATAATAATATTTCTGTAGAGTATTGTGTTTCATGTAAAAGTGGTGTTGCATGTGTCATAAGCTATCAAAGAGATTTAATTTAAAGAAATATATCGTAATGTTTTAGGGTGTTATATTCTCTTATAATCTTGGTGTTGTGTTTCATACATTTTTATCAAACATGATGATCCTATTTTAAAATCATGGGATGTTATAGATATGATATGTGGTGGTGATGTGTTATCATTGTGTGAGAATTTTGTTTTACGAGATGTTGTTTGTTTGTGATATGTGTGTTTTTTTTGGTGAGGTGGCTTGGACGATTTGGCATGAAAAAATGACGGTTGTTTTGGTGTTTCGGCATGGATTGACGTGAGTTGGTAAATTTGTGGTGTGACGTGGTTATGTTAGGCACCCAATTAGAAATGTGATAAATTGTGAAAATAATTTGAATGAATAAATGAATGGGTTGATAAATGAATATAAATTGGGATATGTATATTTAAAAGAAATGGGTTAGTAATGGGAGTTTGTGGAAACTAATTAAAATTGGAAATTGGAGAACCATTAATGTTAGTTGGGGTTTGTGTCTTGTGTGGTGGTTGGTTTGTGTGCTACATATATGGGTTTAACCATTTGTGATGATTTATTTGTGGTGAAGTGGTGGTGTATAGGTGTATGTTAGTGAGATTTTTCTGAACCAATATTTTGTGTATTTTTTTTATCCATATATTATTTATTTTATAATACTTCTATAGACACCCCACCCGAGTTAGATGACCTTAACAATACTAGTGGTTCAAGGCTCCATGTATATTCCCAAAAAATTATGATTCAGGTGATATTGATGTCTCAACCCACCCTCTTCCCCATTATTCCTTTAGTAGTAATTGAATAGGTGTATTTGAATGCAATATGTAGTGATGGTTTGTGTGTATTTGGAAAAGGTACAATGTGATCTGGAAAAAATGTGATGTAGCATGTGATGGGGGTCGTGTGAGGAAGGAGAAGCTCATGAGGTTAATTTCCATAACATTCATGAAACCTTATTTCTCTCGTTATTTGATGGGTTAGGCTTGGATGGCCAAATTATATTCAGGAAATATGTGTAGCGATGGACGGGGTTTCCTTAGGTGAGATGTTCTGTTATGGACCAAGTGTCTTCAAGAAATATTAGATGAGATGTTATGATTACTAATTCTTGAAAAATATGATATACCTTATTATTATGGGGGAGTTATAAATTCATCTTGACCCACATTATAGGTGTGTTTTGATATATGATATTTTTGGAAGGGATGTGAGAACATGATATTTGATGATGGGGAATGAGAGTGGAAAATCCTTTTGGAAGCAACAATTGGGTTCATCAATTTTTTATGATCTTTATTCTATATTACTATATTGGATGTGTGATTTTTGGGAGTTTTCCATGGGGAGGAAGAGATTGGTTATTTTAAATTTTTAGTTTCTTTTTGGTTCCACTATTTTTTCTCTAGTGCTTTAGAATAATATTTTTACATGTGAACCTGAGGCCTTGGGTATGATCCTAATTAGTGTACTAATATTCTCACACTACATATATAAACTATATTCCAGTTTCCAATAAGATGTTGGGGAATGATATGGATATTTATAACGTGTATTGGTGATGTTGTTGAGTTGGTACTTTAGGGACTTTCCTTTTGTATTTTTTTAAATTTGTAGATTTTTTTGTATATATTGAATTTTTTCATACATTGTGGGATTATTGTTGGTTTATTTAATATTATATTTTGGTGTTTAGTGGTGTATATTTATCTTATTCACTAATCATATTTTATATTAGAGTTTAATACCTCATATATGTGATATTTGTATACCCTTGATGCATTTGACTGACCTAGGGCCTATTGGATGCAGGACTCTGCTTTCATTTCTAGTCATGGAGTGTTATTTATCAGGGGAGGGGGTCATGACAGTTTAATTAAATTATTTTATATTCCACAAATAGTGAAATTAGTAAACAATAACACTAATCACATATTCCACAAATCAATTTTCAGTCCCATTAAAATATTAATGATCAAACATATATTCCAAAAATATAATAACCATTTCTTGAATTTGGATCCACTCAACTTAATTAACCCAAAGATGGTGGTTATTTTACTATATTGGAACAAAATATAAGTTATCACATCCTAATATGGATATTAGTTTAGTGGTATTGTGAGACTAAATACATATAATATTTTCATATTACATCAATGAAAATGAAATGAAACATACAAATTCTAGTGAATTTTTTTTATTTCCTCTAGTTAATCCTTGAAATCATTCACGAATACCTTATTAGTATTATTGGGAAAGGAAAAAATAATAAAGGCTGATCTCATATGATTGGTAAGATAAACCATACAACAGAAGATATCATAGGGTATATAAATCATGAATAATATGGAAGTGACAAATAATAATCAAATATTCCATATAACAAATATTATAAAAAAGGGAAAAACAGACTAATAAAATTACTACATAAATGATCACATGGATAAAAAAACTAGTTTCATTATGATATAATTCATAATAACGTACATTATAATATTAACATCAAGGCCTCATTCTAAGACATCGCATTTAAATATTTAAGGTGTAAATTAAATACCCAAACTAGTTTGTATCATGAGATCAACTGATGCATCATGTGGATATAATGGTACCTTATTTTCACATATGATCTTCAATACATTCATCATCTAAGGATAATGAATAAAAATTAAATACATATTCAGAATAAACATTCGTATTGAGAAACTAGCATATGAAATGTTAATATTTCCCACAGTTAACAAATCGAACGACATGATCATAATAAATTTAGAGTAATATAGTGGATGGTATCATTATATTTTATCCCAAGAAAATATGTTTTTTTTTCAAATTATGTTGATAAAATTAACAAACTTTTAAAATATCACTATAATATTTTTGGAGGAAAATACCCTTTTTATTTTAAAGTATATTTTTTAATTCTAAAAATTAACCAAATATTTAGAAAAAAAATTATTTGAGAATAAATATGGAAAATTTTAAATTAAAAATCATTCAAAATATTATTCATGATGATGGGAAAAAGATTTGTGTGTTATGTTTTATAACAAGGATTTAGTTCACACCTTCGGTAAAAATTACTCTATTCTTAAATGAATAAGAAGAATCTTTTTAAAACATTTTTATAAACTAAAAAATATATATAAATTAATTTATTAAATCCTTAGAGAGTAGTAAGAACATTATTTGAAATATTATAAATAAATATTGAAATTATAGAAAAATGATTCGTAGTTGAATAGAATATAAAAGACTGTTCTTCGTAAAAATGTTCTTCATGAATTTTGAGTACATTGAAAGTGGGAAAAATAATGAAAAAATGACATTAATATAAAAAATGGAGAGGAAAATATATGGTGATTAATATAAAAATATCATAAATTTTCACAAATATAAAAATGAACACAAATAATTCTAAATAAAGAAGTGATTGTTAAATAAACCCTCAACTCAAGTTTGACTGGCCTCATAAGTACTATTAAAAATATCATATAATAAATTTATATTAATTTTAATTACCCAAAATAACCATATAGAAATTTTAATATAAAAAATTATGCACTTATAATTTTTTGACAACCATTTAGTAGTAATTATTTATTAAAATCATAGTTTTGAAGTGTTAGTTGTTTCATTTTTCTAGGATTTTCAATTATCTAATTAGGGTCATTGCATCTTGATCATGGTTCCATTTTCTATCAAATATTAATAATGATATAAATAATATATATTTTCAATATAAATATATTTATAATCCTTCATTTAAGGTGGACATGAAAAATGAATCACATCTCTTCATGGAGTCTACTGTCTACACATACGCATGAGCAATGTCGTCATTTTTAACAGGTGGAATGGGTAATAAAGTAAATGATATTTTATATTTTTATAATAATAATTACTTCATAAATATCATGTATATTCATTAGTTACAAATTTATAACCAACCATGTAAATTTTTTATTTAAAAATAATTACACTTTTATTTTGAGATGATAGGTTGTACGCATGTGTGGGTGATGTATTATTTTTAATAAGATGGTAAAGAAGTGGGAATTGGTTTTCCATAATAATAATAAAATATAATTATATTTATGAAAATTAATTTAATATTTTTGAATTGTTTCCATAGATTTAGTTCAAGTATATGAAGAAATAAACATTGAATGAGTTGGTAAAGATTATTACATATTCTTTGAAAGACCTCATTCACCTTAAAAATTTATCCTTTTTTAGGATAGTATTAAGAGAATAAAATAAGATGAAAATAAAGGTAAGGAATATAGTGAGTTTTTTGGGAAGGTGTTTTTTGAGCTATGGTATTCATGTTTTTTAAATAAGGGATGAGAAGTTGTGCCCTTTTATAAGTGCAGGGAGAGACACACATGGAATTATTTAAAATATTTAAATTATATAAAGTCATTTTATTATAATATTGGAAAGAAATAGAAAATAAATAAAATTTTCGATAATATATCATATAAATATCTTCATATCTTAATAGATTGACATTTTAGTCATCATTTTAACCCTTTTGTTTTAGTTTAGCCCCATGGGATACCCATTTTAACCAAATATGTGGTATAAGAATTTTATTATTTTAAGTTTTTATTATAACATAAAAATAATTTGAAATTATTACATAATATTAATTAGTCTATTAAAAAATATTTAACTAAATTTATGGTTTTTATTTTATTGGTTTCTATCATATTAATTTTAATATAAGCATGAAAAACACAATGAATATATTTTTTAGAAAATTTCCTATTTCAAGTATAATAATAATTTTACATAAAATAAAAGTATAATTTTGATTCTAATGGTACTAAATTTATTTTTTAAAATAAAATATTTCTTATTGAAATTTTAAGCAAAATTAATACTGAAATTACCCTTCTATATACTTGATTAAGATAGAAGAACTAGAAATGGTTTTTAGTGGAACAAAAGCATTACAGAGATTTCAAAAATGTTAAGAATATAATTATAAGTTATAAATTATATTTTTATATGAGTTATATTGCTTATTAAAAATATATTTGGTCTATAAATAATGTATCATTTCCTTTCAACTTATTCATATATGAATAAAAGTTTATAAAAGTTACAGTTCTTGTAAAATCCATATTTTTCAAAATTCTCTCAAATAAAAACTATCTATGGTAAATATAAAAAAGTCACATAAAGATAACTTTTAAACGATGAATCAAAAAATTAATGTCATTTCATAAAATGAAAAATGAAAAATTCTTTTATTTATATTTAAATAACATTTTGGAATAAATAAATGTGCATTGTGCTATTGTTTATTTTAAAATAAAATCATATATACTGTAATGGTATATTGGGAATTACATTCTCCCACATTTGAAAAAAATATTCTTAAAATTTTAAAAAAATATCACCTCATGGATAGATATGGGATTTTATTTACCATAACTTCTTCAAGATCCCTCATCACCCTTAATATTGTAATGTTTCTTCAAATTACATTTACATACTGAATCATAAGATTCTATAACACTTATTCTATAGTTCCAATAATCTATATAGGATCTTTATAATAATGTATAATAGGTTAAAGTTATATTTATTTAAATGTGAAAACATAATTTTTTATGGAATATACAACCTCAATTCACATCATGAACTTTATAGAGGCTAGGTGGTGTTTCCAAATGCTAAGACAAAACTCTATTTCCTTTTAGTATTTCAAAAGGCCTAATATACTTAAGACTTATTATCCCCATCTTGAAAAATCATATAACAACTTCTATGGATATACCTTTATGGAAGCCTGATCTCCTCCTTGAAATTTTAAATCATTCTTTAATTTTATAAAAATGTATTTTTTATCTACTTTGAACTAGTTTAATATAATTTTTAATACCCGTTATATTCCTCCTCCATGATATTTGTGACTCTAAGATTCCTTCCACCAATATAAACCCAATAATTGTTGATTATAAAACCAATTTCTATACAATTCCTCATGTATTTATATTTAAATTCAATAATGGATGTTACTATTGTATTCAAAAACCACCAAATATAAATACTGATCTCACATACCATGATATTCAATCATGCATGACCTCTAAAAAACATATAATGTTTGAATAGTCCTTCCAGACTATGCATCAGTTTACAGATGAAATGTTGTGATCAAATGTATCTTGATTACGAGATCCATCTAAATAAAATTTCATAATTTTTAAGTAAACTATATATCACGATCCAATATAATCAAAATAGGTGCTCTATGAAGCCCCACAACTTCATTATATAGAGTCAAATGAGGTTTTAAAGTGGTAGATCATCCAATATATGAGGAAATTTGAAGAATTTATATGGTGATCAATAATAGATCATATGTAATCCTTCATTCTATTAATCTTTAAAAATAAAGTGATAATTTCCTTTGAAATATCATTCCATTTCCACTTAGGAATTTATATAGGTTGAATGACTCTTTTAAGATATTGTCTTTAATCATTTATCTATTAACAAACCAGGATTCATGATACATAGAAAAAATATTCTAATTTCATATTATCGAAAGAATGTTCTCCCAAATGTAAATACATTTTGGTTATGGGAGGGTGTTTAGAGAAATTTTAACTATGAGATTTATCTTATAATTATATTTTCATCTAAGCCACATGTGATTCATATAAGTTGTTCCCCAATTTAAAAATACCATCTTTATTGAAATTTTTTGCAACATCCCATAATTAAAAACAAAAATTTCCCTTTTGAATTTTCTTATCTCTATTAAGAATTCTTTGACAATAAATTGGAATAGATGTTATGTTTCCAGTTATTTAATGATTCCCACATCTGGGATTATTAAATTGAATAATATAAGATCTTTATCATTCTTGTTTTTAAAAAAATGTATGATCCTTCATACTCCATGATTAAACCTCTTTATTTAACCTCATTGGGAAGATTTTTATTAATAAATAATTATCCTTGAGTAGTTATAACCAGTACTATTTCCTCATGTTGATCAATTTTGTGATAATATGTATTTCATTTTTTTATTCATATATATTTCAAATCTTCCACCATTATAGTAATTCCATTATATGTTAAATTAAATGATTAAATATACCAACTCAAGATCATGGTTTGGATAATTATGTTCATTAATCTTTAATTACCTTAATTCTTAGGAAACAACTATATTATTCTACATATAGAAACATGAGGGTCATTTTTTGGTGCATCACTATACATCAAAAATACATCCCTTCTTGATGGTAACGTAAATATCTATAAATTTACAAATCACCTATATAATTATTCAAAACATTCTTTACAACAATATAACCATATTTATTTAACCCCTTTGTGTGTAATCTTGGTTAACAGGATAATCAAGAAATTTTTTGAACTAATATTTGATAGTAACCTACTAATAAAAGGGAGTCACAGATCACCATTATAATTATTGGAATTTAACATAATAAAACATACTTTGTATTTATAGGATATACTGATATTCCATAAATAGAGACAATATATCAATGAAAATAACTTTATGAATAAAAAATTTCATTTTCTAGATTTTTAAATATATATTATTTTCTCTAAGAGTCTTAAAATTTATTCATATGTTACTATTATTATCATCATAACTTTTAATGTATATTATGATATCATTAATAAAAACCAAAAAATTATAAATATAATCCTTGAATACATTACTCATCAAATCCTTAAAAATACAGGGTACATTAGTCCTTCTAAAGGGCATTAATTTAATTTCTTAATGTCCAATACTTGTATGAAATACAATATTTCCAATATATTTTGTCTTTATATATAGTTTATGATACCAAGAATTACGACAAAAATTTATAAAATATTTATCTCCATGAATTTGATCAAACAAGAAATCAATGAAAGTAATATGATAATATATATATAGTAATGTCTTTGAATTTTCTATAATCGATGAAAAACCTAATAGATCCATATTTCTACTTAAAATGACAATAGGTTATCCCCCTAGTGAAACACTAGGTAGTATAATCACACAACTCGTGTCGTTTTTTTCGTTTCACTAACTTCACTACATCCATTCTACAGGGATACTTTGATATAGGTTTTTTATTTGGGAAGAGGTCAATAGAAAATTCAACTTCACACTTGTGTGGGTGTACATGTAGTTATTGAAGAAAACAATTAATGTATTCTCGAACAATAGGTGAATCCTCAATAATAAGGAAAATTTTCCTATTCACAAGTTGTGTCTTCATATCCTCTCTAATAATATCTTTATAGAGATCCACTAGAGGTTAATTCCAAATAAAATTAGATGATATGGTCTCCCCTATTAAGACAAGTGATTCTACATCTCCATCATAAATCGTAATCTGTTTATCTCAGAAGTAAGTTTTCATAAAATAAATTGAAATCCAATACATAACAAGGATTTTATAAAAGTGAACCATAGGTATAATTATCTTGTTTGTAGAAATGGTATGTCCATGTTTTGTAATGCCGAAAAACTTAAATATCCATATGCAGTAATATTTCCACTAGTAATATTTATTGATAACTCCTTTCCAAAGGTGTTAGGGGAAATATCTAATTTTCATGCCAAAGATGGATGATTTAAAAGAGTGAAATGATCCATAATCAAATAAATAATTAGTTAAATTTAACGCTACAGTCAACATAACTACCAATAAATCTTTAGGAAAATCAATATCAGATATAGTGATCAAATAAAATTGGACATGATCATGTGGTATTTTTAGGGGATATTCCTTTGAAGATTATAGAACTCACTTGAATTGTTCACTATCTCTTTGCAGTTGAAGCATTCATAATTAGAATATTCTTTATTTCCATTGAAATCATGATCTTAATGACCATTCTCTCAACACATTGAGAAAATTATCATTTTTAAAAATCATGTTCTATGATATTTCATACAAAAATTAATAAAATTTATAAATTCCACCCATACCTTCATCCTTGTTTATGTATTTTCATTTACAAATTGCCCAACCACTTGATTATTTTTGTTTTCCCAAGAAAATATAGGACATTTAGAGTTATTTATATGTCTTTATGGCACTCAATATTGTATCCTCATATACTAAAAATACCATAGAAACAAATTCAATTTAAATTTTATTCATTATCACATTTAATAAATGATAAATTTTATTTCATGGATTTTGTAAATAATATATAAAATTAGTTAATTACCTTGTAAATAGAGATTCATATTCAACATGATTTTCTCCAACCTTTTACCAATATATTTATGAATTTGTATTCCATATCAGCTCATTTATAGTGAGGAAATTATTTTTTAGAAAATTTATCCTTTAATTTCTTCCACACCAAACTATTCAATTCCTTCAATTCATTTGTGTTCTTGATAAAATAAAATAATTGAACAAAATGTCCTTGAATATAATAAACTATCACTGTAAATTTATCTTTTTTTATACCAACCAATGTAAGAAATATTTTCTCCATGGACTTGATACATTTCATGACTAAGAATGGATTTATAATCCCATTTAATGATAGATGTTTATGTCTCATGAAGACGTCCAACATTGTGGCACCATTTTCGATTTCAGTAGGAATATTCATATTGGAAAGGTAATTAGTCATAACTTGAGTTATCTTACCCAATAATGTTATAATATTTCCATATATATATATCTCTATCTTACTCTAGCTTCATTTTCTTATGCATGAGGGGTGATACATACATAGATTACATGCATTGAAATGATTTCTAATCCTTCTACTAAGATCTATTTCTAAAAAATTTCATATACTAATTTATCTAATAACATTAGGGATTTTTAAAATTTTAGTATAAAATTATAAATCTGTAGTAACACTAAACATATAATAAAAAATTACTTATAGATTAGTTGAGAGTAATATGATTTATATTTTTTGGAATATCCTCTAATCACATTTTTTTTAAATCATTCATAATGGTTTATAAAGAGTACATGGATCAATTATAGAGTATATCCCTAGATTTTATATATAGGTGTGTGGTATTAAGCCCAATAATTTTCCACTAGTGAAGATCGAGTAAATACCCAATATTCTCCTTTTAGAGTTGTTATCTCTAGGTGTATTAGATCCAAAACCGCATCCAATTTCTTGTATCCAAATAAGGATATATTTTCTCGGAAAACAATTAAATCTATAATTTATAAAAACTTTTTGATATTATCTATTACTAACACTTATCATCAAAGTATATTATAGGATTAGGTTCTCTAATATATGGTTTCCAAAATTATGATCCAAAGGTTTATACTAAAAATCCTATGATACCAACTGTAACACCAAACATCTAGTAACATAGATCCAGTAGTTATTTTACAACAATTCCACAAAATAAAATGAATCTCAACCCAAAGGATCAAATAGGTTATTAGTGTTGGGAGACTAGATACATTTATAATTATAACATTACAAATGAAAACATGAAATATGTGTTAAAAGTTAATGTGAGAACTTCATTATATCTTCTATTAAATACTTGAAATAATTTACTGATTTCTATTTGTAATATAAGTGAAAGGAAAACGAAATAATGGGTGAGATTACATGTTTAGTAAGGGAATATGTACAAAGGATGTTATCATAGGATAAATAAATCATGAATAGTATACAAGTGATAAAAATAATCAAATATTCTATATAAATAATATAATAAAAATGAAAATAAATCAATAGATGACATGTCAACATCAATAACTTTGATTAAAAAAGTTGGATTCAGAATGATATTATACATAATTTCAAACATCCCAATCATGTCGTTGATGCCTTGTTCTTATAAATCACTTATAAATAGGTATGGCATAGAAAAAATACCAATAATAATTTATCTCATGATAACTAATGATGAATGAAGGGGATATAACAACCATAAAATCTCACCTATTATGTCTAATTCGTCCACTATATAAATTAAATGAATACCAATCCAATTCATAATCAATATTAAAATTCATATTAGAAAACTAATATATGAAATTTTAATATTTTATGAATATAATAAATAGAACAACATGATCATATGATATATTGAGTAATATGGTGTACAATATCATAAGAGTATATACGCAAAAAATTATATGATTCTTAAAATGATGTTGACATATATAAAAATAAATTTAAAATATTACTTGAAAATTTCTTTATGAAAATAACATTTTCCCTTTGAAATCACTAATTTAAAATCTAAAAAATCACATAACATTAGGAAAAACAATTTTGAAAATAAAATATTGAAAATAAGAATTAATCAATTAAAAAATCATCAATGGATGTGTAAAAACCTATTCATAATAAAAATGATAAAATAATAATTTTATTCACACCTTTTTAAAAAAGTGACTTCCTCATTAAATTATAAAAATATTCCATTTAATTTTTTTATAAAAATAAAAAAAATGTGTAAAAATTACTTTAGTCAATCATTGGTTAATAGTAAAAATATTCTTGAAAAAATTATATAGAAAATATGGACATGGAAAAAATATTCCTGACTGAAAAGAAAAATAAATATGGTCCTTCATAAAATGTTCCATCAGAATTTTTAGTACCTTGATTGATAAGAATAAAAGAAAACATGTTATTTTTAGAAGTAACCAAAGGATAGAAAAATATATGGGGTTTATGATGAATTTTTAATATAAATCCTCTAATGAAATATTAAATAAAAACAATCCAGAATAAGGATGTGACAATGAAATAAACCATTACCTCACATTTGACTTCCCTCATTTATACATTTATCGTTCTATGTAATAAATTTAGATTTATTATTATTCTATACCATAACTATATAAAAACATATAAGTTTCATATATGATCCATTTATAACATTTAAACACTCTCTAAATAATAAATCATTATTAAAATTTTTATTTCTAACTGTTTACTGTTTCATTATTCATGTCTGTTTTGATTCAAGAAGTTAGGATCCTTTCATATTTATAATGGTTCCATTACATATAAAATGTTAATAATTATGTAAATATTATATATATTAATTATATACATATTTATAGTCATCAATTAAAGGTGTAAATTAAATATTAATAACCTCACTTCATAAAGGTGGTAGTTCACTCATATACACGAGCGAACTTATCTTTTTTTGAACAGGTGGAAGGGTAAGAATGTACATAATACCTTATATTTAATGAATCATAAATATTTGATAAATATCTTATATATTAAATATTTACATCTTTATAAAAACCCATATAATATGGTGATGAAAAAATAATCACACTATTATGTGGAGACGGTAGGATGTACGCACGTACGAACAATGTTTTCATATTACATATAATGGAAAATATGGGAAAAATTATTGTCCTATTATCATAGTAACATATAATTATATTTATGATATTGAATTAATTATTTTAGGATTCCTTCACTATATTTATTATAATTGGAAGATGAAATACACTTTGAAAGAGTCGGTAAAGATGATTACATCTTATTTGAGAGACCTCATTTGGATGAATCCTTATTTCTTGTTTTGATGATCTTAGAAGAACACTGAAAGATCAATATTTAAGAGAAGTAATTTTGGATGTTTTTTCAATGTTTTTTTGAGATGGAGTTATCAATTTTTTTTAAGAAGTTATAATAAGAGGTTCCCTTTTATATGTAAGAGGAGGGACACACATTGAATTGTATAAAACATTTAAATAATACAATCATTTTCATGTGAGACTGGAACTAAATGGATAGTAATTAAAAGTCTAGATAACATAAATTTCAAATATATTCAACCAATAATGTTTAGAAAAGTTTTTGATTGATTTGAAAACTTATCTCCTAATTTAACCTTTCCAGTAAACTCATTTTAACCCCCACCATTGTATTTTTTTTTTTATTTTTAATATTATTTGTGAAAAAAGATTAATTTTAAATTATTAAGAAATATAAATTGTAATGATTATTAATCTGAAATAGATTTTACAATATTATTTTTTTAGGATTGGTAGAAATTATTTTTAATATAATTGAAAATAGCATCATAAAAATTGTTTTTAGAAATATGGTTGTTATAATAATAATACTTTTATAGAAAAATAAAGTATAGTATTGATTTAAATTAAATTTATTAGATTATTATAAATATATGGGGACTTATTTCACTTTAATACAATACTGAAAAAGAAAGGAACCTTTTGACTATAGTACTAATAGAGAATAACTAAAATAATAACCATTTGAATGAAAACATTACCTAGATTTCCAAAATTTTAAACATATATTTATATGTATGAAAGTATACTTTTAGATTTGTTATATTACTTATTAAATATATATTTTTTCAATTAAAATTTTTATAAATATAGCATGTTATTTTTATATCATTATAATTTAATAAAAGTGATGGTTTTTAAAAAATTAGTATTTTTCAACTATTTACTCAAAAATCAACTATTTATGAAAAATTAAAATAATTTGACTTAATTTTTTTTAACAATGTGAATTATAAAATTAAATTTATAAAATTAATTATTTTTTTGTTAAATCACTTTCTTGAACCACGCTATGTGCATTGGGTTATAATTTATTTATAAAGAAAAGATTACATAATAGAACTGAATCATGAGTTTTATAAAAAATAAAAATAATTACCTTAAAATTAGAGATAATTATAACTATAAATTTTTTAAATATCACAAAAATATATAGAATCATTTTTCCTCAAATAACATTTTCACTAAAACAAATTTTGAAATTCAATGGTAAATATACCTCATACATCTTGTAAAACTAAATAAATACATTACAATGTACTCCGATTAAATAAGGTTTCCAAAAAGTATTCATGAATTGAAAATTATGATAATCCTTAAATTTATAATCACTTCAATAAATAACCAATACACCATTACTCTCAAAATATTATGTGTATGTACTTCAATCATTCAACTTCCATTATAAACCCTTAAACAAGATTTTACATCTTGTCTCTTAATAATTCATTCCAATAATTAAAAATAGGAATCATGTATCAAGACTAATCCTCCATAAAATAATCATGTTTATACTTTAAAAATAATAGAAACTATAAAATTTACTCTTACCTTTATATTCTATTTACAGTTTCTTCATCTAAAATTTTAAAATCATATAACTTGATAAAATATTTTTTGTAAGATCTTGATGATTCCATTAATGAAATTTAATAATATGGAGTAAATTTTCATAATGCCAAAACTCCATGCATTTAAAAAATTTAATTAATTCCTTAGGAATATATTTATTACAATCCATTTCTATATCACAACTCTTCATTTTCCAATAAAAATTTATTTATTTATTACCTTATTTTCAACAGATAAAACATCTTCCTATTCTCTTTATACATTCACTTATATGATTCTTCTAATATTCCCATCATGAATAATGTTAAACATTATTACCATTATGATCATTATCACTAGAAAATCCATGAAATATATATGTTTCTCTTATTCGGTATATTGATAAAATAACTTACGTTTATATTGTTAAACATAGTTCACGAGAGATGGTTAGGAATAACCAGAAGAGTTCTAAATTCAATTCATATCTCATTTGGTTACTCACATTGAAAACCACTATAGTGTACTTCAAACCCATTGCTAACCCTATTCCTACCTATTCAATCCATTTGTCTATAAAAAATTGTTAGTGTAGCTATATCAAATCATTGTAATTTTTTTTAAGAAAATGATAAATTCTAATATATCATTAACAATTTCATCTTATCATCAAAAAATTTTATTTAGATAAGATTAACCATACTTCAACATAACATATTATCCTTTACAAATATATAGGACTTATAATTTATTATCCCAAATAATCATATTAACCATTTACTTTTTTTTCCTAAAACAACATCTTAACAACTACACTTATCTAAAACCATGATTATATGCCCATTATAATAACATGTTCATTTAAAATCCCATATACATGAGTTCAATAGAAATTAATTCACACTTTTTACATTACCATTATATTTTATATTTATAGTTTTAGATAACTATAAAACCCATTACATTACAAAGGGAACCCTAACCCACAATGTCTATTTTATAACAAAAATTGAGTTCTTAAGTTAACATTCCAATTTAATTCCCTACATATTATTATCATTAAATGACAAATTCTTTTATTTGGAGAAATACATTGTAATAGTTCTTACTCATCCATAGGACTTAGGAAAATATTCAAAACATGGGATGAGAATAAAAATATAAGTAAGGCACAAAAAATAATGGGAAACCATTAATCAATTGAAAAACATGAAAACCCATGAAAACGATTACCCCATTTTCACCGTAAGACTTTTAGAGGAAAAATAAAACATATCCACGTTAAAAAGAAAGATTTTATCAAAGAAAAAAAAACTAAAACACATTATTATGGAAAATAAAAACATAATGTCTTCATTTGGAACATAATAAATAATTAAAACATTTATTTTAAAAGAATACCATTCACCATTGATAGTTCGTAAACATTTCATATCTCATGAAATAAAAAAGTTTCCATAAAAAGAATTTTTAAAGGAATAATATAGGTACATTTGAAGACAATATTCATTACTAATGATAAATCCTAATAACACATGTTAAAAATAAATAATTCATAGTTTATTTGATAGTAATAAATTATCTTGTTATCTCTATTTTTTCATTTGAAGTGTAATCATTACCCAATGAACCAGATGGCCATATTAGGCTTACCTGTCATTATATGCTATATCAACATCATACTGCATCATTTATAATTCCAATTTACCATATTATGACTAATTATTTTTTAAAATTTCAAATTTTCATCATAAAACCCTTGAGAAAATAGTTGTAAATAATATACCAAATAACTTCCCATTTTAATAAAAATAAGAAAAAAAAATATTCTATTTTTTTGTAATCATTTTTAAAAAACTAAAAAACCCTATAACAATGGGAAAATGATATTATATAAAAAAGAAAAAACAATAATAGGAATATTAAAAACTAAAAAATTAAAGAATTATGGTAAAATATCTTTTTCCCATATATGTTAAGAAAACATTATTTTGGTAATTTGTTTTAAAAACATCAAGAATTAATTGTTCAAAAAATGTTGAATATATTATTTAAAAACCATTAAAAATAACATCAAGATTTTTTTTAATATTACCACTAAAAATATTTTAAATTAAAATAAGAACATTCATGAAACTTAAAAAAACATACATATTTATGGGAATGAGTTTAAAACATTTAAAAAAATGTTTTCATGAAAATTTCCTAACAACTATAGTAACATTTGAATCAATAGAACAGTTAAGTACAAAACATGAAATTAATTTATGAACCATTTTAATATAATTAAATTAATGATAAAATGCGTCTATATGGAAATATATATATATATATATACCACACAAATGAAAACCTTTTACATAAATGATATAAGCCACAAAGAAATAAAATTGAGATGTGAATTCACTTACATCATCCCCCAACTCGCCACGTATATCATTTATTTCTATAAATAATAAAATTCTATTAATTTATATTTATTCAAAACATTTTTTATTTTAAATACATTATTTATTTTTTAGTTATAATTACATTTATTATGTTATTTTATTCAGTTACTAAATCAGTTTTGTCCATATCAGGCGTTTTGAGGTCGTTCAGTTCATGAACTCTAAAATAACTTTGGTTGGTTTAAAATGGCCAAAGGGTTCATTTATATAACATATAAAAATATTAATCATGACATAATGAAAATTTTTATAATTTAATTTTATTAACTATACAAGAAATATATACCAAAAAAATATCACCGCTTTGTGGTGGTGTTAGTCCACACACACGTAGAAGTGATGTTATCAAGTTACAATGGGTGGGAAATTAAAAAAATAAACTACTATATTATCATTAAAATATCATTATTATTTCAAAAATATCATATATATTGATTTTACCCATCATTTTAACCTACCATATAAGGCAGTGATGCAAAACGACACTCACTACTTCATAGAGGTGGTAATATAAACATACACAGAAGGGATGTTTTCATTCTCCAATGTCTGGAAAAGGTGATAAACATGTGGTATTAAAAAAACATAAAAACATTTATGTATATATTATATATTTATTTAACTATATGATTTTTTTTGTAATATTTTTAGGATGTGGAAGAAGAAATGAACATGAAACACTTAGTTGATAATTAAACAACTTATTTGAGAAATTTTAATTGTATTACACCTTAAGCCTTATAGGTTAGTAATTTGGTGATATTAGAAAAACCATGACATTAGAATGAAGTTTCTAAAGGTATTATGGAAGATATTTATAGATATAAATGGTTTAATTGGTGTGATGAAGAGAGGAGAGGAGTTGGAATTTTATAAGTGATGTGGGTGGAAATATTATAAGGAAATGAAATATTAATATATAATATGCATCTAACTCATGTAAAATAGATCCTATGTTAAATATATTTTAATATAATGAATATAAGGATTTAATAAATTACAAAAAAAATTAATGAGGAAAGTATATGTGGCATTTTTAACCTTATCTCTTATTTTAACCCCCTCTTTAACCATTTTAACCTTAACTATGGTATCATAATTTTAAATAACTAAGGGTTAAGGAAGTAATTTTAAAAATGAAAAAGTGACATAAAAAACAATTAATGATAAAATATACAATTTACCATCCAGTTGATTTAATATACGATTTTTATGATGTCATATGTTTTTTTAAATCAAACATTAAATATCTTTGAAATTCGTTTTCATGACTATTCCTTTATCTCGACATTAATAGAATTAACATAGATATGGAATTATAAGCTGAATACTTTAATAATAAATAATACCTTATAATTATCTTATAAATTTTTTTAGTATCATAATTTCTTCTAAACATAATACATTTTATGTTTTAAAAAACGTTACTTGATTCTTCTATTGTTTGTATAAGCGTTGTATTGTCATTGTATAAGTGTTCAAGAAAATTCTATGATTAATAAAAATTTAAAATAAATTAATATAATAAAAATAATTTATTCATATTCAATATAATAATTTAAAACCTTTTGAATCTTTTTTTTATATCTATAACAACATATTGGAAATATTAAAATAAAAACACTCGTTTTTGAGTTATATATTACTTAAAATAATATAAAGCTTAAAATCAAAGAAAAGTGGATCCAAAATAAAATATTTTATATTAAAGGATAAATTTGGAATAAATAAACTCATGTAATGAAATAAATGATTTTTTTATTTAATTGAATACCCTATCCTATAGTTTTAACCCCCAATGACCCATTTTACCCTTTTCTGTGTTGATTAACTTTTATCATGGTTACTATCAATTATGACAAAAAATGAAATTGAAATATTTAAATGATTTGAATATGATGATTTTAAATACAAAAACCATTTTTATATTATTCAATTTATTTATTTGTTAGAAATTAATTTTATTATAAGTATGTAACATTCAAAATAAATATTATTTATAAAATACCCTTTTTAAGTATATTTTCTTTCCCAAAACGATGTATTATTTTGATTAAAATTTATTTAATTAGGAAATGTTTAGAAAAATTGGAATAATTTCACATTAAAAAAATTAAAAATATAATGTTACTTTATAGAAAATTTTAATGAATTGATAGTTTTTATAAAAATTAGTATTTTTCACTGTTTACCTAAAAACAATCTTTTTTAGAAAAATAAAAAAACTGCAAGCAATATTGGATATGTTGATATTAAAAATTATATATATTTCATAAAATTCAGTTTGTAAAATTCATAAATTTATGTAGAAAATATAAATAAATATTTTAAGAAAAACATACCTTAGAAGAAAAATTTCCCCTTTATATTATAAAGGGGTTATATCCTTATTTTATTTTATTATTATTATTCAAAATTGAGTAGATATTTGTTAGTAAATAATAAATATATATTAATAAGAAATTAGTTTATACATATATATCATAATGTGGTTACTCCTATTTGTACCAATAAAAGAATAACCAATGATTAGTTTATAACAATCATATTTAAAAAATAATATATATATTGTATAATATGATTCATTTAAACTTATTTTATCATATTAAAAGTGTTATAAAATTCATTGTATAATATCATGGTATTGTGTCTGTCATAATGATTTTTCTTATCCTCTAACTTTTAATCTTCCAAGTTCTTCTTTCTTCTTGTTCTAAAACATTCAATGTAATGATCATGTATTACTTCTTCTTCTTCCATTACTTATATAGGGACATGTAACTATTATTCTTATATACACTATAAATCATAAAACAGTTATTTTTAATCTATAGTATATAAAACTTATGTAATTATTCTTTTTATTCTCCATGATAGTGAATAGATAGACTACTATAAACTTATATTCTTTATATTTTTCTCATAAAAGTGAATCAAATTGCTTATATTATTTAAACAGGACTGTAAAACACTCCCTTATAATTTTTTATCATTTCCTCATTGTGAAAATTTTCACATGTAATTATTTTCCTTTCTTTAAATAAAAAAATATTCAAGGTATACAACATCGATTTTACTATTCATTGTTTTCGACACCGAATGTTTTTTGGATACAAAAATATCTGTTATTTTAAATTTTATTTGACTTATAGAATCTATAACAATGAAAGACCCAAAAACCTCTCACAAACACTCTTATTATCCATATTATTATTTATATATTAATGATATTTCAAGAACATTTTTTCTATAAAATATTTTATGTATATCCCAAAATCATCAACACTCAAAACTTTTGGAAATATTTCTCTTTAAAACAATGTATTATTTGTCATTTCTAATGACTCAACATCCTCGTGATATTTGGAAATATTATTATTTGTTATAAATTATTTTATTATATAAAATATATTCCCATATTCTCCTTAAAAATTTATGAAAATTGATTCAATTGGTATCTTTAATTCATCCTCTATATCCAAATGGATGCATTTAGAACATAACATGAAACTCCCAATTAATTCATGAAATCTTGGTAAATCACCTTGAATCAAAATTATATTAATGAGATTTAAATTAGTGAATAAAAAATAACAATTCATCTCCAAATTTGAATTATTCAATATTTTGTAATAGTTAATTCAGTTCTTTGGAATTCACAATTTTCCAAACAGTTTGAATCTTTTGAATTTTGGTAGTGACTCTTCTAAAATCATTAATATACTCTTCATAAGTAGTGAAATACACATTCAAATAAGTGGATGAATATCCTGATATTTTTTTACTATTTTGATATTCTCATTTTCCTTTTTTAATTCCAGGAATATCCTTTTAAATTCTATCATGACTCATCAAAAATCTAATTGACCCTTATAAAGAAGGATATTTACTCTTCAAAATTTTTTAGTTTTCCTATGTGATATTAGGAATTTCCACTTTTTCAGTATATATAATACAAGAATAAATATTATTAAATTTTGGGGACTTATGAGATTTTATGCTTCTAATTCCAAAATTACTAAATACATAAAAATATTTTCATACCTCACTCAAACCACTTCATTTTACATCTAAAAAACTTAACGAAACTTGATAACATTCACCACACATATTTTACTTAATTTTATATGATTTTCAATTTGTTTAAATAATTGAAAAGAAAAAAACAAAACAACAAAAATATTTAATTCAACCATTTAAAAATACTTTTTTATTTATACTTTTCTAGATAGAAACTATATTATAGAGGTTTTTCTCCTTTATCTTAAATTTACACTAGATTCAAGAATTAATATAAAATCACTTACATAATATGATCTCCATTTTGAGTAATAAAATTTAATTATATAGACCTTCTAGTTTTATCATCAAGTCATACTTTAAAAATTCACATCCATAGAATTAATAATCAATATATTTTAACATCGATCGAGCATAGTTCTTTATGGAAGAATTCTCATAATTACTAACAAGATCATTCTATATTAAAAACTATAATGTGTCTTAAATATTCCCTTAAATATGTATCCATAGAATCTATTATAAAACATGTTCAATAGCTTGAGCTTTTTCATTTTAATATAATCTCTACAAGCTGTATCAATTAAATAACTTCTCTTATTTTTAGTCTTTATTATTGTCAAAAACTCAACTACATTACTTATTTATTTAACTATGGTATAAAACAGTTATAAAAATAATTATTACCTATAATTTTTCATTAATAAAACTCAAAGTCGATGACAATTTGCATCAAAGTATATTTTTTACTTTTAATCTGATTACATCTATAGTGATGGAATACTTTACCAAAAAAATCAAATTCCTCAAACATATTTTCATTAATTTTATTTAACATCCAAGACTATAATGGAAGAAAGCTCATACCTTCCAATCCTATTGTTATATTCATAATTATGAACACATAATAAGAAAATACCTACGAAATGTCTTCTCCTCAATATGATTAGGAACTCCAAGTTTATTCTGAGTTATTATTACTCAACATATTGACATCAAGAACATTGAAACATCATGTTCATTGAAAAAAACAACAAAAATACAATTTTGGATCAAAATGAATTAATATTATTAAAGAAATCATAAGTTGGTAAGTTCTTGATTAAAAAATAATCATAAAATAAACTTTATGAGTTAGGAAAAATTATGTACATGATTTTTAAAGTCTATACAACAACATTATATATCATATAGAGAATGTTTATGATTAAGGATGAAAAGAATATATATTTTTTCAAACTATATTGATAAACCATTATGTTAGTAAACTACCCATATATCTCCATGACTTATTCTTTCATTCTTAAATACATTCTTCTTTCTTGCATCACCCAAAAAAACTCCTCCCATATTATCATTAGATCCATAATCTTGCGAGGTAGAGTTTTTCTTATTTATTTCATAAATTGAAGGTAAATACATCTCTACCCTCATATTATACATTAATAAATTTTCCATTATAGATATTCTATTTCAAGTGATTTTATAATATCATTTTTATTTGAGATAATAATAAATCCTACTTGAATAATCAAGATTTTGTGTATGGTTAATTAAGAAGGGAAGTGTGTGTCTAACACATGTCGTTATAATATTTATTTCTATTATAACACCCAACAGTAAATGATTTTCTATTTTTTAAATTTATTTATTTTTTATTAATTACTTTATACATATTATTTTTAACTTTACATAGGAATATAGCCATTAATGACTTTATATCAGTAAAATATGGGAATATAATTATTAGAATCAAATTGAAGTAGTAATCCATTAATTCTCCAAATTTTTCAGATAAAAGATTATGTTTTTTATCTATATAATAATTTAATTATTTCCTTTGAATTTTCTTAATTATAAATTAAAAATGTATTCGGGTTTTATAAAGTGAAAGGGTTTCATTCAAAATAAAATAAATTGAATTTTTACAATAAAAAAATTAAAGCGTCTGTTCGTTTGGTTAGATAATTGATTTTTTGTTATTATATTATTATACATGATAATATGCTTTATAATATTATATTATTATGCATATAGTTTTTTTTTCTAAATGGTGTTATATGGTGTTATATTAGGTTTAATATAGATATTCTTTCATGTGTTTTTATTGATAAAAGTGTTTTTAAAATAAGAATGGGATTTGAAATGTGTTATTTGTTTATATTGGAAATTAATTAAATATTATGGTTTATAAATAAGTATCATATTATAATTTAGTTTTTTATCATGAATTATGATTATTAATTTATATGGACTAAATTGTTGATGATATTTTTATTGATCATGGTTTTTTATTTTTCTGAAAAGGGAGAAATTTGGTTAGGGGTGCTTCTTTGGATTTGTTTTATTTATCAATATAAAGATAATAAAATGAGTGTGATTTATAAAATTATTATTTAGTGAGGTTTTTATATTTATTTTAAGGGGGTTACTTCCCTTTTTATTTTATTCTATGGTTTAGAAAAAATTTAAGGGTGGATAGTATTTATTTACATGGTTAGTCAAAAATCATTTATATCGTTTTGTTTTTTCTTGATATTTATGGTGTGACTATATAAAATCAATTTTTGGGATAACAACTATTCAATATGATAATGTAAAAATGGTATTAATTAAGGTTATAATTTAAATTTATATGTGAGATATTGAACGTCGATAAAATATTTTATGTTCACTTTGAATGTAAAACCTCATTTAAAATAGAGATATAAAGATAACATATTGTTATTATGTATTTTTGGGAAGGATTGTAGAATTTGGGAATAAATTGAAGGTGAATAATAAAATGGATAATTTAATGTGTTTTTTTATAGTTAGAAAATATCGTTTGAGAGAACATTCTATGTTTATCATTTTAGGTAATAAAAAATATGTGATTAACTACACGATTAAGAAACCGTGAAAGTTATTCTCGTAGGGTGGAAATATTAGCATCCCAAATTAAGTAACTATGAAAACTAACCATGAGCCTCTATGTTTCTTTATGTATTGGGATTTAGTTTACAACAAACCTCATATATATTGATTAATAGTTCGTATGGGGTCTAAAATAAGTAATCTGTTGGTCTTAATTCCGTATTGTAAGAGTTACATTCCTTGGAAATGTGAGAATGTGTTAGACTATTTCATTTGAGAGGATTGGGTTATCCTCTTAATTTTTAGGGATGTTTTTTTATCTATCATTTCAACCTCTTGATGATGGTTTAAGGTAGATAAAACAAGTTTTTATATATTTTTTTTGGTATAAGAAAAAAAATATTTGTTTAGAAACATATACTTATTGTGATATCTAGATGTGGTGAGTCAGGTAGATATTTATTCTTTTATCAT
Source organism: Viscum album (assembly GCA_963277665.1). Lineage (NCBI taxonomy): Eukaryota > Viridiplantae > Streptophyta > Magnoliopsida > Santalales > Viscaceae > Viscum > Viscum album. Next base: position 392,898,850 of record OY728141.1, on the reverse strand, counting down.
TATAGAATCTTGATATTAGTTAATCCCTAAGTATGATCCATACCTAAAATAGCAGTGGTTGGAGAGTTCTAATAGTAATGATTAGTAAGTTCTTGAAATAGTTTTTTTACAAATTTTATCACACTAATCCGATTTTTTTTTATAATTAATGTAATTCACTAATTTATGTACTTTTCAATGAAACCATTTAATGTACCAATAGAGTTATGACACCAATATACACCACTATTGAGAGAAAACTCAGTAAAATCATTTATATCTTATAGGGGAGACTATAGAGCCTTAGATTTGAGTTGACATTATTATTATTCATGTCGTGAAGATGAAATCCCATCATGACATGCTAGATTTGTTCTTAATATACAATAATATAATATTATTTTCATATTTGAGTCCTGATGCAGTCAAGGGATATTTATGAACTATTGATGGGTGGGTTAAAATTTAAAGATATAGTAGCTCACCATGAGATAAGAAGAAAGATAAGTAGTATATTTGGAAGATGATCAAGAAGTTCTGGAATTATATAAGATATGGATATGGATGGAATTTCTATGTTATATATGGATTTTAAAGAATATTTTAGAAATTATTATATTTTATTTTTTACTTAAATAAAATCACATTTCATCGAAAAAAATAATTCATGTTTACCAAATGTAAGATATCTCTAGAAAATACTATCTAAATTGATGTTGTGATGGAATGAACATATAAAGGGATTTGGATATGGATTATTCCTATCAAAGGAGATATATATATATATATATATATTAAGCCTAATGATTAAAATTTTAGTAGGAATTCTAGGGAAATATGTAGAATATTGGTATGTTTTCTAGTTTTCTTAAAATAAAAATGAAGGTTTGGAGGCTTATACTTGAATGAAATTGGTGGAATTAATTTTTAGAAAAAATCATGATGTAATGTAATTATGTCATGATATGATTTAATTCGGAATTAATTATCAAAATTATTCTCATTAACACATGAAACTAAAAATGATACATTGTTACACCATGATAAATATGGATTATCTCATATTTGAATCATATTACTATAAAAATAATTACGGTTCCTCCATGATCTTCCAATGATGTTTAATAGGTTGAGATATATATATATTATGATTTTAGTGCTACAAATCCTTTAAATCATATAGATATAATATAATTTCAATTTTTTGATCTCTTATAGATTTTATGATAATGAATGGTTGTTTATATACATGATGAAATTATTTATTAATGTTACATTTTATTGTGTTATATCATAAATTTCATATCATTGAACATACTGAAAAAGATTGTTGGAACTATTTGTCTCGGAGCTCAAAATAATAATTCTATAATATTATGTGTCCTCCAATAGTTAATTTCTAATGGTTTCAGGAAAATTAAATCCATAAATAATTACACAATGATGAAAATAATAACACTTCAATGCTTTCTAGATCTCTGTGAATTTTATGGATATGGAGGAATATATTTTTGAGTAAAGAAATAAATTGGACATGAGATTTTATGACCAATGTTGTCCAGATATTTTCTTGTGATTAAAATTATTATATAGTGTTTGGTATATCGTATCATGATTAATGTTGTTATAATATAATGTGATTAATTATATAATGTTTTAAGAGTTTTATATCTTATATTTTTGAGAGGTATTGATAATTTTGACGATTTTGAGTAGTATATATGAATAATTTGACTTAAGATTTAGTTGATTTTATAAATAGGGAGATGTTGTAATATATGATTCATGTACTAATCATAACCATTTATGAAGAACTAGAAGAATGAAAAGTTTATATGAATGGATATTCCTTCTAATATACATTATATATAAGATTAAACAATCCATATAGAGGGTGAGACACACCTAATAGGGTCATTCTTGATAGAATAATATTACACACAACACCCATTGGATATGAGTCACTTGATGAAGGTACAGAAAGGCCACTAATTCTAATAAATTTTTTTATTTAGCCTATTTTACTAGTTTTATCTTTGACATGGTCGTAGGTGTTTTTTTATTTTTTCCTACTATATATGATTTTTTTCTTTTTGAAAATAAGATTTTCAATTTTATAATAGGGTAGTAACTGTTACTACTAATGGAACAACATCTTTATAAAAAGAGTATGTGAAAATTATAATCCCTTATATCTATGTTCTTTACTTTATTATTCTATTTATTTGTCATACCAATAATAACCATTCCCTTTACATTAAATAGATTCATAACCTAATTGATATTGGGAGAAAGGTCATTGGAAAAATATAGATTAAGGTGAAAAGATCATAATGTAATTTGAACACTAATTTATCCCCACGAGTAGTGGTCTAGTATCTCTTAATAGGGAATATCAATTGGTATTATTGATTGAATATCGATCTAGGATATTGAATAAATTAATTTATATGATATGTTTAGATATTAATTTTGATGAATTCATTCTTATGTATGATCTTGTGGTTCATGTGTTTTATATGAGTTGTGAAATCCTTTTTTAGTGATAGAAATATATTTAGACTATTTCATTCTTTAATTGGAATTTTCATTCATAATAGGAGTCATAACACATTAATATTTTCAATTTATTTCAAAAAGAAGTGTTGAGGTCATAATTATATTTTTGTAGGATTTTAATTATAAATATATTTATTAAATATATTTATTTTATTGATTCTTTTTAACATTTAGAATTATATCCTTATATTTCAATGAATTTCTATTTTATTCTATTTTTAATGAATTGAAATATTAATTATATCTTAAATTTTTCAAAGGTTTGTTCTAAGGTAAAATTGAAGCAATGTGTAAAAATATATTAATTAATATCAGGAAATGGGAGGAAAATATTTTTAGTAAATTGATAGGTGTTAATTAAAAACAATGTTCTAATTCAAAAAATTCCAATATCTTGATCATGGAAAATAAAATATTAAAGTAAATATTTTCATTCTTAAGTGGAAGCTTGATGTGGGTAAAGAAGATGTTTTTTTCTTGAAAAAAATTTCCTCAAAAGACTAATATGAATTCGATTCCTATAAATTTGAGTTTATGACTCATCAATACATCATTTAAGTATTATGGGATAGTCTTAAGGTATACAAATTGAGGTTGTAAAATGATCAATAATATGTAGAAAATTTGGATCTATAAAATTTATGGTAATAATGGTATGTTTTTTCATTTTGTGATTTCAATGGATCATAATTTGTTTACCTATTATAACAATAATTTTTCAGGAAATAATTAGAATATAAAAACACATTTTCATATTTCACTAATAAAAAATAATCTCTAAAATAATAAAAATAAAATTCCCCCTAAATTATAATATTGAGTGTATTATTTATTGAATAAAAAATAAGATATATTATAGATAAATATAAAAATGATGCCAATTTAAGAACAAAAAATATGGTTAAACCCAAGTTTAAATGGGTTATAAATAAGTACATGTCATATTTAAGAAGACATAATAACTTCAATAAATATTAGGGGATCAGTAAAGGTTATAATAACACCCATCAAATGATAATGGAGACTATTCTATGGGAGACTAACTCATTTTGAGAAGTGGCATTCAAATTCCATTAAAATTTGGAAGCATTTTTTTAATAACAAAATTAATATTATGGGAAAATATATATTTAAATAAAAAAAATACACATTACATTAATTATTCAATGTATTAAGTATATTTTTGGTTGTTTAAATTCATTGGTCACAAATTTAGTAACTAATGCTAAAACTTTTTCTAGGGAAAGAAAAGAAGAATTATAAAGAAAAATTCTCTAATGAATAAAAGAAATTAAATATCTATATCATTACACATTATTATTTATGTGAGAAGTGTAAAAATTTAGGACACACCACCTAAAACATTGTCACATGAAAACATTTAATTAAAATTAAATAGTTGTTTCAATTCTAACAAGAAGTGTAACCATAGTGATGTTCCTATAAATGTAACTTAGTATATTAAAGAGGATAATTAATAACACTCCAAATATCATAATAAAATTAATAAGTCAATCAAAAAATAATTCTTTTTTGTTTTTTTAAATTAATCAAGATTTAAAACCTTGAATAACTAGTGAATTGTTGTAGAAAGTGGGATGTTTTAGCTAAAATAAAAATGTAGTGTTAATTTTTCTGTATACATGGAGAGATATATATAAACAAATCTAAAACTCTAAGGGATTAAGTAGACAAAATTAGTGTCCAAATGAACGAAGGAATGTGGTAACATGTTATTTAAGTTCCCAATAATTTAAATTAGGGGAATAAATAAAATTGAAAATGATAAGCTGTGAATAATTTGTGTCATGTTAAATTTATAAATCTTAAGAACCTATTATTGTTCTAAAAATGAAAATATAAGCCTATAAAAGGTTAATATATGATTTTATATTACGATTATACCATTTTTATTCAATTATTTTTCACTAAATTTATTGGTATTTTAAAATAAAAGGGATACTTTTTGATAACTGAAATAGATTATCTGGCTGGTTTTCTATAATTGGAGATCCATTTTAAAGAAATTTATTTAGTAATTAATTACTCTTATTGTATATAATTATTTTTCTCTTATATTATTATAGTGATAAATTGATATTTCTCTTATAATTGTATCATTTTATTAGTTTCTCTTAATTTCTATTGAGGTAGATTAAAAGGATAAATTATTGAAAGATGGTAATGAAGTGGATTACACCTCATGATTTTAAATATTTTTATCTCTTTTATTTTTTTACATAATAAAAACAGATTAATTTATTTCAAAATATGGAGAATGAATTGATTGATTCTTTTTCTAAGGTGGAGTAAATTTATTTCCAGAGAAAAATGATATCTATATACATGAAGATGAAGTAATCGTTTTTCAAAGGGATAATGATTTTATAATCTTCCTAGGGAAGACAAGGTTTAGATTGTAATTCATTACCCTATAAAATTTTCTATTTATTTTATTGTTTTAATGGGTGAAAATGAAAATAAATTAAAATTAATTCCCTAGAATCAAAAGGACTAGTTATTAAAAAGTGGAATTTTTAAAATTTGTAGTACTAATATTATTTCAATATATTGAATTATGTTTCACCTAGTGTAACATTTTTTCAGATGAGGATTTATGATGGTTGTATTTCCATCATATGCAAAGGGTGAGATTGACGTGCCCATTAATTTCATGAAGATAAAGTCCATACATAATGTGTTATACTTGTTATAAATATACATGAATATTTGATTTTATTTACATATATTGTTTTTAATTTGATCATGAGAGATTTATGTGAACATTATTGGTTTGTAATATTTAAAATAATAAGGGGATTATTTTGAAAAAATAAAGAAGATGATGAGAATATTTTATACAATATCTGAAAGTTATAATATCATATATGAGATTACTATTGATGGAATCTAAAAGTAAAATATGGGCATGAAAAAAATGTTTGAGATTATCACATTCAAATTGGTCCATAGTGAGAAGAGTTTCCTTTGTACACAAGAATGCATTCTTACTTAAATAATAGTATTTATCAGAAACACCTTCCAAACTAATGGTTTGTTACTAGAAACCATCAAAAGATATTTATATAAATTATTAATATATACATATATATATATATAAAGTTTAAGGATAAAAATTTAGTGTTGAGTATTATTTGATTCAAATTAATCAAAATAATGATTAATATTTTTATATATGTCAATGAAGTAATAAAAAAGTGCTGGAAAAATTTCTTTCAGAAAATTAATGGAATTAACTATGAGAGGAAATCATGGAATATTATAATTGTTACATGTCATGATTTTTTTAAATTAAGTTTCTAATTTATTCTCACTGAATCATTATTCTATACTTGAGATAGAATTAGAATATATCATTACATTATAGAATCCTATCATGATTTTTATTTAATATTTCATACATTCAACTCATTGAGTTTACTATATAGATAGTCATTTTCAAGAAAAAAAACTAAGTAACTGTAGGTGTTTAGGTGATATGGCCTAAATTATACCAAAATTACCAGGACACAAATGTTTGACATATATTTTAGAGTTAAATCTCAAATGAATCATGTTGAAGTTTTATTTCCCATTCAATAATTTATTTATAGGGGTTTCATAAAAATTAAAGAAAAAAATAATTAATTTGTGATGATAATAATCTAGTAAACTCAATTCAATCCCCGTATAGATTTAATGGTTCTAGTTAAAAATAATATTTTGTAAATAAATACATTTTATTTGGGTTTTCTGAATGGATTTTAACTAGAATTTCTTTATGATTATAATTATTACGTGATGAATTTTATATTGCACCGTAATAAATATCATAACACTATAATGTGATTAATATAACAAATTATTGATATTTTCACATACAATATATTTATGGTGAATTTAGAGTTTTGAATAATATGTTTTAGTATTATACTGGATACCATTAACTAAGAATTTAGTAGAATTAACACATAGTGGAATATGAGCTAATTCATGATTCATTGATTAATAATAGTCATTGCTTAAGAATTGTAGATATGAAATATCTTTATTATTTGATAATAATTCCACCATGATGTATTATAGATGATTGATTAGTTATTTTTATGAAATAGGTATACCCATATGGGTCATTATTGAGATAAGAACATTTCACACAATATTCTTTAGATCGTGATTGCTTAAGGAATGTTGTTGAATATCCCACATTCTATTGATAATATTTTACATGTATTTTCTCTAATATATATATATAGGATTATAATACTATATTCAAACTCTATTCTTTAATTTTATTCCATTGACAAAAGACATGAATGTGGTATGGGTGATAACAATATATGAACACCAATTAAATTTACAGTCTATAGAACGTGTGTGCATATAATCCCTTGGGTCCATATAATATAAATTTTTACTCTATAAATATCGCATTAGAAACATCACTATTATTTTTATTATGAAAATATTAATTAACTAACTAGCATCAGGAGACAAATTTTTTGAAAAGGTGAAAATTTATAAAAATATTTCACAATGAACTTCATGCATTTATTAATACCCCTCAATGGTTTGACATCTCTCACCTGAGACTATTATTAATTTTAATTTTATTTTACATGAACATGGATTTCACATAAGTATATATATTAATATATTATGATTATACTAATATTTTTATTGAAGACTTCAGTTTTATTTCCATCTATATCCTTTTTTATTTTAAAAAATGAACTATTAATGGTTTAATTCTATTAGAATATAAATTTTATTATTATTATAAATGATTATTTATTATTTAGGGGTTTATTTTTTTATTAATGATCACATATTTCTCTTTATTAGAGGCCATGGATTATATGAGTTTATTTAAGTTATTTTTTTATTTGGGAATTTTAATTTGTATTGGTGTGTAAATTTTATGGTTGTGTATAAGTGACGTAGTTATGATTAACTACTATTTTCCACCCTTATAATAATGTTCTTAATTTTCTTAGGTTTTAAATTCAAAAAGAAATTATCATGTTCACTTATTACATAAATAATGCTTAAAATATAAAATAATATTAATATAGGTCAATTTAACCATTTTTATATCCATAATAAGTGTGATTGATTTGAAAAATTCAAGAAGAAACTAAAGAGAAATAAGAAAAAGTGTACACAAGTATGAAGTGTCTTATAAAATTAAATTTACCTTCAAGGAATTATTTCCATCAAATTAAACACACATTTTATGGTTGTATCCCTTTCCATATAGGATATAAATTTTATGAAAATCGAAATTCTATTTAATCAATTTAATGGATTACATAATGAAATCATTGAAGAAACCTAATATAGTTCATAATATATTGGAAATATTAATATTTTTTTCCTATATATACTTTCATAATTAATTTTTTTATAAAATATTATAAAGAAAATAAATTAATGAAATATTCAAAAAAGAAATTATATATGAGTGAATACTTTCTTGGAATCCCAAATCAAGTTCTGAGTAATATTATGAAACTTGTAAGAAAACCCACTACCTTCATTGGAAAATAAGTATTTACATAGAGTAACCCAAGTGAGATTTATACCAAGGGGAAAGGTACTGAAATTATATATATTCACATAGGTTGGAGTTGGTCAAAATAAATTTTAATACCCTGAGGGGGTGAATCAGTTATGTGATTATATTCACATGATCATCTCCAATAATCTTGTTACAATGTTAGTAGGAACCCATTTACACCTTATAATAGAATTAGTGTGAAAAGGAAAATAAATAGGGATATAAGTATATTTATTGGTCGACCCAAAATAGGTTATTCAAAGGAACATTCAATGACGATATGATGTACCAAAATCACGAGGTAGAAATACTAGTTTTTTAAATTTTATATTGGATACACTAATCCTAAAGGTTTGTTACCATCTAAATGGTAGATAACTCCTTAATCTCAATATATAAAAAATCTCAACACTCCTACAAGACAAGTAATATCAATCTCTGAAAAACTAAGAATAAGAATACACCATTAAGGGTGTATCAATTATCACCAAATTCATCCATGTGATGAAATACATGAACCCACAATGAGATAAAATCCAAGATCAAACTAATTTATTCTCTCTATCATTCAAACATTAATATAAAATTTCTATCATTGCCTTTTTGAACCACAATCCTTTTTTATATAGAAATATCTTTATCAATTGTTTATAGAATCTACATGTTTCCACTATAATGGATATTCAATTTTAAATGATTAATATGTGAAAATTAATCTAACATATTCCTTCAAATATGATTCAAATACCACATTGTAAAAATCCCCTAAGATTACTAAAAGATAATAAAATTTAATTTTGGAAATCTGTTGACCCAAATTAATTTTTGGAAGGGACCATCACTTTATAAAGTAGTTCCCATAATCACTTCAAAACTCACAAAATTTTCTATTCCTAATTTTTAGACCTTCATGAAATGAGCACCATGTTGTGGAACTGATATCATTGCCTAAATAATCATGTATCAGACTCCACAAAAAATCTCATGGTAAAAAAAAAGTTAAGGTTCTATTTTAACTCGCTCACCATGGTATAAGAAACCTTCCATGATGAAGAGAAATTATCCTAGTAAAAATACCACGAATAACTCTTTATGCATCACGGTATAACCACACTGACTATAGTGTGATAAATATTTGAAAATTTATTGTTCATTCATAAATGGATATTATTTAATCACATAAAATATATGTCAAATCGCAACACCATATTCCATTTCAGAAAAAATAAATCAATATTAAATAATATAGACTCTAAAATTCATGGGATTCCCATCGAGGGAATAGTCATTCCATACATTAACTATCCCTAAAATATTTCATTCTTCTAATGCATAATTATAATGTGTAATGAACCTTCATGACATGATTCATTAATATATTAATCTTTTAAAACCATGATTTATTCCTATAAAGTTTCATCTTTAACTAATATAGGTCCATTTTTTAATTCTTAATGCTAATATGACATAACCATCCAATTATACATTAAAATATATTTTGGGGAGAGATATTATATTGAGTGAATCAAGATGAAATAACATTGTTTCATTCTAATGAAAAATACTTCTAGATCTGCATTTAACATCTTATAAAAATACATGGTATGAATTCTTAGTCCTTATTTGGATATCTTGTCATACTAACATTACAAACAAGAACAAAAAAAATACACCAAGGGTATTTTAATACAATCTCTCCCATGGGGTTTGTTGAAAATAACATCAAAACTAGTTAAATAAATATTCTTCTAAAAAATATATACTAATTAGAAACGCAATAAAAAAATTGTTACCAAGATAAAAAAATTATTTATTGATCACTAAATATAAGACCACATGAGTTAATATCATTTTAATAAACAAGATAAAAATGAAGAGTTCCTCATGAAAACACTTCCTTTACCTCCACAATATTTATCAATTATCAACCAAGAATCTATCCTAAATATAATTTCAAGTATTCTAACCCATTAAAAAACATCATCATGGGATAACTGCAACTTTTTATCAAGAGAGAATAATTCCATATATCTCCAACATGAATTATGAAAAAATATAATTATGAAAATTATGGAATACTTATTCCCTTTTCAATGATTAAAAAAATCACTTCTCTAAATGTATTCAATATAGGATTATTAATATAAAAAATTAATTAAGGAAAATTAACAGAATTATATATAAATATCAAATTATATATGAATGTGTGGATCCATTTTTCAGACCATCTAGTTATATTGATAGAGTTAGACTCTAATAGCCAATTGATAACTATCACAATCATATTTTTTTTATTTTCCTTTTCATGATGTCTATAAGAATATTTTGTGTTAACACATACTCTAACTTCAAAATCCCTTGTTCAACCATAAACATGATGAGGTGATTTTTTCCATGTTTGTTTTTTGTAAGTGATGGAAATTATTTTCTTTTAGATTGATTGAACTTGATTTATAAAACCTAATTATAATTGGATACATCATATCATATCTAAAATATAATAGTTATTTCTTCATATATAAAAGGTTACTATATTGATTGTTTCATTATGCTCAAATTCTGTAAATCTTATCAAAATACTATCTTTCTTATTTCTTGACTAAGAAATACAAAAATCACCAAGATAGAATGCACCATTTAATGTCGACTTGTGATCATTCATTGAACCGTCCAAATAAATATCCATGAATCCTAATAACTCATTTAATAAAATAATTAAATTTAGTGGTCATATAAGAACCATATCCCCTCTTCATCACTTGTTCTAGGGATTCATTCATGCATAATATTGATGGGGAAATTAGTGCCTTTTTATGGTGGCAACTCCCATATCACCTTCTCCTACTCTAATTTATGTTTTTTAGAGTTTCCTCCTAATGGTAGGAAAGGAATATGTGATTTAGAAGAGGATTGAGAAAATAACTTGGTGTGTCATAGTCTTTGGAATGTATAGGTTGGTAGCTAGGCTATGGAGGCATTTAGTTATGCGATGGTCAAAGGAAGATGGTATGGAAACTTGTGGCAGCATCCTGAGATACTATTTGAGGATAGATTTCATGATTACAATGGTTGTAGGATCACTCAGAGATCGATAAAAATGGATCCATACATAAGTACATGACATCTACTCACTACATGTGATGGTTTAAGGAACACTATAGTGGTAGTGGGTAAGAAATAAGATTATAGTACATGATGTTGGATTGTAGGAAAAGAACTCTTGATGAAATGATTAGGGTAAAATAGAGGTTGATCCCTACACTAGTATGCAATGATGGATCACTCATAGGTACCTTCCTCTATCTTGGTTACTCAAAAGGGGCTATGTTCATGGTGCGGATCATCCTGGATCACCTTTGATTTTGGTTTTTATGGAGTTGGTTTTATGTTTTATATAGATGAGACATTATATTGGATGGTGATAAGTATGAATACTAAAAGATGATGAGAGTTCTTTTGGGAGTGAAGGGCGCAGAGTGCTCTTCAAAAATGATTGGGTTTTTTTTAGATATGTGATTTTTTTCATTCTACATACCTATTATAGATTTTTTTTGACGTTGGCTATAATCGATGGTGGTGATCCTCTACAATGGTTGGTTTTCTATAATTGGTTTAACTTTATGATGGGTTGTTTCACCTGATTGTGGATGATTTTGATTCTTGTTGTACCACATCTCGTAGGGTGTTTTCTATACATTCATTCATATCATAGACCTAATGATGATTTATAATTATATAAAAACTAATTACTTCAAATAAATCACTATTATATCCTTCTAAATGAGATTCATCTAGGACAAGTTGTTAATTATCCGGTTCCTCATCTCGATAAAAACAGTTTGTTAAGGAGTTATCCCCACTGAGACATGGAACCTTATCCAGTTAATCTCAACATATTCCTCTAAATTATTATTGATAAATATCATATCATTATGGCTACATAATTTTTTAATTTTTACCCTATGAAAATTATTCAATAATATATGATATCATGTAATAATATTCAACACTTTTTATTTATGAGAGATCACCATTATCCAAGGTAGACTACTATAATTTTTGATGAATATAAAATGGAACATTTTCTATCCATTTATATGGGTGATATTATAACACATGCATCAGTTTTCACTAACTCCGGAAATAACCTCAATTTATTTTCCTTTATCGTATAAATAATATGATTTTTTTCACTTTTTGATAAGTATCCTCCATGTGAGTGAGATAACATGAATGTTTAGGTACACCATATTCAACTTTATCCTTCACAAAATCTTCTAATGACTTTTTGATCATGTGTCCAACCCTTTTTTTTCAGAACATTTTTTCTTCTTCATGGTTTATAAAATTTATTACTTTTTCCATCAATAATGTTGATATTCCATTTATGAACTTTACTTGCAACATAATTATACCATATATTCTATTGATGATGTAAGAATTATTTTTAAAATAGAAGGAATAATTGACATATAATTATAAAACACTTATCAAGGCCTTAAACAACCATGAAATATATATTCCTAAAGTCTTTACATTCATGTTTGGATTTTTTTCGCACTATTGATCTTTATACATTCATAATTTTCAAATCAAACTACACCTTATTTGTCATACTTGAGGATCATGAAATGATCTTTATTTCCCATTGAAGAATAAGTTATTCTAATATCAAGGACCCACACCCTATCTCAACTAATTTATTTAAATTAAATTTTCAAAAAAATACATCTAAGGGTTTTCATCCTTGATCTATGTATTAATATTCAATTATTTTAGAGGTAGATAAGATTTTCCACCATTAGTCCCATTGGATTAACCTTTTATTATATAAAATAAATTTTATTATGTGTTTTCAGCCAACATGATGATGCTTTTAGCTTCCAATATCTCCCTTTCAAGTTCCCCTTTTGAAAATCAACCATTGAAGAGCATTTAACCACTTTCTTTCAACAAATTCCATAAAAAACAATAATTTTTATAAACATACATAATATAAGAATCTCTTATCATATATTTTTGTTTCTATTATGTCTCAAAATATGTAGTTTCTAAAGATCACATATAATACATGAGACCCATTTTAAGAAATAATAGAATTTGATTAATGGTTCATTATATTGTTTCATTTCTACACTATTTTTGGTCTTTTTAAACCTTTTTGGGAGTCACCAAAATCAATATTTTACTATTTTGTGGGTGCCTATAGTTTTTTATCAACTACCACTTCTTATTTTATTACAATATGTACTATCAATATATTTATCATTATTTTGGAAGTTCTAATCCTATGATAACTTCTGTGTCTTTTTTTACTCAATGTGATTCATCAAAACTTCTTTTATTGCTCGTAGACACCAAATTCACGACATCATGTTGGGAGATAAAAGGATCTCTTGATATTAAATCTTTCATCATATATTCATGACTTTAATTTCATGATAATTGATCCTTTTGATATATTTTTCATATAATTCATTAATACATCAATAATTTTCCTACTCTCAATAATTTTTACTTTATACTCAACTTCATTCCCTGAGTTTTTTGGATTTCCATGTTTAATTCATCCAATTTTAAAATTCAACATAGATTAATCTTATTCTTAGTGATATATATATATATATATCAGAATCATGAATGACTCAATTGGAATTATCTTTACATCCCACTAAACATAAATTTCTTCAGAAGAAATATTTTATTCATCATTGATGTTAACTATTCTTTCCACTCTAACACTTTAATCATCACTATCATTTGGTTGTAGTTTGTATATAATATACATAAGTAATTATACATTGATGGACTTTAGTATCATTCAAGATAACATATTATTATGTTATAAAGATAAAAATTTTAAATAAATTATACTATGATCTCTACATTCCATTCAAATCTTTTTGAAGAATTGATCATAGGTACTTTTTATTCATTATCTCATAAAAATTTATTTGGAAACTTTATTGTGATATTACTAACATTTACATATCAATTGAAAGTGTATGGATGTTTGACTATGAATTTTCCATTTCCAAATGTGTGGATTGAGAAAATTATAGAGTCACCTCATTGAATTCCCTATATTTCAAATCATATCCCAATGTTAGTTTCTCCATTTAATTGATTAAGACTTCTGGGGAATTATTTTTTTCCAATGATTCATTTTCATTACTTTCTATATTATATGAAAATGAGTGTTGTGAATATTATACAACATAACCATATTTGGGTATTTTTCTTTGAGAACTAATAACATTGTGTTGAAATGTGGAGGTAATATTATTATAATCCTCTTTGAGATTTAAATATCATAAAATAATTTTTATAAGTCCACACATGTCCTTTATAATACTGTTCATCCATTGAAAATTTATTTAATGAAATAATTCATTTTAATCTCAATATTAATATTCTTATTCTATATAATGAATTACTTAACTTAACATACCTTGGAATCACCTTCATATGTATTTAGATGTTTTCCCAGCTTGTCATGTTAGGAATTATAAAAAATCACCTTAGTATAGTTTTAATTCTACAAAGATCCTCCTAATTCATTTACCCTATTTAAATTGATATCAATCTCCCTTAAATATTTTTTTTATAATTATCCATTATCTATAATTAATGGGATCCCATGTACAAAAGCTTTTTTGAAATCCATGCCCAATGATTAGAAATATAGTTTCATTTTATTCTTTTGTCATTGAAAATAATAACACCCCAAGATTTTATGGTATTTATATTATTAAATAAATTCAATTTAATTAATATTTTACATTGACCAAAAAATGAGTGATATACTATTAGATAATAACATGATCGTTGATTTGTGATGTAACCATTAGGAATAGTGACGTGACCACTAGAATAGTGACCTCACCTATGAAGTTATAAATAAAATTTAGGTATCTTATAAATGATAATATGATTTATTTATGTCATCAAATATGTAAAAAATATTTAAAAATTTAAAAATTATGTTTTAACATTTTTTGTAAAGTGTAAATGTTTATTTACAATTTTATAATTATTATAATTCTCCAAAAGAAATTTTAATTTCAAAAATAAAATTATTTATAAATTAATATTTTATTTTCTTATTATTATAAGATAATTTTATTAGACATTAATTAATTATCCAATGTGTTATAAAATTAGTTATAATTATAAAATCTGTAATTTCCAAATAAATGATGATTTAAATTAAAAAATAAATGGCTCATATTTTGAAAATTATTTCTATAAAATGAATTCGATTTTTAAATCATCATGATGAAATTGTCTAAGGGTGATTTTCGGGTAATGTTATGAAATATATTAATTTTCCAATGAATAGAAAAAATATTGTTTTTATGTAACTGGTGTAACTTAAATTACATCATTAATGATGTATTAGATAAATAATAATTTAAAGAACATAAATTTTGACTATTTTGAATTTTATTTGAAACATTATTCGTTAATATAAAATAAAATCAATTTCAAAACCTAAAAAGTTTTTTCCAAAACCTAAATTCAAAATTGATTCTTAAAACTAACATTTTTTTCCACGTCACTTTTTAATAAAAAATTAATTCAAAATATAATTGTGTTATAAAGTCTTAAACCCATTATATTATATTGACTTATGATTTATATTGTAAAAAATTAACTATTACGAGTCTCACTATAAATATAATATTTTATTGAATATTTTATTCTAAAATTACCCCTCTCCTCAAGTATAAATATCTCTTCTCCCTTCCATTGGAGAAACAGTAACCCTACCCATTTCAAGGCTAAATCTCAACCCAAATATTCTCTCTTAAGACTTTCAGAATCCATAGGAACACCCTTTACTAATCAAACTCCAAAAATCAATAGAGTTATAGTGTCATAGAAGAGAATTCACACTGAAGTATGAGCGGCACAAACATGAAAAATTACATAGGGATTAAGTGATTGGTGGGGCATGACATTATAAATCCCCTTGATGAATTTATATATCTCTTGTGACAAAATAGATTGAGAAAAAACCATCGGTTTTGTTTGGAAACAAAACTAGACGGGTTTCTACCAACAAAATTAAACAATCTCGATGGTTAAGAAGATGGAATTTTTTAATAACAGTCTAAGAAGAATTTTATTCTATTTTATTCTGTTCAATGTATATTTACCAATTTAATAAGAGAACCATGTATGTATCTTGTTCTTAAACACTACTAAACTGATCGATCCTTGGTGAATTTATGTCTTCTATGTATGTCATTATAATGAAATGACCATTAGCTTTAGGGTACTAGGGTTGGGGTTGTTACAGTCGGTATCAAATAAGGTTTAGTAGAAACATTGGGAAATGGATACTAAGTAAATATGATAATTATAATAATTCATTATAGTGAATCGTTTTACCAATAATCATGATTATTATGAAATAACATAGTATGTTACATTATTTTGTGATGGAAACTAATGGAGGAATGGTAATTAATACCTAAAGATAATGAAGGGATTTCCCTACTGAGAAAGTCATCATAATTAGTGTTATATCTGAGCAGATCATTAACATATTAGAACATATTACTCAGATTAAGATTAATAACCAAACTAAACCTTTATTGTATAGTTTTATGATTCAAAATCCACCATATGTTAGTAAGACTTCTAATATAGTTATAGGTGAGAAATGTTTCAAGTCACTTGAAAAGATATTAATAGAATTTGGTTGTAATGAAAATGGAATGGTAGAATCGGACGTATATTTTCTCAAGGTATATTCTAATCAATGGTGGTCATTGATCCACAATACTAAGAATAAATGTGAAATATAATACATTGATTGGATAAATTTTAAATAAACATTCTCTCATAAACAATTCCCACCTGTGTAATGAATTGAAATGAAGAGAAAATTACTTAGATTAAAGAAAAAAAGGTATAATATATTGTTATATAGTACGAAGATACATTCACAAGACTAACTGGGTATAATATATATTACATCAGTGATTTAGTATACAAGATTGATCATTTATTTTAAAGACATAATCCAAGTATCTTAATGGAACTATATTCTAAAACATTTTCACCATATGATGAAATAACACTATGTGCCAATAAAACAGTTAAGGATTATTCTAAATAATATATTTTAAGGGAAATGAAGATAATAAATGGTATTTTGATAACAATGGAAAATATGAAGTGTCAAAGAATAATAGGATAATAAATAAATTCACATTATATGAAATTTTTTGGAATGAATTTTACTAAGAAATGCTTTAAAGGAATATGAAATTTTTATAAGTGCCGTGAAAAGGGTCATCAAGATAATTAATGAAAGAATAAAAAACAATTAAATGATGCTCAATACTTCAACTATATTGAATTAGGAAATTATTTAAATC
The DNA here is from genome assembly GCA_963277665.1 of Viscum album. Taxonomy (NCBI): domain Eukaryota; kingdom Viridiplantae; phylum Streptophyta; class Magnoliopsida; order Santalales; family Viscaceae; genus Viscum; species Viscum album. The sequence goes on along the minus strand of OY728141.1, from coordinate 392,881,360 downwards.
AATTTCACTAATTTTATGTGAATCTACCACAGAAGAGTCCACGGGGTGATGATTGAGCATATGTGATCACTAAAGCTGATGTAAAAGTGCCCAATAATGCAATGGAAGGTATAATAATCCAATATTTAAATTTATGAAAATATTTATTTGATTATTGATCAATTCATTCTTTTATATCAACTGATAGTTCCCTGAAAATTAGATATTTACCTTTGGATTTAATACGGGGGTTTTTAGTCAAAACCCCAAAAGGATATCTCATTGTAACAAAAATGTGTCGGGTCGTTCCCATTCCAGAATACAAAGATGAATTATTTTCTAACATTATCATCAAACATGTGGTTCAATTTGATATAATTATCGGTTTGGACTAGCTTCCAAAATATGATGTGAAAATTTATGGCAATAAGAATAAACTATGATTTCTAAGGAAAATGTTGAATTCCTATCTTTAGAGAAGAAAACTTTATCATCTGATTCTTATCTAGATCCACCACATGTAGGTCTATGGAATGAAATTCATTTGGAGGATGAGATAACATCATCTATGGATGAGTAAATTAATCATCAAATTGAGGATATACCAATTTCTGAGGTATACATTGATGTATTTCCTATGAAATTACCTGAACACCACCCAATGTGTAAAGCTATTCTTACCATTGATTTGATCCTTGATTTAAGACCAATATCAAAGACTCCTTGTAGAAATTCCACTTTAGAATTAGTGGATTTGAAGAAAAAAATAATGAATTTGAGTAATAAGTGATTTATTTTCCCTAGTGTTTCTCTATGATGAGCCTATATTCTCTTTGTTAAGAATAAATATAGATCCTTGGGGTTGTAAATTTACTATAGATAAATCAATGATATTGAAATAAATATCAATTATCCTCTACCTCACATTGATGATTTATTTTTATCAACTTTACGGTGATCAATAATTTTTGAAGATATAACATTATTCTTGGTATCAACAATTGCATGTAAAGAAGGATGACATTCCGAAGACAGCTTTTCAGACAAGTTATGGATATTTAAAATTTACCTAAGATCCATTTGGATTTACTAATGAACCCTATCTTTTCAAGGATCTAATGTATAGAGTATTGAAGGAATATCAGGATTATTTTTATAGTATTCATTCATGATATTATAGTTTATTATAAAATCTATGAATACCATGAGAATCACTTTCAGATTATACTTGAGACTCTCATAAGGAAAGAGTTATATGGAAAATTTTGAAAGTGTGAATTCTACCTTCAGAAAATGACTTTTTTGTGCCATATAGTCACTAAATATAGAATCTCAATTTATCCTACACGTACAAAGGAAAACCATGATTGGGATATTCCAACGAACATAACTATGGTACATTGGTTAATTGGTTTAATAGGTTACTATCGATGTTTCGTTCTGAATTTTCCCTAATTGGATAAGTCATTAACCATGTTCACATGAAAATGAGTTAAGGTTTTATGGACAAAAGAATGTGTAGAATGTTTTGATGAATTGAAGAAAATAATATTTAGTACTCTGATTTTGAATTTTCCATAACGAAATGATGGTTTTGTGATATACAATGATTTCTCGAAGAAAAGAATATGTTTTTTCTTATGAAAAATGATAAAGTTATAGAATATTAATGAAGGTAGTTAATGACCCATACACAAAATTATCCATCTCTTGATCTTGAGTTAGCACCCACAATCTTTTCTCAAAAGATATGGAGTCACTATCCCTAAGGTTAAAGATGCGAGAGATATATTGATCACAAGAGTTGGAAATAAATCATAACACAGAAAGAACTCAACATGAGGAAAATATGATGGATTGAGTTGCTCAAATATTTTAATTTCTCAATGGACTACCACCAAAAAAAGAATATAATGTAGAAGATTTATTAAGTATGAATGATTACGGACTTTTGAAAAAATGAGTATTAAAAAATGATCCTTTATTCAAGGATTTAGTAAAGATGGATATGTGAATTTTTGAGGAAGGGTAAACATCACTCCTCTTTCGAATTATTTCTAAACCATGTTTTCTATAGAAGATTAAATACTCTGAATCTGTAGATGATAATTTTTAAAATAAAATTAAATCCATTAAGAATGGATGATTGGAATATTTCATGTATGGGGATAAAATTCTAAAATTTGAAATGTGTTTCTATGTTCCATAAACAATTGAGCTAAAAAGATAACTATTAAAATATACCCATGGATCAAATTTATCTATTCTCCTTACTAGTACAAAAATTTATAGAGACCTAAATAAATATTTTCGATGAGATAATATGAAGTGGGAAATTTTTGACTACGTGTCAAGATACCTAGTTTTTCATTATGTGAAGAATCAGATATATTATCCAATATGATTAGTGGAAACTCTAGATATTCCTATGTGGAAGTGGGATGAAATTACTAAGGACTTATTCACTGGATTACCAAAGTCCCCAAAAACAATGATATGAAATGGGTTATTATTGATCACATTACAAAGTAAACACATTTTCATTCTATAATAGAATACTTACCTCTTGAGTGACTAGAAATGATCTATATTAATAATTTTATGGGATCTGATGGTTCACCTAATCAATTTTTTTGGATAGAGATCCCCATTTAATAAATAAATTCGGAAAGAGTCTTCATAAGGATTTGGGCCACATAGCTAAATTTTTATTTATATCCATTGTTTTTAATTATATTTTGGTTCTTAGTTTTTATCTTGATTTCTGGGTGTTCTGGATTTAAATTTGGTGTTTCAGGTGTTCTTGATTTAAATTTTTAGTCATGGAAGTTTTGGGTGGTATTTGGCCTTATTCATTGTTAGTGTGAATATATGGGGAGCAAATGGATAGGTGGATAGTTTTTGAAACACATAGTGTCACTTATTTTCATATCCTTGTTTTTATTTTTACGCATTTTTCTTTTTTGTTTTAGATATATATTTTTCCCTAGATTCCCTTTTTATTTTTGGATAAAATGGAGTGTTTTGGGTGGAAAGACCAAGACACATGGTTGGCGCACAATTAGTGTAAAACATGTGCCCAACCCATGTAACCATGCAGTAGAAGGCCTATCCTACCACATGGTTACCTCATGATCATGTGCCTTGGATGAGGTAACCATTAACTCTAGATAGAGAGTGTGAACGGTTTCCACACGATTTATTAAACTATGTAGACTAACCATGTGCATCATCCAGGTCATTAAAAATTTCTCTCTTATCATAGGTTTAACTCCTTTCCCACCTTATTTCTACAACCTGTTGGGATTTCATACCCTAGTAACACCTACACCTCCTTCATCCTCTCTCAAATCTTTGATTTATTACCGAATTTGGTGTGGTTCTTCATCAAATCATCATGTAACCCCTCTTTCATCTTCTAATATCCCTCTATTCTAGGGTTTTATCCCTTATTTTTGGGGTTTTCACTGCTCTTGCCCCAGGGTTTCAATTTTACAATTCTATTTTTACATTTTTGCGTCGATCATTTGATTAAGGGCTCATTTCGGTTTCTTAATGGTGCAAATAAGGTGTGGTTGGATTTTGGAACCATTTTCTATAAATTTCTTCACATGAGGTAGGTCAATATGTTCTTAAATGTTTCTTGATGAATTTATCAGGATTTATTGTGTTCTTTAGCATTTTTTATGAGTTAGAAGTGTGGTGAAAAATTATTTTTTGAAAATACTGGATATAAAATTTATTTTAATATGGAATTTACATTTGAAAATAGTGCATTATAGATTTAATCCCTTGATGTGTTCTTTTGTAATGTTTTATTAATTGTGCAAAAAATTTGTTAAATTGGGTTTGTGATGAGAATCATAGTTTGAAAGAGTTTTGGTGTGCATTTTGGTTTTGAATAGTGTTTGGGTAATGAAAACAATAACATTCGTGTGTGCAGTGCCTTGTTTGGCTTGTGCAATGTGGGAGTGATATCATGTGTAAAATTTCATACTTGTTGAGCACTAAGGGAAGCCAAGGTAGCTAATAGGGTGTGCTTGGACTAGTTTTCTACTGATATAGAGGTTCTATAACATAGTTTCACTTGTCGAGATTGATATTTACAACAGTAACTAAATATTGCTGTTGATCAGAGACTATGATAATTTTGGATGTTTCTCCTCTCTAGTGTCTCTAAGAGGAGAACATATATGGTTCTGGTTCCTATATCACTTTTCATTGAGACACAATGTTCTTGTTTCTCATCATTATCTAGTACCCATAGGGCCTCTACCATATTATTTTTCTTTGACTATGTTTCTCTCACCGTCGGCATATGAGTTGGATTTTCGGTTGCTTCAAAGGTAAATGTGTTTTTTTAAATATTACTCCTTCTAAAGTTGTTTTCATTAAAACTTCTTTCCTTTCAACTGTTCTATAACTTCCATTATTTTATTAATACTTAAATTTTATTTTTCAATTAACATTTAGTGCATGGAATATATTCTTGGGTGCAATCCTCTTGGTCTTAGGATCATATCCTACCTACACCTTTGGGGGTATTTAGACTTCATAATGTTTGACATAGGTAAGGGAAAGTCTCTTGGTGATAGTGGTTCAGGTTTCAAGCTATCTTCTAGGAGAGGTGTTGTGGAGGTGGCTTGAGGGAGATGCCCCTTGCCTTGTGTTGGTTTTTGAGTTAGACTAGCTTCACCAATTTGTTCGGTCCTTTTTGGATAATGGTTTAAACACTTGTAATCCAATTCTAAAAAATTATTTAAGGCTTGTTTGGTTGAATTTTCAGATTCAGTTTATTAAATGTTTCTTGTTGTTTATGACAATAATTTTGGTTTTATCATTCTAAAACATTGTTTTGGATACCTGAGAACTTGTTCTAGTCTACTATAGTAGAATAAATCATAATGGTACATAGAACTATCAAGGTTCATATATCTTGTCATGCTAGTGCTTGATCCACATCATAAATATGTCTGGTATCTGCCTAAGAATGATCAATCGTCTATGGATCTGCCCTGATCTATCTATTCCTTGAAGATTATATGGTCTTAATGAAACCAAATATATACCCTGTCGTTTGAGTCATCTTTGACTGAGTAGACACTCCCCTGGATTCCAAAGATCCTTCCCCACTCTTGTATGTGTATGTCTTCCTATAGAAACTCAACATGTTCCCTATAATTCCACACTGATGAAAAGGACAAGTAGGATATGTGAAAGATGGTCAAGTGTTCCCTAACCTCCCACATGGATTTCACACAATATATGTTTCATCAAAATCTATAGAAGAAAACTGCTTAGAAGGATGGCCTGAACTACCACCTCCCTTCTTCCCTTTCTCACCCCGCTTCCTCTTTTGATCACGGTGAAGGCCAATAGATCTCCCTAGTTGTGCACAAACTACTAGAAGTTAAATAAGTTAACTAAAAATAATAAATACCAATTTCAATGAATTAAATATCTACTCGACCAGATTAAAGGTTCAAATTTTTTCTCTAATATCCACTTTCATTCGGTTTACCACCAAGTCAGAGTGAAAGAGGTTGATATTAGGAAAACTAATTTCTAAAGTAGGTACGAACACTGCAATTATCTGTCCATGCCTTTCAGGTTGACCAATTCTCAATAATTGTTAATGGAACTCATAAATAGGGTGATCCACCTGTATTTAAACTTTTATCTATGGTATTTTTGGATGAAATCCTAGTTTCTTATGGAAATTATGAGGATCATGATAATCACATGTGTATTGTTTTGAGCACTCTACGAGATCACTGCATATATGAAAAGCTGTCAAAGTGAACCTTTGGGATCAATGAGGTAATGTTCTTGGGTCATGTGATATCAAAATAGGGGGTTTCAATGGACCTTGGAAAGATTAGTTTAGTTATGTCATGGGAGCAGTCGAAGAATGTGTTTGAGATTAAGAGTTTTAACTTCCTGGTAGGTTTTTTAGACGGTTTTTTCGTGATTTCTCTCAACTTCCATGTCCATAAGCACACTCACTCATAAATGGGTGAAGTTTTAGTGGATCCCAGAGTTCTAGGAATCCTATGAGGAGTTGAAGAAGTGGCCGATTTCTATACCAATAATCATATTTCTATATTCTGGGAATGGCTACATGGTATATTGTGGCACTTCAGGTAGATGTATTAGTTGTGTGCTTATGCAGGGTGATCACATCTTGGTGTATAGTTCTCATTAAATCTAATAAATGACTAGAATTACCCGACCCACAATCTAGAGTTAGAAGTGGTGATGCATGCTTTGAATACATGGCATCACTACCTCTTTGGGGAGCTGTTTTTGGTCAATGCTAATCATAGGAGATAAGACTACATATTCCCACAAAAGGATCTCAATCTAACACAGTGTTTTTGGATCAATTATCTGTAGGGGTTTGAAATTTTCATCATTTATACCCCAGGAAAGGGTAATGTGGTGGCCTATGCCTTGATCTTGAAAGTTCCAGTGCAGACATTAAGGAATCCCAGTGGTGAGTGGACTTTGAGGGGTCTCTTTTCCCAAATGCACTTAGAGACTAAGGAGCACAGTGGAGGTGCATTCCTGGAGAGTTTGTATTTTGATTTATCTCTTATTATGTTGGTTCAGTGGGAGTAGCCTGGTGTGGAGTTGTGTTAGTAGTACAATCAGTTTCTTCATGGTTGGGAGACATACTCTGATTGGTCATTGTCTCCCATGGGAATTTTTTTTTCAATGGCTGTTTCATGGTGCTGTAATCTCTAAGGAAGTTAGCCATGTAGGATTTCCACATATCTCATTGGTTCGTTCATCCTAGAGAAACCAAAATTTATTATGATGTTCTTCTATAGTTCTAGTGGCCAGGTTTGGGACATGACATAGCTGAATTTATATTGAGATGTAATACTTTTCAGCCGGTGAATGTTGAGAATCAAATGCCCTCTAATTTGTTATAGATGTTTCCAATTTCTACAAAGAATTAGGATGAGATATACATGGAATTCATTATTGGCTTACCTCATACACCTCAAGGAATGAATACTATTTGGGTAGGGATACACCACATGGAAAAGTCATCTGACTTTTTTCCAATCAATGATTTAGCGATGGTGGATAAGCTGGGACGATTGCATCTTTAGGTGGAGGTAAGGTTTCTTGGGGTTATATAAACAATTGTTTTAGATAAATACCACATTTTACCTCTCTATTCTTGGAAGTCTTTAAAAATGAATTGGGGTCACAGATTAAGATGACTTTGGAATACCATCCTCAAACGGATGGTCAGACAGATCGGAAAAAATATGATTCTGGAGAACATGCTTTTCACATGTGTTTTGGATTTGGGGGACTATTGGATAACCATTTGGGGTCGGTTGATTTTTTTTATAATAATAGTTACCAATGTTCAATTCTAACATCTCCCTTTGAGGTACTCTATGGTCGTACTTGTTGGTCTCTATTATGTTGGGATGAGGTAGGTGATACCTCACTTTTGGGACCAAAACTGGTAAAAGAGATGTATGAGAAATTCAAGATGACCAAAAAATAGTTATTGAAAACTCAGAGTCACCAGATTTCATATTTTGGTCAACGACATTGGGATCATGAGTTATCGGTGGGTGTAAAGGTGTTCTTGAAAGTACCACCTTGTTTGGGTCCTTGTCACTTGGGGAAGCATGGAATACTAGCGCCGAGGTACTTCAGACATTTTCAAATCTCTAATCACATTGAAATGGAAGAATACTGGTTAGTTTCCTTCTTAGTTTACATCAATTCATGACATATTCCACATCTCCCAACTAAAGAACTATATTCCAGACCCATCTCATGTGTTGAATTGGGAGGATATAGAGTTAAAGCTTGATTTTTCAGGGTTTAAATGACCTATACAAATAGTGGATTTCCAAGAGAAGGTTTTTCATTGAATGTTTATTCCATTGGAATGTGTCCTTTGGAAACATTGGAATGATATACATGGGACTTGGTAGAAAAATTATTGGGTCGAACAAGTGTACTCATTTATATTTTTTGAACAAGATTCGAGTTGATGTTATGTTTGTAGAAAGCTTTCATGGTGGGGAGAATATTCACATAGGTGTTTTTATTTTTAGTTATTTTTTCCTTTTTATATTTGATCTATATTTTTCACAAGGTTTCCTTTTATCTTTTACAGATAAATAGAGGTTTTTGTGTGGGCAGACTTAGGTGCACAGTTGGAGCCAAGTTAGTGTAAACCTTACACCCAACCCAAGTAACCATGTGGTGGAAGTAAGAAACTACTGCACGACTACCACATGGTCGTGTGCCTCAGCCTAGGTAACCATGTGTTATATAAATATTATTTTCTATGTTACCACATAGTTTATTAAAACATGTGGACTAACCATGCGCGACATCCAATTCATAAAAAATTTCTCTCTCCTGTTAGGTTTAACCCCTAAACCACCTCATTTCTCCTCACATTCACGATTTACTACCCTAGGCATGCCTCACCCTCCATCCTCATCTCCCATATCTCTGATTTCTAAATATATGTGGTGATGTTATTTCTGGAATAATCAAGTAAGCCATATTCCTTCTCCTAATCTCCCTCAATTCCAAGGTTTTCTCTCTTCTTTTTGGGGTTTCCTCTGCTCCAACCCTAGGTTTTCTATTGTAGGTTTCTATTTTGACAATTGTGGGTATATATTTGGATTTAGGGCTCTCTTTGGTTTCCATGTGGTGTGAATAATGTGTGGTTGAAATTTCACACCATTTTCTAGAACATCTTCTACCCAAGGTAGGTGATTCCATGGTTAAACATTTCATGATGAATTTATTAGGGTTTCATGTGTTATTTAGATTTTTTTATGAGTTATATGTTTGGTGTGACTGTATTTTTTGGAGATATTGGATATACAATCGTATTTGAAATGGACATTACTTGTGAAAATGGTGTATTCTTGATGTAAGACCTTGTTTTGTTCTTTTGAAATGTTTTATTAACTGAGTAAAAAATATATCAAATTTGGATTGTGATGTGAATCATATTTGGGAAGAGTTTTTGTGGGCGTTTGGATATTAAAATGAGTTTTGGTTATTCAACCAATAACATTGGTTTGTGTAGTGCCTTGTTTGGCTTGTGCAATGTGGGAGTGATATAATGTGTAAAATTTGAAAATGTTGAGCACTAAGGGAAGCCCGAGTAGCTAGGAGGGCAGACTAGGAACACTTTTCTAGTGATACAGAGGTGGCTACAGCTCAGTTTCACTTTGCACGATTGATGATGACAATAATAACTAAATATTTATGATGATCAGAGACCACAATATTTTTGGATGTTTCTCCTCTCTAGTTTCTAGTGCAAAATAATTTATATGATTTTTTTCTTGTAACACTTTTCACATAGATAGGAGGTTATAGGGTCCCATTGCTAGCTAGTACCAATAGAGCCTCTCCCATGTTTCTTACACTTTTACTACATTTCTCTCACCATCGGCATAAAATGTGGATTTTTGGGTAATTAGAAGGTAATTGTGTTTTCATTTTAAATATAATTCCATTAAAAGTTGTTCTAATTAAATATGTTTTGTTTTAAATTTTTCTAGAATTTCCTTTCACTTATTTTACTTGAAAGTTTATTTTTCAATTAACATTTTGTGCATGAAATATTATCTGTGGTAGCATCCTAATAGGCTTAGGATTACATCCTACTTACGCCTTTCTGTGTAAGTAGACTTAGTAATGTATGAGATAGGTAAGGTAAATGATCTTGGTGATGGAGGATCATGTTTCTAGTTGCCTTCTAGGAGCGGTCTTGTAGAGGTGGCTTGAGAGTGATTCCCCTTTCCTTGTGGGGGGTTTTTGAGTTGGACTTTCTATAATTTTTTGTAATGTCCTTTTTAGATGTTGGTTTAAGAACATGTAATTAAACTCTTAAAAATTGTTTAAGGATTTTTTGGTTGAATTTTAATATTTGGTTTATTAAAATTTTCTAGTTTTTTTATTCTTATACATTTGGGTAAATCATTTGGAAATATTGTTCATGATACATGGGTACTTCTTCCCTCCCATGAGGACCAGGAGTTCCCTTCAGACCATCCCATAGACCAAATCTGATTTAATTTCATATGGAATCCCAGCTTTGTTTATTTCACTTCTCTATGGGGTGAGTTTAATGAATGGTATATGCACTTGAGTTATAAGTGTTTTGGGCTGAAAATGGTGATGTTTGGGGGATTTTCTCTATGTTTCATGGTTTTGTTACATGGTTAGTTTTACCATAAAACCAATCTATGAAGGGGTTTCAGGGTTAGTTCACATGGTTTAACTAACCATAGAACCTATGTTTGTAGACCGTGAAATACAATACAGTGAGAAATCACATGGTCAGTAGATGGTATGTTGAACCATGAGAGCTTACTATAAAACCCACTTTGTAAAGGGTATTTTTGGGTATTATCATTCTTTCTAAATTGGGTTTCTTCCCTTTGACACCCCACTCAAGCTCCCCAACCTAGATGCCTCTAATAAATAATTTTGTCTCCTCCAAGATTCATTGAGGTGATTTTTATTTGTTTTCATGGTGATTCTTCACCTGGGTTGAAAATTTAGGGCTCTATTATCTTTCTCATTTTCATTTAATCCATTTTACCTTTATCCTCTAACTCTAGTGGCTATGTTTGTCTGATTTTCATACCATGGGTGGAGTGAAATTTGGTTTTCTTCATTTTTAGAGATCATTGTTGGCGTTATTGCATCTAGAAACCATTGTGGATTTTTTCGATTGGTATTCATTGAAAAAGATATGATTTGAGGTATGATCCCTTTACAATTCCCTGTAAAATTCACAAATACATTGATTTATTAATTTTCATAGCTTCTTTGGATATCAATTATTTATATATGATTTTTAAAATTAATTTTTGATGTGAAATGAGGTGATTTATGCTTGGATTTAATTTTTTGAAATTAGTGTATTTGGTTTTCAACACCGATAGATGGAAAAAATGCCCAATTGGATCTTATAAATTCCTTTTGGATTTTAAGTGATGGTTTGGGTTTATTAAATGGTTTTCCAAAAGTGTTTTTGTTTTTTAAAGTATATTGTGTGTGGTTATTTATGAAAATAGTTTAACATGTGATGGTTTGGTGAGGCCATGTTGGCACTTTATAATTGGTTTCATCGAAAAAAACTCCTTGGATGGGTCCTCACATTATTGGTTGATGAGATATTTGAATGTCCTCTGTTTTAGAATTTCCTTATGAAATGATGTTTTAAAGGCAATGTACTATTCCTTAGGTTGTCCATAGTGGTACCAGTTTTTGTGACTTCTATGATGGATTGTATGTAATGAGTATTTCTTGGCTTGTTTGGAATTCCCCTTGTGAACATGACATGGGAACGTAGCATAACTATGAGGACTTCTGAGAATGCTTGAAAAAATAGTACAGATTACTCACTGGCTAGTGACCTGTAGTATGAACTATATTCTTTGGGATTGTGCCAGTTGGTCCCAATCGGTTTTGTGAAATATAGAATTTGGGTGTTAGGATGTCATTGGGTAAGGCATGCCGTCGAGATGCCTCACATGTATAGTATGTTATGGATTTTCCTATGAGATCATTTGTTTTCCATCATTTTCTTTGAAATATATTATATTTTGTGGATGATTTAGATTTCATTCTTGTTATGGTTTCTTGATCACATTATCCAGTTTCCCTTGTTGTGAGATTGTATTTTATACTCTGGTTTATAGTGTTTTCTTAGTAAAAAGATAAGGTGTGGTATTCCATATGAAGGTTTCAAGAAATATGTTTTTAAGAACAAATTTCTTCTCCTTTTTTCACTTGTATGATAAATTAACATTTCTTATTTGGATCCCTCTCCCCTTTTCCCCAAGAGCTTAAATCTGCTCTAAAAAAGGAATCCTGTTTTAAATTATGAGGGAAATGTATTGTAATATTTTTTTAAATGATATGTTTATAAAACATTAATTTATATAATGTATTTAAAAAATTAAATTGATGTTTCTTTATTTAAAGTATGTTCATTGGGAATTGATTTATTTGTGCATACCTTCTATGCTTTAATTCTCTCGATTATAGTCCTCTATTGCACTTAGTTTCTATTGAAGGCTTATTATTAGGATTTATCACCTTTGGAAATGGTTGGTTATGGATTAGAGAGTGACCCCTGGGGTTATATGTATATTTTGCGATTTTCATGTTCAGTTTTGGGTTTTTCCTATATAGTTTTATTGTTCCGTTTTTTGTATTTTTTTTCAAGTGTAAATGATGCCCGATTTGGTTATCATATTTATTTTGGGATGATCTATTATTATTTGGAAACTTTTGTATTAATATTAGGTGAACTAATTTTTATTGTCACTTTTTTGATTCCGTTGGAACTTTTCAGTATCCCAGGAGGATTGAGAATGCCTCTTGTGCCTTGTCGCAGGCCCACTCAGGTGACTGGTTCAAGGTCGACCCGAGTTGGTTCCTAAAAAAATGGAATCCAATGCAGGTTGGGTCTTTATAGGGCCTTGATTTTCTAAGAACCATTAATTACATGGGAATTTCAAGGTAGATTGACTAGGACTATCAGGACATAAGAGCTTGGAATGGGTAGGACGTCATGAACCCTTGCACATTCCAAACATTGAGTTTTCATGGGATATTCAGTTTTGTTGGATTATTTTGAATCTTATGGATTTTTGCGTATTGGAAAATGAAAAAGAAGTTGGGATAGTGGTATACGTGAGTTCTCAAGGTCTGTAAATCCACGTGGATCTTGTGACATGATCCTAATATACTCCTCGTGGTGGTGGCATGATTGAAATATGACCACGAACCAAATAGACAAGTCACTCATCGACACTAGTAACCCCAAGTGAGTTATTTTGGGTCTTCCATGATTCTGAAAATCATTTTGAATATTATTATTTTTTAATTTTGAATACTTGAATTTAATATGGAAATGACTTTGTTTTCAAAAGTAGAAAATGGATTCCATAATTAAATTTAAGGAAGTCTTTAAAAAAGTGGGTTTTTGTAAAATTAATTTTTTATGTGAAATAGAAATGGTTTAATGGGAATTAATTTTTATAATAAAAATATGGATTTTATTGAAATTTTTTGGTGGAAAATAGAAATATGTTTTGAATAGATTTTTAGAATTCATTTTAAACAATAAGAAATGGGGTTTTAGTAAAATAATTCTTGATGAAATGAGATTTGTTAAAATAATGGAAATTCAAGAAATGATATGAATTGATTTTATCATGGTACATGTTTTTTTTATCATTTTATATTATGTGTTTTGGATGATTCAGATTTAATTTTTCAGTTTTGGGGTGTTTCCTCTAAGCAGACAGACAATGAAAAATTTGGAAAAACCATGAGAGTTGCTCTTGGTTACCATGAATGCTTTTCTTTGCTTCTGGTTGAGGGTGCACGACCCATGAACGGTTAGTAAAACCATGTTTAATTCATGATATAATCCACTATCTTGGGAAAAAAACATTCTGCACAGTTGGCTAAATCATCATAATTTTTTTTAAACTCTGTGAGTTCCCATGTTTTCCACGAAGGGGTGCATGGTTGGTGAATGGTTTGGTAAACCCTATGGCCAAACCATGACCAGTTACCAAGTGTCGTAAAGATTTGAAAATATGGTTTGGATGATCTATTTCGAAAGTTTAAAGGAATATGTGGTTATCTTATGGTATTTCTACTTTTTGGGAATGATTTTTCTTATGTAGTGTTTTGATATCTTGGATTCTTATTGATGGTTTTGTATTGATTGATTGATTTTTTTTTCTTATTATTAGTGTCTCCCACTAAAATATTAGATCAATACTGAAGGTGAAACTATGGGTGCTACACCATTATAAAACCATCCAGTTGATCAAATGATAGACTACCTTATAAAAATTCAAAATTTTAATCTTCCTCACTTTTATTGTCAAAAGAATCTTCTCGAAGGAGAAGAGTGGATGCATAATATTTAGAGAGAAATCGGTTTCCATGAGTTTACAAAGATATTAAATGTAAATATTTATAACTTTTTTCTCGAAGGTCTAATAGTGAAATGGTGTAAGTCGATCTCTCAAAACAATCATTGGGAAGATCTTACTAGGGAGTTCTTCAAGGTTTTATTTATCTAACAATACTATTTTGAGATGATGAAGGTAAGGGTGGGGATAGAGATGTGATATCTTCAGCTGGGTGATGGATGAGTGTGAGAATTCTATCATCACATTATATATCTAGTTTCAAATAATATAGGGTTTGTTTTTTATTATCCCTTGAATGCGCAACATTTTGAGTATGGGCTTCATCCTGGCCTACAATTGAAGGTGTCAAAGTTCAACTTAACCTCTTCTTCGGATGTGGTAAAGTAATATATTCATGTCAATGTTGTGTTAAAAGGAGTTCTTGAGATGGATGAACTTCTTCCAGTATCTGGAAATAGTGAATAGAATCCCATTATGAATAATAGGAAGTTTTCTAAATCTAGTAATGATGGTATGGGAATTGAGGGACTTTTAGATCCTTCATCAGCAGCTTCTGGGCACAATATCATGATGTGTAATCATCATGGTAAGCGTGGTTATAAGAATTAATCTTTTCTATGTGCAGAAAATACCCTCCATGATTTTGGGAACCTAAGACACTTGAAATGATTATATCAGGGTGTTTTCAGGAAGCTTTATGTTTCCAGATATATCTCTTTGAAAGACACCGTAGTCTCTTAGTAGAAGTAGGGAAATGTATGGGCTTAGTTTAGAGTCTATATCATTTTAATGTTTATTTACTATAATGATTGTATGCCATGGTATTTTGTAGAATTTAATTCTATTTTAATTTTAATAATGGATTTTTTAAACCCCTTTTGAACATGTATTTCAATAAAAGAATGTTTGGTAAAATTATGAACTATGAGTTTTGATCCGGGATTTTCAGCTCCTGACTGCAAGGCAGTGGATGCTTTAAACATTAAGGCTCCATCCAGAGGCCTTGGATTGAAGAAATCATGTATTTATGAATCCTTGGACTATGAGGTACCTAATTATATCTTTTTTCAATAGTACGAGTTTGTAGATAGTTTAAGGTCTTTTGTTGTGACTCTTCCCTTAGACACCCCACTCAAACTCCCATGACTTGATTCCTCTCAGGGATCATTTTTTCTCTTCTAAGATCCTTTAATGTGATTTTGAGGTGTTTTTTAGTGATTCATCACCCATATCGAAAGGTTAGGTCTCCCATCACTTTATTATTTTATTTTCTTTCATTTTAAATTACTCCTTTAACCCTAGTGGAATGTTTTGGCCGATTTTCATACCAAGGGTGGTGCAAAATAAGTTTTTTTTCATCTTTAGGGTTCCATGTGGGTGCTATTGCTTCCTGGAACCTTTGTGAAGTATTTTCAGTTGGGAATTATTGATGGAGATGCGATTTGAAGTAAGATTTATTTGAATTTCCCATTTACATTCAATAATACATTTCTTATGTATTTTCTCTCCTTACATAGATATCGTGTAGTTTTTAATGTTTTTTATAATAAATTTTTTTATGTGAAATGAGGTGATTTTTTCTTTATTTAATTGTTCTAAATGGTTATATTGGGTTTTTCACACAAACTGCTTGATGAAATACCCCTTTGGTTCTTATAAATGTATTTTGGATTTGAAGTGATGGTTTTTTTTATTAATAGGGTTTCCAAATTTGGTTTTTTTCTCAATGTGTCTTATGTGAGGTTCTTTAAGAAATGAGTTTAACTAATGATGGTTGTACGAGGCCTGGTTGGAACTTTAAAAATGGTTACCTCAAAAAACCCTCCATGGAATGGGTCCCCACCTAGATGGTTGAAGAGATGTGGGAATTTCATCATTTTGAAACATTCCTTGTGAAATTATAGCTTAAATTCACTAGTCCATTCCTCGAGGAGGAAAAGTGGTATGGTTTTTTGTGACATCTATGATGGCTTGTATGTATAGTTTGTTGCTTTCCTTGTTTATAATGCCCCCTTGTAAACTTGACATGGGATCCTATTATATATATGATAACTTTTTAGACTTCTTTCTACACTATTTTACATTACGCATGTGATATTTTCCCTTGTTATATACTAACTTCTTTGGGATTTTTCCACTTGGCCAGGCCAAGTGTGGTATGATTGAGCATTTGGGTGTTATAATGTCATCAGGTAAGGAATGAATTCAGGACGAGTCACATGTATAGTATGTTCTATATTTTCCTCTAAGCTCCTAGGTATTCCTATATATTCCCAGGAGTACAATATCTTCGATGAATGATTTAGATGTGTTTCCTGGTATGGTTTCTTGAGCACCGTTAGCCCATAACCCTCATCATGTGATCATAGTCTATGTTCATGGTTTGTTGTGTTTTATTAGTAATAATATAATGTGTGTTTAATCAAAGCAGGTTTTGAAGAAATATGTTTTGAAAAAAATGTCTTCCCCTTTTTCACCTGTATGATAAATAAAAATGTCTCATTTTGTTCCCTTAACCTTTTTCCCCAAGAAAATAATCATAATATATGAAAGGAATCTAGTTTTAAATTAAGAGGTAAATGGATTGTGAGTTCAAACCTAAAATTTATTTTTATTTACATAAATGAATTGTGTTAGGAATTGATTTATTCAGGCTGACCTATTGAGTTTTAATAATCATTCCAATAGTTCTTTATTGTTTTTTATTTTTGTTTCTGGTTTCATATTAGGTTTTATAACCTTGGGAAATGGTAGGTTATGAATTGGAGAGTGACCCTCATGGTTATATGAATATTCCATGGTTTTTAGGTTCAGTTTTACTTCTTTCATGTGAAACATTGTGATCTAGTTTGTTGTTTTTTTATTTCAGGTTTAAATAATGCCAAATTTTATTATCATACTTATTTTGGGATGCTATATTTTTATTCCATAGATTTTGTTTATTTATATTCGGATAAATAATTCACATTGTAACATTATTGATTCCCTTGTCACTTTTCACTAGTCTGGGAGGATTAGGAATGCTTATCAGGCCTTATCGAAGGATGACTTGGGTGACCAGTTTAGGGTCGACTAGGGTTGGCTCATGAGAAACTGGTATCATATGTAGGTTGGCACTTTATAAGACCTTGATTTTAAAAGTTCTTTTTGTTACATTGGGATTTCAAGGTAGAAGGAGTCAGACTATTATGATTCAATAGTTATGGAAGGTATGGATTTCATGACCCCTTTATCATTTCGATCCTCTTGTTTTCATTAGAAGTTTGTTATTTTTAGTTTCCTTTGATTATTATGGATTGTTTTGTATCATGGAATGAAAATTGAGTTGGTCTAGTAGTTTATATGATCTCATAGGGTTTGGTAAGCCATGTGGAGTTGGGGACATGGTAATAAAAGACACCCTATGGAGTTGGTGTGATTGGCATATGAACACCAACCATATGGCCAAGTCACCCATTGACACAAGTTACCCCATGTGATTTTTTAGGCCTCCCCTGATTCTGATATTTTTAAGAACTCTTCTTTTGAAATTGTGAATACTTTAATTTAAAGTTGTAACTACATTTTATGGAAAGTGGAAAATGGATTCTCATAATTTATATTCAGGAAGGCTTTAACCAATTGGGTTTGGTAAAATGATTTTTTGGGGTGAAACATGAAATATTTTAATAGTATTTTATTTTTATAATCAAAATTTCATGTTTATTGAAATCATTTGATTGGAAAACAAAAAATTTCATGAAGAGAGTTTTGGAATTCATTTTAAACAACAAGAAATTTGTTTTTACTCAAATTATTTTTGATGAAGTGATATATTTTTAACAAATAGAAATGTATTGCATGATATGAATTTATTTTATTGTGGTTTATATTTCTCTTCTCAATTTTCCTATTGATTTTTGGGAGATTCAATATTATATTTTCAGTTTTGGGGTGCCTCTTCTTAGTACATGATCAATCCACATTTTAGGGAAACAATGTTACTTGATCAAGGTAATTGTGAAATATTTGGTTTTATTCTATTTGAGGGTGAATATACCACACAAAATTTGTCAAAACATGTTTGAAACATGTCAAAATCCACTATCTCAAGATAGAACCATTCTTTATGGTTGGTACATGGTTTGTAAACCATGTAGCCAAACCATGTGAATGTCAATGTTTTCAAGTAAGGGGTTCATGGTTGGTGTACAATTTGGTAAATCGTGCGGCCCAACCATAAATATTTCCCATAAGTCATAAAGATTTCAAATATTGGGTTGAATGTTTTTATTTTAATGTGGAATGGATGTTTTGGTTAGCCTTTCATATTCTTGTGTTTTGGGAATTAGGTTTTTTATGTAGTATTCTAAGATTGAGGATTCTTATTGATGGTTTGGTCCTGATTGGGTTATTTTATATCTTGATTCATAGTATCTACACCTAGAAAGATGTGAAAGATACTCAATGTGCAGCTATGAGTAGTTCACCATTATCTAACAATCACGTTAATTATCCCATAGACTACACTCTCAAATTTCATAATATTAATCCTCCTAAATTTTATATCCCTGTCGGTCCTCTCGAATGAGAAGAGGGAATGTGTAATATTAAGATAATATTCATTTTCCATTAGTTTCTTGAGTCATTAATGTTAAATTTTTCTAGTGTTATACTCAAAGTCCCATCATGGAAATAGTGGAAGTAAATTTATCAAAATAAGCCTTATGAAGATCTTACATGGGAGTTCTTTAAGGTTTCGTTTATCCAACAGTAATTTTCTGAGTTGATGATGATAAGGAAGGTGTTAGAGATGTGTTTTCTTTATAATGGTGTTGGATCAGTCATGGAGATATATAATCTCTTTGATGATCTAGTTCCATATGATTTTGGATATTTTTCAGATAATCCCTTAACGATTCAACATTTAGTGTATGTTCTTAGTCTTGGACGTGTCAGAGTTCAACTTAACCTATTTTTACGATGCAGTGAGTCATGTTATTAATTTTTAGCTATGTTAACAGGAGTTCTTGAAATTTATGACCTTTATACAATCATTATTAATGGTTAGGAGAATACGAGTAAGAAAAATGAGAATAAACCAGAAGCCAGTGGTGATAGTAGGATTATTAAGAGGCCTTTAGATCATTCATCAACAGCTTCTGGGAACAATATAACAATGTGAAATATATGTGGTAAGCTTGGTTATAAAGTGTTCTATTTTCCATGTGAACCTAATAACTTCCATGCCTGTGGGAACCTAGGTCACTTGCAATGATTCTCTTGGGGTGTATCCCGAAAGCATCATTTCGCCGGATCCAACTCTTCAAAAGACACCTCAGTCTGTTAGATGAAGTTGGGCACTCTTTGGGATCAGTTTAGAGTCTCTATCTTTGTAATGTTTTTTATTATAACTATTTTATTTGGGGGTGTTCATTTTGTTTCATTCTCTTTGAATTATATTAATAGATTTTGTCAACCCCTTCAAAAAATCAATTTTAGTGGAAGCGTGTTTTTGAAAATTATGAACTGTGAGTTATGATCATGTATTTTCAGCTCCTGATTTCAAAGAAGTGGATTATTAAAACATCTAGGCTCTGACCATAGCTATCCGAGTGAGTCCAGAATATAGTTAGGAATCCTATTAGTGTGATGGACCTTGTTCTCAATTTTATTGTCAGTGTGGGAATAAAGGCAGTTTAAGGTCTCTTATTGCGACTCTTGATTCCCCCCATTTTGGTGGGTGTTTATTGATCTATGTGTGTGTCTGCGGGGGGTGTGCAGGGTTATAAATTGTATCATGCCGAGTTTCCCACATTGTATGGTTCAAAAATGGTGGGGAGACCCATATTGTGTCTTTATTAGATTTCCCATATGATAAATAAATGTGATTTGTTTTATAATGCTCGGAAGTCCATTTGGGCCTTCCCATATTTATAATCTGAGTTCTCTGACGAGGTAGCTTGTGAATAGGTATTTTTGTATGGGGTTGTTCGTTCTGAGCATTTCCCTCTAATATAACATTGTGATATTGGAGTAGACCCAACCACTTTTTTTAAATGAGGTTTTAGATGTCCTCATTCATGCTTTCCATATTGTTTTGATAATTGGTTTTGGTTTTTTGAATAATTTCATGTAGAAGTAGGTGTTTCTTCTAGGAGTTCTCCAAGGTGTTCTTTGATTTTAGTAGTTGAATCGTGTGAGTGTGTGAAATTTTATATTTGATTGATCAATGAGAAATTTTGTTGATTTAAGTGGGAGGAAAGTGTAATGGTGGAGTAAATTTTAACACATAGATTTTAATTTCCATCCACTTTTTAGAATTATATTTCGGTTTTTAGTATTTATCTTGAGTTTAAGGTGTTCTGAAATTTAATTTGTTGTTTTGGGTGTTCTTGATTTAATTTTTGACTCGTGTTAGTTTTGGGTGGGGTTTGGACTTGGTCATTGTTAGTGTGATGGTATGGGGAGGAAATGGATTGGTGGAGTGTTTGTAAAAAACCCTAGTTTCACTTCTCTATTTGGTGTGTTTGATGGATGGTTTATTACCTTGAGTTAGTATAGTTTTTGGGTGAAAAGGGTGATGTTTGAGGTCTTTTCTCCAAGTCTCTTGGTTAAGGCACATGGTACAGTTAATCAACCAGCCAATGTGTGTAGGGGACACATGGTTTAGTCAAATAGTACAACTAACCATGTAACCTAACTGTTTATCTCGTGTATCATTAGAAAGTGGGTAACCACACCGTTTGGGCCGGGTTTGTTAAACTATCTAATCTAACCATCAATCCCACATTGAAAAGGGTATTTTGGGGGTTTCTACTTCTTTTTAAATAGGGTTTCTTCCCTTGGAAACCTCACTTGAACTCCCACAACTTAGACACCTCCCATAGAGTATTTTATATCCTCCAAGCTCCTCCAAGGTTATTTTGATGTGTTTCTTGGCTATTCTTTACCTGAATCAAAAGGTTAGGGCTCCCTTATATTTATAATTATCATTTATTTCATTTTATCATCCTCATTTAACCCTAGTGTCCATGTTTGGATGATTTTAATACCTAGGGGGGTGTGAAATTGGGGGGTTTTACTTTTTTGGGTTCCTTGTGGGTGTTATCACTTCACAAAAACATTGTGGAGTCTTTTTTGTTAGGACTCATTCAAGAGGATGTGATTTGAGGTAGGTTTCCTTTTGATTTCACATTTAAATTCAATAATACATTGATTTTGTGATTTTCAAACCTTCCGAGGATAAAAACTTGTTTTGGATGAATTTTAAAATTTATGTTTTATGTGAAATGGGGTGATTTCGGCTTGATTTTTATTTTTTAAATGGTTTTATTATGTTTTTACACCATGTTCTTGGTGAAATTCATAGTTGGATCTTGTAAATCAATTTTTGATTTTAAAAAATTGATAGGGATTCTTAAATGGGTTTCCAAATATGTTTTTGAAGGTATATTTTTTTTGTTCTTTAAGAAAAGGGTTTAACATGTGACGATTGTCTAAGGCCTAGTTTTTACATTAAACATAGTTTCATCAGAAAACAATCCTTGGGATGGTTTCACAACTTTTTAGTTTATGAGGGGATGTATTGTCCTTGGTTTTGAATTATCATTTTGTAATGATGGTTAAAAGTTAGGGGACTATTCCTTAGAGCGGTCAGGGTTGCGCTAGGTTAGGTGACTTCTATGATGGATTGAATGTATGGTTTGTTTCTTGGATTTATTGGCACACACACTTTTGAACATGACGTGGGAACCAAGAATAGATATGAGGACTTATGGAAAATCTTGTTTCACCACATTAGATTAAGGAATGGATAGTGGTCCTTAGTATGGACTCTCTACTTTGGGATTTTTCCCCTCAGTCTGGCTATGTACGGTGCGATCGAGTGTTTGGGTGTTATGATGTCATCAGGTAAGGGATGCCTTCAGGATGATTCACTTGGGTAGTATGTTCTATATTTTCCTCTGAGTCCTTAGGTATTCCCATGTTTTCCCAAAACTAGATTGTCTTGATTTAATTATTTAGATTTCATTCATGGTATGGTTTCTTGGACATCGTTATCCCATTAACATCATTTGTGTGATAATATTTTATTCTCGTGGTTTGTGTTGTTTAATTAGTAAAACGGTAATATGTGGTATTTCATAATAAGGTTTCCAGAAAGTTTTTTTGAGAGAATAAACTCATTCCCCTTGTTTTTTACATGAATAAAAAATAGAAATTTCCCATTTTTCTCCCTTCCCACTTTTCCCTCTGAAATTAATTCTCCTATATAAAAGGGAACTTTTTTAAAATTAATAGGGAAATGGATTGTGATTTGTTTTAATAAAATAAAAATTGTGGACAAAAAAAATTGTATAATTTATTTCAAACCTCTAATTTATGTTTCTTTTTATAATGTAATTTCATTGGGAATGTATTTTTTGGGCTTTCCTACTTAGTTTTAATACTCATTCATATAGTTATTTCTTGGTTTTACGTTCTGTTGTGGGTTTCATATTATATATTATCTCCTTTGGATATGGTTTTTTATGCAATGGAGGGTGAACTTTGGGGCTACATAGAGATTTCATGGTTTTCAGGTTTAGTTTTGGATTTTTCATGTGTAGCTTTGTTATCCAATTTTTTGTATTTTCATTTAATGTTTAAATGATTCCCAAATTGTTTATCATTTTTATTTTGAGATGTTATATTATTATTCTACTTATTTTGTTTACTTTTTTGGGATGAAATCATTCCCATAATCAATATATTTATTCCCTTGGTTCTTTTCACCTACCCGGTAGGATCAAGAATACCTCTTATGCCTTATCATAGGTTAACTCGGGTGACCAGCCCAGTGTCGAACTAGGTTGGTTCATGACACTGGATAGTGAGCTTCATTTGAGTACTGTTTATCACCCTCAAATAGGAAGATAGTCTGATGGAATATTAAAACCTTAGAAAACATGTTGAGATCATGATCACATGACTTTTATGGTATATTAGATTAATATTTACCTTTGTTCGATCCTTCTTGCAATAATTGTTTCCTTCTAGTATTCAAATTTCACCATATGAAGCATTAGATGGTAATAGATTTCGTACTCCAACAACAAAAAATTTCATGCCATACCCAAAACATGTACTCAACGCATGTACTAACCTATGATGTGTTACACATATCATTGTTATATTAGTACATGAAATACCCAAAAAATGTACTAACCTATGAATTTATAGAACCAAAAAAAGATTTTCCTTACTATGAAGATCCTATTGAGATTATAGACACTAGAGAGAAAGTATTGATAAATCAGATGACTCGACTAGTAAAAGTTATTTAGAGAAATTGTAAATTTGAAGAATCAATATGGGAACCTAGGGATGATTTAAGGAAGAACCAACCTCATAAGTTTAGAAGGAAATATTCAGGAAAATTTTTGGGGAAAACATTTATGAAGGAGGGAAGAATATAATACCTAAATACTTTATGGTATGTATCTTCTTAAATAAATTCAATATATTCAGTAGTTTACAATTCAAAAAAATTATTGATATACTATTAAGTATTAACATGATTGTTGGATTAGTAATGTAACCATTAGGAATAATTATTTGACTATTATAATAATAACATCACCCCTAAAATTATAAATATAATTTAGTAATTTTATAAATAAAAATATGATATATTTACTTCATGAAATTTTTAAATAAATTTTTCAAAATGATAAATTAAGTGTTGGGATTTTTGTAAAGTGTAAATGTTAATTTACAATTTTATAGTAAATATAATGTCTTAAAATAATTTTATTTCACAAAATATTTTTATAAATTAATATATTTTTTCATATGATTATAATATAATTTTATGGGACATTAATTCAATTTTTAATATGTTATAAAATTATTTTCAATTTAAAAATCATTATATTTCAAATAAATGTTAATTTAAATTAAAAATTAAATTTCTCATATTCATAAAATTATTTTTATAAAATAGAGACTATTTTTAAATCAAAATATTGAAATTTTCCGAGGGATATTTCTTTGTAATTTTTTAAAATATATAAATTTCACAATGAATAGTAAAAAATACAATTTCCATGTGAATAGTGTAACTTAAATTACATTATTCATGATGTATTAGTGAAATAATTATTTTTAAAACTTCACATTTTACTATTATATAATTTATTTGAAAAATTATTCATTAAAATATATAAAAAAATCAATTTACAAACCTAAATATTATTTTCAGAAACTTAAAGTCAAATGTGATTCTTTAAAATAAGAAATCTAGTTTTTTCTACTATCATTTTCAAAAAACTAACGAATTATAATTATTAAGGTTTTATAAACTCTTAAACCTTTTATATTATTTTAATATTGGATTTATATTTTCAAAATATTACTATTAAAAATCTCAACATTGATATAATATTTTATTTAATATTTTATTATAAAATACCCCTCTCCTCAAGTATAAATAACCCAACTCCCTTCTCTTGGAAAACCAGTTAAACCACATATTAAAAAGTAAAACCCATACCCATATATTCTCGATTAATACTCTTAGAATCTATATGCATGTCTTAGAGTAATAAAAATTCAAAAATTAGAGTTTTTATAGTGTCATACAAAATAAGACACACTGAGGAAAGAGAGGCCAAAAATGCATCCAAATTATGTGGTTGTTAAGTGATTAGTGGGACCCAAAATTATATATACCCCAGATAAATCAATATTTCTCATGAAACAAAACATTTATCAATAAACCCATCATGTTTGTTTCCAAATTAAATAAGATGGGTTCCTACCAGCAAGCTTAAACTTTCTTGATAGTTATGAAGATGAAATTTTTAAATAAATATAAAGAAAGCATTTTATTTTCCTTTTTTATGTTCTATTTATATTTACCAATGTAATAAGACAACCATGTATGTATCTTATTCTTCAATACTGTTAAGATTATTGATCCTTCATTATGTGAACTCTTGTATTGATGCCATTGTATTAAAACAATAGTAAACTTAGAGAAACTCGGGTCAAGGTCGTCACAAAAAATATTTCCATTGATGATTGGAATTACATTGTGATTGAATATCTCTTATATATACTCAACTATTTAAAATTACATAAAGAACCTTTTACTTTAATAATAATGTTTAGTCCAAATTAATGTAAATACATTAGGGGTGAATTAGGGGTTTTCAATAAATTAAAATGTACCTCACCAATATTTTTCTCCACCATTTGTAAGAACATATATCTCCCACAAAATAGATATAGAGAAATAAATAGAAGATATAGGTACATAATAAATTTTACTTGGTTCACCAAAAATAAGCTAATCCAATGATAAAACAATGATGATGAATTTATGTATGATACTTACTAAGAAAATTACTTATTTCTAATAAATTGGAGTCTCCACATTGACCCTATAGGTTTACAACCTTCACAAAGGTATATAACTCACATATAATCACATATAAATATGATTTATCCTTTAATATAAACAATATAAATATTCCATGAATCAAAAATGTGATTACACTATAAATGGTGTTCCAATCAGCTCCATGTTCATCCACATGATGAACTCTATAAACCTTCATTAAGATAGACCCTTATATCTTGCTTCGCTATTTTCTATAAATTTCAAACATAGATTTGGAATTTCTATCCCTCTCCTCTTGATCTATTATAACATTTTTTCTTTTTTTAGAGAATGATATCTCATAAATCATGATATAATCTACATATTTCCCCTTTAATTGGTATTTAATATTCCCTAATTAATATGGTAAATTTCACCTAATTCAGACCCTAAAATCCAAGCCAAACCACACCATCAAATATAACAAACCATATTATAGTCAACTGATAATTATATGATTTATATAACCAAGTGGGTATTTTTACATAGTGTTTATATTATCCATAAAACAAGTTCTTATATTTATAATCATATTTCATTTATTGAACTTTTTTATTCGTTTTATTATTTTTCAATATTGTTCTTTAAATAACATACATACATCCTTAGGCCCTATTAAAAACATTAAACATTTTGTGTGAGAAAAATAAATCTTAATAAGTTATATAAAAACAATGGAAAACCTTTAGTCCCTTTGAAAAACATGAAAATCTTATATAATTTTTTCTTTTTACAATATAAACTCTTAGATGAAATAATCATTTACTTAATTATTGAATAAAAATTATTCACTAATATTTTACCTTATTTATTTTATTATAAATAAATTAAAAATCATAAAAATGATATTTTCATTAAAAAATGTGAGAGCTCGTGAAAAACCTTTTTACAAAAACAATTTTTTCACCTTTAAAAGGTATAACACATTCCTTTAATCATAATCTCATTTCTGTACGATATGAAATAAAAAATATTTTTAATTTTTCTAATGTAAATCATATAATAACCATATTATAATCACGGTACATTATCATTATAACCACCCATAAAAGAATAATGGTCATGGAATAACCATCATTGATAATTTAAATATATATATCATTTGTACAAGTTTACATTTCCCAATGAGTGTGAGAATTATGTAGGACCCTCCCAACATCATAAAAATTTTCCAATAATTTTATAATGAGAAAAAATAATAATATTTTTCATTTACATGACAAAAATATTAAAAAATTTCAATTGATTCCATAAGAAAAATTTATTTTTATTATCTCATAAAATGAGAAGAAATATCATATTCTTTTTAAAACATTTAAAAATAAATAAAACAAAGGGAATGATATATTCTTTGAAAAACCATTGAAATATTTAGTGTAATATTTAAAATAAATAATGGCTAGGATTATTGGAAAGTTATTTCACATATTAAATGTTAAAATACATTCTTCGTTCACTTTTTTAAAGAAAGAAAAAAATGTCCCATATGGAAAGAAATAAAATAATTCAATTTTAAACATTTTTAATGAATGTAAAAGTAATTTAAAATGACCATTATCAATATTATATGGATAAATAAGAACATTATTATATTATTTAAAAAAATGGACATGGAAGAGACAAATGTTAAAATAATTAAAACAAGTATTTAAAGAAAAATCACCTATCTTGAGTCCCAACTTGGTTCGTATGGCTTGTACATCCTTTAATAATAAAATTATATTAATTATGTAGTTTCTTAGGAACCATTTTAATATTCATTCCATTATCATTATTTAATTTTTTTTCATTTCATTTCCCTGTTTTTTTACTAAATAAGTTATGTTTACGTTGGACATTTTGATGTTGTTCAATTCATAATCTCCTAAATAAATTTGGTGTGTTAAACTTGGTCAAAGTGTTCATTATTCCATCATCTCAATAAGCTTAAAAATTAATAATTATCATATTTATACATTAAAAGCATTTTTAGAAGGAATTTAGATAAAACATTGTCTTTGAATAATAATAATTATATCATTAATATAATTAATATTCATTAAATTAATCTATATGAAAAATCATGTGAGGAAATAATGGAAAATATGACAGTTCACATCATGGTGGTGATATTTCACATGTACGCATAAAACCACATTCAATTATTATTATTTTAAAATAATGTATAAAATTGTTTTTACATCATTATACTAAACATTAAATAATGTAATGATACTTATGTTGTCATATTTTTATTTATATAATATATTTTAATGAGTTGTAAGAATAAAATTACTTGAAAAATATTAGTTAGGAATTATATCACTTCCTTAGATAAAGTACATTGAAAAAAAATGTAAATATTCTTCATTTGGTCATTTTTCAAGAACAAAAGATATATTCAATTATTCATGATGTTGTGAAGGTGTTTATAAAGGCCTTTTTTGAGATAAATTGTTGAAAGTATGTGAAAATGTAAGGATGGTATGTAAAAAAGGATTTGGAGTTAAGGATGGTACATAACCTTTTCTAAGTGGGAGGAGTGATATCCTTGTAAATAATATAAACTTTTAAATGTTTTAATTGTGTTTTCTATAGAATGTGTATCTAATTTTGTTTATTTTTTAAAAAATGTATCATTTAGCATCATAATATACACATGAAGTAAAATTTATATATGTTTTATAGATATATTAAGCCTTACCTTTTAGTTTAACCCCCCCTAAAAGCCTTTTAAACATTACCACAATGACTAACTTTTTTATATCGTGACATAATTTTTGAGAATAAAAATGAAATTAAACAAATTACATAATTCTAAATTTATGATTCAAAATATATAATCTATTTTATAGTATTAAATTTCATGTTGTTTTAAGAGTTAGTTTTTATATAAGTACACATAACACAAAGGAAAACAATTTTTTGAAAAATGCCTTTCAATCATAGAAATGAATTTACACCAAAATAATGTATAAATTTGATCCTCATGAAATATATTGGTTTATAAATAAACAAAGGATATTTTTTAACATTAAGATAAATTCAAAACTAAAATTTTCCTTGTGAAAATTTATATAAAGAATGATTTCGGTATTTTAGAATATGATATTTTTCATTATTCACCTAAAAATTTACAATTTTTTTAAACCCAACAACATGAAACATAGCTAACTTTTAAATGATAATATATAAAAATACCTCCATTTTATTAAATTAAAATTTAAAATTTTGAAATTTAACTTTCAAATAAAAATGTATAATACATGGAATATTTTAGTTAGAATATAACTATTTCTTTTTCAATAAGAAAATTAGTTAAAATTATTATAGTGAATATAAATCCATAAAATCTAATTAATATTATATATAAGAGATATATTAATTTATTATTAATATTAAATGGGTTTTGACATTATTTCACCCTTAAAAAATTGTATTCCTCACAATTTTATTCATTGTTAAGAACTTGAGGATATTTTTCCCTTATGTATTTTTCTGATCCCTATATTTCTTCTTCAATCATACGGTTCTTCTATAATTCTTTAAGAAGTTCAATTACCATATTCTGAAACATCCAGTATATGTGGACCAGAATGTTAATTATATTTTACTTTTATGAATGATTCTATTCCCAATAAAATACATCAGGTTTCAAAACATGATATGAAATAGGTATATATTTCCTTAGTAATGAAATATGAAACACATCATATATAAGTGATAAATTTATAGGTAATACTACATGATATGTTATTGATTCCAATTTCTCTATAATTTCATACATACCAATGAATCATGAACATAATTTTAATCATATATGAATATTAATCTCACTGTTAAAAAATATTTAAAGACAACCGTGATCTCCTACCTAAAATGAAATATATTTCCTCTAGTTTGATGCATAACTCTTTATTATTATCTATGCTATCCTATTATGATGATAAATTATCATTACCTTTTAACAATATCTTCTACAAATTTTGGTGTTTACAAATTTCTATCCTAGACTTTATCCCAACATGCTGGAATTCGATACTACATTTCATATAATTATTTTAATGGTTTCATATTTATACTAAAATGAATAATATTATTATAAGAAAATTATTCTAATTAATAATATTGATCCAAACTTCCTCTAATAATCTAATTATAAATCCAATATCATATACTCCAAATTCTTAATTTTCCATAATGACTATCCATTATATTGATGGTAAAAATATATATTTAATCCTAACTCAATAACCAGATATTTATTAAATCCATTCAAAATATTAGATGAAAAATTGAGGTCACAATCATATAAATTAAGGAGGATAACTCTATATAATTTGAATATCTTGTTGGGATAAAGTCTATTATGGTAATATGAAGTCATAGAATCTCAAATAGGTAAAAGTTGCACAAATATTGTCAAATTATTGACAACACCCCATGTTGAATTATTAACTCAATATGTATTTGGTAAACCTATAAATAAATCTATGGATATATTCTCCCATTTTGATTCATGCACTAAAAATGACTGAAGAATCACCTTTAGTAGTTATCATTCTTTTTAACCAATTAACATGTCAAACATTTCATTTGTAAAATCCCCAATATATGTATATATTTTTTCCAATAATAATATTCCTAATAGTCACTTTACATCTTTTTGAAACCTAGATAAACAAACAATTTATTGTTATAATATTCCATCTATAATTCATTTTTCAACTACAACTCACTCGGTAAAAATGAATATTTCCAAATTTTATAACACTTTCCTTATTAAAATTATACTATAAAAAATATCATTCCTTAACCAATTAAAACGTTCATTACAAACCATGAACTTCTTTATGATGCTTCATAACTCATTTTCATAATGACTATTGTATTATTATATTATCCAAAAGATAAATGATTTCCAAAGGAACAACTTTTAATCCCAGATTCATTAAATCATCCAATAAAGGATCAAGTTCTAAATGTAGGGTGGTGAATGATGTATTATCCTTTATAATCAAAGTATCTTTAAAATTATTTTCTTTATGTGGTTGATATTAAATCCTTAAATCATAATCATTTATCATTTAGAACCATATTATTTCCACATGTTAAATTCATTATGGGTGAATATATACTTTAGGATTTTATGATTTTTATATATTTCACATTTATCCTAATATATAGAGTGCCTCTAAATTTTTAATGTAAATAAAAAATGATTGATAAATATCATATGTTGTATAATTTTTATCATGGATTTTAAATTGAAGCGATTCATTAGAAATTACCAAATCAATTTTTCATCAAAACAGATCCATTGACCTTCAATAAACCATCGATATAAGAAACCACTATTTCTTGATGGAAGGGATAAAATTCCTCATTAAATAATATTATTTTAAATTCCTTAAATAATTCATCATATCAAATTGTTCAGACTAATCTAACTCACTTTAGAGTTTAATTAGTTATGGGAATGGCAACTCATTATTTTGTTTCAAAAATTTGTCAGTAGTAACCCACCAAACCAAGAAATCTTTGAATCTCTATGAAATTTATAGGGATTGGATAATCTTCCATAACTATAGTTATTTTCTTGATAAATGTTTTATGAAATATTTGGAAATAATATTCCATAGAAAAGAATAATATTTTAACCAAAATTCACATTTTCTATATTTTCCAAATGAGTTATTTTATTTTAATGTTTGTTGAAAAATACCAAGATATTTCTCATGAACCTCACAACTCATAAAATATACCATAATTTCATCAATTAATACAACAAAAAATTATCAAAATACTATTATAAAAATATATTAATAATATCTATAAATACATTGGTCACAATTGTTAAATTAAGACATAACAAAGAAATGATACTGAAAATAGATAAATTGAAACTTCATCCTTAGGAGGCCTTCTTCATTACATTTTAGATTAATGAATCCAAATCTATGGAAAATATTTTTAAAAAATAAAAACCCTAGAGTTGATAATGTAATTCATCTAAATGAGTTAATATATACATTATCTTAAAAGCAATGTTTTTGAGTTGTCTATAATATATGAAAATCACTCTCTTAGTTTTTAAAAAAATATAGAGACCCCATGATGATGTTTTATTAAAGATGAGACCCTTATCAAGTAATTATTATAATTGAGTTTAAAATTAAAATATCTCTAATAAATCTGCTTTTTAACAAGGTTTTAAAATCAAATTATCATCAATAACTAAGTCTACAGTTAATTTAACCAATTAATTATTAATAAAATCAGTAAAATCATCCAAAAAATATACTAAAATTTACTGACCACATTCTCATAACTAAGATGAATAATTCCATTTTTCCAATGATACGTGAAATATAACTTTCATCATTATATTTAATAAATTTATAAGATTATTGATACTTTATCACGCATATTAATTAATTATAATATACTAATTTATAATCAGTATAAATATTTAATAGTACTTCTATATCACTATAATTTATCTTATCATGAAGATCTAAAAGTAAATCCAAACTTAGAATAAAATAAAACTCCACTAAGTGTAGTATAATAAGATTTACAAGAAAACTCCTTCAATATATAAGGATATTAATGTTATTATAAATATCTCTTAGTTTAATTCTTACACTATGATTTATTACCAATAGTTCTATATCTATTTATCTAGGTGATATTATAATTTTAAAGAAAAATATCACAAAAATAAATGAATATATGGACCCAAAATAAAAAAGGTATTGGAATAATCTGAATAAAAAATAATTTACATTTCACAACTTCATTTTATGTTCCATCATTCATGAAGGTAGTAAGAAATGAAATTTATACACCCTTCTTTTTATAGTCTGGACAATATCACTCATTCCTAATATTTATAGTAATTAAATTTTCATAATGGACCATCTAATTACCATAATAAAATATCAACTCTATATTTTCATCATGGATATTATTATTTCAATTATTAATTCCATTGTAGTATTGAGAAAAATGTACCAAATTATGACATTGGTAACACATTTAAGATCTCAAAATACATTTAATATAATACTCTTTAACACAATTATCACAAGTGGGTAATTCCATATTATTACCTTCGTATTTATTTGATGAATGCTTTCCTCATTTCCATCCTCCAGATACTGTATTCCTCTTATTGTAAAAATAGTCAACAAAACTCAGTATTTTCCCTCTAATCGTAAAAAATTTCTCCCAACAATATAACAAATGAGTTACTAATTCTTTTTGTAATAATGGTTTTAATCCTGAGTAAAATATTCAAATTTTACCACCACTATCTTAAATATAAACCAGTTTATACCAAGGAAATTTGGTAATGTTTTCTTCATAGGATAAAAAAATCCCTATATTTTTTATTTAATCTACTAATGAAAAATATAAAGGGTCAACATATGATACTCTATCTAATCAAGAACAAAAAATATATTCTCTAAATAATTTCTCTATCCTTCAGCTACTAAGGAGCCTGAGGTTACACAAAAATATGAAGCATGCATTTTCATAAAATGATTATCTATAGATATGTTATTCTATGAATTACTCATTTTATACCATCTATTAGTACCAAAATTGATGAATTTCATCAACTAACTTAACATAAAAAAAATTCTCAATTCAAATTCCAACCATTATAGGTTTTCTGTTTAGTATGGTATTATCTTATTTTTTTCTTCCTACACCACCTAACAAGTTTCCATTGGGGGAAAACAATCTAAAATAGACATATTATTATATAAATCCACATGGAAACCCTAAAATACTATTTCATTAAAATATAATGAGTGACTAGTATACACAAATAATATTTTCTTCAAGATATCATGAACACTAAAGAAATTTAAGCATTTTATTTAATAATAACGATAACTACTCTTATCATAACCAGCCTATAATTACATGATTTATAAAAGGGGTTTAACTTTTTACAACTAAATTATCATTTATTTTTATAATTTTATTAAACTATGAATACTATTATGTGAAAAATTGGGAAGTTCTACACAATGTACATTTTTTCACAAAAAATTTTTTCCTATCATTTCACTCAAGTTTCATTCATTATATTTTTCATCATTTCATGACATGTCATAATCGGCCTTGAAATTTTTACTACACAACCTTATTAAATGTAAAAAACATTTTTAAATTTATTGTGATTAAAACAATGATCAGTAATAGATATAAAAGTAATAGAAAACCATTATTCTCTTTGGATAAAATTAAAATCAATACTTATGACTTTATTTTTACAAAATAAACATTAATATAAAATAATAATTTTCTTACGCATGAAATCAACTTTAATTCCAAAATTTTTCTATATATATTTTTAATAATATTAAATGAAAAATCCTAGCCATTATAGTTTCTTGATAAACCCTTATAACTTAGGAAAACTATTCCTTGAAAAATACCACTCACCTTTAAAAGGGAACACACATTATTTTAATCATTATATCATTTCATTACCTTGTAAAATAAAAATATTTCTAATAAAACTCATATCTAGAATAGAAAATCATATAGGAATCTTGAGATATTATCCTTACAATCATCCTTACATGAACCTTTGTAAAAGAATATCCTTCACAGCTAATTCCAAAATATCTTTTATAGAGAACATGTAATTACAAATTGCAATAGAGTGTTATATCAGACCCTACCATCATAATATATAATTTAAAAGAGATATATCATGATAATAACACATAAAATATTACATTTTCACCATAAAACTCATAAAATTTTGTATTAAACCTCATAAGAAAAACACTTCAAGTTATCTCGTAAAATAAAAAAATTATAATTTTTGAAGACTTTTAAGAACTCCAAAAATAATGGGATTGAGAGATTTTTTTAAAAACCATATAAAATATTAGATGAATATTTATAATGAATAAAATCAATGATTTCCAGAAAAGGTGGTCATGTGGTAAATGTTAAATAATTTTTTTTTACTTTTTGAAATAATGTGAAAATTGATTCTTTAGAAGATTTATAAAAAGATTAATTCTTAAAAAATTTTAATGAAAGTAAAAATTAGTTATAAATATCCATTATATAATTATTTTAATTTTTAAATGGGAGGTTTATTTCTTGTGCTGAAATGAACAAATGTTTTTTTTGGGATTAATTTATATTTTCTTTAATAAAAAATGTTTTAATTTATTTTGTTGTTAAGTTCACTAAAATATATATTTGAAGTGATTTTGAAATTATTTTGTCTCTAGGAATTAATTAATTCATAATTCTATATTTTTATTCATTATCATCATTTTTTGAATTCTCTTTTTATTCCCATTTATAAATTTAGTGGATTATTTTCATGTTAAATTTTTTTACACTAAATTTAACTTAATTTACATCATTATTTTCATTTTCATGAATTTTGGATCCTCCCTAGAGGAAAGTGTTATAACCTATAGAGTACCACTATCTATAATGACATAACGATAATGGAATAAGTCATCATGCGGTGAACCAACTAATCATGACCACAATCAACCATGTTATGTAACTAAAAGAGGGAAGTACCAACCATCCTTAAAAAAATAAAATGAGTAAACAAAAACTAAACCAACCACTCTTGATACCCTCAGTCTAACATGCCAAGCTACCTTTAGGAGAAATAAAAAATAGACTTCCATATATCTCAACATTACATAGAGACCAACCAGCTATTTTAGCTAAAATTCCATAAAATATGGAGATACCGTGGTTGATTAAATGGAATAAAAGCAAAAAATCTATTATTTATCTCAACTTCATACCTATGGTCTATCAAAACTCATATAAGTCTATTTTGATAACGTTTTTCCTTAATTATTTTTACCAACGAATTTGTTGAATCCATGAATGATTAATGTTGGTTGTGCAATCACTAGATTCAAATTTGATTGAAATCTTACAAATATCTTCTAGAGAAGAACCAATATCAATCTGTAATAAGAATAATTAAATCCAGATCACCGAGTTGGAATCTTAGTTACCTAAAGATGATAATTGGTCCAATAGTGACATTAGAGAAACCCTTGAGACAAGATGGGGATAGTGAAATCTAGAGATATAAAACTTGATCTCGATCACAAATGATAAATGAGGAAAAAAATATTGAAAAATTGAAATTATAATGGTTATGGAGGTCAATATAGATTAATCAAATAGAATACTTATGGAATAAAAATATAGTTTAAGACTAAAAAACTCTTGTTCGATTGGATAATGAATATCAAAATTATCATGGTGAGCTGAAGCTATGAGATCAATGTTTCTAGGTCATTTTTTTATTATTCTAGGATGATCTTGGAGATAATGAAGTGTCCTTGAATTTATATAATTTCATTGTTTTAAGATAGAAATTTATTAAACAACATGTGTTCAATGGTTTTGTTCAAGGAATTTTGGACCATGAACTTGGATTTTTATGTTGAATGAAACATACATTGACTAAGCCGTAAATTTGTGGATTGTTTTTGGACTGTTGTACCTGATTTAGCATGCATTATTGAATGGTGTATGTGATTTGGTTAAAGTTCATCTATCATTCAATGTAAGGGTATCATTATCAGGTAAAAAATTCGAGTTCTACTTTAAGGTACTTCTATGACCTCTACTCACATCGTGGTGAAATCATCTATGTTATCGTGACAATTTAATTACATCAATCATGATCACTTAAATTATAAAATTATGTAATTAAATATAATGGTATCATAAGATTATAAATAATATTTCAGGGTATACGTCATAAAAATTCATGTTAGGTTGATGAATACTGAATAAATATCATAATCCATATCAAGATTTATTTGTAATAGAACACACATGGGTGTCATGAGTTATACGGTGGAGCTTTTCTTGAGGCACACGTGAGAGGTTATTATTAGTGATTGGTGATGAATGTGGTAGTTAAGTATGATTAGTCCAATGATACTCCCTTCGAGTCATAGGTGGATCTGGTGCATGATATGTATTTATGGAAAAATATAAGATCATTTTAAGAGAGTTTATAGTGAATTAATAGGGGATAAGGGTTAGAAATTATGGAGGACTAATCAGAATTTTTTTGGACCTAAAATATTTGGTATGAGAGGGTATAAGCTAAGAGACATAAGTTGTAGTTGGAAGTAGATATTATCAAGACACAAGATTAATCTTAATTTTCTTATTTCTTTCTATTATTATTGTCTCTCATAATAAATATTATTAATATTCGTACAATAAATTTGTTCATCAGATAAAATATTAAAGGGATATTATTGATCATGTTTTATTTTCTTACATCATTTCTTTATTATTTACTTGATTATAATCTCACCATCAATTTTTTATGTAGTAAATCTTTCAGAAAAATAGGATTAATAAAAATTTACCTTGATTGAATTAAAATAAAATCCATTTTTTATTTCTGAAATAAATCATGAGAGTAACACACAGTGTTCAAACAATAATTTTGACATAGTGATAACTAACTTAATAATTTTCATGAAATATTTCTCTATGTCTAATAGGTACTGCAGGGTTTATCCACTCATGGTGTCACACCATTACCCTAATTTATTAATTATTTATTAATTATTTAATTATATTTAGACTCATTTTTAATTTTGGACCAATTTAGTTTTATGTTTTTAAATATTTCATTTTTATTATAGTATTATGTTTGGTCCATAGTTAGAAGAAACCTTGTATAAATTGTGTGAGTGTATCTATATCTTTATAAAGCTGACCACATGAGCAAAACATGGCTTCCCTAATTATTTTTTATGACTATGTGTGGAGGTCTAGGAGTTCTAGTATGAGGAGCATGATTAGCACATGTTTTAGACAACCATGTGACCAAACCATGTTAGTGTCCCTACTATAAATATAAGCGATTTAATGATTTTACCGTATATTATTTTTTAAAAAATTAGATCAATCCCCCTACTCCCCATTATTTTTTAGTTATTCTCAAAAAGTTACTCCACAACCACACACCGCTCCTCCATTCTCATTCTATTGTGGGTTGATTTCTCTTCTCGTTTCATATTGAAACCATATCAGTTTGGGTTTTCTCCTACATCATTACCTTAATTTCTCCATTATTCCTATCCCTTTCTCTATTATTGAGCCAGACCCTAGATCAAACCCTTGGTTGGTTTTTTGGTCCAATTTCTATTTTGGCCTAATTTTAATGAAGTATTTATCTTCCTTAGTGTTTGTTTTTGTATTAAGAGTCTCCAAGGAACTTATATTCATGATTTGGTGTCTTTTTCATAAAAAAATAGTGGGTTTATTCATCATTTTGTAGTAAATAAACTAATTTATGAACCTTTAAATTAAAAAATATATTTTCATGATTATTGTAAATGGATTTTTTCATTATATGATTATGTAAATAAATTATGGAAAATGTTTTTTATGAATATAAATGGCCTTATTCATTTTCCCAAGTTTTTCATTGAATTAGAAATGAGTTCTATCTAATCTAAAGTGTCTCTAAAATCAAATTTGAATGGTTAATAAAATCAAGTTCTTGGTTTATTTTTCTGAAAAATTCATTCAAGAAAGCTAGTGATATACTGAATATTTGTCCCTACAATTGTAATTTACTTAATATTTTAATGGAATGTTTGATTTCCGAATATATTTGAAGTGGTGACTAAATTATCTTTTTCTTATATATGTCTTAGAAACAAATTCATATATATGAATATATAGGCATCCTATATGTATATATTCAAAAAATTCTGAGTGAATATGTATATTGGTTTAGGGAATATCTTTATATATATTGAGGCTCGTATATTATTGTGTGGATCCATAAATCACTTTATGTTTTGATAATTATAAATATTAATTTATTATTATTATTTAAATTCCTTAACTCCTTGAATTGTGTATTGACTAACATAGGCTTAATATTGATCATATCATAATACTTATTTCCTTAAAATATATTATTATTTCATGTTTTGATTGATCACAAGTTGTTAAAAAAGATTCATCAATAGTTACGTGGAAAAATAAGTCTTACGGGTCCCTAAAAAATCATTTATACATTTTTTTATTGTTCCCACAACACCATTTAACAGTACCCGGCATAGCCAATTGTTTATCCACAAAGACAATTTGTGAATAAATTTTTTGTTCAGAACTATTTTTATTCATTACTTGAGCTATAGAGGCCCAATTAACATGATTATTGATTCATTTAAATCTATGAAAAATCATATGGGTATTATGTCACGACCCGTCCTCGGGGCCCATCCCGTGTCTACCACAAGCCCGCCTTCCATAGGCAAGGGGTTGGCGACTAGCACCAAAGGGGTAAATCCCAATAAAAAGGGAAGGCATTGCCTTTATAAAAGTAAACAACATAATAGAGTACAAGCGGAAGCTATCATTAAGTAAAGCAGTAAACAAGTGTGATAGAAATACAAAGGGGCCTGAAATACAAGACCAACAGAAAGGTACAGCTACAACTGAATGTAAAGTACAACTCAAATGACAATAGATGAAAGGTGATAAGCAGCTCCTGGATCATCCACCACAGATCCTACCCAAAGGGTAGGTACAGATGTCCTCCATAGCACTCTGCATTCGACAGTCCGTCCGTCCGTCTCCTCCGTGTATCGACTCGTCGTGAGATCCACCTTCGGGTACCATCTAGCTCAACAAGACTAAACTACGATCAGTGTTTTCTGTTGTCTGCAACAAACACAACGAGGTGTGGGCGTAGCTCGTGCAGGGGTGAGTATAACGATACTCAGTAGGGACCTCGAGACCCTAAAGGTCTCACTAAAATCTAACAAGGATAAACCTCAAATAAAGATCTCGATAGATAACCTTTACTTAGTTGTATGCCCTTACACACACCTAAGTTATCAAGTAACCCATATCAATCATGATGAAACATAAAGGTTATGAAATCCACGAATAACCACTACTTAGGTATATGCCCATACATATACCTAAGCTATCAAGTGACCCATCTCAATCCTGAGGTAAACACAAAATTCAATGACTCAGCTCATACCAATATTTAAACATGATGTCGAAACCACAACTTCTGGAGAACTCCTCCTCTATCGAGCAGATTAGTCTTGTCATGACTCCGAGGTGCGACTCACTAACCTTAAACTGATTAAGTACTCCTCCTGTCGAGTACTGTGGGTTTTCCACCTCACAAAGTAGTGCTCCCCGCCATGGGTATGCCACATCACACAGTAGTGCTCCCCCTCATAGCCTACAAATGTACTCTTCCTGTTGAGTACCATAGGTCTGCCACCTCACAAAGTAGTGCTCTTCCGCCATGGTTCTTCCACCTCACAATGTAGTGCTCCCCACTGGGCTATACAAGTCACTCCAAATAGAATCGGACAAGCAGTCATCAGGCCCACAACTACTAGGTCTCTACACTCTGTACGCTCATCTCTGGTAGGATCTGTTCCACGAGCTACTAGTCGATACTCCAAGTATCACAAAGGACCGCCTCGTCATAGGGGTCTCAACACAACAGACGGAGCGTCAATCGGATGCCCGGACTGTGAGTTATTAGCATTTCAGTCCCTGGGACCCTGTTGGTTTCGTGTACAAACCAACCCGACAATATCTCAACTTTACTCCGAACTCCCATAGGGTATACTCATAGGGACCATTTCTCAATGTGACCACCAATGCCACTGACGGTTTGTCAAACGGTCGTCCGGTCTGAAAGTTATCGGCTTTTCATTTCTAGGGGCCAGGTTGGATTTCGGGTACAATCCAACCCAGCCATAATCCAACTGCATCCAAACCTCATTAGAAGTATGCCCGAAGAACCGTCTCATCAATAGGAATCCAACAAAGTCGACGTCTCGTCAATCGGACCTCCGGTCCTTAAGTTATAAGCATTTCCGCTCCAAGGGCCCGGTTGGTTTCGGGTTCGAACCAACCTGGCCATACTTCAAATGACATCAGTTAATCAAAATGGTCACACCATTGCGATCCATATGAAAAAACACACAAGATGGACTACCCATTGGTCCAAAATGGATAGCCGGTGAAAAGGTTTCATTTCACCGCAACACGCGCGAACCGGGCCTCGTGGGGCCTGCGCCTTGACCTCGACTTAAATATCCAAAATTGGTCTTGAAACATCTATCTTAATTCCTGGGTCACAACATCACAGACGGTTCGATATTCCGACACCCTATGAGAGAGATATGTCTGATACCAGATCCCATAATAATAATAATATTATTATTATTCTGTGTTTCGTGGACCTGAGCCATGAATCAGAATTTAGTATTCAACATTAGACATGAATCGACCGTATTGATGTCAGGATTACATCGCCAATGACGGCAAGCCAATCGGACGTCACACACATGAGTTATTGCGGGTCAAATATTTAATAATTATATTAAATCTATTATTTTCCGAGCACTTCGGGTACCCGATCCAAAAACATGAAAAAGACGTCCAATATTGGACTCATAAATTCCGCCTCGAAGTCAGGGTCACACTGCCGCAGACGGTTCGTGAAACTGAGGTCGCACAAAGAAGATACATTCAAAATAGCGCTTTATCAACAAAATTAATAATAACAATATTTTATTATTATTATTAATTATTTACTTATTTATCTTTCTAACCCCAAAATCAATCACGATTTTGGACTCCCTGTGCACTGGAATTCATCCCCCAAACCCCCATTTATCATTTATTTGTCTTTTGATTTTATCCCCACTATTATCTTATAAATCATCTCTCTCTCCAATCTCATTTACTCTTCCACGATTATGTTCTCCCAATTAGCACCCCAATCACCCGGCCTCCTTCCACAAGGCCAGAACCGCCGCCACCTTCGCCTGCCACCGAGCACCCGCACCACCCCCGGCTACCCATGCCGGCATGCCTCAAAACAGCTGCATCACCTGGCCCCCCGTCCGCTCGTCATGCCACCTCCCGTTACCACGCACCAGACCCCATACCGCCGCACATCAAGAACTAGTTGGCGGTGGGTCCGGACTTGTTCGTAGTCCTAACCCACCACGTTATTAGTTCAAATAAACACCCACCCGAATATTCTTCCATACTCGAGGGAAATAATCACGCAAACTTAAATAAACAAAAACCCCTTACCTCGAAATTGACGTCGCACATCTTCGAGTCGCGGAAGACGAACGTCACGATAGTCGGGTGTCGCGGAAGAATGGTGTCGTCCCATCAACATTGGAGGAAGAGTTGTTGATGTAACTGATTCTTTCCCCATAGCGGTGTATCCTCTCTTAACACAGAGGAAGGAGAAGGTTGGAGAAAGAAATGCTTCTGGTTCATTGATTCATGGAGCGTTCTTCACGTTCTTCGTGGAAGAACAATCCCTTTCAATATCTCCATCGTGCTCCCAACACCGCAAGTGCCAAAACAAAATAATATCCTAAGCTTTTATTTTATTCTCCCATGATATAACATTGCAATCAAATTCTAATTAATTCAAAATGACTATTGAATTAATTATGGCATTTGAGTTGGCAACATTTATGGAAGGGAGATGGAAAGGCTCCACAGAATTAATGGGAGGTGTTGTCAAAATAATCAAATGGAGTGTTAAAGGGGGTTTATGGGAGGTGAAGGTTTAGGCCTCATGTGGGTCCCACCTCAAAAATATCCTCCCATGGGAGGTTACGTGGGGTGTGGGCCCCACCCCTAACTTCCTCTTAGAGGATATAACCACCCAAATAAATAAAATGGTGCACAACCATTTTATTTATTTTTTTTACAAATCCCCAGAGAATTAACTTTCAACCCGCATAAAACGAAACTATGGTAAAGGTACCCTTCAGTGAATACTGGCGCTGCGAGTTCATCGGTGTCCTCATATTTCAATTCTGAGCACCAGTTCAAAAGTTATAAAATTCTGAACGTGGGTTTACTGAACGTACCCGAAAAAAAGTTTGAAAAATTAATATCAGTCCCCCTCGACCCACTGTGGTCAAGGTTAGGCTCTTCCTAGGTGAAACATGCCCCAATGAACCTAATGGTACTCTTTGATTTCCAATCCGAGTTACCGTTTAGAGGTTATGAATTTTACAATAAAATAATTTTCATTTATTTATTTTATTTGCGGCCAAATACTAACTTTTTCTGGTGGCTCGTGCCGGCCAAATTTAGTATCTTCTTAAATAAAGCATGCCCCCACATGTTCATCGGTGGTCTCAGATTTTTAATCTGAGCTACCGTTTGAGGGTTATAAGCATTTGAAAAATAAAATAATTTATTTAATTATTTTATTTATGATTAATCCATTTTTGGGTTTTGTCATAGGAGGCACGTGTCGACTAAACTTAAGTCGCACCTAGGGTAATCCCGCCATCTTGAGTGTAGCGGTGCCCTCATATTTCTGATTCGAGCAACTGTTCAAGATTTATTCCACTTTTTCAAGAAAACTGCTTACGCGCATTAATTTAATCTTAACAAAACTTTGACGGATCATTCTAGGCACTCCGGGCCTCGGAATCAAGCGCTGTAAGAAACCATAGACTCATAAAATTCCAAAGTATTTAGGAAAAAAAATCCCTTGAAATTTCCGGGCTTTTACATTACTCCCACCTCAGGACTTTACGTCCCCGTAAAGCTTCAACACACACTAGGGGAAGCAAAAGTGGTTCTGAGCACACATCTGTGACTTCCGCTCCCATGTGCTCCCCAAAAGGTTCCTATGCTGCCTGGGGTTTCCTTTTCTCCGACCAAGGAAAACCTATCCCATTGTTGTAAGTAAACCACAACCATTTTCCCTAATATCGTCAATCCGTGTATGAACTGTGGTTGCCCAGTCCATACCCAAACTAACGTCGTAAGGCCTCGACGCTACCACCAAGAGGTTCCAACCGAAACCCTCGCCTCAAGGGTCAGATCACACCTATCGGCGTACATGTGTTTATAGATTCTCCTCTCGAATGTATCTCCAGACGTGAGGGTCAAGTCAACGGTTTTAACCGGAAACTCTAGGTCTGGGACAAGATTCGTGGAAGAAATGATTAGTACTTGTGTCTATTAATATGGCAGCTCGGAGTAGACACAGACCATACCTCAAATCATTCTTAGAGCCCTTGCGTCACACTCTGTAACCGCATGTAGCTATTCTATTCCCATGCCCTTCACTTCCCTGAGCCTGGCATGGACTACAAAGGCGGGTGGTTGTAACATGTCGAAATGTACACCACCTCATGCTTCTCTCCAAGCTCTGCTTCCACGTCTGCTGCTCTGCAGATTCGTCTGTCCTTAACACTTCCTCTTCTTGAAACATTTTACATGCCCAAGTCTCTGAGACTAGTGCAAGTTCGTATCTTCCCTCTGCTTACATTCACTGGCTAAAACTGATCATCCCAAGAACAATCAACCACAAAGGTTCTCTCTAGCACCCTAACATAAGTAGGAATGCATAGAGGAAAGATTTCTTACTCGGATATCC
This sequence comes from Viscum album, assembly GCA_963277665.1. NCBI lineage: Eukaryota > Viridiplantae > Streptophyta > Magnoliopsida > Santalales > Viscaceae > Viscum > Viscum album. Next base: position 392,837,535 of record OY728141.1, on the reverse strand, counting down.
TTAAACACACCTCGCTTAGAGGTCCGATCTCTACAGCAGTAATCGTGTCGTAGTCATCAATTACCAAGAATGGTCGGTACACCTCGATGAATACTCAGCTACTGACATGTCATCCTAACGAAGTTGTACAAGCTCTAGAAAACTCTCAACCACCTCCTCAAGACAGTACTCAGCCGCCTGTGAGTCGGGCTTGGCTCGGAACCTGAGGGGTATCTGATGTTGAAACATGTGTAAGGCACTAAGGCTACATGAATCCTCTACCGGTAATGCTAGTTGTAACTACTGACCAATAGGTAGTGATATAGCTGGCACACTACCCGAAGGTACTATCTTAGGCATCAGTCCACGTACCGAAGCCTCATCACTATGTAGACCAACCTAATGGTCACTAACTGGGAAACACCAGTAGTTAAGATCACCATCTTCTCTACTATATCTAAACTAGGTGTAGAACTCTACCAATCGCCTCCATCCAGTCTACTACTGCCTAGAAATCTTTCTTGCCTCGTAACCTCGGAGGCCTCTGCTGTTGGAACTCGTGCAACCCGCTCTGCCAGCGTGCACTGTCCACTAGTACGGCTGGTGGCATCTGCGGCCTAACGGGTTGTGGTTATGTTGGTACACCACTCGAAGGAGCCAACATAGATAGTGGACCCTACACCGGAGCCTCATCCCTCGGTGAGCCGTCATCGAGTACTCTCTCAGAAACTCCAACTGACTATCTGCGTGGAGACATCCTGAACAGATGCGACACGGTCAAACAATTTAAACCTGGTGAGCTGACCCAGTTTGAGTTGACTTAAAGAAAACTTTTGAAACACACACGCAATCAGTGATTTCATGCACTAAGTCATAAATCAGTATTCAGGGTCCTGGTGTACAAATATGTCAGCCTCCGCACCAACACTGGACTCCCTAAACTGAAAACCACACTTAGTACCCTTAACACTATTGCTTCACAGAAAGAAAATATGAGAGTCCTAAGTTCTGCGGTCGAACCAAATCCTCTGATACCAATTTGTCATGACTCGTCCTCGGGGCCCATGCCGTGACTACCCCAATCCCACCTTCCATAGGCCAGGGGCTGGCGACTAGCACCAAAGGCGTAAAACCCAATAAAAAGGGAAATCATTGCCTTTATAAAATTAAAAAACACAACAGAGTACAAGAAGAAGCTAACACTAAGTAAAGTAGTAAACAAGTGTGCTGGAAATACAAAGGGGCCGGAAATACAAGCCCAACAGAAAGGTACAACTACAAATGAATGTAAAGTACAACTCAAAGGACAACAGCTGAAAGGTGATAAGCAGCTCCTGGATCGTCCACCACGGATCCTACCTGAAGGGTAGGTACAGTTGTCCTCCACAGCACTCCACGTTCGACCATCCGTCTGTCTGTCTCCTCCGGGTACCGACTCGTCGTGAGATCCACCTCCGGGTACCGTCCATCTCAACAAGCCTCAACTACAATCATTGATGTCCGTTGTCTGCAAAAAACACAACGAGGTGCGGGCGTAGCCCGTGCAGGGGTGAGTATAACGATACTAAGTATGGACCCCGAGACCCTCAAGGTCTCACTAAAATCCAACAAGGATAAACCACAAATAAAGATCTCAAAAGATAACCTTTACTTAGGTGTCTGCCCTTACACACACCTAAGTTATCAAGTAACCCATCTTAATGATGAGGAAACACAAAGGATATAAAATCAATGTATAACCACTACTTAGGTATATGACCATACATATACCTAAGTTATCAAGTAACCCATCTCAATCATGAGTTAAACACAAAAGTCATTGACTCAGCTCAAACCAGGATTTAAACATGATGTCAAAACCACAACTGCTGGAGAACTCCTCCTCTGTCAAGCACAGAAGTCCTATCACAACTCCGAGGTGCCACTCACTAACCTTAGACTGCTGAAGTAATCCTCCTATCAAGTACTGCAGGTCTGCCACCTCACAAAGTAGTGCTCCCCGCCATGGGTCTGCCACCTCACATAGTAGTTCTCCCCCTCATAGTCTACATAGGTACTCCTCCTTTTGAGTACCGTGGTTTTTCCACCTCAAAAAGTAGTTCTCTTCCGCCATGGGTCTTCCACCTCACAAAGTAGTGCTCCCCACTGGGCTATACAAGTCACTTCGAATCGAATCGGACAAGCAGTCATCTGGTACAAAGCTACTAGGTCTCCGCACTCTGTATGCTCATCTCCGTGAGGATCCATTCCACGAGCTACTGGTCGACAATCCAAGTATCAAAAAGGACCGCCTCATTATAGGGGTCTCAACGCAATGGACGGCGCGTCAATCAGACTCCAGGTCTGTGAGTTATTAGCCTTTTCTTCTCTGGGGCCCGGTAGGTTTCGTGTACGAACCAACCTAACCGTATCTCAACTATACCTCGAACTCACATAGGGTATACTCATGGGGACCATTTCTCAATTTGATCACCAACTCCACTGACAGTTCGTCGAATGGTCGTCCGGTCTGAAAGTTATCGGCTTTTCCGTTCAAAGGGCCCTGTTGGATTTCTGGTACAATCCAACCTGGCCATATTTCAACTGCGTCCAAACATCATGTGAAGTATGCCAGAAGAAATGTCTCATCAAGAGGAATCCAACAATGTCAACGGCACGTCAATCTGACGTCTGGTCCTTAAGTTATAAGTGTTTCCGCTCCGAGGGCCCGGTTGGTTTCGGGTTCGAACCAACCTGGTCGTACTTCAAATGACATCGGTTAACCAAACCGGTCACACCATTACGATCCATATGAAAAAACACACGATATGGACTACCCATTGGTCCAAAACAGATAGCCGGTGAAAAAGTTTCATCTCACCACAACACGCGCGAACCAGGCCTCGTGGGACCCGTGCCTCGACCTCGACATAAATATCCAAAATTGGTCTTGAAACATCCGTCTTAATTCCAGGGTCTCAACCTCGTAGACGATTCGACATTCCGACACCGTATGAGAGATATGTATGATACAAGATACCGTAATAATAATAATAATAATAATATTCAGTGTTTTGTGGGCTCGAGCCATGAACCAGAATTTAGTATTCAACATTAGACTTGAATCGACTGTATTGATGTCAGGATTACATCGCCACTGACGGCAAACAAATCGGACGTCTCACGCATGGGTTATGGCGGATCAATGATTTAATAATAATGTTAAATCTATTATTTCCGAGCGCTTCGGGTACCCGATCCAAAAACCCGAAAAAGACATCCAATATTGGACTCATAAATTCTGTCTCGAAGTCAGGGTCACACTACCGCAGACGGTTCGTGAAACTGAGGTTGCATGAAGAAGATACATTCAAAACAGTGTTTTATCAACAAAATTAATAATAACAATATTTTATTATTATTATTAATTATTTACTTATTTATCTTCTAATCCCAATATCAATCACAATTTTGGACTCTCTGCGTACTGGAATTCATCCCCAAACCCCCATTTATCATTTATTTCTCTTTTGATTTTATCCTCACTAATATAATATAAATCATCTCTCTCTCCAATCTCATTTACTCTTCCATGATTATGTTCTCCCAATTAAAACCCCAATCACCTGGCCTCCCTCCACATGGCCAGAACCGCCACAACCTTTGCCTGCCCGCTGCGCCGCCACACCGCCCCTGGATACCCACACCAGCGTGCATCAAACCAGCCGCATCACCTGGCCCCCCATCCGCTCGTCATGCCACCTCCCATTACCACGCACCGGACCCCATACCACCGCACATCAAGAACTAGTTGGCGGTGGGTCCAGACTTTTTCGTAGTCTGTACCCACCGTGTTAGTGGTTCTAATAAACACCCAACAGAATATTCTTCCGTGATTGAGGGAAAGAATCACGTAAAATTAAATAAAAAAAACCTCTACCTCAAAATTGACGTCGCGCATCGTCGAGTCATGGAAGACGGATGTCATGGTAGTCAAGCATCGTAGAAGAATGGTGTCGTCCCGTCAAAATTGGAGGAAGAGTTGTTGACGTAACCGATGTTTTCCCGCAGTGGTGTCTCCTCTCTTAACGTGGAGGAAGAAGAAGGTTGGAGAAAGAAATGCTTCTGGTTCTTCGAGTCATGGAGCGTTCTTCGCGTTCTTCGTGGAAGAACTCTCCCTTTCAATATCTCCAATGTGCTCCCAACACCATAAGTGCCAAAACAAAATAATAGCCTAAGCTATTATTTTATTCTCCAATGATATAACATTTCTATCAAATTAAAATTAATTCAAAAAGACTATTTAATTAATTATGGCATTTGAGTTGGAAACTTTAATGGAAGGGAGATGGAATCGCTCCACATAATTAATGGGAGGTGTTGTCAAAATAAATAAAGGGAGTGTTAAAGGGGGGGGGGGGTTTAAGGGAGGTGAAGGGATAAGTCTATCATGGGTCCCACCTCACAAATATCCTCCCATGGGAGGTTATGTGGGGTGTGGGCCCCACCCCTCACTTCCTATTAGAGGATATAACCACCCAAATAAATAAAATGGTGCACAACCATTTTATTTAGTTTTTTTACAAATCCCCAAAAAATTAACTTTCAACCTGCATAAAACGCAACTACGGTAAAGGTCCCCTTCAGTGAATACCAGCGCTGCGAGTTCATCGGTGTCCTCATATTTCAATTCTAAGCACCAGTTCAAAAGTTATAAAATTCCGAACGTACATTTACTGAACGTACCCAAAAAAAGAATGAAGAATTAATATCAGTCACCCTCGACCCACTGCAGTCAAGGTTTGGCTCTGCCTAGGTGAAACACGCCCCAACGAACCCAACGGTACTCTCAGATATGCAATCCGAGTTACCGTTACGAAGTTATGATATTTACAATAAAATAATTGTCATATAGTTATTTTATTTGCGGCCAAAAACTCACTTTTTTGGTGGCTCACACCGGACAAAGATAGTATCTTCTTAAATAAATCATTCCCTCATGAGTTCAGTGATAGTCTCGGATTTTTAATCCGAGCTACTGTTTGTGAGTTATAAGCACTTGAAAAATAAAATAATTTATTTAATTATTTTATTTACGGTTAAGCCATTTTTGGGTTTTCTCATAGGAGTCCTGTGCCAACTAAACATAAGTCACACCTAGGGTAATCCTGCCATCCTAAGTGCAGCGGTGCCCTCAGATTTCTGATCCGAGCAACTGTTCAAGATTTATTCCACTTTTTCAGGAAAACTTCTTACACGCGTTAATTTAATCTTAACAAAACTTCGACGGATCATTCCGGGCACTCCGGGCCTCGTAATCAATCGCCATCAGAAACCATAGACTCATAAAGTTCGAAAGTATTTAAGAAAAAAATTCCTTGAAATTTCTGGGATTTTACATTAGCTATATATTAAATTTTTATTCTTTTAATAAATATATTGATATTAAACTTTATAGAGGAATGGATGGTAGATTTATTTATTTAACTACATCAAGAATGGATATCATGTTTAGGGTTTTATTATGTGCATAATTTCATGATGACCCTAAAGAGAATAATTTTAACTCTTTGAAAAGAATAATTAGATATAGTTAAGGAACTATTAATTATGATTTTTTATCCTAAATATAACTACTTTGATTTAATATCATATCCTAACTCTGATTTTGGGTCATGCAGAATTCACAAAAAAAAGAACATCTATTTTGATTTATTTTATTGGAAAATTATAATGTTCATGATATTCTATGAATAAATTTTATTTTTCCCTATATACTATAAAATATTAGTATATCTCTGATTCAATTTTTTGAGCCCAAATATTATGGATTAGGCTAAATTTATATGAATTTTATATTTATATTAAAAATTTGGCTATTTTTTCTGATAACACATCTAAAAATTCAACTTCTAAAAATACTTTACAACATTATAGAAAAAAGTATATTGATATTAGATTTTATTTTATTATAAAACTTCAGAATAATGAAGATATTATTTTTGATTTTATCCCTCCTCTAAATCAACATACATATATCTTTACTAAGAATTTAAACATTAAATTGTTCGAATATATTATGTTGGAGCTTGTCATGTTATAATTTTTTTATTTTTATGTTCACATGTTTTTATGAAATGTCTGAGTATGTAGAAATACTAAAATTTCCAAATTTACATGAATGTTGTCAAATATAGAATTTTTTAAGATTACTTTTTTTACATTTTTTTATATATTTATATATTATATAACTATTTTGAAACCACTCATACATCAATTATGATGTTAAATTACTGTGTAAACCTTTAGTTTTTATAAAATATTGATTTTCAAAGAATTTGTTATTTTTATAAAATATATTTTAAAAACATCTATTAAACATATTTAATTATAATTTTAAATAGTGGATGAAATTATTTTGGCTCCTGGATACTTGTTTAAAAATAATACATGTTTATGAAAAAAATTATACGAAATTTATAATCATCATTTTTTCATTAACTAATAACAAACAACCCATTTTTTTAAAATATTATATTTTTTAAAATTTAAAATAGGTGGAGATGTTTTTGAAATTAAGAATAGTTTTTTAAATATCAAAATAAAGGATAATGTTGAGACACTCCATGAACCACATTTTGTTTTTATAATTAAAATCAATTATTTTTAATTTCATTTAACTGTATTTATACCATAAATTTTGTACTGACTAAAGTATTCTTAATATTTATCATATAATAATATTTATTTCCTTAAAATGTCGTATGATTTCATCTATTAATAGTTCATAACTTATTCAACAAGTTTCATGAAGAGTTCCTCAGCTAAATAAGTCTTTTTGGACATTAAAATATTATTAATACATGATTTTATCTCTTCCCACATATCAATTTTACTATAAACCTAATATTCATTTTTATACACATAGAAGATTTTTGAACAATATATGCAATTTTGCTACCAATTTTTATAAGATTTTTTATTCATAACATGAGTTGCAGAGGTCCTATTATAGGGATTATTAATTATTTTGAAAAATAATGAAATTTTATAGATATAATTCAACTGGACCCAAATATAATTCTTCTATTTAATATGTCTGTTTTAGGAAATTAATGTTAATAATTATATCTATTTAAATATTTTAGACATTTAGATACCTAATAAATTTTGATATATGAGAAATTCACTAACAAGAATTTACTACTAAGACTTATCTATGTTGGTTTACTTATGTAATCAATTCCATTATGTAAATTTCACCAATGTGAATCACTTAATTGAATTCAACTACGTTAATAGAAACACCATTCTCAATTTATCTATGTGTTTTAATGAAATTTATAATTGTTGTTGTAGAATATGAAAAAATTACAGGTTTTATAAATTGATTCATAGCTTTATATGATTAATGATTATTTAAAATATTTAAATTGTTATAATGAAATTATAAATTCAAAATAATTATGTAAAACCTATGTTAAGTGTTTTTTATTGTTTTAAATATGTTTTTATGCATATAAAAGGGTCTTTTATTTTCAATCATGAAATATATAGCTTGAAATTAGATTTTTTTGTCATTTTATATTATTTTCATTTATTCTAATATTTATAAATTAATATCAGTTCATATAAAACTTCTCAAAAAAATTTCAAAAATTTCAATGCATTTTTTTAATAATCTTCATGTTTACTACTTTTTTTTAAATTGAATTCTTTTGAATTTCATATTTAAAATACAAACATCTAAATTTCACAGGTTCATTCATTAAACAATTATTATTTATACTATTTACATTATTTACCAAGATATTTCAATTAGTTTCAGTTATTATTTAATGTTTTCAATACTTTATGTCAGTTGAATGATATTTAACCAATGATATGATCTTTTCAAACTCTCCCTTCTAATAAAATAATATTATTTTTGAGTTTTAAATTCTCTAACCACTCTCAGGTATGATTATTGTATTTTATTAAAAGGTCATTGAGATTTTCTACTCTATAGTTAGAAAGTAGAAAAGAGATCTTGTGATACTTATTCCATGAGATATTTTATATTTTCAATTGATACAGTGAGGGGATTGTGGTTTTGTTGATACCGCGAAGTGTTGTGAATTTTTAACTTGTCAAACATTTCTCACCACTAATAGATGATCTATGAAGGGTTAAAAAAATTCGTCATTTTTATAGACTTAACAAGATGATATGATCCTATACTATAGAACATGTACCCATAATTCTATAAAATATATATATATTTCATCCTGGTTTCTTGAGTTTTCAACACTTCATCACATCTTTCATGTTTCTTCACTTTATCTGTATTATTTTACATACAAAAATAATTATCTATCATTAGGTTCTAAATATTATATTCTAAATTCAATACCATTTATGTTGTGTCTCTCAACATCCAATGTTAGGGTTGTAATTAGGCTATGACTACCTATACAAAATTCAGGGGTCTTTTGGTTATACTTCCATTATAGAAATCATGTTTCAAAAGGGTTATGATTTCTCTTCAAAAATCATATTAGTTCACAATGTATCTCTCACTAAGTAAATAGGAATTGGAGTAGGCCTGATCCACTTTAGAAAAAACTACTATAAAAAATCCATTCATTATTTAATTTATTATAATAATTATTATCTCTATTGATTAATCATTATATTTTTATTATAAATTTAATCGATTAATTTAAGAAATTTTAATTCGGATTATTCACCCCCTCTATGTCATCTATCATATTTATTATCTGACCTAACACATGTCCCTAAGTCTATGGAGTGGTTTTGAACATGAATGACTTGGCGTCCCAAACCTGGTTCACTTAATAGTAACCAAACATGGTTGTCCACATGACCTTAAGTGAACCTCCGCATACAAAAGTGGATGTTGACTATTAGTGAGGTTTCATAGAGAAATAGTGGGGATGATATACCCTCGTGATTAGAGTGTTGCACAATAGTATAATCATATTAATCAACAACAGAATCATAATAGAAAACTGAACAATAGAATAGTAATAATCCCTCATATAACAATCATGTAATCACATCCATTAATTTCATATACAAAATTATGATCATGGAATGTAATAATAAAAGTAAATACAACCATACATGGAATAAGATACATATATTTAAAAGTAAACCAATAGAAACAAAATGTCCAAAATGACCATATACAAATAGAATCACAAAGCCAAATCATGGTCATGTACTCCCCTCCTTCGATGCTATAAAAAATCAATAATTAGAAACTCGACATTTTCCCCGGTCCCTACCTTCATCCAATAAGTCTATTCAGATACCAAATGGAAAAATATGTAGTGTGTAAGATAAACTTGAAAGGAAACCACTAACAGTGTTTAATTATATCTAGTCATTGAATATATATTAAATATTTTTCTCATAATAATAACTTTATAAATTTTGTATAGTAATAAATAACCCGCATAGGTCCATGTTCTCATCAAACACCCGTCCTCTACTACCATCTTCATCCTTAGCAAAACATTATTTGAGAGATCAATTAAAAGTGATTTAATTATAATTAAGTCTCGGTGATTTGATTATAGCCTAGCTTTCCACATGTACCATATCTAATATGATGTATATAAAAATGATATCAGTAAAATTTAAGGCTTTTATATAATCCATGTTTATTCTTTGGCTTGGAAGAAGCATCGTATAATAATTTCATATAAATATTTGAAAGCAACATTATACCATCCTTGGCATTCCAAAGCTACACCCCAGGTATCCCTCTAAGAATATCCTGAACAAACTCTTTACAATCCAATTCTAAAAATCCATATTAGGAATTTTGGTATCACTCTAGGTGTGGTTAAATGTCACCACCCACTGATTCTGTCCATGTCTGTCAATATAGGGAGTCCAAGTGTCACTCATGTGGTATATAATAATATTACCTGTGAGTCTATGATTGGTAGTTAACAATGTTTTTCTACGTATCACGTAGGAAAAAATAAGTGTCTTCCCTCTGAGTTTATCCATGGAAATAAATAATGGAGTCCATGTATCACTCATACACATACGAGCTAGCTATCAAATGAGTCCATCCATGACATTCATAAGAGAATCCATGTTTCACTCAAAGAAAATAATAATAATTTCCTTATAATATTTTAATTAATCAAACCCAAACATTCCATATATGAAAATATTATATTGAAACCCACCACATACTCTAGGTGTGTAAATATGAATGATCATGGGTCCAAAGTATAACAATATCATTTTTGTTCAGATTTGTGTTCAATTATCTATCATAATAGACAATCAATTTACTCACCTCAAAAGGGGGGTAAAATCAAATCACAGTATTAAAGGACTATTTTCACTAAAATACTCTCATCCATATTCATTTGGAAGTAGGATATAAAGTGAATCATAAGAATAAGAGAGAAGTATAAATGGACCAGGGACTAGAGATATGGTCTTCTATTCCCCCTTTATTCAATTAAATTTACCATTTTATATATTATTTAACAACCTTTTACAAGGGGTAAATGTAACACATCAAAGGTGAATAAATTCATATTCAAACCTTGGTGGTTTAATAAATTTATTCAACACAGCCAAAGGGGTGGTTTGAATTCGAGGTCGTTAACCATTATTCACACCTCAAAGGGTCTCTTTGGTCTTATAGGTCAATCCCATTCATCTAATTTAATTAAAATCCCAATTTATAAGTATTTATATGAAGATCCAACATGTGGATTGACAAAATAATATATAAAAACTGTGAACTGTAGGAATAAGAATTAGACCACCTACCTCGTTTTGGTATTTCTCTCATCTCCCATTATTTTCCTCTAATATAGGCTAGAACAAATGAAATTGAGAAATGAGAAAAATACATATAAAATAGGTCATATGAGCTCATGCCAAAATAACTCCATATATGATAAGAGAAATAATGAAATGGGAGAAGGGAATATATAACTCACTATTGGAAATCCAATAAGACAAATAGTGGTTCTATTAGATTTAGGATTTTAGGGATATTCAAAATCCTAGTTTATGGTGTGAAGAAGCTGTCAAATGGGAGGAGAGGTTTTTTTGTTGTAGGATAATGAAAAGAAATTGAGGTTTATTATTTTATTTAGGAAGAAATGGTCATTATTCCCAAGTATAAAGGGGTTACATAATTTGGCTACATAATAGGATAAACCATGTTCCAATCATGAGCCCAATACTGTCACAAGACCCCCCCTCACATGTTTAAGGTTCTTTGTTAGAAAAACCATGTGTGATACATGTGTTTATCTCCATTAAAAAGTCGTAACAAAACACCAGGGCATATGGCCTGGGTAAAGGGTTATATCAAACCATGTGGCCCATAATATTACACTAGACCACCCCTGATGGTTTGATCTAACCATATAGACTAGGCATAACATTTTACAATAACTATATGACCCGGTTGTCTCCTCTAAAATCTTAGGTTTTTGGATTATGAACAATCCCTAAACATCCTTGTTTTCCCCCATCACCCCACTAGGAAATCCAATATTGATAAATTTAAAAAATTAAATATAAACTAAAAGGTTTTTGTACCTCATTGAGAATCATGGGTTTTTCAATCTTACCCGCTTTGTGAAATTCATCCCAAAATTTCCCTTCTAATGAAGGTAAATTTTCACATGAGAATATCTTCGACCACTAGGAGTAGACATCATCCTCATGCTACTAATCCCCTTCTTGAAAATTACCATTCTTATTATAATGATCCTACTATTCTTACACAATTATTACATTAGTTTAAACAAAAACCACAAAAAAGTTTTATGAAACCAGAATAAAAAAGTTTAATGTCTTTGGAAAATTAATACTATACATAAAATTTAACAAATAAAACATATAAATTTATTTAATTTCTTCCTATAAAGGTTTTTAGTGTCCCTGATGTTCTACATAGTAGAAGTATTCATTTAAGGATATTCATTAAAATAATGGGTAAGCTAAAAGACCAGTAAGAGGTTGAATAAGATAAATGAAACATGGGAGAGAATAATCATCATTATAATATCATAATAAAATAATTTCCATCAAAATAATGAGTTGAAACGTTATATAAAGTCATGCAATGTGGAAATGCATAAAAATGAAACATCATGTCTTAGTAGTTAACCACCACACATAGTTATGAATAAAATTTGTATAATGTTCATGAATATTTCAATTTTTATTAGGTTGTACATCACATTGACCAATACTTTGGAGAACAGTATAATCCTCTATGCACCCTTCACATCATAACATTTACATATTCAATATAATTTCAGACACACTCATCATATTATAACATTTACATTACCATGCATTTCATATAGAACATATATCAATCTTGGAAATAAAATAACCCATGGAAAGGCGTGGCTTTCATTTCATAAAAAAATCATTGAAAAACATTGGGGTTACCAAAATAAAGATTGAATAATATACTTGGAATAATAATCGTCAATCATGAGTGAGGACAAGACAATCTCATGAGAATTAAATGTTTTTTTTATAAAGAAGAGTTATTTTGGAAATAAAATTTCATTTTTCATTAAATCATTTTGGAAAAATATATATCAATAAAATAAAAGGGTATTGAAATGAAATTATATTAAAGTAACATTAATGGAATATCCATGCTTAATATGGAGTGAAATATTTAAACCCCAATGGAAGAGAGTTGAGATCAATGATCCCCTTACATTATGTCTGAATGATTTTTTTACTTTAATATACAAGATAATAAAATTAAATTCAGTAATTAACCAATAAAGAACCTTTTATACATGAATTTGATTCATTTTTGTTTAATTTATTTCATTTATGTTATATTAGATTTGTTATAGAGTTTAATTTTATTATTCAAGAGTGTTCATTTTCTGGGTTTTCATTATTGGTTCGCTTGTATATGAGAATGGAAGTTCATGAAAATGGGAATGATTCCCCAAAATTTAAATTATATTTTATTAATGAACATAAATAAAATTAATTGGTATTATATATATTTTTGTTATATTTTATGAGTATGATTTATTTTATTAAACATTAATGAAAATTATTTAATTAGTTTTCGCTGTTTAAAGACCATTATAAGATTATATCATTTTATCTAACATCATCATTATATGTTTCTTCCAAAATAATAAATAACTAATAACAGCTATAATAAAATCTTATTTACCCATAATAATAGTTTTATGACCATCATTGAATGTGGTAGTGAAAAATGAAAATGCATCGTAGACATTGGTGGTAAATCAACTCACCAGAGGCTATATTTTCATGTTTATAAAAAAGGAAAAGGGAAAAGACTTGAAGAATAATTATTTGATAACTATAATAAAATTATAGTATACAATATATAAAAGAGTTATCAAGCCTGTTTTTTATGTTTTGGGGAGGATATGAATGAAAATAAATGGAATTGAAAATAAAATAAAATTAAAAGAAAGTGGATTTTACCCCTAGAATTTCTCCTACTTGAGAACCTCTATAGGGAATAAGGTTTGGTATTTTGATAAGACTAAGGGATCTTTGACGTGGGGGTGGGATTGGGATTAGTATTTTGTAGAATTTGTACAATTTTTAAAGAATTTAAGGTGTGACGGGAAGTGGTGGTGAGGGGTGGTATTTATATAGGAGGAGAGGGGTGTTTTCTTATTATTTTATTCATTAGTTTAAGATTTTGGCTCAAGAATGTGATTTTTTTAATTATAAAAAAAATTTAAAATTAATGAATGGGATTTGGAGATTATTGTTCTTACATCATCGATGAACCAAGGAATAAATTAGATAACTTATAATGTATATATACCCTAAATTATTATTTGTAACAATTCCCCAAAAAATCAAGTATCTCAAGAAAACCCAAAAATTCACCAATTTTTTTTTACAAATAGAATTACAAAATGAACTAAATTTTATAAAAATAGTTTTCTAAATATGAAATATTTAATTTTTAATTAAATTAATCATTTAATTGGAAAATATAGATTCTAAAATTATAAATATTTTCATAACTCTTTGAATAATTAATTAAGGCCTCATAAAATTATCTTATATTTATAAGATAACAAAATATTATTTTATGAATATATTTTATGAAAATAAATTTTATTTTAAATCATTATATTAATAATAAACATGTAAATAAACATGTATGTTTTATAAAAATAATTATACTTAATTTATGATTTTTTAAAAATTTATTTACTTGTATTATGATACAATTATATCATATTATCATTTATAAGATGCCTAAATATTATTTATACATTCATATATAAAGTTACTATTCTATTGGCCGATTTACTATTCTAATCGTCACATTACTATTCCAAATTTTAGTTTACTATTATATTTGTAAAGTTTCCTTAACTTCTATAAATATCTCTTATTTCATTCATTATTCATTTACAATATATGTATTGTATTCTATGTGTGATTTTAAGTGATTTATACTATTTCAAATATAGATAAGAAAGGAATTTTCCAATGATAAAATGTTTTGGTCACTACATTATTTCCCCCTTAAGAAATTTCTTCTTCGATATTTCATTTTACATAATATGGTAAAAACAAGTGAGGGTACTTATTCTTTATCACTTCCTCCAGTTCACATGTTGCCTCTTCGTAATTATGGTTCATCAATTGTAATTTTACCAGGTGAATAATGTTTTTAAGTAGAAATTTATCTCTATGGTCTAATATCTTCATTAGCTTCTCCTCATAAGATAGATCATCTTCCAATTGTTCCACCTATGGATTTGGTATATGTGGTGGATCTGACATATGCTTCCTCAGGAGGGATACAACAAATACACCGTGTACTTGAGACATGGTAGGTTGAAGTGCCAATTAATAGGCCCTATCTCCACCATGATAGAGGATTTTAAAGTGGACAATATACCTGGTACTCATCTTTCCTTTATTTCCAAATATCATGCCTCTCTTCCATGGTGATATGTGGAGGAATACCATGTCCCCAACCTTTAATTTGAGGTCTTGTTTATGATTTCCTATATAAATATTATTCCATCATTGGGATTCCATGATGTGTTGATAATTCTTTTCACCTTTTAGACCATTTAGTTAACCATTTATGGTCCTAATATCTTACGTTCCTTGAATTAATCCTAGAATTCATGTATTCTATATCATTTCCCATAAATGGATTTATATGGAGCCATTTGGATTCTAGGGTAGAAACTGTTTTGGTAAGAGAACTCAACTAGAATAATATGTTCATCTGATACTCCTTTTTAGTCTATATAACATGCTATCAACATGTCATCTAGTTTTAAAAAATCCAATTCACATTAATCATTGGTTTGAGGATGAAAAGTTGTACTAAAGTTCATCTCAATGTCTAGAAAATCGTAGATATCTTTCCAAAACAATGATGTGAATCTCAAATATCAATTAGATACAATTGATAGTGGTAATCCATTAAGATTTATCAATTATCTAATATATATACAAGAAATTTGATCCAGTGATAAATCTTCTACAATTGAGATAAATTAAGCTATCATTGTGAGACGATAAATATAAACCCTTATAACATTGTTTCCATTGGATGTATTTTTATGTCCAATGAAAAAATCCATGATGTTATTTTTCTATTTCCATGTTGGTATGGGTAATGGTTTTACCACCACATTATAATTTTTTCATTCAACCTTAGCTTGTTTAAATACTAGAAACTTAGATGTATATTCAGTGATATACTTCCTTCTATTGTCCAACCAATAGTTCACTCAGAGATCTTGATAGGTCCTTGTGCTCCCTGGATAAATAATGAAGGTTGAGATATGTCCATAGTTCAGAAGCTCCTTCTTTATCTCTAGATCATATGCTAAACATAACCATGAACCATATCTTATAATAACGTCCCCATTATTTTTAAACTCTGAGTATTTCCACTTTCACATAGATTCAACCTTCTTTTGAATTTCCAAATCAATTCATTGATAACCCTTTATTTTTTTCATGAGGGATGGCTATGTAATCATTTGAGATAGGATTGGTGATGTTTGTTCTTTATTTATTCCAATGTTCATCCTTTGAGAATATATAAATATTGGATCCATGTAAATTATCATCATTGATAATTTCACAGGATCCTTTCTACTTAGAGAATATGCCACTTTATTCACTTTTCTAAAATGGTAGTTGATTGAGAAGTCATAATCTGTTATGAGATCTTACCATATTCACTAGTGAATATTAATCTATTTCACTGTGAATATATATTTTAGTCTCTTATGATCATATAATATTTCACAATTCCACCCATAGATACAATTCCACCATATTTTAAACACGAAGATCACATCCACCAACTCCAAATCATGTGTGGTGTAGTTTTTCTCATCAATTTTCAACTTCCTTGGCGCATTGTTTATTAATTTATTATTTTTCATTACCACATAGTTGAATCCATTCTTAGAATAATCATTTTATACCACATAGATTTCCACACATTTCATAAGTTTGAGTGCAATAGTGGTGATAAAACTCTTTTTTTAACTATTTGAAAAAGTCTTCACATTCAATGTTACCGACAAACTTTTCTCAATTTTGAGTCTTCTTTGTTGGAAGGTTTTAAAATTAAGATAAATTCATCACAAATCACTAGTAATACCCATCTAGACTAATGAAACTATAGATATTTGTTACATATCTTGGATAGGGACACTCTTTTATTTCCATTATCTAATAAGGGTGCACAAATATTAATTTACTGGTGATAACATTCCTCCAGAATGAAAATTTCTCCATCTAGAACTCACATTTACTATACATTGAATAAATTTTCTTGCTTTTCCTTAGAAAATTATTAAAATTCTCCTCAAGTCCCTTCTTTATCTTGGAGTTTATTACAATATCATCGATAAAGAATACCATTAATTTGTTGAGGTAATCTCTAGAGACTCTATTCATTAAGTCCACCAATATTTCCATAGAATTAGTGAGACCAAAACGATTCACTATGAACTCATAGTGACCGTACCATGTTCGAAATCCATTCTTAGGAATATCCTCTTCCTCACCTTTAATTGGTTATATCCCAAAATTAAGGATCACCTTAAAGAAATACTTGGACCCAAATAGTAAACTAAACAAGTCATCAATCCAGGTAAGGGGATTCATGTTCTTTATAATTCTTCTTGAGATCATGATAATCAATGAAGAGGCGCATTGATCCATCATTATTCTTTTGAAGAGGAATTGTGAGCCCCATGGTGAAACTATTGGGAATATAAAATCCTTTTCTATGTTCTATTTAAACTAATTCTTCAGTTCCTCCAAATCAATGAATGACATTCAATACTGTGTCTTTGATATCAGAAGAGATCAAGGTATAAGTTTAATTGGGAACACAAACTCTCGATCGTGAGGAAGTCCAGATGATTCGTCTGGGAACACATTAGTGTATTTCCTCTCAAAGAAAATATATTCAAGTATGATTATATCCTTTGTCTCAATAATTTGAGATGGATATACATGCTCATAAAGTAATAATATCCACACTTGAGATGATATATCCAAAGGAGAATCATCACATTCCTTACAATTGTACAGAATTATAGGATGCTTCAATATGTGAAGAGTAATCCCCCTTTCCCTAATTTTTTTTGGTGTTGTATAAAGATATCCAATACATGACCAATATAGAATAAAACTCCACAAAAAATGAAAAGATTTTATGGGTGGTTTATCCAAATATTATTATTGGAGAGGAATATTAGCTTTGGATGTAATAATTTCCCCATTTTTTCTCACAAATAACTCAACCTACATTATTTTAGGTGGTGTTTGAATTTTTCTTCTCAACATTAAATATATTGAACAATTCATAGAATAAAAATCATATAGTAAGTTTTTTATTATCAAATTAATAACCAGTGTACCTATCACCACAATATTTTTGGGATCAATATCATCATTAGATATGTAATAAAACATACCATTATCATTTTTATTTGGTGGTTGATGATGTTGATTACCCTCAGAGATATGTTTTTTAGTGAACTGACATGCATACTTCCCTTTCTACCAATAGTTAAATCATTTAACCATGGGTGGATTTCCCCGTTAATCCATCATATCAGAAAACTTATTTATTTCTCTTCGATATTCATTAGATTGGTGGCCTTCTCTCCCACACATATAAAATTTCCCCCTCCCTTTGATGTATATCACATGATGCTTCTTCTCACATTTTTGGCATGTGAGTGTTTGATCTTTCTTTCCACATTTCTCATTAGATCCACCGTCTTGGAACTCTATATTTATTTTCTTATCTCTATATCCATGGGAACATTCTCTAAACTCCATCTCCACTTTGTAATCACATTGACCAATTTCATAAAAACTATAAATTTCTTGGATATATAGATCCTTTCTAAGGTGTGGTTTTAAAAAAATAATTAATCTATCAACTTTCCATTATTTTTTATAACAAAGCATGATGTGTACCTTGAAATACTTTTTAAATTCTTTTCGTTTGGGTTGATAGACCCACCTTCTATTTTCTTCAACTCTATTAATTATTTCTATATTATTTTATGATGATTTTAAGGTAAATACATATTAAGAAAAAATATCTTAAATTCTTACCACCCCATATCTTCAATTTCATCCTTTGGCTTGGGGTTTTTAATCAAAACCCACCATTGATCAACCTCTCCATCTAGATAATAAACAACTAGATTCACCTACTCCTTCTCAGAATAATGGAGAATAAAAAATATCTACTCCATCAAGTTGACACACTATTCCATGTCTTGGGGATCAAAATATCAACTAAATGTCAGTGTTCATTTCTACATAAAATACTAGACATCCAATTACTCTCTCTTAAGTGAAGGAGTGCGTTCCAAATTGCTCAGGTTATTGATTATATCTTTAGAAAGTTGCGTAATCATCATAATGAAAATTTTAACTCTACCTCCCAGGGTATTAGGGTTATCATTTGGGAAATCACTGAATTGTCCCTCAATTAGTTTGTTGTCCTAGTTTCTCCTAGTTCCCACTATTTTTTAAAATAGAACAGTTTGAACAAAACATAAATAAACATGTCATGAATAAATAATTTATCCATTCAGTAATTAACTCTAAATACATATCATGTGAGATCCCCATGCTTATAATTTTCAAAAAAAATTATTAGGTACTTTATTATATTTACTGTCATACTATGGGTCTTAACTGAGGTTCTATAATCTTAATTACTATTTTAACAAAACTATTCTCTAATACCATATATAGAGACCCTACTTTTCATTCAGGATTATTAAAATATTTTAATGATCAACTACATAATAGTGTTACGAAACTAGGATCCAAAAGTTTAGTGTCTTGGTAATGTTATAACCATACATAAAAATTACATAATAAAACATAAAAATTTATTTATTTCCTTCTTCTCTAGATTCTTAGTGGACCTCATGTTCTCCATAGTACAAGTATTCACCTAAGGATATAAGTGAAAAAATTGGTGTTCTAAAAGCCCAATAATAGGATGAAAAAGATACATGAAATTGGGGTTAGTATACTCATCGTTATCAAAACATAAGAAAAGGATAATCATTATAATCATTAAATAAAATGTTATATAAATGCATGAAATGTGGAAATTCATAAAAATGAAACAACATATCTTAGTTTTCAACCGACAAACATATTTGAGAATGAAGATAACCTCACATTCACACATATTTCACTTTTTCACATTAGATACATCACATTACCCAATGAATTTGAGTGTTATATAATTATAGGCACACCTGTCATGTCACAAAATTTATAATCACTCGATATTTCTAGGTATACCGTTCACATCATAACATTTACATTATCATTCTTTCAACATAGAATGTTTATCAATATTGGACATATAATAACCCATGAAAAGGAATGAGTTTCATTTCCTAAATTAAAATTTATTGGAAAAACTTTTGGTATCCCAAAAGAAGGATGGAACAACATAATTGTTATAAGGATCATCAATCTTGAGTGAGGAAGAAACAATCTCATGAGAAGTAAAAGTTTCCTTTTTAGAAAAAAAGATAATTTGGGAAAATTATTTTATTTTTCATAAAATTATTATATAGAAATGTATATCCAGAAAATGAAATGGTAGGATAAATAAATTATATTTAAGTAAAATTAATTTGACAACTAAATTTATAATGGAGTGAAAGAGGGAAACCCCAACAGAAGATGCTTGCGTTTGAGAATCACCATACCTTATGCCTGAATGATTTATTCAATTTAATATCCATAATAATGAAATTAAATTCATTAATTAATACATCCATAAAATTTTATACATGAATTGGATTCATTTTAGTATTATTATGTTCATTTATGTGCTTTTTAATGAGTTTTACAGTTTAATTTCATCACTAGGGAGTGTTCTCTTTTTTGTTTTTCAGGATCAGTTCTCTTGTATATAAGTATAGAAGTTCATGTAAAATGTAAATGATTATATATAATTGAAATTATATCTTATTAATGAAAATAAATAAGAGTTACTAGTATTATATATCTTTTCATTATATTTTATTATGATGATTTATTAGATTGACTGTTAATAAAAATGATTTAATTAATTTTGGCGGTTTTATGACCATTATAAAATTATATCATTTTATTTAACATCAAGTTTATATATTGGTTATAGAACATTATATAACCTTTAATATGTATTATAAAATCTTATTTAAGCATAATTGACGTTTTATGATGATCCATGATGGCGGTAGTGAGAAATAAAAATGCATCATCCACGGTGGTGGTAAATCAGAACACCAAAAATGATATTTCCATGTTTACAAAAAACGAAACAGGAAAAGAATTGGTGATTAAATATATCATTATCCCAATGAAATCATAGTATATAAATGAAACTACAGTTATGATGCCCCTTGGATAGGTGTTGGTGAGGATAGGATAAGAAAATAATGGAATTGAAAAGAAAATAAAACAAAAAAGAAAGAGGACTTTGCCTCTTGAATTTCCCCTCCTTGAGAAACACCTTAGGGAAAATGGTTTGGTATTTTGATGAGACCAATGGCTCTGAGATGTGGGGGTGGGGCTTGGGAAGAAAATTTTTCAGAATTTGTAAGTGTATCAAATCTTGGATGGTGTGAGGAGAAGAGGTGGCGAGGGGTTGTATTTATAGGGGAGGAGAGTGGTGTTTTCTCATAATTTTATTCACTAGTTTATTATTTTTTCTCAAGAGTATAAATAATTTGAGAATTATCAAAAAATATGTTAAAATAATTTAGTGGAGTTCCAAATTATGATTCTTACATTAGTGATGAATCAAGGAATAGTGTACTTATCTTATAATGTATATATACTATAAAATACCATATTTCACTATTCACCAAAAATTCAAGTGTTTTAGACAAATCACAACAGTTAAACCTAACCATTTTTCATATATAATTAAAAAATAAACTGCATTTTATAAACATAATTTTCATGAAATTGTAAATTTAAATTTTAATTAAAATTATCATTTAATTGGAAAATGTCTATTTGAAAATCATAACTGATTTTATAACACATGGAAAATTTAATTAAGGCCTCATAAAATTATCTTATATTCATAAGACAGAATAATATTACATTATGAGATAAATTTTCTTTTTAATAATTATGTTAATAACAAAATTTTAAATAAATATTTATGTTCTATAACAATAGCCATAATTAATTAATAATTTTTAAAATATTTATGTACTTATACTATGATATAATTATATAATAAAATCATTTATATGATTCATAAAATTTATTTATACTTTCATAGATGAGGTTACTATTCTATTTGGTAATTTATTGTTTTTAATGGTCACATTACTATTCTAAAGGTTAATTTACTATTCCATTGGTATAGGTTCCTTCACTTTTATAAATACCTATTATTTCATTAATTCTTTATTTATAATGTTTTCATTCTGTTATATATGTGATTTTATGTGATTTAAACTATATGACATAATTATAATATGGGAAATTCCTTGGATAGAAATTTTGGTTCATTACACTTCCATATCTCAACTCCTAGAGAAACTAGATGACTTCATATATCATTCATTAATTTATCAATAATATAGATATGGTTCTCCTAAAAGAATGATTATGCATCCAACATAACCTCATTAGGATGAAGAATTTGAAACTGATTAGAATGATATTAATCAAGATGAGATACATGGAAGACATTGTACATAACCTGGTACCACTAATTTAATTACAAAAAATAGGATATCAACCAAACTCTTTGGAATCATGAAGGGCCCAACAAATTAAGGTGACATCTTCCCTTGTTTTTTAATATATTTATTCCCCAGTCTAGATGAAACTCATAAGAAAAACTTATTCCCCAGCTCAAACACTAGTTGTCAATGATGATGATAAACTTATGATTTATATCTATACTGAGCTATAGAAATCAGATTCCAAATAAACTGATCCTACTCCAAATTCTCCTGAATGAGATGAGGACACAATAGTTCTCCCTCTCTTATATCAAAAAATATTATGAGTGAGGATCCTGACTTACTATATAAGTACTCATAAGGATCCACCTGTATGCTCACTTGGAAGTAGTTACTATAAGAAAACATTGTGATAGGTAAGTGTTTCTCTGAAGATTCATCGAAATGAAGGATGGATGATCAGAGCATGTCCATAAAATATTGTATTGTATTCTCAGATAAAATATCTATTTTTGGGTGATAATCTATACTCAATAGAACATTTTGACGTAGCTCACTTCTCAATACCTTCTAGATCTTTTATTTGAAGTGGGAATATTGGGCCAATATAATAGAATATGGAACACTATGGAGGTGTGTGATCTCACGAATGTAGGTCCTCTTGAGGTCATACACTAAAAGAGTCCCCGAAATAGGAATAAAATGGTTGAAATTTATCAAACTCTCTATGATCACCCATATGGAATCACTGCCCCGAGGGGAAAATGGAAAACCTATCATTAAATCCATAGTGATTTCATCCCATTTCTACTCAGGAAAAGGTAACGGGTTTAAAAGAGCCATTGGTCACTACTGTTCTTACTTTATCTATTGACAGATGAAACACTAAGTAATAAACCCAATTATCTCTCTTTTCATCCTCTACCACTAGTATTAGTGTTTTATGTCATGATACATCTTGGTAATATTGTGATGTACTTCCCATATAGTGGATTGGAGATCTTATATCAAATCTTCTTAGAAATTTGTAGGAAACAATATGTGTCCATGAATGAACAAGATCTCATCCACATCAACAAGCCAACAAAGAGGTGGGTCATCCCCAATAATGATATCCCATAGAACCAAGCCCTCAGAATTTGATAGCATCCTATTGGTCGGAGTGGACACTCAAGAGGGGGGGTGAATTGAGTTCCAATTAAAATTTCTGTTAAAAATATTTCTCTTAAAATCTCCCAATTTAAAAAAAAGTTAAACTGTAGTGAATTTATATAGATTATAAACATTCAATTAGTTTCTCAAAGATTTATTAGTTCTCAGTTAATTTAATCTCAGGATTAAATTGACTTTTGAAAATAACTTAATGGTTTACAATAAATATAAACACTTGCTAATTTAACTATCAAAGTAGCTTTAAAATAATTTATTATTTCAAAGTAACAGCAGCAGAATAAATATATAGTATACTTAGATGTAAATTAAAATGCACAGCAGATTTAACCAAGAGGTTCAGTCTCAAGATGAGACTTAGTCCTCTAAAAAATTATATAAATTGATCCACACCCTGGATTGGGGTTAACAACAGTGAACACATTGTCCGAGTACAAAGACCTCTACTACAGTTCTTCGTTGGAAACAAACAATAGCTCACAACTGTCCAGGTCTTACTCGACCTCTACCACTATCCACAGTGGGAAAAAAAGAGTTATAGAGTTTGAATGAGGATTTGAGAATCCTCCAGTTTAACACAGGAGACAATGTGTGTGTAAGATAAACAGGTTACACACACTGCTCGAAATGTAAATGAAAGAATCACTAAGATAAGTATGATTGAGTTTAGAAATGCTTTAGTGATTAGAAGTGCAGCTCTAGACTCGTTTGGTTGGTCATAATTGATTCTGAGTCCATCTCTGGTTTCTTGTTCAGAAAATAGAGTGTTGTTTTCTTCCTTGGTTCCAGGTTTAGCTTATCATCCCGAGTGCATGAAGTGTTTGTTGTTGTAGTTCTTCACTCAGGACGCATCTTGTGTTCTCCTCAAGAATAAGTTTTTTCATGTATGTCCAGGATTCTTGGAGTACTGATGTAGACTAGTGAAAAATTCTCCAAATTTGAATGTTGTTTAGCTCTTGTCTCTTTCACCCTTCATGTATCTTCTTAGTGCCTTGATTCTCTCTCTTTTTTAAAATCTATACTGCACGATCTTTTTCCTTCCCTTTATAGCTTTCAGCTTCGGCAAAAAAGAATAATAACTTTGTGCATGGGTACTAGGTACGGTTCCCTGACATGGAAACAGAGATAATTAAATAACAGTAACTGCATTAAAAACATCAAATGTAACCGTTAGCTTAATAAATAAATAGTATGAAGAGTATAGGGTTTGAATGGTTGGTCAATCATTAGTAGCTCGTGTTGGTAAATGTGTACAGTGGACTTTGTGTCACAGGGCCATCCATTAGCAGCGCTTTTGAACTTGCATCGGTAGCTCTATATACCGGCGACTTGGTTCCATCAGTATCTCTTGATCCATCAGTAGCTGTGGGTCCATCGGTAGCTGTTTCTCCATCGGTAGCTCCTTGTATCAGTAGTTGTTCGCACCATACCAGTAGAATTATACTATCAGTAGACTTCTATCGGTAGCTATCTATGAACTGGTTCTATCGGTAGACTTCTGTCTATCAGTAGCTCTGGTCTATTTGTCTGTCTATAGCTCTGGTCTGTTTGTCTGTCTGTAGCTCTGGTTATCGGTGACTGTCTGTACTCGTATTAGCAGGCTTACTCTATCGGTAACTATTGGTAGACATGCACGTCGATAACTCTATACATATCGGTGGCCTTTTTGTATCGGTGACTCTGTCTATCAGTATATTGAGTTCCAGTAGCTCTTTATCAATAGCTAAATGCAGATCAGTGACTTACACTTATCTGTTTTTATGAAAAACACATCCGATTGGGTTATAATTACTTCAGAACTCATATAAACATGGATAAACAATGATTAAAATATTCCAGATATTATTTTAATATTATTATCATCTTGATTATAGAATCTCATTGGTTTGGCATTAATTGGGATTATCAAGGTATATGAAAGCATGATTGGGATTATCAAAACAGGTGAAGTCAACAATCTCCCCCTTTTCATAATCAAAACATATAATATTATAGTTTTAAAATAGTGAGAAATTGTATAAAAGGATATATCATAATATTCAATTTTCTCAGAGAAAATAGTATGTTATAGAACATAAGTTATCATAGATATAATTAAATGTGATAGTATCAGAGATAAAAGAAAATGCAATGATATCAGAGGTAAAATTTATTGGTATCAGAGAATTAAATGAAATGGTATCAAAGGATGAAAATAAAAGCACTAGTATCAGAGGGGGAAAGAATGATATCTCTTCCTTAGAGAAAATTTTTTTCTCCCCCTTTGATACTTTCTCCCCATTATTTATTCTCCCTTTAAGACTTCTCCCCCTGGGTGAATATTTATCCCCCTTAATATCCCTATAGAACATTTCTCCCCCTTTTTGATAATCAAAAAGTGGGAAATAACAAAGAGAGTCACTTGTATTAAATGGGACAACAAATAATACACAGAGAGAAAACAAAATACAGGGATTCCTGTCAAACATCTTAGCCACTTGATCAATCCACATCCTCAATGTTAGATTTTTCTTTTGGATCAGAAGAGGAATCAGGAGGTGAGGATGCTGGTGAAGGCTTAGGAATTCTGGAAATGACCACAAGAGGCTGAGGAACTGACATTGTGTCTTGCCTGTATTGAGTAGTCCTTTGAGTGATCATAGGAGTGGGTCTTCAAATTGCTTGTGCATGAGTCACTTTATCTTTCACTTCTTTTTGAGAGGCAGAATCTTCTCTCATGTAGTATTGGACTATCTTCATTATTTCTCTAACAGAATATGTAGTAGAAAGCACAACTCTGCTCAGCCCAGATGAGTCTATAAAGCCACTGGTTGAAGCTGAACCAAGCTCCTCCTTCATCATAGCTCTAATTTGATTCAAATCTACTGAGGGATTAGAAGCAATATAACCAACAGAGAAGGTTAATGTTTTTTTGAAGTTCTTGGTCAACCCACTGATATGATTTTGATCTTGAGAATCCTGGTTTTTAACATGATCTTTCATGAATGTTTTAAAGCTTTCAAACAATGAAACCATCTGGCTTACAACACTTTTCACATATGCTAAGTCCTTATTAGTTTGGGATTTTCAACTCATTTAAGAGTCTAAAAAACAACATATTCCTCTAGATCTTTAAGATCTGTTTCTAGTCTAGAAACTTGAGCCTGGCAGTTTTTAATTTCTTCCACTATCTCACCCATGAAGATTGATAAATTACAACCTGGAGAGAGTTAAAAAGATCTTTCCAACATACTCATCTCTTCAGCAAAACTGTGCTTCATCTCAGCAACAGAGGCACTAAAATATTATTTCATCTCATCCTTGAGGGATTCCAGATCATCCCTTGTAATCATATTAGCTGGTACAATAGTAGTGGGTACTCTTTCAGATTCTATACTGACCACTGATTCAGTGATGATCGATAGAAATGAAGAGACCAGAGAGACTTCCATCTTCTTTACCTCTTCTACAAAACTGTCATTAATATTTTTCTTTAAAGTATCCAGGTCATGCATTCGGACCACATCTTTAGGAAATAACTCAGATTCAATATCATAAACAATCTTTGGTCTATTATGAGATGCCTCATTATCTGAATCTGGATAGTCCAAATCACAGACTACAAAACCTGGGTCTTCTTCCCAATCAACAATTCCAGCAGCCACTGTAACACTTCCAACATTGGTTTGATGCTCCCCCTCAATGGGTGAATCCTCAAGTAAAACAACAGAATTCTTAGCAGCATTCTCAGCAGGTCTTTCATCCTGAGGAGAATCTTCTACTATCATTCCCATCTCTACAACAGCAGGAGGTTCTTCAAAAATAGGAAAAGGTATGTTAACTTCATTTTCATCCTCAGTAGGCACTAAAGATTGTCCAATAAATGGACTAAGGCTCAAATCGGTTGACAGAGATGCTTCAATCACATGAACATCTTCTTAATTTTCTATAGAAGCCTCTTCAACAACCTCTTCAACATCCTCTTTAATAGCCTCTAAAGCAACATCTTCTTTATCTGATTTATGTTGATCAATATTTTCAGGAGCTGGAATAGGAGGCAAGTCAGGGTCCCCTCCTTCATCAGCAGAGGAATCTTCCTCTTCTGAATCATCACTGTATTCTGGATTCTCTTCATCAGATCCAAGTCATGGATCCCTCACATCCTTAGGTCTTGAAGGATGATTCACAGGATTAATTTTTTCATACACCTTCTGCTCAACATTGACCCATTCTCCTCTCCAAGGGTTCTAATTTATCCTCATGTATTTGCAAACTGTGGATGTAATAAAAAAGTAATTCTTAACTACTACAATCTCAT
The DNA here is from genome assembly GCA_963277665.1 of Viscum album. Classification (NCBI taxonomy): domain Eukaryota; kingdom Viridiplantae; phylum Streptophyta; class Magnoliopsida; order Santalales; family Viscaceae; genus Viscum; species Viscum album. Next base: position 392,809,836 of record OY728141.1, on the reverse strand, counting down.
CTTGAGACTCAGAATCCCCTCTTACTTTGATCATCACAGAAATCAACATAAAAAAGAATATTTCATTTGTCTTTGATTACGTTCTTGTCATATCTTCCATTTGGATCATTAGAAATCTGCAAAAATTCACCTTTACGCAATGTCTTAAGATGTGTAGGAGATTGATATCATGATATCTCATATTGGCAAAGTCTCCTCTCCTCGGTATCATGACATGTTGAACAAATTTGAACAAAAATCTGTTCTCTCCATCCATTTCTGCAGCAACTACTTGTCTTTGACATCTATCACTAGTTAGCTCTTCCAAAGCAGTCTCATAATCGAAAATATCACTGGTAGGAGGAATGGATCTCGAGACGTATCTAGATACACCTTCATCCGGAACTTTTAAGCACTCATCCCATTCAATAGTTGAAAATGACATCTTATTTCCATTCACAAAAGAGGTTACCCAATTTTCATTCTCAGATTTCTCAAAGGTTACAAACTCGTAAAACTGTTTCACTAACTTTTGAAAATAAATACCATTGTTGTTCGAAAAACAATCTACCCATTTTTGATCTTCAAGAACTTCGAGCACTAAGGAATTTCTAGGCACCAACCATTCTATGCACAACTCTTTTTCAATCACAATGACTCTATTATGCAGATGAGGATTCACTGGTTGTCTCCCTGACCTAGTTCTAGCAACACTACCACTTGCTTCTTTCTCTGACTTCTGCTTCATTTCTTTAGGCTCATCGGCAACATCTCTAACAGAATGGAGATTTTTTTGCCATCTCGGATTCAAAGTATTTAGGGTTCTTGAACGATTCAGGAGCTAAGGTTTGAGGTTAAATGTTTTGAGGCTCGGTGGATTGAGAAGTAGCTAGGACATTGTTTTTATCTTTTAGGAATCATAAAATAAATAAATGAAATTACATAAGGTAAAAAAAGATTCAGATTCTGGCGGCAGACATAGATTTTAAAACAGCACACTCATCGGTGAGAATTCATATCAGTGAGGTTATGTCGGTGAGAAATTCACATCGGTGAGAATTTCACATCAGTGAGGATTTCACATCGGTGAGGATTTCACATCGGTGAGGATTTCACATCGGTGAGGATTTCACATCGGTGAGAATTTCACAACGGTGAGGATTTCACATTGGTGAGAATAGTTACCGATTGAGGTTAAACATCCCTAACTCGTGTCTAATGTAACTTAATCTATCTTAACTCAAAGGTTTAGTGATGATTTCGGCTAATTGATATTCAGTACCTATAAACTCAAGAGTGATATCACCCTTTTGATAATGATCTCTCAAGAAATGGTGCCTTACATCAATGTTTTTGGTCCAAGAGTGAGACATAGGGTTCTTCGAGATATTAATTGCACTAGTGTTGTCACAATTGATAGAAACGTACCTAAATACATATCCATAGTCCAAAAGAGTGTGTCTCATCCATAGAATTTGTGCACAGCAACTACCAGCATCTATATAGTCTATCTCGGCAGTGGATAATTCAACAGAATTCTGCTTCTTACTACACCAAGATACTAAGGATTTTCCCAATAAATGACATGTTCCTGAGGTTCTTTTTCTATCCAACTTACAACCAGCAAAGTCAGCATCTGAATAACTCATTCACTCAAAGGAATATCCTTTTGGGTAAAATAAAACTAAGTTTACAGTATGCTTAAGGTACTTAAAAATTATTTTAACAGCAGGTAAATGAGATTCTTTCAGGTTATCTTGAAATCTTGCACACATACACACACTAAAGATAATATATGGTCGACTAGCAGTAAGGTAAAGTACGCTTCCAATCATACCTCTATAATTGGTTTGATCCATTGGTTTCCCAATTTCATCTGCATCCAATTTACAGACTGTACTCGTAGGAGTATTACTTTCCTTAATACTATCCAAACCAAAATTTTTTAAAAGATCCTTTGTATATTTACTTTGATTCAAAATAATACCATTTTCATTTTGAAACACTTGAAATCCAAGAAAATATTTATGTTCTCCCATTAAACTCATTTCGAATTCATTTTGCATACTCTTTGAAAAATCAGTACATAAAGAATGTTTAGAAGATCCAAAAATAATATCATCAACGTAGATTTGTACTATTAAAACATCTTTAGAAATTATTTTTATAAAAAGAGTTGGATCTGAAATCCCTTTATAAAAACTTTTTGATATAAGAAAATTACTAAGTCTATAATACCAAGCTCTTGGAGCTTTTTTTAAACCATATAAAGCTTTAGAATGTTTAAAAACTCGATTTGGAAAATGAGGATTACTAAATCTAGGTGGTTGTTCAACAAAAACATCTTCAATTATTAAACCATTTAGAAAAGAACTTTTGACATCCATTTGATATAACTTGAAATTCAGATGAGAAGCATATGCATGTAAGCTCCTAATGTCTTCTAATATGGCTATAGGTGAAAAGGTTTCCTCATAGTCTATACCTTCGTCTTGACTATATCCTTGTGAAACTAGTCTAGCTTTGTTTCTAACTATGTTTCCAGACTCATCAACTATGTTTTTAAAAACCAATTTAGTGCCTATTGTCAAAGTTTCCTTAGGTCTGTCAACTAATTCCCAGACATTGTTTCATTCAAATTGATTTAAATCTTCTTTCATAGACATTACCCAAAATTCATCATTGATATCATAATTGATATTTTTTGGATCTAGATTTTAAAGAAAAGCTTGATGTTTAACATGGTTTCTTAGAGAAGCTCTAGTTTGTGTCTCTCTATCAAGATTACCTACAACAGCATCCAAAGGATGATTCTTTAGAATCTTTGTTGATCTAGTAAAGGTAGGAATATAAATTTCAGGTTCATCTAAAGGTTCAGGTTCAACAGAAGCAGATTCTGGAATATGTCCAGAACTGGTTGTTTTTATAGATGGTTCTTTAGATTTGTCATTAAGGTCCAGAACAGTCAAATATTCATCAATATTTTCAATAGAGGTATTAGGCTCTTGTGGATCAGTTTCATCAAACTTGATATGAACAGATTATTCCACACATTTTGTTATTTTATTAAAGATTCTCTAGGATTTTCTAGATAAATAATAACCAAGGAAGATTCCCTCATCACTTTAGAAGAAAACTTTTCCAGATTATCCTTTGTATTAAGAATAAAAACTTTACATCCAAAGACTCTAAAGTAACTAACATTGGGTTTTTTATTATTTCACAACTCATATGGGGTCTTCTTATGAACATTTCTAATCAGGACTCTATTAATAATATAACAAGCTGTATTTACAGCTTCAGCCCAAAATTAAATAGGCAGATCATACTCATTATGTATGGTTCTTGCTATTTCTTGAAGGGTTATATTCCTTCTTTCTACTACACCATTCTACTGAGGTGTCCTAGGAGAAGAAAAGTTATGATTATATCCATTGTGTGAGCAGTAAGATTCAAAGTCTTGATTTTCAAACTCACGGCCATGATCACTTCTTAGAGTTTTAATATTAAGTCCACTAAGGTTTTCTACTCATTTGGAATATTTAGTAAAGAACAAGATTCAATTTTGTTAGCTAAGAAGTATACCCAAGTATATCTAGAAAAGTCATCTACTAAGACATAGCCATAGTGCTTCACATTTGAACTAGAAACTATTGATGGTCCAAACAAGTCCAGGGGAACCAACTCGAGAGGTTGAGAAGTAGAAACTTCTTTCATTGATTTAAAAGAAACTTTATGTTGCTTTCCCTTTTGACAGGGATTAGAAACTTTGTCATTTGATAATTCAAGCTTAGGTAGGTCTCTAACTACGTTTTTCCTAGTCAGTTTTCTAAGTGAATAGATATTGTAGTGTCCTAATCATCTGTGCCAAAGCCATGATTCATTATGAAAAGCATTTAAACAAGCAACATTTTGTTTGGATAAAGAATTTAAATCAACAGCATAAACATTTTCATTTCTTAAAGCAGAAAATATTAAAACATTCTTAGAGTTAAAAACATTACAAGAACCATTTTCAAACTTAACATTAAATCCATCATCACATAATTGAGAAATTATTAATAGGTTATACTTAAGTCCATCAACAAATAAGACTTTAGATATTAAAACGGAATCATTGTTACCAATCTGGCCTAGGCCAATGTTTTTTCCTTTAGAATTATCACCAAAGGTGACATGACCTCCATCAACCTTCTTTAAGATTTTGAAGCATGAGTAATCTCCAGACATATGTCTTGAACATCCATTTTCCAAGTACCATACCTTCTTATTAGAACTCTTTAAGCATGTTTCCTACAAAACTGATTTAAATAAAAAATGATTTTGGCACCCAGATCTTCTTGGGTCCAGAAATGTTAGCAATCAAAGCTTTAGTTACCCATATTTTTCTTATGGGTTTCATATAATTTACAGAATCAATAGATTTTTAAAGATAAACTTTATTTGACCTATAACCATATGAATAACTAGTTGATACATGGGAATATCCAGAACTGAAATAAGCAGAATTTTGTCCAGACTTAGAGATAAATCGAGTTTTAGTGTACTGTCTCTGTCCTGGTTGGTATGTCAAACCAGTAGTGTATTTATGTGCAACTTTTTTACCTAACAGTTGAGTAAATGTGTCTTTTCCCTTTGTGAATTTTTCTAAGTCCTTTCTAAGTTGCTCATTAGACATTTTCAGTTCAGTTTTCTCTTTTAACAGTTGATAATTTTTCTCCTTTTCAATAGTAAGTTCAGTTTTAACAGTTGTAGTGAGAGCATTTTGTTTCTTCAATGATTTGTATTTATCCTTAAGTTCATTTCATGTCTCCTCCAGCATATTAAAATATTCAGATAATTTATCTTTAGTCATGTCTTTATAATCAGAATCAGATTTTGCATCATCTCCTGAATAATACGAATTTAAAACAAGAGTATCTAAGGATACCTCAGATGTGTTGGTCATAAAACACTTATTGGAACGATTTCTTTCAGAATTAGTAGCTTCTGATTCACTTGTACTATCCTCTGAAGTGCTCCAAGTAGCTTTCATATCTTTCTTGTAGTTCTTGTCCTTATAATCATATTTCTTCTTGAATTTTAATTTTGGACAATCAGCCTTGATGTATCCTTTCCTTTTGCATTCATAGCAGACTACTTCATCATTCTTGTCAGCTTTCTTCCAATCCTTCTTCCAATGAACCTTGTCATATTTTCCTTTGTAGTTATATTTTCTGAAGAATTTATTCTTCCTATAAAACTTCTTGAATATCCTAGATATTTGATCCATCTCCGCATCATTGTCAGAGTTTGAATCTTCACTTGTTGAACTTTCAGTTTGTATTTTCGTTTTCTCCTTGTCTTCACTCTTAGAGGTAGTAGACTTGAAAGATAAAGATTTTCTTTTAGGTTCATCATCTTCCTCCTTATTCACCTTGTGTTCTTCCTCATAGATCATTAGTTTACCAATAAGTTCTTTGACAGGCAGAGCTCCAATGTTACATGACTCTCTGATTGAAACAGAGGTGCCCCTCCATTGGGCTGGTAGACATCTCAAGATTCTCATAATTTGTTCCTTTGCTGGAACAACCTTTCCAAGTGATCTTATTGTATTGACGATCTCATTGAACCTCAGATACATGTCAGAAATAGGTTCATTAGTTTTCATTTTAAAATCATCATATTTAATAGTATAAGTATTCAATCTAATTTCCTTAACATTGGTTGTTCCTTCATGAGAAACACCCAAAGTATCCCATATTTCATAAGCAGTCTTATAGGAAGAAATTCTATTGAATTCCTCGTCTCCTAAAGCACAGTACCGGGCATTCATGGCTTTACAATTATTATTGTAAGCAGTCTTTGTAGGTTCATCCCAAGTTGTTCTTTCAGTTTCTAGAATTTTATATTGTGACTCTATAGCATTCCAAGTATCAAAACCCATACTCTCTAAATGAATTTTCATTTTAAGCTTCCACTGAGAATAGTTCGTTCCATTTAAGAAAGGTGGTCGGTTAGTAGTACCACCCTCTAGTCTATCTTCCATAACTAGATTTTATAAAATAGTTTTAAAGAGACAAAATTTAGAATTAACGGAAATTTAAGATCTTTAAAGATGCAACTAAAATCACAGTTGAAAAATAGAGTATTTCAAGAGGGAGGGGTGAATTGAGTTCCAATTAAAATTTCTATTAAAAATATTTCTCTTAAAATCCCCCAATTTAAAAACAAAGTTAAACTGTAGTCAATTTATATAGATTATAAATGTTCAATTAGTTTCTCAAAGATTGATTAGTTCTCAGTTAATTTAATCTCAGGAATACATTGAATTTTGAAACTAACTTACTGGTTTAGAATAAATATAAACACTTGCTAATTTAACTATCAAAGTAGCTTTAAAATAATTTTTAATTTCAAATTAACATCAATGGAATAAATATATAGAATACTTAGATGTAAATTAAAAATAATAGCAGAGTTAACCAAGAGGTTCTGTCTCAAGCCAATACATAGTCCTCTCAACAATTTATATAAATTGATCCACACCCTGGATCCACTACTACAACCTGGCCCTTTATCAGCGCTAAAAACCGGCATTAACAGCGCTAGAAAAGCGCTGTTAATGCCAGCATAAATAAAGGGGGGGGGGGTCCCCTTTATCAATGCTCCGAGAAGCGCTGATATAGGGGACCTTTATCAGCACTAATACAAGCGCTGATAAAGGACAGCCTTTATCAGCGCTTCTCTTAGCGCTGATAAAGGTCCCCTATATCAGCGCTTCTCGAAGCGCTGATAAAGGACCCCTTTATCAGCGCTTCTTTTAGCGCTCATAAAGGTCTCATATATCGGCGCTTGACGGAGCACTGATAAAGGGTTCCTTTATCAGTGCTCCTCTAGGACTGTTAAAGGTGTCCTTTATCAGCACTAAAAAAGCGCTGATAAAGGCCCCATCGCCTGCACCTACAAAACAGTACCTGCACACCTGCACACCAAAATACCTGCACAAAGTAGCACATGCACACCTGCACACCATAGCACCTGCACCTAATATATTGACCGATAACGGTATATAAATTTACTTAACATCATGAATACAAAAAAACGCATTGCTATATACATTTCAAACATTGTTTTTCATGGTTACATTTTCAATTATTCAACAATAGTTATAAACATTCATGTATCATCCTTTGATATCTGTGATCCGCTCTAGACAGTATTTGTTGCTGAATAAAGCATCCGAACTCAAGGAAAAAAATTCACCTATATAAGAAAACAAATATTATGTTCGTAATGCAATAATGAAAGAAATTAAAACAGTAATATAAAAGAATACCTTAATATGGAAATGTGAAACTAAAATATGAAATTTTAAACTCAAAAGTTTTTATTTTCATAACAATGAAAAGGAATAATGTAAAATCAATATGTTTTTGATTGATTTATCTCATTTAATAAATACTGATTCTTTATCTAATGAAAAGCTTTACCGGTCACACCGTGTGTTGGTTGGATTGAGGTGCGGTTGATTTGTACACGCCACAAATGACTCGTGGATTGTTTTCCTAAAGTATCAAAACAATCTGAACGCGTTTGCTCGGTTTGGCGTATGTCATTGGTGTTGTTTTCCAAAGTTTATCTCAATTTGAAAATGATATCAGACACTATTAGCCATACCGATCATGTCGTGCGTCGGATTGAGGTGCGGTTGATTCGTACATGTCACAAATGACTCATGGATCATTTTCCTAAAGTATCAAAACAATCCAAACGCGTTTTCTCGGTTTGGCATATGTCATTGGTGTTGTTTTCAAAAGTTTATCTCAATTTGAAACTGATATCAGACACTTTTAGCCATACCGGTCACACCGTGCGTCGGATTGAGGTGCGGTCGATTCGTACACATCACAAATGACTCGTGGATCATTTTCCTAATGTATCAACACAATACGAACGCGTTTTCTCGGTTTGGCGTATGTCATTGGTGTTGTTTTACAAAGTTTATCTCAATTTGAAACTGATATCAGACACTTTTAGCCATACCGGTCACACTGTGCGTCAGATTGAGGTGTGGTCAATTCGTACACGTCACAAATGACTCGTGGATCGTTTTACTAAAGTATCAAAACAATCCAAATGCGTTTTCTCAGTTTGGCGTATGTCATTGGTGTTGTTTTCCAATGTTTATCTCAATTTGAAACTGATATCAGACACTTTTATCCATACCGGTAACACCGTGAGTCGGATTGAGGTGCGGTCGATTCGTAAATGTCAAAAATGACTCGTGGATCGTTGTCCTAAAGTATCAAAACAATCCGAACACGTTTTCTCAGTTTGGCGTATGTCATTGGTGTTTTTTTCCAAAGTTTATATCAATTTGAAACTGATATCAGACACTTTTAGCCATATCGGTCGCACCATGCGTCGGATTGAGGTGCGGTCGATTCGTACAACTCACAAATGACTCGTGGATCGTTTTCCAAAAGTATCAAAACAATCCAAATGAGTTTTCTCGTTTTGGCGTATGTCATTGGTGTTGTTTTCCAAAGTTTATCTCAATTTGAAACTGATATCAGACACTTTTAACCATACCAGTCACACTGTGTGTCGGATTGAGGTGCAGTAGATTCGTACATGTCACAAATGACTCGTGGATTGTTTTCCTAAAGTATCAAAACAATCTGAACACATTTGCTCAGTTTGGCATATGTCATTGGTGTTGTTTTCCAAAGTTTATCTCAATTTGAAACTGATATCAGACACTTTTAGCCATACCGGTCATGTCGTGCGTCAGATTGAGGTGCGGTCGATTCTTACATGTAAAAAATGTCTCGTGGATCGTTTTCCTAAACTATCAAAACAATCCGAATGCGTTTTCTCGGTTTTCCATATGTCATTGGTGTTGTTTTCTAAAGTTTATATCAATTTGAAACAGATATCAGGCACTTTTAGCCATACCGGTAACACCATGCGTCGGATTGAGGTGCAGTCAATTCGTACACATCACAAATGACTCGTGGATCGTTTTCCTAAAGTATCAAAACAATCTGAACGCATTTTCTCTGTTTGGCGTATGTAATTGGTGTTGTTTTCCAAAGATTATCTCAATTTGAAACTGATATCAGACACTTTTATCCATACCGGTCACGCCGTGCATCGGATTGAGGTGTGGTCGATTCGTACACGTCATAAATGACTCGTGGATCATTTTCCCAAAGTATCAAAACAATCCGAACGTGTTTTCTCGGTTTGGAATATGTCATTGGTGTTGTTTTCCAAAGTTTATCTCAATTTGAAACTGATATCAGACACTTTTTGTCATACCGGTCACACCATGCGTCGGATTGAGGTGTGGTCAATTCGTACACGTCACAAATGACTCGTGGATCGTTGTCCTAATGTATCAAAACAATACGAACACATTTGATTGGTTTGGAGTATGTCATTGGTGTTGTTTTCCAAAGTTTATCTCAATTTGAAACTGATATCAGACACTTTTAGCCACACCGGTCACGTCGTGCATCGGATTGAGGTGCGGTCGATTCATACACATCACAAAGGACTCGTGGATCGTTTTCCTAAATTATCAAAACAATCCGAATGCGTTTACTCGGTTTGGTGTATGTCATTGGTGTTGTTTTCCAAAGATTATCTCAATTAGAAACTGATATCAGACACTTTTAGCCATACCAGTCACACCGTGCGCCGGATTGAGGTTCTCTCGATTCGTACACGTCACAAAGGACTCGTGGATCGTTTTCCTAAAGTATCGAAACAATACGAATGCGTTTTCTCGGTTTGGCGTATGTCATTGGTGTTGTTTTCCAATGTTTATCTCAATTTGAAATTGATATCATACACTTTTAGTCATACCGGTCACACCGTGCGTCGGATTGAGGTGTGGTCAATTCGTACACGTCAAAAATAACTCGTGGATTGTTGTCCTAAAGTATCAAAATAATCCGAACGCATTTTCTCGGTTTGGCGTATGTCATTGGCGTTGTTTTACAAAGTTTATCTCAATTTGAAACTGATATCAGAACCTTTTAGCCATATCGGTCACACCGTGCGTCGGATTGAGGTGCAGTCGATTCGTACACGTCACAAATGACTCGTGGATCGTTTCCCTAAAGTATCAAAACAATATGAACGAGTTTACTCAGTTTGGCGTATGTCATTGGTGTTGTTTTCAAAAGTTTATCTCAATTTGAAACTGATATCAGACACTTTTAGCCATATCGGTAACGTCCGGCGTCGGATTGAGGTGAGGTTGATTCGTACACGTCACAAAGGACTCGTGGATCATTTTCCTAAAGTATCAAAACAATCCGAATGCATTTTCTCAGTTTGGCATATGTCATTGGTGTGGTTTTCCAAATTTTATCCTAATTTGAAACTGATATCAGACACTTTTAGCCATACCGGTCACACTGTGCGTCTGATTGAGGTGCGGTCGATTCGTACATGTCACAAAGGACTCATGGATCATTTTCCTAAAGTATAAAAACAGTCCGAATGCGTTTTCTCAGTTTCGCATATGTCATTGGTTTTGTTTTCCAAAGTTTATCTCAATTTGAAACTGATATCAGACACTTTTAGCCATACCGGTCACACCGTGCGTCGGATTGAGGTGCGGTCAATTCGTACACGTCATAAATGACTCGTGGATCATTGTCCTAAAGTATAAAAACAATCTGAACGCGTTTTCTAGGTTTGGAGTATGTCATTAGTGTTGTTTTCCAAAGTTTATCTAAATTTGAAACTGATATCAGACACTTTTAACCATACCGGTAACGTCGTGTGTCGGATTGAGGTGAAGTCGATTCGTACACGTCACAAATGACTCGTGGATCGTTTTCCTAAAGTATCAAAACAATCAGAATGCGTTTTCTTGGTTTGGAGTATGTCATTGGTGTTGTTTTCCAAAGTTTATCTCAATTTGAAACTGATATTAGACACATTTAGCCATACCGGTCACACCGTGCGTAGGATTGAGGTGTGGTCAATTCGTACACATCAAAAATGACTCGTGGATCGTTTTACTAAAGTATCCAAACAATCTGAACGCATTTTCTCGATTTGGTATATGTCATTGGTATTGTTTTCCAAAGTTTATCTCAATTTGAAACTGATATCAGACACTTTTAGCCATACCGGTCACGTCGTGCATCGGATTAAGGTGCGGTCGATTCGTACACGTTAAAAATGAATCTTGGATCGTTTTCCTAAAGTATCAAAACAATCCGAACGTGTTTGCTCGGTTTACCATATGTCATTGGTGTTGTTTTCCAAAGATTATCTCAATTTGAAACTGATATCAGACACTTTTAGCCATACCGGTCACATCGTGCGTCGGATTGAGGTGCGGTTGATTCGTACACGTCACAAATGACTCGTGGATCATTGTGCTAAAGTATTAAAACAATACGAATGCATTTTCTCGGTTTGGAGTATGTCATTGGTGCTGTTTTCCAAAGTTTATCTCAATTTGAAACTGATATCAGACACTTTTAGTCATACCGGTCACGTCGTGCGTCGGATTGAGGTGCGGTCGATTCTTACACGTCACAAATAACTCGTGGATCGTTGTACTAAAGTATCAAAACAATCCGAACACATTTTCTTGGTTTGGCGTATGTCATTGGTGTTGTTTTCCAAAGTTTATCTCAATTTGAAACTGATATCAGACACATTTAGCCATACCGGTCACTTCGTGCGTCGGATTGAGGTGTGGTTGATTCTTACACGTCACAAATGACTCGTGGATCGTTGTCCAAAAGTATCAAAACAATCCGAACATGTTTGCTCGGTTTGGAATATGTCATTAGTGTTGTTTTTCAAAGTTTATCTCAATTTGAAACTGATATCAGACACTTTTAGCCATACCGGTCACACAGTGCGTCGGATTGAGGTGTGGTTGATTCGTACACATCAAAAATGACTCATTGATAGTTTTCCTAAAGTATCAAAACAATCCGAACGCGTTTGCTCAGTTTGGCCTATGTCATTGGTGTTGTTTTCCAAAGTTTATCTCAATTTGAAACTGATATCAGACAATTTTAACCATACCAGTCACACCGTGCATCGGTTTGAGTTGAAGTCGATTCTTACACGTCAGAAATGACTCTTGAATCATTGTTCTAAAATATCAAAACAATCCGAACGCGTTTGATCGGTTTGGCGTATGTCATTGGTGTTTTTTTCCAATGTTTATCTCAATTTGAAATTGATATCAGACACTTTTGGCCATACCAGTCACATCATGCGTCGGATTTAGGTGAAGTCGATTCATACACGCCAAAAATGACTCATGGATCGTTGTCCTAAAGTATCAAAACAATCCGAACGCATTTGCTTGGTTTGGCGTATGTCATTGGTGTTGTTTTCCAAAGTTTATCTCAATTTGAAACTAAGTAGTAGGAATTCACTAATCTAAGGATATGAAACATAAGAAAGGGAGATCATAGATTCTCAATAAGTGTAAAGGGAGATATCAATGACCATATAAAGATAACATAAGTATTAGTAATTCACTTTCATTATCCTATTTGTTTACATTATTCCATCAGGTACGATGCCCATTCGTTTCTAAAGACATTCATATCATCTTCTGAATAGAAGTTTTTGCGACAGTCATAGTAGTACTGAAAAAATATAAATACACAAAGGATTAATAATTATTTTAAATAAATTAGTAATAATTTTCAAAAATACCTCTTCAGGGATGCTAGTTTGTTCATGAAATACGATCTCTTTCATAATTTTACAAACATAATAACCACAGTCCCTGTCATTTGTTTGTTTCGGACACTGCAGAAACATCGAAAAAAATAAGTAATTTGTTTTGATATGTATTTGTATAGTGAAATATAATTATATATACCTAGATACTTCTCCATTTGTAGATCTTGTGGGCATTGTCGTCTTTGCGCCCTGGATTCATTCCAGCCTTTAGACGATATTCATACACCACCCTATCATAACAAAATCCTCATTAAAATATAATATAAATTATATAACTAGATATTTAGTTCTAAAATTTTGGATCAAGTGTATTAAAAACTGAAAATCGCCATCATCTGTGGTCGGTTAGTTGGATATCCATGTAGTGAATCCAGAAAATAAATATTTGGAGTATCCAAATTGACTGCAATGAGCATCCAATGTTCCCTAAAAACACAAAAAGAAATAAGTACTGATAGAAATGAAAATATAATTGATATGATTAAAAAGTAGAGTTTTACCCTTGAATCGTTGGTATTAAAAAGATCTTGTCAGTCGTAATTCTTCTTTGAAATGTTCTGAGCAGATTTGACATCAATTCAGCCTGAAAATTAGAATCTATTTCTGTTCATTGTGTAGAAATGGTGTGGGGACTAACGAGTCCAAATTTGTATTAATGGTCAAATCCATTCAATTGTTTTTCATATATACGCCTGTGAAAAATATGAGATGTATTTATCCATAATTATCAATGTATATCAGCTTCTGTAAAATCAAATCATGAAAATATACCTCAGGTATACATTTATAACTGAGGCGCCTAGCCAGTCGTATGTGATGATCTCAGAAATAGCATCTGCACTAACGAAATCTATTGTTTCCTCTCCATACATATCTTTTTCACAAACAATTGTATGAATCTTGCCGTCTTTCATTTTCGTATCCACATGAGCTTGTAATGATATTAAATGTGGATATAGAACGGGCGGGGTGAACGCGCTCTCAGTAGATTGTTAAAGGTTCTGTTTGAAAAATGAACTGGAAATGAATACCTCCTGCTCGACATGTTTTTTTACAAGATTCGACGGCCATGCAACGAATTTTCCAACAGCTTTTTCCACTGTATGAATGTCGTCATCGTCATTTGGCACGGGTAACTCGGCACTCGGCTCATGAGCTACGTTAATCGACACTTTGACATGACCGGTTGTAAGTGGTCTACAGTGTAGCGTGTCATTCTACATATTGAGCACAGTAGCCCTCGCTACAAGGCGATGGGTGGGAGTTGAGAGATATAAATCACAGTCATTTTCACCCAGGAGAATATCATTACATGAAAGGTATCAGTTTCTATGTGATTCATATCACACAAAAACGAATATTATAACATTGATTACCTCGGTTAAGTCAGGTCTTTGAGGGGAATGGCTCTCCTCAAAGCTGGTGAGGGGTGGATCTTCTCACGGGGGTTGTTCTTGAGTTGTTTGTTCTCTTCGCCTCTCCTCCATCAAACTCGTTAGCATCTTTCCCTGAGTTTGGATTAGTTCTTCAAGGGTAGCTACATTATCTCTCATTACATGCAATTCTTTAGTTTGTTCATCCTCTTGTTTTTTTTTCTTAAAATATGTCCAGGGTGACACCCCAAAACCCACACCTCTGACACGGACATACTGTTCTGTCTGTTTTAAGGCCGTTGAAAGTATGTATTCATCCGGTGCGGGTGTTGTTGATTCCTGTGACTATGTCAAATAGAAAATATGAAAAAATAAGTAAGCATCATTATGTAATAGTGATTTAAATAAAAACAAGTTTATATTATGTCATACTTACACATGTTTCCCACACTTTTTGTGTTTTTTCATCTATCAGTTTCCCCTCTTTATTAACACGAGCCTCCTTCCATATCACATGGCGTGGAATGGAAGTGACTTGATATTTTTCTTCATCAATCTTCATATAAATAGAGAAACATGGTTACAATGTTGTTTTATGTCACATAAAATTATTACAGTACTTTTAAAATACATACCAATTGTTTTTCAATTGAAGCGTACCCCAACATTGATTTACAGTAGGGGAGCGCTGGTTTTGCTGCCCGTTCTTTATTTTCAGCACTCAGTTACTGTTTCATAAATAAAAACCTATCAATCAACGTGATGAATACAAGAAATGTAACACACTGTGTAACCAAAGACAATGTACCTGAAAATTCTATTCCGCACGACGGTTGAAAAACACATCCCACGTTCCTTGGGATATCAAGTGTGCATAAAGAGGAGGTGGGTGCGGCTTGATTTTCCCTTCGGAATCTTTCAGATGATGTTTCGTTAAAATGCTGCGAAAGCCTCTATAAATCCTTCCTGCCAGTCTGAAAACATATTCTTTGTGCGAAACATCTACTATAAATGCACTCTGCAAGAGATGATGAAAGGTTAGTCAATATTTCAATATTTTATTTTATTTTAATAAATTAAATAGATGATATCGTAATGTTATCATAATCTCTTCCCACATTAATGTTTTCAACCCGCAGACAACATGGTTCCATGACTCTACATCAATCGGCACGCGTTGTCGAGTGACGATTCCAATGTAGCTAATAAACATGGCTTTGTTGGGGTTTACAAGCTGACCTAGATTATTCCATCCCACCTCATATTTGATGCCTTTTGCTTTTTCCTTAAGGATTTTTGCTAAAACTGTCAAACTACGGTGCACCTGTTTTTTTGTTTCGCTGGGGTTTCATCGCCTACCATTTTTTCAGTTTCTGCATCATCATTATGTTTCTCCGAAGCGCTAGCATCGGCACTGACACCAGCTGCAACAGGTTGAGAGACATGTTGTACGTCAGCAGTGGGACCAGCTGCAACAGGTTGAGATACATGTTGTCTCTCAGTAGTGGGACCAGCTGCAATAGGTTGAGAGACGTTTTGTGTCTCGGGATTGGGTGCATCGACAGGTGAAGAAGTCATTATCTGCAGAACTGGTTTAAAATTTAATTTAGATCACTTAAAAGTAGCAGCAAATAGATAATAACATATTGTAACACAATCTATATTACAATAAAAATCAATAACCTGATTATTTAACTCTCTTTTTTTTAAAGGCTGAAGGGATTTGACCCCTCTATCAACTATCCATATCCCTTCATTGTGGTCTCCTCTGACATACAAAACGTCGTCTATATTGGGACCACTGCGAAATGATTGCGAAGTCCCAATGAAAGGGTCATCTTCTGTTGAATTTTCATCTGACCCTTCAGCTGTTTTGGTCGATAACAGAATAATTGACCAGTTTCGGTTTGCAGGATCTAGAACATAAAATAATCGCACTGCCTGTGATTCCATTATAAATGGTTTGTCTTTCTCTCCTTCCTTACTGAAATCAACTTTCACGAATCCCAAATCATCTATTTTAACAGCACTCCTGTTATCAACCCACTTGCATTGAAATATCAGAACTTGAAATTCCGTATAATCCAACTCCCATATTTGTTTGATGATGCCAAAGTATGACATATTCGCATAAATTGGATTTCTATCCTTAGCACTGGAAACAGGCATCGCTTCAGCCACAAGTGTAACCCCACTATTCTGCATGGTAAAGTATTCATCATATTCATTAGTATAAAATGTATAACCATTAACTACATAAGCATTGTAAGATAATGCATACACACTTGGTCCTCCGACTAGCCATCGAAGTCGTTCCGAAATTGACTTTGGATTTTCATCTGACTTCTTAAAAATATGATCTCGAAACCATCCTATAAACTGTCGATTATGTGTATCTGATATCCATTTTTCATCCCTTGATGGATTCAAATGCCTAATAATTTCTTTGTGGATTTCAACATATGGGTCAACGTCTAAACTGTTATGCATAACATAAAGGTGGGCTTGCTCCCGATCTGTAATATTTATTGTGACAACCTTTCTTCTAAAAATTCCGTCACCCTCAAGCTGCCCAATTTGACGAGATTTCAGTAAGCCAATACTTTCCACACCAGACAAGTATTCGGTACAAAATTCAATGGCTTCCTCAACAATATATCGCTCTGCAATACAACCATCTGGCCGACTTCGATTTTTGACATACCCTTTCAAAATCTTCATACACCGTTCAATGGGGTACATCCATCTGTAATGTACAAGACCACATAGTCGAATCTCTCTCACCAAGTGGACCATCAAATGAACCATCATATCAAAAAATGAAGGCGGGAAGAACATTTCTAATTCACATAATATGACGGAAATTTCTTTTTCCATTGCTGGCAATTTCGCCGGGTCTATAACATTGCTTCATATAGCTTTGAAGAAGAAACACGGTTTCGTTAATGTATGGCGGATATTCTTGGGAAAAATGCAATGTAAATCAATTGGAATGAGATTTTGCATCAAAACATGACAGTCATGTGATTTCAGACCTTTTAACTTCAAGTCGCTCATTGACACAAGGTTACTGATATTTGACGAATACCCCTCTGGAACCTTTACGTCATTCAAGAAGTTTCAAAATTGATATCTCTCCCGCCTGGAAAGAGTGTAAGCAGCAGGAGGAAGAAATGTTCATTTTTCACCCTTCACTGGTGCCAACTCTTCTCATATTCCCATCTCAACCATATCCAACCTAGCCTTAATTCCATCTTTTGTTTTTCCAGATGTATTTAGAAACGTGTCGATAACACTGTCAAATACATTTTTTTCTACATGCATAACATCAATAAAATGTCTTCCATACAGACAATTCTAGTATTGTAATTCAAAAAAAATTGATCTCTTTTTCCAACCAATTTTCGTAAGGTTTTTCGCAGCCGGTTTACCAAAACTAGTGTCCACATTTTTAACTTTCTCAAACAATTGATCGCCTGTTAGTGGAGATGGTGTTGTACATTCTTCTGAACTTCCATCGAATGATGTCTTCCAAGAACGGTACTTATGTCTTCGCGGTAGAAATATGCGATGTCCTAGAAACACGGTTTTCGATGAATGTTTCAACCTAATTGATTGTGTACCTACTTTGCAAACGGGACAGCCTTGAGTTCCTTTAATTCTATATCCTTACAAATTTCCATAAGAAGGGAAGTCATTTATCATCCCATACAACATGACTCTCAAAGTGAAATCTTCCTTTTTGTAAGCATCATACAATGTAACACATGAATCCCAAAATAATTTCAAATCTTCAATCAATGGAGCTAAATAAATATCAATATCATTACCCGGTTGTTTTGGTCCTGATATAAGCATAGATAACATGATGTATTTTCATTTCATGCATAACCACGGTGGTAAGTTATAATTTATCAACATAACCGGCCATGTACTGTGACTGTTTCTTTAAAAACCAAAAGGATTCACTCCATCTGTAGATAACGTAAGATGAAGGTTTCTCGACTCATTTCCAAATTCAGGATACTCATGATCGATTCTCTTCCACTGAGGAGAGTCTGCCGGGTGACGTAGTATCCTATCTTTAATTCTTGCATCTGCATGCCATGTTAATTGTTCTGCAGTCTCCTCAATTCCATATAGGCGTCTAAACCTTGGAATGATTGGAAAGTACCATACAACTTTAGTAGGAATAGATTCATCTTTCTTGTATCGAGAAGCACCACACTTTGGGCATTCATTAAGTGATTTGTGGTCCTTTTGAAACAGTATACAGTCATTCGGGCAGGCATGTATTCTTTCAGAGATCATACTCATAGAGCGTAGCATTCGTTTGGCATCGTATGTTCAGCTCGAGAGCTCATTGTCTTCTGGGATCATGTCATTCAAGAGGGCAAGTAGTTTCGTAAAACTGTCGTCACTCCACACGTTATCTACTTTCAAATTATACAGCTTCAGTACGGATGAAAATTCTATATATTTAGTGCAACCAGCATACAATGGAATCTTTGCACAACTTTTTAACGTCTCAAACAATTTTGGGCAATCACGATGTTCATCTTCGAAGGTCCTTGTCATTTTCTCAATACGATCTTCAGCATCATTCACATCTGTAATAACATCCTCCATACGGTCATCTTCATTGTTCATGTTTGTAATCATATCAGATGATCCATAAAATGCAGTGTCACCCTAGTCACTACTTACATTCGTTGTTTCCCCGTGTTTATTCCAACATGTATAACTTTGATCTATTCCGTGACAGATCAAGTGTACTTCCTACTCATTTGGACAAATTTGTTTTGAATAACAACAGCGTAAACATGGACAAAGGATTCGAGAAGAGTCACATGCATGATCTTTTGAAAACTTGATAAATTATTTCACGCCTTCCTCATACCCTTTTGTCAACCGATTGGCATTCATCCATTCTTTATTTATATTCATCCTATTTGAAATCTATAGGATGAGTATATAGGTTAGAGGAGAAATGAATTCTCGAACCTTTTCTGGATAACCTAGAACTCCTTCCAAAGAAATAATGTGACCATGAAACAATACTTCTTAAACAAAATATTGGGAATTTATAATATTGTAATAAAGACAAAGCTCTCTAAAAACACCCAAAACAACCTCCAGATTATCAGAGTACTCCTCCTATATATTGTAATACACCAAGAAGTATTCTAAAAAAATGAAAATGGAGGTGTCTAGAAAGATATTAAAGATCTAGTTCATCAGTTCCATGAAATAGATAGAGCATTGGTGATCCCAAATGGAATTCATAAATACTTTAAATTTCCATATCAACATTAAAAATCTATCTTTTGAGCATCCTCTTCCCAAACCCTCAACTGTTGGTACCATGATCTCTAGAAAATTTTCAAAAACCAATAGAACCTTATAAGATGGTCAACCAAATCATCAATTATAGGAAATATGTAATTATTCATTACTGTCACCTAGCTATGACTACGGTAGACTGTTAAAATTAATAGGCTATGATATGACTTCATTGAAAACAGAATTGGAAAATCCCATAGTGACATGATCATACAGATAGAACCATTTCCCTAAAGATCTTCTATCTGATCTTTTAGCTCCTCTAAATCAGCCAGAGCCTTATGATGTGATGGAATGGAAAATGGGATCTTCCTGTGAAGAAAATAGATAGAAAACGCAAACACTCATTGGAGAGGTTATCCCATGAAGTCCTCTAGAAATGATTTTGTGTACTTTTCCATGACCACTGGAATTTCACATGAAGAACACTTCTCAAAAACCCCAAGGAAAACCTTGTAAAAATGACATGATATGAACCATAACATAGAAGAAACTTGTGATACCCTCCATGGTTATAGATCACAATCTCCATAAAAGACATGGAATCTCCTGTTAAGATTAAGTAACTGAACCCAATGGTGATAATAGTCATCTAGTGCACTAAATACAATAAAAAAATCCAAGACGATAATGAGGTCGGAAAAGACCAGGTCCAAAACATGGAATTCTGAAATGTCCTCCATGCCAAGTACCACATCACAAATCTCAAAGAACATGAAACCATGATCGTTTTTCCTACCCAAAAGGGTTAGGCAATACATGAAATAATTCATAAACTCTGCCGTCAGAACCACGTAATAAAAAATATGTGAAATTAATGACTAGGATTCACCATTTTGAAATGAAACCAATACTATAGAAGAATTAAAAAAAATCACCTCAAATTGTGGTTGGCTAAGATTATGAGTCCTCATGAATGACCACTACAGCATTGATTTTTTCTGGATTCAACTCGTCTATGTCTTATTTCCCTATTAAGAATCCCCCTTTCTTTTAGGATGTGATCCTCCACCATTTTAAGCCTCTTATTTTAACTAAGAGCCCTTAAAAAAGTGGATCCAACAACACCCATTAATGGAACACCATTGAGACCAATATTTCAATTAAAATATGCCTCTCACATCAATACCTTGGGAAACACCAAAAAATAGGTTGGTAGACTTAGAACAATAAGAATAAATTTGATATATTTCCTCAAACCCATCTCAAAATTAATATCCATAAGATAATCGTTTGGGGGGAGATAAAGAGATACATGAACCAAATGAAAACACCAAAACATAAGAATAACTAAATAAATCTAATGAAGTAGTGGGAAATCATAAAAACAACCCATAATCAGGATCAAAACATAACCACAATCCCAAACCACCCATGGAAACTGAAGATTCAACACGAAGAATAGTTGGCCAAACACTTACCCATTCCAAACATAATTAATTCATGAAAATTAAATTTGAATCACCTTAAGGAGGAGGACCCGGTGGCGGAGGAGAAGGAGGTGTCGACAGTGGAGGCACCAGAGGTAGAGCGGAGGCAGGGCGGAGGCAGGGAAGAGGCAGCGGAGGTAGTGGAGGAGGAGGAGGAGGAGGAGGCCGCGGTGGAGGAGGAGGCAGAGGAGTAGGCAGAGGAGGAGGAGGCGCCAAAGGAGGAGGAGGAGGATGAGGCTGCGGACTAGGAGGAGGAGGAGGAAGCGCCGGTGGAGGAGGAGGAGGACGAGGCCGCGGTGGAGGAGGAGGAGGAGGATGAGGAGGTGGTGGCCGGAGGAGGGGGAGGTGGCGGCAACGGCAGCAGCGGTGCAGAGGAGGGCCTCCGCGAGAGCTTGACCAGGTGTAGGGAGAAGGAAGAAGACCCACGGGTTTTTAACAAATCCGCGTGAGCCTTTATTAGCGCTAGTAAAAAGTGATGATAAAGGGTGTATTTATCAGCGCTAAAATGGAAAGCACTGATAAATACAACCTTTATCAACGCTAAAAAAAAGCGCTCATAAAGGGGCACGCCTTTATCAGCGCTACAAAAGCGCTGATAAAGGGTACACCTTTATCAGCACTAAAAAAAGCGCTCATAAAGGGGCACGCCTTTATCAGCGCTACAAAAGCGCTGATAAAGGGTACACCTTTATCAGCACTAAAAAAAGAGCTGATAAAGGGTACACCTTTATCAGCGCTTTTGTTAGCACTGATAATGGCCCGGCCCTTTATCAGCGCTTTACTGTTAGCACTGATAAAGGCAGGCACATGCCTTTCCCAGTTGTGTGGTAGTGATCGGGGTTAATAATAGTGAACACACTATCCAGGTACAAAGACCTCTACCACAGTTCTTCATGGGAAACAAACAAAAGCTCACAGTTTTCCAGGTCTTACTCGACCACTACCACAATCCATAGTGGGAAACAAAAGAGTTATAGAGTTTGAATGTGGATTTGAGAATCCTCCAGCTTAGCACAGGAGACAATGTGTGTGTAATATAAAAAGGGTACACACACTGCTCGAAATGTAAATGAAATAATCACTAAGATAAGTATGACTGAGTTTAAAAATTCTTTAGTGAGTAGAAGTGCGGCTCTAGAATCATTTGGTTGGTTAGAAATGCTTCTGAGTCCTTCTCTGGTTTCATGTTCAGAAAAAAGAGTGTCATTTACTTCCTTGGTTCTAGGTTCAACTTATCAGCCCGAGTGCATGATGTGTTTGTTGTTATGGTTCTTCACTCAGGACACAACTTATATTCTACTCAAGATTAAGTTTCTTCGTGTATGTCCAAGATTCTTGGAGTTTGGATGTAGACTAGTGAAAAATTCTACACATTTGAATGTTGTTTAGCTCTTGTCTCCTTCACCCTTTGTGTATCTTCTTAGTGCCTTGATTCTCTCTCTTTTCTAAAATCTATACTGCACGATATTTTTCCTTCCCTTTATATCTTTCAGGTTTGGCCGAAAATAATAATTACTTTTTGCATGGGTACTAGGTACGGTTCCCTAACATGGAAACAGAGATCATTAAATAACATTAACTGCATTAAAAACATCAAATGTAACCATTGGCTTAATAAATAAATAGTATGAAGAGTATAGGGTTTGACTGGTTGGTCAATCATTAGTAGCTCATGTTTGTAAATGTGTATGGTGGACTTTTTGTCACAGGGCCATCCATCAGTAGCTCTTTTGAACTTTCATCGGTAACTCTATATACCAGTGACTTGGTTCCATCAGTAGCTCTTGATCCATCAGTAGTTGTTCCTCCATCGGTATCTATTTCTCTATCGGTAGCTCCTTGTATCGGTAGTTGTTTGTACTCGTATCTGTAGACTTATACTATCAGTAGACTTCTAGTGGTAGCTATCTGTGAACTAGTTCTATCGGTAGACTTCTGTCTATCGGTAGCACTGGTCTGTTTGTCTGTCAGTAGCTCTAGTCTATTTGTCTATCAGTAGCTCTGGTTATCGGTGACTGTCTGTACTCGTATCAGTAGGCTTACTCTATCGGTAACTATTGGTAGACATGAACATTGGTAGCTCAATACATATCGATGACCTTTGTGTATCTATGAATCTGTCTATCGGTAGACTAAGTTTATTGGTAGACTGAGTACCGGTAGCCCTTTATCAGTAGATAAACGCAGACCAATGACTTACACTTATCTGTTTTTATGCAAAACACAGCCGATTGGGTAAGAATTACTTCAGAACTCATATAATCATGGATAAATAATGATTAACATATTCCAGTGATTATTTTAATATTATTATCATCTTGATTATAGAATCTCATAGGTTTGACATTAATTGGGATTTTCAAAGTATATGAAAGCATGATTGAGATTATCAAAACAGGTGAGGTCAACACTTCCTAATCCTCACTCTCCATAGAAGTGAAGAGGTAACTAATAAAAATGCAAGTACAAACTGTCCATGAATTTCCGGAACCTCTATGTGAATCTCAAAAAATAGGGCCATAAGTTGTCACTCATTACTAGCCTCAAAAACTAACTTAGTCTGAGTCATGAAACATAAAAAATTAGCAATTTCATTTCTCTACCCCAGTGTATTGCATATCATAAATTCGAAGAATTAAAGGTATTCAACCCACCTTCATTTTTTGTGATTAAAGTATTTCTATGTAAATATATACTTGAGTCTTCTTTTGCCTGTATACACCACAAAATTATATCCCAGTATTTAATGCCTCCAATAGCCAAAGTTATGTACAATAATTTATAACTCAATATAGTGTGTTAGGTAATTCCTCTAATTTGGTATCAATTAATGATAAACATACACCACAACTCACTCCTCTTGAATCAAAACTATTCCAATCCTAATACTTGATGAATCCCAATACATTGTATAGCTTCATCCCAACAAAGTATGAATCTGTTTCGGTGTTGAATTCAGTCTCACTTTCATCTCAAAGAGATATTTTCCATTGGATTTAAACCATATAAACTTCACATACTTCTAATTTGAGTCCATAAGAGGTTCTTCTATATGTAACGAGTTCTATATTAAGTGTGTGTAACAACTATCTACCCTGAAGAAACTCCAAATATCAAAGCAATTCTTGTGATTCTTTTATTAACCTATAGTTATCACATTATCTATGTCAACTAATACTCCTACCTCTAACAAAATATGACATAGTGTGTGAATTTATACATCCAAAAAAATCACTTTGCGAGCTTAGAATATAATTGATTCTATCTTTGTGAATTTAATACAATCTCATTATTTTTTTCATGGTTGTGTTGAGTGTGTGAATACAAAAATTTATCCTCCATGAGTACCACCAAAAATAAATCTTGATAGGGATAAAAAATAGGGTTAAACTGAGGAATTAAAATGGATGGTGTGTTTTTGATACTGAATGACATGAACAAATAATCATACATTCCATATCTACAGTGTAATGATGTCAGTGGTATATCTATTGGTATAACACAAAACTGATGATAACATAATCATATATCAATATAATTGAATAAGATACTCCTCGTATTTGGTCAAATAGATAATCTATAAAAGGAAACAAATATTTGTTCTTAATCATTAGTAGTTTGAACCGATGGTAATCCCTAAAAATACTGAGTTTTGCATCCACCTATATGGAAAAAGGACCAAAGATCCTCATGGATACTAACTAGGCCATATAAAACCCTTAGCTTTCAAATTATCTAACTTTCTCGTTAGTCACTATAACCCAGTAGTGGTCATCCTATAAGGAAGAACAAATACTAGTACAGATCCAGGAAGTATCTTGATGTAAAAAACTACCTCCATCCAAGGAGCTATTATAGAAAATTTGTTCATGAAAACATCCCTAAAAATCCACAATTGGTTGGAAATTTGTGGGGTATTTTCCTTGATCATCTAGATATAGACATGAAATCTTATTTACTATCCCGCCAAGCCCATAATTCTTGGGTCTAGCTCAACTCTCCTAGTGATCCCATTAACCCTTTTGAATAAAAATCCATCCCTATGGTGATGTGATGGTTACCATTTAGTGATATCAGTCATTTTAAGCAAGAAAGGTAACTAACTAATCCATCTCAATAATGATGTAAAACTCTATCAATTTTCTAGAAAAGTGGTCCCATACAAAGGGACGCCCACCTATCTCAAGGGGACACTCCTTGTAGTAGTAAAAACTCTATGATATAATCCCCAATGAAGTTTAGAGTATAATAATGTGATAAGAAAAATTTAATTAAAGTCCAAGGCCCTCTACAACAGGAATATATAAGAAGGAATGATATATAACGATATCAAAAAGAGTAGATGATAAAGGATATGATACTATAATTAAACCTCAAACTATATATGTTATAACACTTTTCTCCTTAGGTATCTGTTGTACTTCATCTATGTGTCATGATCTGTGGCCCTGAGATATAGACTGGCTACCCTAATCATGTTCGCTCTGCTGGTGTTGGTAGTATAGTTTCAAACTACCACAACTATGGCCACAAACTTGGCCTCATCAGATGGTCATACTCTTGCTCCTTGGTTAATGAGAAGTTGTTGACACCACTCCTAAAAATAGGGTTGATTATAACCCTATCCCACTTGATACTGAAGGAAAATATCTGTAAAATAAATATATATTGACCGTATTGAAACATTATTGGCACTCAACTGGGTCGCTCATTCACTGAGGTATCAAATGTTCTGGTCAACCACACTGATGGAACCTCGCATGTCTACCTTTTTTTTACCCTAGATACTAATATCACTATGTGGAAGCTCCAAATGATGATTAATACTATTGGTTAATGGATTTCCAAATCTAGGTGTTGAACCAACCTATCTCACACCCCTTGTGTCTCTCATGTTATTCCATATGAAAATATCTTGATTCCCTTTTTCAAATATAGTTTTAACCCAAGATAAATTAAAATATGATCTAATGTCATACATGATACCATCCCCAAATTTCTTATCTTTTGATAACTCATAACCTAATTTAATATATTAAAAACACCAGTCCTTCATTAAATGGGTATAATTGTTCATAACTAATAAGGAATCATGATCCATGGTCATAAACTCGTAGTCTCTATTAGCCCTAATCATCTTCTGATAGAAATAATCATAGAAGGATTTATGAAAATCCCAAAATCCATATTCTGATGATGATCCATCTGATTAATAACATCCCACAATCTCTTCCACGAATCATATAGAATATACATAGTGAGATTCACACTCTTCTTGATAGGGGCCATGGTATTCTTGAAAACAGATAGCATGTCCTCTAACCCTAACGCTAATACCTATGGACCACCATCCCCATAAATTTTGGATGCATGATGATGTTGAAGCTCATGTGTCAACTCCTCCATAGTCAGGATAGGTCATGGAGATCCAGGAACGATCATCATAAATCATAATAACCCATCTCAAAACTAGGAATCGACACCATTATCAGGTATAACTAGCAGTTTCTCAAGAGGCACTACTAGAGGTTTTGTTGGTGATATTGGTCCCTCCACCTATAAATCATTGTCTTCACCACCCTCATGGTGCATGACATGGGTCATTCATGGTGGAATGTCTCTATAAATTCCCAACACAAGCCTCAATAAAAAATTAAACAACAAATAAAAGTGAATATAAAATTATAGTAATAGTATAATCCTTACTATATAAGAGTAACACCCCTATTTCTAGTTCAAAATCTTGATCTTGAAGACATAAAAGTCATAAAAACAGAAAAATACATCACCTAATTCCAACTACAAAGGTCTGGTTATCATCTTTTTCTTTACTATAAGTTGAAGGTCTAGGTATATAGTGTGTCAATTTCAATTTATAGAGGAAATAACCCTTTTAATTGAAATTTGAATACCTATTGAATGGTGACCATTTCATTTCATAATTGAGTACATTTATGGTCATACTCATATATATATATATATCAAGGTCTAATAAATGGTTTTTCATTCCAATTATATAAATTCCCATACAATTTATAAATGTTAATTGGAATCCCTATAATTAAAAAATTAATTTATCCTATACCTATATTAAATATTATCAAAATTTCGTGGACATAAAAATAAAGTCTCCAAAACATGATATCATAAATGTAAATATTAAGAAAACATTTCATGTAATAATGCATGGAAAATAATTTCTAAAGTTCTTATAATGATGCATGAGGCAATACTTCCTTTCCATATAGGCCAAGGGTAAAAATGCATAGCCATAAAGGACACAAACCATCAAGTGAATCAACCAATGGTGAAATCAAGGAAATTTGGATAAGAAAAATCTATAACAACATTTCTCTTCTTAGTTAATTTGACTTTTCACTTTCTGTGGGTCAGATAGTCATAGGCATAGGCTCATGAACTAATCCCGAAACACACTATTTCTCCATTATACCATCCTAAAAAAATAAGGTAAAGAAAATAAACCTTTTATACCCCTTAATGAAATCCCAAACATGGGTAACTTAAATGTAACCAATATTGGTTGGCCACATAACCTCAATCGTGCTTTCCCATATGCAAGAGGATGTTGACTAGTAGTGAGAGTTTTTGGTGGAATAGTGGGGAGACTATACCATCAAGATCAATTTGTATCAGAGTATTTTAATCGTATAAATAAATAACATAAGCATAAAATAAAAATTAATAGTGTATTCTAAATATTAATCATATAGAAACCAAGTTATCTAATTTATCACTATCACATTCAGAATGATGTTCCTGGAATGATATACAAAAAGTAAATATAGGCAGTCATGACAGTGGGAAAAAAATACATACAAGTAAACAAAAATAACAAAAAAGAAAAAAACCACTATCACCAAATAGAATCAAGATCCATAGATCAATCCTATGCTCCCACACTACCATGATACAATAAATCAAACATTAACAATCAGGAATTGGCCCATGTACCTACCTTAATCGATGAAGTCTATCTAGGTACCAAATGGAAGCTTGTGCAGGGTGTGATATGAACTGAGTAGGCCACGTCAAGTGGTTTTTTTAATAATATCTTATTTATGAATATATAATAAACATTTTTTAGGTAATAATAAATCTATAAAAGATGTGTGGTTATAAATAACACACATAGGTTCTGGGTTCCCATGGAACACCCATCATCTACTACCTTATTTGGAATAAGACGAACTATATCTGAGTGATAAATCCATCACGAATTAATTAAAATGATGTCTCAAAACTGGTCTCACAATCCAAGTGCCCCCCCATATATCATATCAAATAGGTTTTATATAATAATTCCATCAATATAATATAAGGATCCGAAAAAATCCATGATTATTATTTTGAATGGAAGACACATCATATAATAATTTAGTTTAATTATTCAAAAAAATCTGAACCCATCCTTGGTGTTCTTATGTTCGAACCCAGGTATCACTCTATGAATATCATAAACCACACACTGTAGAATCCCATTTGAGGAATCCTTATTAGGAATCTTGGTATCATTCTAAGTGTGTCATAATATCACCGACCTTGGAGTCCATCCTTGGTAGTCCACGTAGGGATTCAATGTGTCACTCATGGAATATATAATATTTTTCTCTATAATTCCATACTTGGAAGTCCATAAATGGATTCCAAGTATCACTCAGGTCATAATAACAGTCTT
This sequence comes from Viscum album, assembly GCA_963277665.1. Taxonomy (NCBI): domain Eukaryota; kingdom Viridiplantae; phylum Streptophyta; class Magnoliopsida; order Santalales; family Viscaceae; genus Viscum; species Viscum album. The sequence continues at coordinate 392,781,289 of OY728141.1, read as the reverse complement.
CTCATTGAGTATGTCTTTGACAGTCCATAAATAATTCCAAGTACCGGTTGATCATATACAAGATTGATTCCAAATGATTCCATCCTTAGAATTCATATGAGAAATAATGTGTCACCCCAAGTGAATAATAATCATTTCATTATAAAAAATTAATTCATCAAACACATGGAGTATATATATGGTGATCATAATTTCGAACCCACCTCTCACTCTTGAGATGGAAATATGATTGGTCTTGGGTTTGAAGTCTAACAATACAATTTAAGTTCACATGTTAGACCAATTATGTGTAAATTTTATATAAATAATTGACTCACCTAAGAAGGTTTCTCAAATAAAAGAGTATTCTTAAAATTATTAACATCGCGTAAATACTCCCACCCATTTCAATTGGGAAATATGACATAAAGAACATCTCAAGATTTAGTGAGAATGATCAACGACCAAGGTTTTAGGGACATTTTCTTCCATTCCATATTTAGTCAATTTATTTTACAAATTTATAAATCATTAACCATCCTATTTCATGGAGTAAACGAAACACCTAAAATGAGAATCTATTAATATTTCTCCCATGAACGTTTAATCAATTTAATCAAAACGCCAAAAAGGGTGGTTCAAATTCAATTTCCTTAACATTTAATAAAACTCAATAGGACTCCTAGTCATATAGGTCATTACCATTCATCATATTTAATTAAAATACAATTTATAAATGTCTCCCAGAAGAACTAGTTCACGATATGACAATATAATACATATAACCACAATTCATCGAGGGATAAGAATGAGACCAACTACCTCAGCATGGTGGTCGAATCCTCATCCATTTTTCTCTCTATTCTAGGATAAAATGAGTGAAATTGAGAAAATAAACAAACAAACTAATAATAGTCAATATGAACTCACACAAAAATAACTCTGTTGATGTGAAGAGAAATGATGAAAAGTGAAAGGAAATTGGTAAATCAATAGTGGAAATCCAAAAAGAGTAATGGTGGGTCGATCAGAGTCCAAAATGTAGATATATTCAAAAGACTATATTACAGTGTAAGGAAGATCTCAAATGGGTGGAGTGACCATCTTCTATAGGTGTAGAAAATAAATTTAAGGTTATAATGATTGAAAGGGAAAAATGGTCATTTTACCCAACATTAAAGGGGTTCCAAGGTTTGGCCACACTATTGGACAAACCATTCACCAAACACATTCCCAGAACTACATAAAGATCCCCCTCACATGAGTATGGATCATTATTAGATATATTTTGTGCCAACTATATGTTTCCCTCTATTAAAAAAGTATATAGAAAACACACATTTGTGTAGCTTGGGTGGCATGGTTTCATTAATGTGTACAACCCCAAACAGTGCCCTGGATCACCCTACACATTTTTATATGACCATGAATACATGGAAACATGGTTTCCACTAACTGTGTTAGTCCAAGCTGTATCCTCTAAAATATCAGGTTTTGGGATCTATTATTTCCCCTGACACCCCCTTTCTTCAATGAACCCACTAGTTACTCACATAAGGATTAAATTAATAAACAAAAAGAAAATTTAAAGGTTATTTTCCTCATTAAAAATATGGGGTCTTACAAAGTATATGGTTTAAAATAAATCTTCCAAATATTCATTATTTATCTCTAAATGTGAAGGCCTAGTCGGCACCATAAAAATGTCGCTGGATTTTTTCCTTGGTTATTGGATTGGATTTTGAAAAGCGTGATGTCTCTATGGTATTGATTTTTAATTTTCAAAAGCTTAAGACAAGGTTGGAACATTCTTAAGTATTTTGAAAATTGAGGGGAATTATAATGGAATCTAATAATTTTATGTATTTTTGGACTTTAATTGATGTGTTTGGATTGCCGTCATGATTTTATGAAAAGGGGGCTTCACATCAGCAGTTCATAGAGGCAAGGTGTTGATGTATACTTGATTTGAATTGTTTTGTTATTGAAACATGGTTTTGATATTCCACCTCCCGCATGTATTTTGGGTATGGGAAAGGAACATTGGGATCCTATATATCTATGTTGGAAAACTAGGACAAGTATGATATTCATTACATACCCTACCTATAAGGATTATAGTAAAACACAAAATAAACTATAATGATGTGAATTGTTTTCTAGAGAAGGAGAATATAACATCATGTCCATGGTCAATCATTGAGAGTATTAGGATACAACTCCCCCACTAATCCTATCGACTAAGGGATTTCTAGTGGTTCTTTCTCTCATGTTCTCCAATTTCTATTGAACTATATGAAAATTTACTTTTTCTTAATTTCATTTTCAGGTATAAAATAATAAAGATTATGTTTTAATTCACTATGTTTTGTATAACTTGATGATATTTCTTAAGGTATTATACATGTATTGGGGATCGTAATTTATTAGTTCATTCTTTCTTAAAAATGTAATTTTTGAAAAAGATATCAACCTTTGGAAAATTGTTTTAGAAATCAATAAATAAAATGGGTGTTTTGTTGTATTGGAAAATTACTTATTATGAAAATAAAGAAAAATACTGATATATATATTTATATCTGAACTAGAATAAATTTTTTTTTCTCTTTAATGTAAATGTATATGGAATGATTTTATTTTTAGAATCCAGACTGGGTATTTTTATGAAAACTCTAATAACTCTATTAGTTTTTAATAGCAGATTTTGGATTATCTTTTACTCTCTTTCATGGGGAATCGTGATTATTATTTTTTGGGTGGTGACTCATATTGTCAGAAGGAGGTTGGTATGTTGTTTTTTAAATTTAATTTTAGTTTCTTTTATGCCATTGAAAATATAGGATTATACTAATTTCTATGGATGGTCGGTAGTTATAACTTCTGGTTGGGGAAGATAATCCATTGGAGGGGATGAAACTGGGGTTACTAGGGGATGCTGAGATTTTTATTTTATTATTTTATTTTCAGGATGAAATATGAGTTGAGTTGGTGGAACATAAATACATAACATGGATTGGTTACTTCTGTGGATTACACATATATTTTTCTACGTTACTCTCAAAAATGGAATCTTGGTTTACACAAGGTCTACTAAGACATGCGGTAGATTCATACACAACCACTAGTCCCCTGTTGGTTGGTTTTATGTTGTGGATTGTTGGTTAGTTGAGTTTTGACTTATGTTAGCCAATTTTTTTGGTATTTTAAAATAATTTTTATATAATGTTTTAAGATATTTAAATTTACATGTGAATTTTTAATTGTTTATAAAAAGTTTTAAACAATTTTGAAATTTTAAAGGGGAATTTTTTTATGGGTTAACATTTTACAAAATTATTTTTATGTTATTATCACAAAAATATTTTTTTATGATAATTAAAATACAGGTTTTAAATTATAATAGGTGGTTTTTCTAATGAAATTCTCAAATAAAGAGGGTGTCCCAAAATTTTAAAATGGATTCAGCAATGAAAGGGTGATTCAAATATTTACTTCAATGAAATTAATTTGTTTTTATAATCCTTTAAAGTTTAAATTCCATTGTTTTTTAATGTAGTTTTTTTCTAATGTTGGGTTTATAAATTTAAAATTTCTGTATTCCTTTGAAATCAATGTTTGGAAAATTCATTAGAGTAAATTGTTTGATTTTTTAAAGGGGGTGGATTGTTTTAGGGTATAATTTGAAATTTTGGCTTCAATCATTTAAATATAAGATTTATATTTAAATAGAAATGAAGAAATTTTTAGAATATGTTTTCATTTGGGAGAAATGTTTTTTTAGTTTTAGATTATAGTTCATGTTGGTAATTTTTTATTTGGACTAAGATAAATAAACCAATGGATTCATGATTTTTTTTCATCTTGGAATAAGCCATAAATGTCTCAGTAAATATTGGTTGGTCGGCCTCTAGGATTCCTTATTTTGTTTTCAAGGTGAATATCAGATTTATAAACCAATGATTGTTATAATTTGGTGATTTTATATTATCATCTTTGAGGTGGTTGGAGTCTTTGAGGAAATTTTGGACACAGTTTTCCCTTTTATATCCCTTATAAATATCCATAGGTAGTATCAATTGTTTAAATGATAATCTATCTTGATGAGGTGAATTTTTAAATGTTGGTATCATGTCTTTGAATAGTATAGTCTTCAATGAGTGGCTGGAATTATTCAGAACAATACATTATGTTTTTGATGGGTTGGGTTCGTCAAAATTATGTGTTCTGAGAGTTAGTCATAGTTTTTCCCCCATTAACTTGAGAATAGTTACTATGTTTATATTTTTTATGAATGTTTTTTTGGGGAATTATCATTCATATTATTTCTTACTACTTTGATTATTTAGTCTGGGTTTTTAACATTCTGGGTGGTAGTCCTTTTAGTAGTGGGTATTATAATTTGTTTGATTCTTTGGGTAGTGTCTTGTTTGAGTCATCTTGAATCTTTGGAATTTTTTTTGAACATTTTTGTGTGTCATTGGTTTATTTTAAGAGACCTATGTTCTGTTGAATACTTATTATTCCGTAAGATTATCCATGGGTCTCTATCCGAGTCTCTGGGTTAAATTTTTGAATTTCGATGTTTTTACTTTTTGTCATGGTGAAATTGAATTTTTATCTAGTGGAATTCATTTCCCTTTACTTGTTTTGGGAACTTTAGATTTAACATATATATCTTTTTCATAAATTTTTAATATCATTATTGTGGTGTGGTGGTGTTATTTGTTTCATTCATTGATTCCTGTAGGTTATTAATCTCTTTAGGACCCTTGATTTTATTCTAAATTGGTAAATAAGTGTTTGGATAGAGTTCGAAAATGGTGGGTTTGACAAAATTGATAGTGCCCATGGTGAAGAAGTTTTCTAGAATTTTATGATGGGGAAATCCTTTATCCCCACCACAAATAACCCAAGTCATAGTAGTAGTTTGGTTAGATAGTACTCTGGTCATGAGATGGATTCTCATAGAGATCTCTAACATAAAATCACGATATTCTTATTTGATTTATATTTTAGGGTTTGGGGTGTTACTTATTTTGATTTGTATTTTGAAATGTAAGTATCCCTATTCTGGTTCTATTATTTGAGGTTTTAGTTCTTTTATTTTGGTGTATAATCCCTAGGATATTGATTTTATTTTTCAGGATCCTCTCTTATTCCCTTTTCTATTTTATAGTTTTGTGTTTTATAAATAATGGTGAGTATTGGTTATTCGGTATTAAATTTTTGGGACCTCACCTTATATAGAAGTCCATTCTTGTTTTTTGTTATCATTCAAATCTTCTGAGATTTTGATTGGGGAATAAAGTGTTATTGTTAAGAAATTTTTCATAGCCTGACCATAATTTATTATTTTTTTAAAAAAATTAATTATTTTTAGTCTTATTTTTTGGATTTTGAGTTGAACCGATTTTAAATTTAGAAATGTTTTATTTTTAGTATAATAATACAGTTAGAACATGGCAAATAGAAATCTTGTGAAACCCATGTAGGTGAATCTGTTACTTTTCAAATGTTGACCATATAACTATAAATTGTTTTCCCAAACCATGATTACTAACCATTTGTGGTACACCAAGCCTTCCAATGCAGGGTTCATGATCGGTTAACTATTTTTCTAACTATATGGAAAAATCATTTATAGTTCCTAGACATTAAAAAAATAAACGATTTGATAAATTTCCCTTCTATTTTCCCCAAAAATCATCCAAATCCCTCTATCATCCCAATTCTCAATCGATACCACCCATGATGGCCACCCCAACCATTAATATCCCCTCCCTTATCCCTCGGCTAGAGTTAGATTTCACCTCCTATTTTATTATGTGATCATATTAAGTAGTTTTTTATCCTCCTTGATCACTTTATTCTTAGTACAATTCATATCCCTTTCTCTCTCTTTCTTCTCCACACCAAAAAATGAACCCTAGGTTTTGGTTTCTATCTTATTTCTCTAGTGGTTCAATTTTAATAGGTAATTGTTCATTATTAGGGTAAATTTTGGTCTTCAAGGATCCTTGTACCTTCTATTGGTGGTTTTGTGTCTTGAACATCAAAGGCAGTGGGTTCCTTCTTTTGCTTTGAGGTAGGTACCATATATCAGATTGTTTAAATTGAAAAAAATATTTGTTACATTATTTTAAATGATAATATTATTATATTATGATGTAAATATACTATTGAAAATGTTTTTAGTGAATATAAACGGACTCTTTCTTGTTTTCCATGTTTTTATATTCTTTCTCCATGGTTTTTCTCAATTGAAAAGTGTTTCTAAAATATGTTTTTAATAGGTTGTTTTATTTTTAAAGACCTTCGAAGTGGTTTCTAAATAATCATCTTTCTGTAAGTCTGTCTTATACACATATTCAAATATATATATAGGCATCCCCTTTGTACATATTCACATATGGGGGGGGTGAATATGTACATTAGGTGGAGGGTTGAATATATGTGTGTGTGTCTAGGTGTAAATGGTGATTTTGGATCACATAGGCTAGGGTTTAAAAGAAGGTTTCCTAATTATCAATATTTGTCTCCAAATGTGAAGACTCAGTTGACACCATGAAAATGTGTCTCGGTGTTTTCCTCTGTTTTGGGACTAGAATTGGAAATATATGTGTTTTTATGATAATGATTTTGAAATATCATAAAGATAAGTATTGGTTAGATGATTATAATGAATTTTGAAAAGTGAGGCACTCTACAATGGAAGCCCATACATTTGGGTATTTCTTGGACTTGGATAGATTTGTTTAGAATGTTTTCATGATTTAAATAAAAATATAATTCACATTAGTAGTGTAGGGAGGTGAGGTGTTTATGTATGATTTTGTTACATTAGTATGAGATTAAAACATAGTTTTTCTACTACACCGCCCTTTTTTATTTCTATTATGAGCATGAAACATGGGGATCCTTGGTATCTTGGTGGGTGGACTAAGAAAAGTACACTTGGAAAGAATCCACCTACCTAATAGGATTAAACTATAAATCTAGATAAACCATGATGATTTGGATTGATGGATCATGTATGATAATATACCATCATGTCCATAGTCAATCACTAAGAGTGTGAGGATCCTAGGTCCTCACTAACTATAGCTACATAGGGATTACCCATGGTACTTTCTATCATTTACTCCAGTTTATATGGATCTGATTTACTATGCACTTTTTATTAGTAACTTTTTATTATCTCAATTAATAAAGAGCATGTATTCAATCCTTCTATATTATTACACCTAATTTTATGATCAATAATGTTATTCTTATAATACTAATATTACTTTATTATATGGTTCTTTCAAATAAATGTATTTCAGAAAAACAATCACTAATTGGAAAATGGTTTTGGAAATAAAAGAAACCAAATTTTTTATGGGTAATTGTCATGATAATTATGATTTAAAGAAAGGGAAAAAAAATTTAAATATTTTTATTTTCAAATTTTCATTAAATGGTTTTCTGTTTAATGTTAAGGAATATGGTGTTATTTTCACTTTGGAATATGTACTAGGAATTTTTATGCTCATTCTTATATATCCAACATATTTAGTTATAGGTTATAGAAGATCTTATATTCATTCCCAAGGGGATTTGTGGTTCTTATTTGTTAGGTGATGTCTCATATAGTCAAAAAGAGGCCGGTATGTTATAGTTTAGTGCTAATTTCTATTTCCTTTATCATATTGGCTACTTAGGCTTTTAATACTTTCTACATACGAAAGGTAGCTATAACTACAAGTGGGTGAAAAAAATATATTATAAGGGAATCCTTACGTTATAAGAGATGGATATCAGAGTCTAAAACTAGTTTTGGTAGTCACTATTATTTACTGATTTCCTTGTTTTTATATTGGGTTGTTTTGGAGTTAATGTTTTTGATATGAATGTACAATGTACAAATGGGTCAGGTCAGAATTTTATTTACTTTCCACTATTGATTTTTATAAATTTTTAAGAGGATAAATCAGTCCCATATGGTGTTTTATGGATACCGAAGAACTTTTTCTAGAGTATTTGGACCAGGAGCAGGCTTCATCCCTTTTCATAATCCATCTTGGGAATATGAAAGAGGGATGACTTGGGTTGGTAGTTGGACTAGAGGATGCCAATTTAAAAATTATTGGACAACTTCTTTAATTACAACCCACTTTACATTTCCATATAAACTAATGAATTTAAATCTATTTTAAACAATCTAATCATGTTATTGAATCTATTCATTAATTTTCTTCTTTCTTGTCAAAACATATTTCATACTCTCAGATTTCAACTTGCAAAAACATTATTTCATCATCACTATGACTTCTTCCATCCATTACGTCAATTTTTATATTTCTTGAGTTTTCATTTTCTTTCCCAATCAGAAATTCATACACTTTCTCAATGGTATCAACATTTATTCATTTATTTATAAGTTAGGAAAATAAATAAGTAATTTTATGATTCATAACAATAGCTAAACTATATAAAAAAAATATACTAAAATCAAATATATTTTCAAATAATATTTAAAAAAATATATTCTTGGAAAAATCAAAAATAAATAGTGGTCCACTGCCAATTTTTCTTTTTCTATGATCAAAATTTAAATATTTTTAGTCTATCAAAATGAGGAATATATATGAGAACCTATATCCTTTTATTAAATAAATTAGAGATAATTTAAGTTATATAAAATAGGGAATGAAGATTAAAATGGAATAAAATAGAGAGAATCTAGACAATAACAACAATCCGAATGAAAATCTCAATTAACCTCTATATAAGAATGACTAAATATAATAAGTTAGGAATATGAAGTTTTATGTGTTTTTAGTCTATATAAATTCATCTTGGGATGCAATGTCATCTCGGCTGGAAATGACTCCTTCACGGGCTTCTCCAGAAGACCTCTTCACGGGGAGGGGGTTCTCGAGTGTGGAGGGTTCGAAAAGGCCACTCTCTGGATTCCCATTTTTCATAATTATAAACCCATCTTTTATTAGAAAAACCCTTACTCTATACTCTATGAGTCCATGTGGTACTATTTTTCCCTGTTTTTATCATATAATGGATCACTAAATAAAAACTCTCTTTCCTTCTTTAAGAAATTATATAGTGTGGTTAATCATTTGATATTTTGATGAATGAGTGAAGATAAGTTTCAATGGATATTTTGTTCCATTTTTCCTCAAGGAAAATTCTATACTTATATTTTAATAGTTGAATGATGAATTATTTGATACATTGGATTGAGTTTGTTATTCATTTATTATGAAATTTTTCCATGAAAAATGATAACTAATTTAAGGGAAAAAATTATTGTATTATTACAATATGAGGGTGATCTATTCGATGAATATCATAATAGATTTAGGGTTTTTCTAAAGTAGTTTAAAAATAATCAATTCACTTGATAGTTTCCTGCAGAAAACAATTATAATAGTCACACTGAATATCATAACACACTAATTGATCAGTCCTCATAAGGGGATTTCAGTGATAAAATTATAGAAGAGATGAAACAAAATTTTGGAAAACATGAATATATATCTCAATATAAATATTGAATAAGAAGAAAAATTGTAGTGAAAGAAAAAAAAATTCTTCCCCAATATATGAAGATTTGTATGTTGTATTTTACAGTTAAAACTAAAAAAATACACATAGGGAGAAATGAAACTATTGTGGTATGTTTATCCATTCACATTTACATTTTCATAATTTTATTTTTCCTTCCCATATAACTGATAATTCCAAATTTTATATTTATACAAAATTGATACAACCTAAGGATTATCTATTCTAAAATGAAAGTAATATGGGCCCTAGAAACCTTCAAAATATGTCATTATAAAAAGAAGGAGTCTTTAGACCAACATTCCCTGTGGATATCAACAACACCCTAAACAAAAATATGAAAACCAATAAAGGTATGAATCTTATTAATTAAATGTGAATTATGATGGAAATTTTTTTTTCTAAGTTGGATTAAATATTAAGTAGAACAGATTCCCATGATGAAAATTTTAAAATTTAATTTGATAATAAAAAATAAAAACATGATTCAGATATGGCTCAACAAAATGTTGGGATACATACTCCTGAGTTGAAAATGGGGAAGCTAGTTAGTAGAATGAACACAAGAAAAAAAGGAAAACTAACCAGCACTATAGAAGTAAATATTTGGGATAATTTAATAGGATTTATACAAAAATGTGGTTTTGAAAATAAACATTATTCCAAAAAATACACTAATACTATTGAGAATAAAAATATTGACAAATCTAAAAATGAAAATTTTGATGCTTTTAAATCTAAAAATGAAAATAGAAATATAGAATTCACCTTTAAATATAATGTTCTCATAAAAAATAAATAATATAAAGAGTAAAAAATATATAATAAAGGAAAAATAATATAAAATAAGAGACATAGGTGATGGAAATGATTTTGAAGAACTTAAGTCTAACCATACACTTCCCTGAATGAATAATGGAGAAAAGTGAGGAACCAAAACTTTATAAATTCAATGAACTTTTTATGAAACATAAAATCAATATCCCATTTCTTCAGTACTTAATTAAAATACAATGTTATCCCAAATAAACATATAAAATTGGCTCTAATAAGAAACATTGAATAAAGTTTCTATCTATAATCTAACATATGAGTTCAACAATGTCCTTTAGAATAAAGTACCTCTGCTCCTTCCAGATCATGGAAGTGTTTTCCTCCAATGTACCTTACGATATAGGGGGTGTTTAAAATTTTTTTCCATTTTTATGAGTAATAATTTGATGAATTTAACATTTTTCTAAACACCAAACCATAAGAGTTCCACAACCCACTATTGTTTTCATATAGTTTGAAGACCATTCCATTAATCACCCAATTAGGAGGTTTTTTATCTTTCTAGTTGGAGTATGTATACTTTAAATGCCTAATGATTTTCTTATCATGTACATAGGGTGTAATATAATGGTACATATCATACATTGCAAGATAAACCTTTATATAAGAGGAGCTATCATTGATGTATCTAAATAAAAAGTGATTTTCAACTAACGAGAACCAAAAGAGGAATTCCATGTATTTAAAAACTAATGAACCTTAATATAGTCAAATATATCTTGTAGAAGACTAATTATAATTATAGGAGCCATAAAATAATGAATATGAAGAGTTTTAGGGACGATATATGAAATTAATAATAAACTTTCCTTGGTAGAAATGTGGAAGGTAATTTTCTCAGGTTATGAGGAACAACCTCTAGATGAGTGTGGGGGAGAGTTCCTAGAACATTTAGATAGATTTTGACATAGGGAAAATTCTGAACCCAGTCACATAATCTAAATATGAGGAGTAGTTTTTTTTAGAATTATAGTGATTAATAAAAATATTTCTAAAATAATTTATTTAAGAATAAACTTGTGGTTCTTGGACTTTCTAGGCCTAAGTGTCTCCCCTCGAGGAGAAAAAACCAATTTTAGAGCTCAATCCCATCCTAGAAAACATAAAATAATAATTTTTGGGTGTGTTGTTCGAATTTTTTACTATCATCTTATCCTTTATAAATGTATGTCTAGAGGATTATTTGTCATAAATTTTAGCTAAGTTTTGTTCTATCATTGGTTTGTTCTGTAAGAACCCGGGTTTTGAGCTTGTAACACATTGAAATTTTCTTAATGTTATTCCAGAGTATGGAGTTCAGACGGCGTGTGATTTTGAGCCCCAGTGTGGTTGGAATTAAATTTTTAAGTGTGTTCACACTAGACACGTGAAATAAATAGAATAACTCCTAAACGGTTGCTTGGATGTGAAAACTGAGGGCACCATTGAGTCTGGAACGTGCCATTTACCATAGAAGGGGTGTAACTTTCATGGGCGTGGCCCTTGTGTGGAAAACTCCATTATGGGTGTTTTCATAATTTAGTGGCATCGGGCGTGAACATTACAACTTCAGAACCAAGGCTTGGATTAAAGTTATTAGACCACCATTATATCAGTACATGGATTTTACCCTAGAGGCGGCATAACTTTGACCCCGATGAAAGTTCGGGTACGGAGCCTACTGGTGGGCGTTTAAGTGTTTCTCTATTCAAATACTTCTCCGACCCCTCCTCTTCCTTCCTCCTTGTCTCTCCCTGAGGGATCCCTCTCAACAAGCATCAAGATCCTCTCCCCACCTCTCTAAGGTAGGGCGGCTCTGGTGGATCGTCGGCAAAGCGACGGGCTACGCCCTGCGAGGTAGGGTCATGTATTTCTTTTCATTTTTTATTTCTGAAACATATTCAAATGCAATTAATAGTGTCTAAATACTGTTTTCCTATCGATCGAAGCCCATATTTGTGTAGGATTTGATCCGAGATTTCTAACGCTCCTTGCGGATCAAAAATCCGAGCCCCGGGGTGCCTGGGGTGGCCCTAGGAAGTTTTCGACCATTTTTTCCCATGTTTTCCAGTGGTTCCAGGGGTTCCAGGCGGGCTTCAGATAGTCTGGGAAGGCGGTCGGTGAGGCAGGCTCCAGGCGGTGACGGTCCTAGGTGGCGGAGGTCCCAGGCGGCAGCGGTGCCCGGTGGCGGCTGTGGGCTCCCAAGCGGCGGCGGCGGGCACCCAAGTCGCCGGTGCGGGGCGCGACAGGGGTCACGGCGCGTGACCCTGTGCGGGAGACAGACACCTGCCTTCGGTGGGTCTTCGCGTGGGACAGAGACCGGCCACGAGGTTCGGTCGACGCCGATGGAGCGGGGGTCACCGGGCAGGCCGCGCGGAAGGGCCACGGGCGGGCGCTGCGGGCCGGCCCCTGCCGGGGGGACCGGCCGGACCGGGCCGGTCCGGCCCTAAGGGGGTTACCCCCCTTTTCTTTGGACACCCGTATCTTTCACTACGAGCATCAGTTTTGCGTGTCGTCTATGGAAGCGTGATCCTCGGATCGAGCCAATTTTATTGTGATGGTCTCGGGGATTTTTTTTTAAATTTCCCGAGATGGGGGCTCGGTGGCGCGACACACCATTAGGTGTTGTTTAGCGCCTCACCGGGATTCTTCTGTCGGATGGAGTGAACACATATGTAGTCTGTTTAGGGTTCCATCAGTGGCATTGTGACCTTGGCGTCGAGACGACCTTTTCCAGGGTGGTTTCTGGCGTTGAACCTAGAGTTGAGGCATGGGCCCCACGGGCCGTCTTTTAAGCTATGAGTAGTGTTTTGTGACTTTTCATCAAACATCTGTTCGAGGCAAATGAGTAGTCATTTCAGCATGTTTTTCTGAGACCATCGCAATTGCGTAGATCACCCGACCACTTTCGAGACAGGGGTGTGGGCCCCATGAGACCCTATGGGCATAGAGCGGTGTTGAATAACTTTTTCTTCAGGAGTCTGTTTCCAGCGAGTAAATAGTCTATCTCGTTTTTTTTTTCGCGAGTACTACAACGGTGAAATCTGTTTGGGTGTGCAGAGCCTCTTTCGAGATCTCATTAAATGTGGAAACATGAAAGGGAGTTGGTCAGAGGTTCCCTTGACGCACTCATACCCAATGCACGGTCACGAGTTTAGAAACACCCAGAGATGTTTCGGGCAGTGTGGAGTTATCGGACCAGTTCAGGGTTTACCCTGCAGTGGGACTGGGCAGTAGGTTACCCACCCGCGTATCAAGGTTTACCCTCCATCGTGGATGGGCAGTGGGTTACTCGTTGACCTTAGGTTTTACCCTCCAGCGGGGTTGGTCAGTGGGTTACCTATTGACCATAGAATTTACCCTCTAGCAGGGTTGGGCAGTGGGTTACCCATTTATTTTAGGGTTTGGCCTCTAGCGTGGATGGGCAGTGGGTTACCCAACGACCTTTTATAGTTTTCCCTCTAGCAGGGCTGGGCAGTGGGTTACCAGATGACTTCTTTCATACTCATCCCTTTCTATGAGGCCAGTTAGTGACTTTTCTCCATGGTTATTGGAGCGGGATCCTTGGTTGTGTCATTTAGTGATGAGACAACATTGACGTGCGGGACGTTTGGGAATCAGTGATGGATATCCTTTGAACTATTAGTGACTTATATTGGGTTGATCTTGGAGATAGATATCCCCTTACTCACTCATTTGGGTTTCATGTTGAGTATATATATATATACACTCTACTTTCATTCCATCTTCTTGGGATCAGTTACTCTCCTTAAAGGAGGGGCGAAGAAATGTGGTGTATGCCACGTTATTTATGTGTCTAGCTCCTCTTGGTCAGAAGATCCTTCTTCCTTTATCTCGTTGGGTTGAGCTACACTCTATTTACTTTACTCTTTCACCATTATCTATTCTGTCTACTTCTCACCATTTTATTACCTCCTTCGTTCCTCCCTCGAGATTTTCGGGTATCCTACTGAGTATCTTTATACTCACCCATTCTTGGGTTTTTCCCACACTTGGTGTTCCCTTGCAGACGAAAGATAGGTCGATCAAGACTACAGAGGAGCATAGAGGACACAGGAGGTTGGGTTGCATTTAGTGGTCGTAGTAGGACTTTCAGGTGTGAGACTCACTAGTTGTTTAATTTTGTTTACTTGTTACTGGGTTGTGGAACCTTCCAGGTTGGGCACATGTTTTTCCCTTTTTTTGTTCAGTATCTTGTCAGTACTTTTCAGCACTTTACTTTTTTTTTCTATTTAGAAGTTGATGCATGATTGTGGTTGGGTTATAGCTGTTCATTGTTTGGTTTTTTTTACTCTACACTTCTACATTGTGTGGGATCTGGGAACAGGTACTTAGGCAAAGGCCTCCAAGAGATTGTTATGCATTTGGTGCTTGTCTCCAGACCCTGGCCTCTGGAGGCGAGCTTGGGGTAGTTATGTCTTGAGACCGATAGGGTTGGGTCGTGAAAAAGTGGTATAAAAGGTGGTTCATTCCTTTGGGCATTGTTCAGACATCCCTAAAAAAGAATTGGTTGGGATTAATGGCAATAGTATCAACGTGTCTCGAGAGCGTCTCTTAGTCCAGGGAGTCCAGTGATGGTACGGGCAGCCGACGTATCCGTTTACCAGGACCCTGATAACCCGCTTGTCGACTTGGCACACTGAGACATTTGTTGTAGGGAAATTTGGAACATGCATCCGGTAGGGTTGAGTCTTTTACTGTCCTTGTTGAGTAAGCTCCCCTTTCTGATTACAGTTATATATATATATATATATGCTCGTATGATCACGGTAATCCATGATAATTTTCAAGATGCCCCCACCATAGCAGCCAGTCAGGTCACCTTCTCTAGTTCGTGATGACGACCTGGCAAGAAACGAGGTGTCAGTTCAGGGGCCCTCACGTGAACCCCTTCCACCCAGTGCATCCGCAGTAGCCCCTCCACTTGGAGAGATACAGTTAATACCGGAAGCATAGACCGAGGTTGAGCACAGGGTGAGTGCGCTCTGAGACTTCCAGCGTCAGTGGACGCAGAAGTTCCATGGGGACCCGGATCCCCAGGCAGCAGAAGACTGACTAGAGTCTATGGACCGACATTTTAGGATGGTATGGACACCAGCGGACTAGATGGTATCCCTATCTACTAGCCTTTTCCTCAGGATGGACGAGCGTTGGTGGAGGTTGGTTACAAAGACCCATGACGAGTCGTATCTCACGTTGGATAGCTTCTAGCAGCTCTTCTAGGAGGATTACACCCCCTCTTTTTTATGCTCTCTTCGTATTCAAGAGTTTCTAGAGCTGAAGAAGGGGGGGATGACTGTGGCGTAGTACTCGGTCCGGTTTTCTGATCTGACAGCCTACATTCGGGATATGGTCCGTGATAGTTACTTTTGGGTGCGGAAGTTTGAGCAAGTTCTTCATAGGGAGATATGTGCTAGTGTGGTACCCATATGCATCCCTATTTATGTCGGGGTTCTAGGGAGGTAACTCATGATGGAGAGCTTCTTGTATGAGGGACTCTATCTGACAGGGCCTAGCAGTGGTCTCTTCAGAGGAGAGTCTTCGGTGACAGGCAGGTAGCAGAGAGAAGATCCTTGTTCGAGGAGGCCCTTTCGTGAGCAGACATAGGGGCAGGGTCATAAACCATTGTGGCATTGTGAAGCACCATGGTAGTTAGGAGAGAGCTGATGTTATTCCTATGACGGATGGGGTCACCTAGCACCGGACTGCCCGACCAGGTGTACCGAGAAGCCGTGGAAGGCAGTGGGCGCACCATAGTGACAGAGGCATCACTGTGACTAGGAATCCCCCAGGTGAGGATAGGGTGGTCCTCAGGGAGACTACATAGGTAGAGTGGCAGGACCAGGTGTTTCGAGAAGAAATTTTGAGGTCCTTCCGCTTCCACCACCGGGCGGCCCACGTCTTGCTCAGGGATCTAGCGGTAGGGGCCCTGGGAAGCTTCAGGCTATCAGTGATCGTGACCCCCCAGCACACCAGATGGTTCGAGGTACTATTTGTGCTTACTCTAAGCTTTATTCAATGCTAGTAGACATAGGAGACAGCCACTCCCTTATATCACTCCTTTTGGTATGGGATTTGGAGCTTCCTGTAGAGGCACTAACGCCTGCACTTATCATTGAGGTTCCTATGGGAAGTGCCTGGTTGGTGACCTATATCTGCAGAAAGTGCGAACTATTATTTGGAGGAGGGATTTTTCCATGGGACCTACTTGTAATCACAATGGAACCTTATGTTGTCATCCTGGGCATGGATTGGCTTTCTATGGTTTATACCCAGATTGGATGTCGTCACAGACGAGTTAGAGGCATGTTTTCTAATGGGACGATGTTCGCCATCCTTGGTGAACAAGACCTCGTGGTAGAGCAGATGGGTACTCTAAGTAGGATACCACAACCTTTTTCGCACCAGTTTGTGATCATGGCTCTTAATGTAGCAAATTCTATGGGAACCTAGATCCCTACCATTGTAGAGGGCTACATGGACGTCTTTCTTGAGGATGTCCCGGAACTACCTCTGTGGCGAGAGATATAGTTCTGCATTGACTTGCAGTCGGGGACTGCCTCGATATCATGTACGGCTTATCAAATGGCACCCATAGAGCTTTGGGAGATATGAATTCAACTGGATGACTTTCATGAGAAGGGATTCATCAGGCCCAATGTGTCCCCCTAGGTATCTCCGGTTAGGTTTGTGAAAAAGGTAGATGGGAGTCTGAAGTATTGTGTGGATTATCTCCTCTTGAATCAGGCCATGATAACGAAAAAGTACCCTTTTATGAGGATCAAAGACCACTTAGACCAGTTGAGAGGTGCGAAGTGGTTCTCCAAGATTGATCTTATATCCGGATACCACCAGTTGCGGGTTTGTGAGGCTGACATCCAGAAGTTGGATTTCCGTTCTCAATATGGGAATTACGAGTTTCTATTGATGCCCTTGGGCATGGAGAATGCCCCATCCATTTTCATGGATTTGATGAACCAGATCGTTTGGACGTACTTGAACCAGTTTGTGATTGTCTTTATTGATGTCATACTCATCTACACAGTGATCGAGGAGGAGCACGCGGAGCATTTGAGGATGGTCCTAGACTTACTCCAGGAGCATCAGTTGTATGGGAATCTCTCGAAGTGTCAGTTCTAGATTCATGAGGTCCAATTTCTGGGGCATGTCATTATAGAGCAGGGATTGGCCATAGATCCTACAATGATAGAGGCATTGCTTTCTTGGGAGCCACCCAAGAATGCGTCACAGGTGCAGAGCTTCCTTGGTTTGGTAGGGTACTAAAAGAGGTGTGTGGATGATTTCTCCAATATTGTTTCCCCTATGACCGCATTGACGCGGAAGGGATGACCGTTCATCTGGACTGATCAGCGCTAGAAGGCCTTCTAGGAGTAGAGATAGAGGCTGACTAGTGCCCCAGTGTTGAGGCTGCCAGAGGGGGGCGTTGAGTTCGTGGTGTACTACGATGCTTCGGGAGATGGGATAGGGTGCGTGCTGATGCTGTAGTGGGAAGTGATTGCATATGGGTCGAGGAAATTAAGGCCCTATGAGAAAAATTATGCACCTCATGATTTGGAGCTGGAAGCAGTGGTCTTCACCTTGAGGTTATGGAGACAGTACCTTCTTGGGTGAGCATTTGTGTGGTCTACTCAGAACACCAGAGCCTCAAGTACATATTAACTCATAGGGATTTGAATATGAGGTAGAGTATTTGTCTTTAGTTTCCGCAGGACTATGATTTAGAGATAGTCTACACTCTAGTGAAGGGAAACATAGTAGTATATTCCCTTAGCATGAATTCCCATGCTCATTTAGTGCGGGAAGCTTTAGAGAAGTTGGCTTCCCTACGGCTGACCATTTTGGAGCAGGAGGGTATGGCTTCTCTGTAGTCGATGGTGTTGACTCCTTCTCTCCTTGAGCGTGTGAGAGAGTCGCAGTTGGGGGATGTCGACAACGAGGTACTGCATGATTAGATATCTACGGGCGACGCACCCAATGTGTATTCTGAAGGAGTGAATCAAGTGATTCTATTACAGGGGCGAGCTATAGTGCCAGTAGAAATGTGGGAGGAGGTTATGTGATAGATCCATGCTTCTCCCTTGGATGTACAACCTGGTGTGTTGAAAATGTACAGAGACCATCAGTGGAAATTTTGGTGGTTGGGCATGAAGCGGATCGTAGCTGAGTTTGTTTCTTATTATGTTACCTATCAGCAAGTGAAAACAGAACATCAGGTTCCGGCAGGGTTGTTGTAGCCCCTTGATATCCCTTAGTGGAAGTTGGATGGTATATGTATGGACTTCATCACAGGGCTTCCACACACAATGAAGGGCCATGAATCCATTTGGGTGATAGTGGACTGAATCATGAAGACGACACACCTTCTTTCCATCGAGGAGTAGATCTCGGTGAAGTGTCTAGGGCATCTGTACATTCGAGAGATCATCCACCTTCTTGGAGTACCCTTGATGATTGTCTCCTACTGTGATGTGCGGTTTACATCACGATTGTGGGGAGGCCTACTGGAGGCCTTCGAGACTCAATTGTGGATGAGTACATCTTTTCACCCCCAAACGGATGGGAAAACTAATCGCAATATCTAGGTGTTGGATGATAAGCTCAGGGCATGTGTGTTGGACTTTGGCCTAAGATGGGAGGATCACCTACCCTTGTTAGAGTTCACGTACAACAACAGTTACCACTCTACTATTGGAATGGCACCCTTTGAGGCCCTCTACAGGAGACCATGCAGGTCATCATTGTACTGGATAGAGGTTGGGGAGACCTCCTTTGTGGGACCAGAGTTGGTGCAGGCAATGACAGAGAAGGTTCAGGTCATTCGTGAGTGGATGAGGACGGATCAAAGCAGAGATAAGTCCTATGCAGATCCTCGTCACATGCCTTTGGAGTTGGAGCAGGGAGACCATGTCTTTTTGAGATTCACTCTGCGGCTTGGTACACGAAGGTTCAGCCGGGTGGAAAGCTATCCCCAAGGTTCATTGGGCCCTATGAGATCATGCATAGGGTTGGTGAGGTCGCCAACCGTCTTTCTCTACCCCCATAGCTGGAGAGGGTGCATGAAGTCTTCCACTTGTCGCAGCTAATAAAATATGTTCATGACCCCACACACGTTATTGACTAAAGAGTGCTAGACATCAAGGATGGAGCCACCTTTGCGGAGAACCCAGTGGCGATTGAGGAGCAGTAGGAGCGGACACTGTGTGGACAGACCATTCCTCTGGTTCGTGTGTTGTTGCAGCATGGGAGGGTGCAAGAGAGCACCTGGAACGAGAGAGCTAGATGTGGGCTCAATATCTCGAGTTGTTTTTGTAGATTGGTTTTTCAGGGAAGAAAAAATTGAAGGAGGGAATTATGCAAGAACCCGGGTTTTGAGCCTGTAGGACATTGAAATTTTAGTAATGTTAATCCAGAGTAGGGCGTTCAGACAGCATGTGATTCCATGCCCCGATGTGGCCAAAATTAAATTTTTAATTGTGTTCACACAAAACACATGAAATAAACAAAATAACTCCAATATGTTTTCTCATATGGGAAAATCGGCAGCACTGTTGAGTTCGGAGCATGCTGTTTACCCTAGGAGGGGTGTAACTTTCGCAGGAGCGGCCCTTCTGTGGAAAATGCCACCAGGGGCATTTTCATAATTTAGCAGCCTCGGGTGTGAACTTTACAACTTCTGAAAGAAGGCTTGTATTAAAATTCTGAGACTGCTTTTATGCTCAAAATGTGGATTTTACCCTAGAGGCGGCTTAACCCTGACCCTGCCGAAAGTTCGGGTATGGAGCCTACTGATGGGCGTTTAAGTGTTCCTCTATTTAAAAAATTCTCCCACCTCTCCTCCTCCTTCCCCCTTATCTCTCCCTAGAGGATCCCTCTCAACAGCCATCATGATTCTCTCCCCACCTCTCCAAGGAGTGGTGGCTCTGGAAGATCGTCGGCCAAGCGACGGGCTACACCCTGCGATGTAGGCTTGTGTATTTCTTTTCGTTTTTAATTTTCGCAACATCTTCAAATGCAATTCGTAGTGTCGAAAAATTGTTTTCCTGTCGAGTGAATCCCATGGTTGTGTAGGATTCGATCCAAGATCTCTAACGCTCTTCTAGGATCGAAACTTCATGTCATGGGGTGGCCCCAGGAAGTTTTCCAGCCATTTTTTCACTATTTTATTGTGGTTCCAGGGGTTTCTGGCAGGCTTCAGGCAGTCCAAGATGGCGGGCAGCGCGGCGGGCTCCTAGGAGGTGGTGGTCCGAGGCGGCGGTGGTCCTAGGAGGTGTTGGTCCCCGACAGTGGTGGAAGGATCCCAGGCGGCGGCGGCGGTCTCCCAAGTCGTCGGTTCGGGGTGCGACGGGGGACGTGGCGCACGAACCCGTGTGGGAGACCGAGACCCGCCTTCGCCGGGTCTATGCATCAGACAGCGCCCAGCCATGAGAGCTGGTCAGCGCGGGCGGACCGGGGTTCTTTAGCCGGGCCACATGGAAGGGCCGCCGGTCAGGCCATCCAGCATAGGCCGGCCCAGGGCGGGTGGACCGGGTTGGTCCAGCCCTAAGTGGGTTAGCCCCCTTGTCTTCGGACACTTGTATCATTCACTAAGGGTGTCGATTTTGCATGCCGTCAGTGGAAGCACGATCATCGAATCGATATGGAGTTATTGAGATGGTCTTGGGTATTTTTTTAATTCACAAGATGGGGGGCTCGGAGGCGCGACAAACTGTTAGGTGTTGTTTAGCGCCTCACCGAGATTCTTCTTTTGGATAGTGTGAACACATCCGGAGTCTGCTTAAGGTGACGTCAGTAGCATTGTGACCCTGGTGTCAAGAAGAAGTTGTCCAGGGTGGTTTCAGGCATTAAAGCTGGAGTTGATTTGTGGGCCCAATAGGTCTTCCTTTAAGTTTTGATCAGCATTTTTCTACTTTTTCATCAAACATCCATTCGGGGAGAATGAGTTGTCATTTCAGCGTGTTTTTTCAGGAGCGTCGTGATAGTGTATTTTGCTAGACCACTTTCGGGACCAAGGTGTGGGTCGCATAAGACGCCATGGGAATAAAGTGGAGTTGAATAAACATTTCATCGGGAGTCCGTTTCCAATGAGTAAATAGTCTATCTCACGTGTTTTTCTGGGAGGACTACAATGGTGAAATCTGTTTGGGCGTGTAGAGCCTCTTTTGAGATCTCATTAAATGTAGAAACATGAATGGGTGTTGGTCAGAGGTTCTCTTGATGCACTTCGACCCAATGAATGGTAACGATGTTAACGACACCCAGAGATGGTTTGGGCAGTGTGGAGTTATCGAACCAGTTCAGGGTTTACCCTCCAGTGGGGCTGGGCGGTGGGTTACCCACCAGTGGATCAGGGTTTACCCTCCAGCAAGGCTAGGTAGTGGGTTACTCGTTGACCTTAGGGTTTACCCTATAGTGGGGCTGTGAAGAGGGTTACACATTGACCTTAGGGTTTACCCTCATGTGGGGATGGGCAGTGGGTTACCCATTGACTTTAAGGATTACCCTCCAGCGTGGCTGGACAGTGGGTTACCCGATGACCTTTTAGGGTTTACCCTCAAGTAGGGCTTTACAGTGGGTTACCCGACAACTTCTTTCAGACTCAGCCCTTTCTATGAGGTTAGTCAGTAACTTTTCTCTGTGGTTACTGAAGCAGGATCCTTGGTTGTGCGATTTAGTGATAAGACAGCTTTGACATTCGGGACATTTGGGCATTAGTTATTGATACCCTTATAAGTGTTAGTGACTTATCCTGAGCTGAGCTTAGAGATGGAGATCCCCTTACGCACTCGTTCGGGTTTCTTTTTGAGCATATATTTATATATATACAGACACCCTACTTTCATTCCCTCTCCTTGGGTTTAGTTACTCTCTTTCTAGGAGGGGTAAAGACACACGGGGTATGCCACGCGCTTTTCGTGTTTAGCTCTTCTTGGTTGGACGAGCCTTCTTCCTTTCTCTTATTGGGTTGAGCTGTACTCTATATACTGTTATGTTTCACCATTATCTATTCTTTATACTTCTCACCATTTTTTACCTCCTTTGTTGCTCCCTCGAGCTTTTGGAGCATCCTATTGAGTATCTTTATACTCACCCCTTTTGGGATTTACCCGCACTTGGTTTGCCCTTACAGACGACGGACATGTCAATCGAGACTACGGAGAAGCGTAGAGGACATATGAGCATGGGATCCGTTCAGTTGTCATAGTAGGACTTTCAGGTGTGAGACTCACTAGCTATTTACTTTTGTTTACCTTTTACCGGGTTGTGGAACATTTCGGGTTGGGCGCGTGTTTTTCCCTTTTTCTATTCAGTATCTTGTCAGTACTGTTCATCACTATACATTTTTTCTATTTAAAAGTTGATACATGACTGTGGTTGGGTTTTAGTTGTTCGTTATTTGGTATTCTTTTTACTCTGCACTTCTGTATTGAGTGGGCTGTGTGCATAGGTACTTAGAAAAAGGCCTCCATGAGATTGTTACGCCTTCGACACTTGTCGCCAGCCCCTGGCCTATAGAGGCGGTCTTGGGGTAGTTGCGTCTCGAGATCGGTAGGCTCGGGTCGTGAAATGTTCATAACTGACATTAAGTGTATAAGTTCTTATTAACATATACATAAAATACACATGGATCTCGATCATAACCCTTGAATTGAAGGGTGTACAAGACCTAAACACAACATGAAAGAGGTGATTACAGAGTAACCAATAGTACTGCTTCATGATGGAATAATATTTCTTATTTTTGATATCCCATGGGTTAGTCATGCATAGGAGGTCCTTAAGAAGTACATAGTGATAGTTATTACTAACTAAAATAACAATAAAATGAAAAATAAGATAGTAAATAAGAGGATAGTATTCATATATTATATAGAACATAACCCTTCAATTATTAATGATCATTTTACAATTTTATCTCAACACAAAATGATTGATAGGTTATCTAGAAATTATTTTTTCTATTTTATTAATGTAAATTCAAGCTACAACAATATTCCTATTGCCCATGAATTCCAAAATAGAACACTTTTACCTATTCACTTTAGACATTTTTCCTATTGGATAATTCCCTTTGGCTTATCTATTTCTCTAGCCACTTTTTAGTGGTGTATGGTGGCAATATTCTGTAATATGATAGAAATGATAGTTGATGTATTCATAGATAATTTATCAACTATATATAATATATTTGATAACATTATTCACAATTTGGAAATGTTTTTGGAAATATTTCAAGAAACAAACATTGTTCTAAACTAGGGAAAGTCTCAATTGATAGTTTCTAAAGGAAAAGTATCAGATCATAGAGTTTTTCATATGGGAATAAATATTTATAATACCAAATTATATTTTATCTAAATTTTCCCCCATTTAGAAAATCTCAATGTAATTATGATCTTTCTCAGACATGGCGTTTTCTATTGGAATTATATCTAATATTTTTCCAAAATCACTTCTCTTTTTTGTTAAACACAAGTTAAGGACAAATCAGTTTTTTAATATGAGGTGTTTAGAATTATTAAATATTATTAAATTATTTCTCTCATATTCTCTGATTATAAATTATATAGATTAGAAATATAACTTTTAAAGTTATGTATGATGCTAGTGATATGGATTCAAAGCATTTTTAGGGAAAATGATGGATGAGAGGTTTTATGCTAGTAAGATGTTATATAATACTCAAACAAATTAAACTAAAATAGATAATATATTTGTATCATTTTGGTTTTCTATAGAATATTTTTTTGTAGAATATGATAGGTTATAAGGTAGTTATTTTCACTTACCATTTGTCCTTAAAAGGCCAACATACCAAGAAAGAATCCAAGACAATTACAATAATATTGAAACTTTAGTTTCAAGATTTTCATTGGAAATAAAAGATAAGAAAGGTGTTGAGAATGAATTTTTATAACCACTTTTCCAGGTTACCTAATACTGAAGCTATAGAATAGATAGTGATTGATATTTATTTTATCGGTATTTTTTTACCGCTCCATCCAGCCAATCTTCTCGGTTTACAGACAATGCCCATTTTTTGTTTTATGGACTATTCCCAAGGTCATTTCAATAAAACAGAATGAATAAATTTTTGTTTGATCTAATATATTATTTTAGAGATGATCCATTACCATTTCAGTGGTGTAATGATGGAATTTTGTGGTGATTTATCGATGAGGAAGAAATGATGGTCAACCTTGAGAGCTTTCAAAATTTATCTTAATGAGAACAACATGGGGGTGAGCGGATAACCAAAATAGTCCTACAAACTGGTTTTTATTGTCCATCTCTGTTTAGAGATTCTAAAAAAATAGTTGGATGTCATAAATTTAAAAGTCTTGGAAATGTGGATAAGAAAATAGAGCTTCATAAAAAGAGGATTTTATAGTTAGATATTTTCAATATGTAGGGATTATAATTTTGGGGGGGATTTCCATCATCTTAGAGGAATGGGTATTTTCTTTTGGTTTTAAAATATGCCCCCAAGTTGTTAAATTCTGTATAACTTCCAAAAAACATATATAATTATGTTTTAAAATTTATCTAGAAGAATATCATTTCCATGATTGGAGTTCCCGGTGAATTCATTAATGATAATGGTATAAATTTCAAAAATAATAAATTCATGTCATTAATAGAAAAGTATAGTTTTGATCATAGTACTAAAACTACCTATCACCCAAAGTTTAATGGTAAAGTTGAGGAATCTAATAGATATATAATAAAAATTTTAGGCAATACAATGTAAAGATATAGAAAATACTACTTTGTTATGTTAGATGAGGGACTTTGGTTCTTTGATATTTCTTATAAAATCAGAAAAAGGTAACTCTTTATAGAATTATCCTTGTAAAAACATGTCATTTTCCTATAGGTTGCACATCATATCCTTTTAGGATATGAAAAAATCTCAACTATGATTTAGGTTTTCTTGTTAATGATGTTTTTTGGAGTTTATTGAATTATAAAAAATAGAAGAGATTATTTTGAGAGTGCCTAAATTTATAATGTAAAACTTATGTTTCCCAACATCCCAAATTTGTGTAAAAGCATTAATTTTTTTATTTTGGGTTCTCATGAGGGGTGAAATTTTTATTTTCATATATAATCTGGTCTCAGATAATTTTTATATCCACTATATTGGTCCCAAAATAGTATATTTACCCTTATAGAAGAGTTTGATGGAATTCCAAGTTGTTATTAATTTAGAGGAATATTTAATATTTAATTAAATAAATATTAAATTATTTTCATGAGTTCAGGTGGTGATATAATTTGAAAATAGTCTCAGATTGAGATTATGAATTCATAGTTGACTTCAAAATGAGTGTTTTTTCCTAAGTGAGTTGTAAACTCACTTCGGGTTTTGGTACTCAAGGAGAGTATTAGAAGGGTAGTTAATTTATTAATTAACCCCCCCCCCATTTTTTGATTTCCACACATGAATGAAGTAGGTGTAGGGACTCTCCCTTTATTCTTATGGATAGAATAGAAGGTAAGGGGGAATTAAATGCCACCATACTTCATCGATAATGGAGATCAAGACCATATCAAGGTACAACAGCATCTAGGAGCATATTTGGACCCTAAGCATCATCACTTGTGCCAATAGGAAGGGGGATTTTTTTTGTTTTATCCCCAATATAGATAAATTAGGTTTTTAATGTTTTAAATTCTGATTATTAATATTAAAGACCCTCAGGGGGTTCATCTATGCTTAATCAGGTAAAAGAAATGGTTTCCAGAAGTTTTTATGGGTTTTCCATTCATAAATTTTGATCACACGGTGTATGGTTTTAAGAATACATGCAACTTGTTCTTGCTATTTGGAGAAGATGTAATTTTTGGAAGTACATGTTATGAATTTGAAGTACATAGCATATAGTATTACTTGGCCATTTATATTCTGTTTTGGTTGAGTACATTGGTAGATATTTTTTCATCATGTGCACACCATATACTCTGGGTACACACTATATGGTGGGACATGGACATGTGGTGATTTACTTGGGAAGACACCCCATGGGTGGGGTACATGATTATGCAGTAATGAATGGTAAGAGCCCATGTATGCCTTGGCTATATAGTATTTAATGTGAAGAACACATGTCTTCGTTTAATATGTATAAGTAAATGGAAAGATATATATTTTATATCACACAAAATGTAATCAGATGTAAAAACATTTTACATTTTGTAGAAAGGGAGTTTTGGGTGTTTTATGACCGAGAGTAAGATTTGGAATGGAGAGTAGTCCAAACTGATATTTTTCCCACATAGATTATGGTGGTGGAATCCTCTAATAATTTTTAGGCCATCTAGAAGGGGTTTTGGACTATGATTTTTCAGAAAGAGGATTAACTAAAGGTCTGAATTTAGAATCTTATAGATGTTTGGGTTGTGAGCTACATTGCTTGTGTGAGTGTTGTGAGATTGGTGATCGGCCTATCCCGAGTGTTACATGGTGATTTATTTGAGTATATTTGGAAAGATTCTCAGTGGTCAGATAATGTAGTGTCTATGTGGAGGTATAAGGTTCTCCCTAATCTTGGGATTAGTATATTTAGGTTAGAGTGGTCAAGGATTTAGATCCTATGATTGATGATAAGGGTTGTTGGAGACTTTTGGATAGGTTGACGGTGTTTGTTGGTAGTTAAGGTCAAGTATGACTGTGATGTTGAGATGAGTTCAAGGGTCCCCTTGGTTATTCTCTTGGGGGTTACTTTATTATCATGTGATCATTGGATTTCATGGTCTGCTGTTGAGAATCGCCCTATGGAATTGTGATTCTTTTAGATTCCTCTTCTAGAACATTGTGGATTGAGGATCAATTGGAGGTCATTGATGTCTTCTTGAGGATTTTTCTCATGCTGCGAATATCTAAAGTCAATAGAGGAGATAGTGGAACCCCTCAAAGTGTTTCCTATTATTTCAATGGAATTTTTTTCATTTAAGGATATTTCTATTGGCGTGGGTGTTTGGCCAACAGTTATTGAATTTTCTATTTGTTTTGGATGTCGAGATGTGGTTTATGCCAATAGGGATGTTGTGATATGATTGTTTTTTCATGTTGTTTAGTTCATATTACTAATATGGACAATGATGGTTGAGAGATATAGATTTAAAATCTATATATATAGATCTGGATATCCATAATTGATAATGTTAGAAGTAATGATTCATATAGATAATGATGGTTTCCTTATGGTTTGATTATAGAACTGAGGTTCCCAGAACATTGTTTATACTGTTAAGTATAGTGGATGTGAAATTCTAGGTATGTGGATAGATACCATATTGATGTTATAGGAATGGATAGTGTAAAATATAGATTTGTTGTTACTATAAGGATCTAGAAAAAATAGTAAATTATGTTGTTTATGTTCTAGAATGATGATCTAGATAATGATGGTATACCATATGTGGTTGATGGTGGACTAATGCTCCCATCTATATTTTAGGAGATGGATTGATACTCTATGAACTATTTTTTTATATGGGTTAGATTTCTGATTGATGCTCCATGTTTTGGTATTACTTTTTTGTGTAAAATGAAACATATGTGTCTTGGTACCATGTTTGAGATAAATATTGGGGTCATTAAGACATCATATTGGATGAATTATATTAGTTTCTAAGAAGATATAACTATCATAGTATGGGTCCTGAAAATCATCTAGTTTGGTTGTGGTTTCCATGGATATGAAGTCTGTATGTTATTTTAGATGCATGGTCATTGAGGCATTATCAAAGAAACCCTAGTGTGGACTAAAGTAGGTATGGTCGATCAGAATTATAAACCAAAGGATTTATGATTTTTTTTGTATTTATTCAGGTTTTGTTTGGAATGTCTAAGAATATTTTTTGAGAATACACTTATGGAAGAAGTTTATTGCTTCACCATTTAAGGGGGCGTATTGAGATTTATTTCTCGCCACTCATATGTGAATGTTAGTGTACATGAAGACCTTATTTCTATATTTTGGTTGTTCAAATATGCACAATGGATAGGTTTAAGGCCCAAGATTTAATGATTAGGAATGTTGGTCATGTGGAGTCTGATGATCAGGATAGAGATGCTCGAATGGGAACTAGAGACAGGGAATATGCTATGGATTGGAAATAGAAGTCAAGCCTAATGAATTTATTTGTTTTGTTTTTTATTTTGTATATGTGATCATACTATTGGGAGATCAATGTTGTGTGTATGTAATGGTTGTTCTAGCCTTTACAATATTTCATTTAATAACGCCATTCTTCCATTTTGGAATATTTTTTATTTCTACATACTCTGATGTGTATGATGTTTGATTATTTAATTATAATTATGCAATATAATATGAAGATATATCCTTCTCATAGTTTCACCTTATACCCATATTTATAGTCATCGACATCTGGAATACGATGAGGAACATTGGAGGTTATGTGGTGAACTAAAATGGGGCACTGGTTCAGTGGCTCCAGAACCGGGTCATTACAAAATGGCCTTATAGGAGTTTAATTTTCTATTATTTTATTATTTGGTATTTGGTATACTAGATATATAATAATGTGTCATAGCCTATGATAGATACCAAATGGTTCACCACAAACAACTATTTGAGTAGGAAATCAAGGTCACTAAGTGTAGGGATTGATGTTC
Source organism: Viscum album (assembly GCA_963277665.1). NCBI lineage: Eukaryota > Viridiplantae > Streptophyta > Magnoliopsida > Santalales > Viscaceae > Viscum > Viscum album. The sequence goes on along the minus strand of OY728141.1, from coordinate 392,752,242 downwards.
ATGTCATTCAATGTTACAATTTTATATGATATTCACTTCAAGAGACATAGATGTGGTTTGGATTTGAAAATTCCTGATGGATTTTTTCTCATATCCCATTCATGAGAGGAAAGTGATTGATTTTAACACTTTTCTAGTTAAGGTAAGAGGCATATCATGCTTTATGACATAAATGTATGATCAACATGTTATAGGCATTCTAGTGTCTAATTTTATATATTTACATGAAATGGATGGTTTTCTATATATGTGATATGATTATTGAGGATAAGGATACTGATAAATTCCTTATACATCTTATTTTTTGTGACCATATTGGTTTAGTATGGTTTAAGGGTATAATTGTTGGACCCTTGTGTGTGGGTTTTGATCAAAGTTGGTTATGTGTCCTGGTCCTCTAGGGAGAGATCTTATGTACATATGATTGAAGATTATGGGTTCCCTAGTTGTGGGATGTTTTTTTACTTATGAAATATTATATATATATATATATAAGACCATATAGATGGGTGTTCTTACATGTTAATGTTGTGTGACATTTGGATGGGAGCCTATTTAGTGCCCCTTGAGTTGTGGTCGGATGTGATATTGAATAGAGCTTGGTGGTTGGACCTTGGGACTTGTCGTGAGACTTGAATGATGGGTCTAGGTGGAAGATCATAGTGACCTTCTTGAAATGACTCTAATTTAAGGAATTATTTAATTTTAATCTATAAGGGTAACCTATGAGAACGGTCGACCGAGTTATGTGTGCTTTTGGGATTGTGAGGCATAGTGGATATTTTGGGATTAGGAAAATGGTGCACAAATAGTGTAGCTGTTATGAGGTTTAATCACATTGAAATACCTTTTATTTTTATAATGATAACTTATATTCTTGGTCTCTATACTTTTGGCCAGTTTCAGGAGGGATAGGTTCATTCAGGTGATTATCCTCGGTGATGGTTTTGCGGAAATGATGTTCCTATTGGTTATGAGCTAGATCATGAGCATATTAGGTGCTCATGAATATGTGGTATTTTCATGATGTGTTTCATTTGGTTTCGGAAATCCTCAAGGATTCTCTTCCTTAGGTGATATTAGCATGTGTGGTAGGCATGGCCAGTGGAATGGGATTGTGGGATGAGATTCCATGAGATGTGACTCATTGGAGCAGGAATATGGTTCTATTGTTGGGTTACACATGAGAGTGTAATGGTTAAATGTTAATGGGTTATTGGATACATGATTTATGGTGATGTTCTATGTTTTTTAGGTTATGGATTAGACATTATAGGAGAATATTCATGTGATTCTTGATTTGAGCATGTATCCATGAGTAGGATGAGAATCGAAGTGGTGTTATAATAAGCTTGTGGGAATGGGGACCTAAGTCATGTGGTTTATAACTACGATAGTCTGAAATGGATGGTATGGGGTGGTACTCATCTACAAAATCCTTCTGTAATCATAGTATATATATGATCGTTATCAATATCTTGACATTTCCTTGAGTACATTGGGAGAGAATTAATTGTACTCCAAGATATTTTGAGGACATTTTCTGTTTGGAAAAATGATCTCTCTAGAGTTTCACTTGTGGAGAAATGTATGTGGATTAAAATAGTACAAAGTGAACCATCAGTTGTTTTAGTGTGAGATCCTCATCGTACATTATATTTATAGTAATACCATGGTTTCCTTTCTTGGTAGTAGAAAAAACATAATTTATGAATTTCATTGTTTATCAGGGGGAAGGGAGATGAACATGTATTGTTCTAAGGTATAGTAGTAATTTATCCATGGTCTGTGGAATAGGTTTTTTGATTGTGAGGTGATATTAAGGATTCTCTTATGGTGTGTAGTATTAGATTAGTCATAGTGATATGACCCTTGTGTGGGTAGGGTTGAGGATATAGTTGGAACCACATTGGGAATGTCTGTGGATACTATGGATAGGTTTTGATAGGCAATTCCTATTGTGGGAAGTTTCATTGATGGGAATTGGACATAATGGTTTATGTTATATGGTGGGGAGCCCCATGATCCTGATTATTATTTTTGGATGTTTTTGTGACATCTTATGATTCAAATTTTGATTATAAACTATCATGATAAGTTGTTGATGGCGGCAAGTGGTGTCTTGAACTTTGATGGGTTATAGGCATTATGATTAGAGTTATGCATAAGAACTCAATTGTCATCCTAAAGTGGAATACAGTGAGTTGAAAATGAGTTGATGAACAAGGTGATTTTAGAGCTGTGGTTGGAAGATCATTTAGGCTTCTTTGGGGAGAGAAAGTTTTTTTTAGGATTTTGTTAAGACCCTTGATTCCCTAGATACTAATTTTGAGTAGATTTGTTTTTCATCTAGGTTCTTATAAGGGGTAAAATCGTCATTTTCACCAATAAAATGATCACATATAATTATTATACCACTCTTTTGGTCCAGGAATATGTATTTTACCCAAGGGTGAGAGTTTTGTGGAATTCGTAGTTGTTCAAGTTCTTGATAAATATTTAATATTTAATTAATTACATATTAACTTATTCGTATGAGTTCATGTGAGGATATCATTTTAATGGAGCACCATATTTATATTTAGACTTTTTAGTTGAGTCCACAATGGGGTATTTTTCCTAGGTGAGGTATAAAACCATGTTGGGTTTCAGGGTTTTTGATGAGTGTTAAAAAAGTAATTAATTAATTAATTAATATTCTCCCCATTTTCACTTCTCATACATGGAATGAGGATGGGGTTATCCCTTTGGTGTGGTAGTTATAATTAGATGTAAGGGGAAATGAAGTTCCTTTATACATTATCCATGTATGATATCAAGGCTTTTTTGTGGTGTAGTGTCTTCTGAGAGGAGATATGAACATGATATTTTAGAATTTCCTCCATGTGGTAGTTCGTTTTTTCTGTAATACCTTAATCCCCATATATATGCCTTTTATATTTTATAAATAATTATTATGACTATTAAAAAACCCCATGGTATCGATCTATGCTTAATATGGTAAAAATATGGGGTTTATGAGGTTTATAAGGGGTTCGCTTTCAGAAATATTGGTAACATAGTGTGTAGTATTAAGAACACACAATGTTTGTTCTTCCCATTTAGGGAAGCTATATTTTTTGGAAGTGCAGACCCTGTAATTGGATTACATTCCAAGTAGTAGTACATGACCATTTATCAGGAATTGTGTCTATGTACATGGGTAGATAATGTTTTGTTAAGTACACATTGTGTAATCTTGGTACATGTCATGTAGCGTGACTGGACAAGTAGCACATTACTTGGAAAGACACCCCATGTGAGGGGTACATGGATGTGTAACAGTACACATTAAAACCCCATGCATTCCCTGGCAATGTATTAGTACACAGGTTGTCCCCATATTTTCTCTGACCATGTATAAGTATATGTTCATGTGGAAATTTGATAGTACGTTATGTTTACTCAATAGTACATGATGTATAATTTTTTCAGCAATTGGGTTTTGGTTTTTTTGTGCCCCATAGTTCAAATTGGTCTTTTGAGTTGTCAATTCATGTGTTTTTCAGTTAGATCATGATGGTTCAATTATCTTATTATTTATGGGACATATGGATTGTTTTTTTGACAGAGATAATTTAGTTAGAGGATTTCTATGAGGTTTAGATTCAGAATCCTCTGGTTGGTATGGTTGTGAGTTATGACGAATTGGTGAGGATTGTGATATCAGTGATTGGATTCTCATGATAGTTCCATGGAAATCTATTACAGTATATTTGGATAGATCCTAGATGGAAGGATTATGTATTATCCCCAAGGATATCTTGATTTGTCCCTTGTTTTTCCACTGTTCATTCAAGTTTAGATTGGTTAAGGCCTTAGATCCTATGTTTTAGGATGAGTATTTTTCGATCCTTTATGATATTTTGACACAATTAGATGGAAGTTATGTCTAAACATAGTTTTTATGCTGATATGAGTCTTATGGGATGTTGAGGATTCTCTAATGATATTTTTTCTTATCAAGTGATCATTTTATGGTGTAGTTGTCTATTGATAATGGAATCATAGAGTGGTTTTTTCCATTAGATGACTTTTTTGGGATGTTTTTGATCATTGATTATTTAAAGGTAGATGAGGGACACATGAGAATTTTTCTCATGATGGTATTTTTCTGTGTCCTTGGATGAGATAAAGAAACCCCTCATAGGGTGTGCTACTCTTATTGTGGCCCTTGGAGAGTTTGAGGATCATTCTATGGGAATTGGTGTTCGAACAACCCATGTTATGTATTCTATTAGTTTATTATGTTGAGACTAGTTTTGTGCCTATGAGGATTTTATGATATATTTTTTCCAAATTTTGGATCCTATTTTACTAGTATGGGCTATGATAGTTGAGAGAACCATATAGACGATTGACAAGAATAAATCCGGATATCCATAATTTAGAATGTGGGACAGGACACATCATAGTGGTACTGATTTTTTGTTTGTATTTTGAGGGTTGGATCAAGGTTCCAAGAAAGATGTTTAATATTGTTGAGTATATTAGATTTGATTTTCCATATATGTGGTTAGATTTCAAATGTATTTTCCTAGAATGGATAGCATACTATATGGATTAGGTGTGAGACTAAGTGTCTAGAAATAGATATTATACTTTTTTAACAATTAGAGTAATATTATAGGATGCTATGGATTACAAGATGGTATGCACAATGGAATTATGTTGTATATCCATGGTTTAGTTACTATATTGAAGCTCTATTCACTATTGAAACTATATAGGTTTATTGTCGGACTAATGTTTTGGGGTCTTGTAGTACTTTTTTGTGGTAACTGAGACTAATGTCTCTTGTTAAAAAGCATGAGATAATTATTGGTTTCATTAGTAAAAATAAGGGGATGAATTAGATACATTTACTTAATGATAAGTCTGTTATGGTATGGTTCCTCAGAGTTGTCATGTTTGGTTATGACTACCATGGATATGGATTCTGTATGTTATTTGGGATGTACAATCATTGAGATGTTTTCAAAGACACCTTAGCATTGGCAGAAGCATGTATGGTCAATCAAAATCACAAACCAATGGATCAATGACAATGTTGGTTGTATTTATTCCCGGTTTCATTCTTGGATGAGTATATTATATGATAATATCCTTATATAAATAGGTTATAGGTTCACCATTTTGGGGGGACTACTGATACTTCTTTCTCTCCCCCTCACATGATCCTTGGGTTCATGTAGAAATAATTTATACTTTCAAGTTTATCACAAATTCACGATGGATAGGGAGAAGGACCAACATTTCATTATTGAGTGGGTTAATGGTGTGGAGTATAAAGATCATGATAAAGTTGATAAATAGTGTATTATAGACGTGGTAGGTGATGTTTCTTACAGTTGGTAGTCATGCATGATTTATTTATTGTTCAGTTTTTTATTTTGTATATGTGATCGACCAAGTGGGTGGATGATGTTGTATGTATAGAATAGATGTTTAGGATATTATGGTATTTCCTTTCATTATTTAATGATTAGGTTTCAATTTATTACTCATTCTAGGTATTATTATGTTTATGATGATTTATTATTTAATTCTTGTTGTGCACTTTGATATGGGGGTATAGTGACCTCACAATTCTACCTTATACTCCTACTACTAGTTGGAAGCCTCTTGTGTATGTATAGATTAACATATGGTCCTGTGGAAACCTAAATCAGGGAAATGGTTTAGTGGATCCCTAGTGGAGATGTTACATATTTAGAGATAAATAAATCTTTTAATGACTATATTTTTAAAAAATAATTTTAAGTTCAATCATAGAGTCTTACATTTCAACTCCATTATTAATATTTTTCTAGATGACCTCAAGACCAAGTGGTCTAGTACCTTAATTTTCTGAGAGTGTAAATCAATGGGTAAGTGTTCAAAGTTGGAGAGGATAACAAAAAATTTATAGTTAATTGTTAGAGGTTCAAAATCTATTTTTAGGGGTATATAAAGGGGTTTAATACCATCTAATTTCTTGAGAGCTATGACTCCACATATTTTAACTGATAACTTAAAACTCAATACTTTGTGGGAGTTATCCCATGTTCCAAGCACTTTTCCTCTATTTGAATAAACTTAATCTAGCTATTATTAGTATTTATATATTGTAGTTATTTATTCCTTAAATTCTATATTTTTCTTGGAGTGCTTAGTCTAACACATGGAAAAATTCCACTAATCTTCATGTGTTCTACCATTACTTAGTATATGATTTTTGATTAAATAATTTTCAAAACTCTCATGCTTTTTATTTTTTATAGTAGGTCCAATACTTTTCATAATATCATTTGTCTTTTCGTTCACTAAAAATAAAATTTGAGGTCTTCATATTATTATGATTACTTTGTATCCAAGTGATACTTGTTGAAAATTTTATCTTTCGAGTAGGATTCTAATTTTATCTAAAGGGTAAATAGGTGAAACATCCTAGTTTTTTTTCTGGATAAAACATCCCTTAACTAAAACTCTAGTTGAGTTTTTTTAGATTAATTTTATAGAATTTTATTTTAAATATATATAATTTTATAGGATCTAAAATATAACAATCAGGGTATTTAATTTAATGGAAAATAGGGGAGTAATTTTAATTCAAATTTGATTTATAAATCTTCTATTATAATTGAAATTATTATTCTGTTTAATTATTTAATTATTTTAATCCATTTCTTTATTCCATGAGGAAATAATTTTATATATATGCCATTGTTTTTTATGATTTTATTGAGTAAATTTTCTTCACTCCAATTGGGTGTATAATTTCTTTCTATCTTGGTTGTTATGAATCAGTTTGAAGTGAATTAAAAACTCATCTGAAACACTTAAAAGAGATTTTGGATTTAAAATAATTCTTCTTGTAAAGTAATTCATTAATGATTCAATTTTTTTTGAGTTTTTTGGAAACAATTATTCTATTTTTATGATTAAATAATGTGAATTTCCAAACTTATTTAGTTTTTCTACTTTTATGGAAGAATGGTTTTTAACATACGTGAAACACTTAAAGAAGTAATTTAACTTATTCTTGAAAATATTTTTTGATCATAATTTTCATAACTCTTTCTTATATATTAGGATTCAATATTGGGTATAATATTGGGTTTTATGTATATGAGAGGATTCTTAAATATGATTAACCATAATTTAGTTTTGTAAATAAGAAACCCCTAATTTTTTTCAAATTGACTATTATTGATCTTTAGTTATTTATCTCCATTGTTAATAATTTTCCTGGAGATTATATTCTATTTTTACAATTTGAGGAGGTATTATTTTTATGAATTCATTTTCATTTAAATGGTTTCATCATTTTCTTTTATATGTTGATTTTTTTGGTTTTGGTTAAACATTTGGAGTATAAATTAAAGTCAACATCGGTTTTGAACTTTTTGGATATTTTTTTATACATTTATGTTATGATTTAAATTGAACTCTAAAGTGAACAACTTTATCTATGTTTGAAAATCATTGTTATTTATTCTTCTACTATCATATGGGTTAATTTATTCCACAAATTTTCCATCCCTTCCCTACCAATGGTATGTCAAAATTTTTATTTTCTCTTAATTTATTGGTTTCTTTTCTCTAAGAGGTAAATAAAAGTTTTTATTTTTAATTTAAATGCAAATTGATTATTTTTTATTCCTTTTCAATTTTTGGAATCACAATATTTTTTGTAAAATCAATTTTTTTCAAAACCACCTGTTTTAGTGGGTTTCATCTCTTTAACAACTAGAAATAGTCCATTTTAGAAAATACATTTGAAAATTAATATGTTTTTCACTTTCCATTTTTATTATAATAGTTTATCTTCTTATAAAAAGTGTTTTGAATTAGTTTCCCGAGGAAAAGAAAATTTTCAAGTGTGAAATAATATTATGTGGCCTTATATAGATGCATTTTAACACATATTAATTGATAATTTTATGATTATTTAATACCAATAAGATCTTTAATTGATTATATTTTGTGTTTTGATCATTTCAGAATGAAAATATTATGTCTTCCATCATTTGGATGGAAAAGAGGATTTTTAGTTCTTAAATTATCAAAAAAATAGATTTATTTTATTTTCTTCGAGAAAAAATAAATTAACTAATATAGGTTGTAATTTAACTAAAATATATTGTCGAATTTATTTTTAAATTATTTGGGTTTAAGGAATATAATCTTTTATAATTCGATATTTTAATTTTTCAACCACATTTGTGGAATTCATTTTTATATTCCCATATACATAATTCATCCCTATGGTATTGACTCTTATTAATAATGTTCTAAGTTTTTAATATAGAAATAATGTTTTAATTTCATAATTCAAAATTATATATTAGTCATGCTACTTACAAACTTTTCCCAAACTATGCAGTGAGACTTATTGATCAATCATAAGTTTCACCATACCATCACTATATGAATATATAACGCAATAATACACTAATTTATTTATTGTAACAGATGATCTATGTAGAAATAGAGAATATTTTGATGCTATTTCATATCTCTCGAATGGGAAAATATTTTGGTGATCAAATAATGGTAGTTAAATAAATTCAAGTTATTTTGGAAACATTATTAATATTTTTCTGATATTATTTTATTTTGTAAATATTTAATGACTTTTTTCTTAATATTTTTTGATTTGAAGGGTTATTAAATGATACATTTAATTTCATTTAATAAAATACACTTCCTTTACTAATTAATTGGATATAATATTTCATTTGTGAGAACATGTTTTCTCGCAATTAGAGAACAGAAGATGGTAAAGACACAATTTTTTGGAAAATTCATCTTTTTTGTGTTTTATGGGTTTTAGTGGGGGAAGAGGAATATGGAATTTTTGAATTATTGAAAAATTCATTCTGACATAAAAACTATGTCATGATTAGGGGAAATATATCATATATAATTCTATTGGTGGGTGATTATGGAAATATATTCATGGATAGAGGAGATATATTTTTTAAGAGGTAAATGAAAAAGAATACTTGATTAAAACATAATTTTTTTCATAGTCACAAAATGGATTCTATAAAAACATCATAGTTTGTGATATTTCTTTTAAGAATAATTTAATAATTCTAATGAATTTTAGTCATGGAAAACAAAAAATGAAAGATTTAATAAATTCCATTGTTTCTTATGATGGTATTTATTGAATTCAAATGGTTGTAATGTGGAATGGAAACATGTTCTTGTTTTATTACATCATTTTTTGAGAATTTGAAAGACACAATGTGAACCAAATTTCCAAAATTGATTTATATAAATTATAATTGTAATGTAGTTGTAAATTTTAGGGGATAACTTGAAGCGTTACTGAATATTTAGAATACTATTTTACTATAGAAAACACAACATGTTTGAACTCATCTTGTTTTTTTTAAATTATATTAAATATATTTTAGACCACCTAAATATTATCTAATTGTTCTTGACACTTATTTTTATCCTATATATGGACCAGAAAAAATATGTTGATATCTTTAGAGATACCAATCATTTATTAAATTAATAATTCATGAGAGTGACTAGGTAATATAATGTTCTATTGTTAAGTTAAATATCAAGATTATTTTGGTGACGGATAAATAAAAATATTTCTCCTAAATATCCTCTTGGTATTGGATATAAATTATGGAATCATAGAGATTGTTCTGATAAATGTGGGTTTTTAATATAGAATAGTGATATTGAGAAAATTTCATTAATATAATCAAACATTTGATGAAGGGATTCAAAAAAACTCTATTATTTATCTAATAATTAGTGTTGATTTATGATAATTTAGTTTTTTTTAGAAATTAAGAAAACTTGATTTCCTAGTTGAAATGATAGGATACGTTTTTAAGTAGGAAGTTTGATTTGTAATTGATTAGGTATTACATAAACAAAATTACTAGTACTTGATCAATATAGAGTGTATGTGAATGGAGTTAATATGGAAATACTTAATTGAATATGTTATTATAGAGGGTACTCTAATATTTTATTCTAATAATTTTAGCATAAAAAAGAAATGGGGAATGGTGATTAGATATTTAATTGAAAGGAAACCATTATTAAAGTATGGAATAACTGAGTGGTTTTGATACCTGGGCAAATATGGATATGATATATAAAATTGTTATGATTATATAAAGTAATGTTTGAGGTAAATATTTGATATTTCTAGTAACTTTTAAATCCTAAGATATAAGATCCTCATAATAGATTTAGTTTAATTATTAAGAAAATGGTTGATATGTAATAAAATGAATTGAACTAAATGTTTAGTGTGTATTAATATGGGAATGGAAACATTATTGATGTTATGAAATTAGACCTAGGGTTGTGTCTTTTGTGAATAAAATATATTATATTTTTTTAGTGATGATATATATGGTATTCTCCCATTGGAATGTGTCCTCCACTTTATTTGGACTCCTTGAGAGCCAAATTTCGTATTTTTATTGGTTTTTAGGTGAACCACGAACTATATATTATATTATATGGTCATATTTCAAACATTAATGTAACCCATTAAAAAATTGCATTTCATATGATGTTGCATTCCCTCATGGATATAGTGTAACACTGAAAAAGTTACTTATGAGATAATATATTCCTCAATGAGGTTTTATTCCCCATGGATGTTGTATTCTATCATTGGAAGATTTAGTGAGAAGTAGGTTTTGGGGGACCTACTTTTATTAGAATTTTATAGGTGTGTTTATAACAATTTAATGCCATTTATTTTTGGAATAGTATGATACAAGGATATTGGGATGTTTCATACTTACCTTAGGTCGATCTATATTAATCTTTTTTTATTTTTCATTTATAGAGGTTTTAACTTGATTCATCCATATTTAAATGAGGGTTTATAGAGAGGAACATGCTGAGTATTATGAAATTACCACACATAATTTCTTATGTTACAATTTTTAGGGTCTGGAGGTTAATATCACGGGGATGTATTATCTTGAATAACGTATTAATTAAATTTATTTCATGGTTTTTTATTTTAGTTTTATTTTACATTTGATATTTTGAGGATTTTATTTTAATTATATTTAATTTTAGGATTATAATTTAGGTTTTATGAAATTCCATGAATTTTTTCTTTCATGTGGTTATTACGGTATTAGTTGTGGGTTTTCTAGTGATGTGTGTCTGTTCTTAAATAAAAATAGAAATGCCTCCTATATCATGATATTTTTTACCATAGTTGTAATTAACCACCATATGACCTATTGAAGGTGGCCTTTGAGGTTCAATCTTAATCTCAACCTTGACATAGGAGAAGCCTCAAGAGGAACAGATAATGTATTTCCAATTCAACTTGGTGCAAATAGGATTATAAAGTATTTTAATATGTAGTATTTAGATGATATTGGATTGAATTGATATTGGGGAAGGGAGATCATATACTTTATTCTAATGATAGTTGAGAAAGGTATGGTGGATTAGAGATGTTTTTATATTTGGTTAAATATAGATATGGTATGAAAAAAGAGGAATTATTATCATAACATGGGATCAATGATAAATTATCTATATTGAATTTCTACGTTTTTCAAACTCTATGTTATATTTTTCACGTTCATATATTTTAATCACATATACCATTTTTCATTACCTCTACACTCCACCATACATTTACTTGTTAATTTTAAAATATAATATATAGACACCTCTACTCATTACCACATCTAGAAAATATTGTCAGAACACTACATTTGAGTACTCTATCTGATACCATGTCCCCAAAGTCGAATAGGTAATTTTGTATTTGTAGCCTCTATGATACTACACCCAATGAATAAATATGGAATATAACATCTATTATGAGCACCCCCCTAAATTTATATCACATAAACACCATAAATATCACAAAATAATTTTTATTGTATTCACTAATTGGGTTTACATAGAGTGAACCACAATTGAGTGGGGTGAATTAGTGGTTATCGTAAACAAATAAATCATAAAAAATAGTTTCCCATTATTAATTAATATATATAGTTCTACTATTGTAATCCATGGGTGAGTGAAATCATGAAAAATAACACACACAGGGCATAGTATAATACAAGTTTCAATAAATATTTTAATCAAATATCTAATCTCATGTGAAATATTATTGTGATCCTATAACCCATATTCATATTTTACCATCAATAATATGGAAAATAAAAGAGTTATAGTCTTAAACTCTATGTACACAATATAATAAAATGTATATGTAAGTCAATAAATCTTTAATTACACTGGGTAAATTTACACTAGAATATAGGTCTCTTATGAAATCTCTTTATTCTTATAAAAATATCAACTTAACCCTCATATGATATCTCTTGAAATAAATAAATGGATAATAAAAAGTTTCATTATAAGTCCTCACTACATGGTATGTGTGAGACCTGAACTTATTTATATGGAAGACAAGAATATTGGCATATCCTCCTTCCTCATGAGGTTGCAGAAAGATATTATAGACATGAAAGGAGAACTTCAATGACCCTCTAACACTCATATGGGGTGTCACTTACACATACCATTAGTTTTATTTATTCTCATATCAAACATCATATATGTAACTCCTCGTATGATGTGACCAAAGTGATAATGATGTGAACATAGTGACCCCTCATTCCCCTAAGACATGAAATTATCACTGAATGGATGTTATTCCATGATCTAACCCATTATATTGTGAAGATTTACACTATATAAAATGGTATATGGCTCATAATCCATATAAACACTTATATTCCATGGTCTTGGTATCACATTGTGATTGAATCCCCACAAACCTTATTATAAATCATTCACAGTGTAACCACTATCCCTATAATATGGAAATCACGAATTCACTCTTATATTTCTTTAGTTTACTCTTACATGAGTACATTTTTTTATTTTCTTTTACTTCATGAATCATCTATCCATCTAATGCACTTGATTTAATCTTATATAAGCTTGTTTTATTTGTATACAAGCATATTAGGATGAGGTTTACTCTTAAATAGATTTAATTTTACTCCAAATTGAAACTTGAAGCAGTGTGACATATGATATTCATATTTTTATTCTCTAAATCTTTCCAAAATCGAATTCCTTTCCATTTTTCACTCAATAATAAGGAGCCTCTAACTTATTAATGGTTATATTTTTTATAAATACAACTTGAAAACAATTTCGTAACCAGTGAGTGGGTTTATTAAAGTGATTAGTCATGAAATTACACTAATGTGAAGGTTGTATACACACAAAAAATAGGATAGGATTATTTTTAAGTGAGTAATAAAATTCATGGTTTAATAAAAATTCTATTTCACATGATATTTAATTATTTTATGTGTGATTTTATTTCTATAGAATCAATAACTTAATGCATATAAATTTATTCAAGAATGTGATGAAAATATAAATTAAATTTTTTTATAAATTCTATTTTTTAAATTAATTTCATTTTTAAATCATTATGTAAAAATTATCGTAGCATGAATTTTTCATATTTTTCAAAAATAATTTATTTTTAGATAAATAGATAGTAATACAGATTGTATAAAAACTATCAATTTTATGAAATTATAATTATATAAGAATAAATTTAACATTTATAAAAAAAAATTTAGTAAAAAAATATATTTAATAAGTAATATAATTTATATTAAAATATTTTTTTCAACTTGTAAATATATGCATAACATTTTGAAAATTAAGGTAATGTTTTGGATCAAATAAAAAAATGTTTTTAACTATTTTAATCAAGTATTTAAATGGATAATTTAAGTTTTTATTTGGTTTAAAAGATATATAATTATAATTAGATTTAATATAATTAAATAATTTTCATGAGAATAAAAATTATCATTTATTTTTTTTAAATGATTTTATGTTTAAAATAAACATATTTCTAAAACCGGTTTTCATTGCATTTTACAAAAATATGTTTAAATTAATTTTTACTAATTTTCTAAATTGAATCCTCTAAAATGGATTCAATATTTATAATAATAATAATTAATATGAGGTAATATGATTGGCTAAATTTTCAGTCATAATGAACTGTAAAAATTTATTACAATAGTTAAAGTTAAAATGGATTACTAGGGGGTAAACTAATTGATAATGGTAAAAATTACACATAGACTTCTATAAATTTTATTGGATGAATATATTTAGTTCTTATATATCTTTATATTCTATTTTTTCTTATTTTCGTCCACTGTAAATAGAGAATTAAATTTTATTATTTTAATCATTTAGGTAATTCAATATGTGTCCCTCTCCTCACTTATAAAAGAGTCTCTATTCTATAGTATTATTAAAAAAACATTTTTAACTATTTATTGGTTAATAACTACCCTAAAAACGTCCAATATTCATTACCTTTTAAATTATTCTTCTTACCTTTTCCTAAGAATATCCCAATAAGGCATAATGTGTAAAGAGGTCTATAAAGGATGAGGTAATAATCATTATCGATTCCTTCAAAGTTTATTTATTTTAATAATTCATATAAATATATTTTATATATCATAATATAATAAATCTATTATTATTAAATATATTGATATTTCTATTATGACTATGCTACAACCCTTTTTTAGCTTCTTTCCATGAAATCAAAAATGAATGCATCACTCGTGTATAAGTGCGCAACATAGCTTCTACATAGCGACAAGATTAATTTTCCATCACCAACTCACATTGTTGGATATAATGAGGTATTTAATAACTATTTATAGTATATATGATATAATTAAAATTTTGGAATTATAAAATATTATTTAACATTATTTTGTTCTTTTTTTAGAAAATGAAAGCATTCTTAATGCGTATGTACAGACTACCATCTCCCAGAACATTATAATTTATTTTTCCATATCCAAATTATATAGATTGTTATAAATATGTATATTATAACAAACTGACATAGATTTCATCCCAATAATGTCACCTTAACCAATCCTACAAATTGACTAAGGGCATTTTTGAAGCCCATAGGCTAACGACTAGTACCTCAGCATAAAAAAAATTAAGCAAACAATTGCATTTAACCATAAGAAAAAACATGGCATATTTACATATATAGAAGAGAGAAATAATGGAATAAGTATGTATATTCCATTAAAAAATAGAGAATATTGGAATCTATATAAATGAAAATTTTGAGCGACAATCTCTAAGATATAAGTCCAACAACAAATGATGAAAAAAAATAAAACAACTACTCCAATAGCTCCATGTGATAGCTTGGAAAAACTCCAACCAACCCAACACTAGCTATCCCAAACCCAACAGATAGAAAACCCCTCCACCTCACTATGATTCCTTTCCTTTCCCTGCATCAAAATACATGACAAATCCTTCGCACCACCGAAGGGGTGTGCAAGGTGTGAGCTAACAAGATCAATTTGGTCTTAACCATGTGTTTCATAACAAGTCTGAATAGAATAATCCAAGCATTATCAACTATAATAAAAACAAGGAATGATTTATATTTTAGTAGTTTTATATCAAAAGAACGGAAAAACAATTTAATTTCCCCCTTTTCTTGTTTTTAAGTATTGTTGGTAAATAAGTTTCAAACCCATTTATACTAATCTATAAATTAAATATATCAAAAAAGAATGTATCACATTTCATATCAATTCAGTGGTTGTACAACTAAAAAAACAATCCCAAATATCCCAAATTAGCTAAATTCACATGTAACATCAGGACAAGGATCACACTATGTCAGGATATCTAGTATAATTGTACCTAACATAGAAAATCACACACACATATAGACTTTAGATATATTCATAGATTATATAGATAATAGGTATAACTTAGATAGTGACCTTCCGAACAGGTCTAACAAGTCCCTAGAACAACATGCCTCGGGAGTAAAGGAAATCCCCATGAGCAAACCACACGATAGTGGATGAGTCTTATTACTACACCTTCTACCAAAGTACCTAAGGATTCTCATGTACTCTATTTTAAAAACCATTTCATTGAAATAGTGAATTGAAAAACGCTTCACAAAACCATTTCATAATGCTTTGAAAATACCTTTTTTCTCTTACCAAAACCAAGAGAAACCCATATTTTATTAAAAAAACCAATTCCACATATAAAAATAAAATCATTCCATCATCATATTTTATTTATAAAAAAATTTATCAAAAACTAAATAAATGAATTTAATCAAACGGGCTAGATATTGGACCACCAGCAACAAAACATAGGTCGCACATGACCACAACAGAATCCACCAAAATGGAAGAGAATAAAAACCCCCAACATAGGTTGAATAATCAATATAAAAATCATAAAACTGATTAAATTAATCAAAAGGGTCAGTGGAAAATTGGAAACAATACAAAAATCAAGAACACACACCCGGCACACCACAACCGACAATGTAACGACCCTAGAAATTGAATAACATAATGGATACAGAATGAAAAAAGAATAAAAACACCATGGGATAATGAGAATAACAACACAATACATAAACATTGTTATGATTATAGCCAAATAAATATGCAGAAAGGATTACTCACCTGGAGAGACATCTTGCACAAATCTGATGATCAAACTATGAATAAATCGATTTGGTAGGGTAAAAGGTTCTGAAAATCATCGAATAATGAATCTAGGTTAAGAGTAAGGAGAGATGCAGAATAATGAATGAAAAATTAAGTTGTCATGTACACTAAAATACATATTTTCAGCACTTGCATGAAATTCAATAAAATTTCACATAGTGTAATCCATGATACTCAACTACACCCAAAAACCCATCTCATTTTCATTAAAAACACATTTTTTAAAATCACATGACATAAAATACTTATATGTTGTGTAATCTTACAATCTATTTAATAATCACATTAAACGAGCCTATAGAACACTACACATCATTTATTTCTATTACAAAATGTGTAAATTATTATAACAAAACAAAAATAGTGGGTTCTTACATGAAAACCCAAACCACCTTGATTGTTCTCCGAAATCGTTAAGAACCCCACTAATCCATTATGCATTTATAACCAGACCTCATTAATTAAAACAGACATAAAAACCTGAAATTTGGATTATTTTCATCATCAAATGTTCTCTATCCTTATGAGTACCAAGATGAAACTTATAAAATGAGGAAAAACTAATTATAAGGGTAGTACCTTAAATATGGTAATGGGATGTCCTAAACTACCCCACCATATAACTTTTTCCTAGTGAAGTCTTGTGGAAGAATGTTGTCTATAAAAGAGGGGATGGACATGATCCCTCATCAATGAATCATACTCCCAAGTCTCATGAGAATATAATATGTTTCATCATATCACTCAGACCAACAAAAATATACTACACATGAATGAATTTCACTAAATAGTCAATGATCTCTATAGGTTGTTCCATAGCAGAAAAATCAATCTCTAACTCAATATCTTCCCATATTAGAACATGATATGGATGAGGATGGTATTTCTTGATCTATAATATATAAGAAAACATCATTAATTCCTAGCAATTGAACTAAAAATTCTAATCGATAAGAGACCCTACAAATCCACTCAGTGACCTGAAATGGCCCATAATTTCATTTAGATATCTTTCCCTCATTGGCAAGATGATGGTCACCCAACAGAGGAGAATTTGTCAAGAAAACATAGCCACCTAAGGAAAACTTCAAAGGGAAATTCCACTGATTCTCATAATATTTTTGTAACATTGATATATAATGTGGAATTGACGTATATCTTGAATCATCATAGATGTCTTTTAAACCAAACTCATCCCCACAGAATAAGCTTCTCCCACCTCTTCCCAACAATGAGTTGATATACACAGGGTACCATACAAAACATGAATATGAGGAATTAAGATCAAATACCAATTACTATTTTAATAATAAAACTCACCAGTACCTAATGGCTATCCTAATATCTTATAAGATCTATGACATGAAAATAGATCATATCTTACAAGATATGAATAACACACTCCATCTAACCATATTTCTATGGATGATAAGATATACACATCTTGATCTGAGTCCCCATCACCTCTTAAAGATTACTCAAGAAAATAGATCTGTTTATGGAAAAATGGTATTAGGAACATAGTGATACGTCATATTCTAATACACATACATATTACCTATATCATCCACTTTTGTTGTGTCCATGATGAAAATGAAATGATCTCTCTTTGTCAACTTATCAATCACCATCTAGATAGAATTTATCACTAATGGATTCTATGGTAATATAACAAAAAATCAATAGAAACCTCATCCTATCTCTAAAATAGTACTGGAAGAGTCTATAGAAAAATAGAAGGATTCAGGTGCTCTTACATTATCTATTGGTTGGTGTGAAAATGAGACACATAATTAGGAATCTCAGGCTTGATACCCAGCCACCAGAATCATCACCTCATGTCATAATACATTTTTGTAGTGCCCTAATGAATGAACTATGTAAAACGATGATGACAAAATAAATGATATCCATTAAGATTTTGGGATGAAAAACCAATACCTAAAAAGAAGAATACCGTATATAGTGAGAAACTAACCGAAAGTGGTCTCCCCCATATAAGTTTTCTTGAATTTCATAGAAATCATCATTCTACTATTTTTTCAGTTCAATAGAATCAAGGAGAATTGATGATAAATGAACATTTGTTAGAACCACACCTAAAACATCCTCCTTGGAATCCAGATATAACTAAGTGAAAAGATCCATAATGTTCCACTCCTCCTTCGATTAAAAAATATTATGGGATGGAACCTCCATATTGAGATAGTATGCAATGAAATTCACCTTCCCTGGGTTATATGAGTTATTGATATAAAATATCTGAAAGTATTCTACCCCCTATATTGTTTGAGATACTATTATTTCTGAGAAAATATATATCTAAGACTCTTATTAACCACAATTTCTATGATCCTCTCCCAAAACAGATAGTTCCTCCAGTAGTTAAGCACATTCATAACTATGTAAAGCTCTATGTAATAATTGGGGTAATTCTTATCATGAATTCCAATATGGATATAGTTTTAAGAAAACAAAAGATCATCTGACCTAAGAAAAAAACAAAAATAGAATTAGAATCATTTCATAAAAACATATACCATTTAATGAACTGAGGTAAAATCAAAATATGAGCTGATTTTAGAAGTCATTTTTACTCATTAAAGGATGATGGAAACATTGAATCCCTTATGAATTTAACCCATTTCTGGGTAAGATCTGTCCCTGGTGACACCAAAATTGACAAATCCTTGACAAATTATCAATATTATCCCACACAACCCAGGAAGCTGCACATCTCAAAGAAATTCCATGGTTCTTCCTAGAAAAATACATCATTCACCTTCTCTAGATCTACTGATAAACCATGACCAAAAATTATATTCCCCAATAACATTACTTCTTTTATCAAGAAATTGAATTTCAAAAGAGTTCCATATAAATGATAACTCCTCAAAGTTTCCAGAACCCAATTCAAATGGATCTTGTGCTTTTGCTCAAATCTCAAATAAACAAAAAAATATCATCCATTAAAACTACCAAAAAAGTGTTCAAATACTGATCAAATTTTTTATTCATCAAATTCATAAAAAATACAGCAGCTTTATTGAGAACGAACTGTATCACGATATATTTTTAATTTTGATACCTACCCTAAAAATCCATATTTGGTATATCACACTCTTAAACTCTGAGATGATGGTAACTTGATGAAAGATCGATCATAAAAATCCATTTCCCACAATTAATTGATAAAAAAATCATCCACATGTGGAAAATGGTACTTGATATTAACCATTACCCAATTCAACTTCTGATAGTAAACACAAAATCCAAGTGAACCATATGCCTTCTTAGAAAAGATAACTGATGATGCATAATAATAAACACTTGGGAGAACAAAATCCTTCTCCATCAAATCATCCAACATAGTTTTGAGCTCTTTTATCTCCTTCGGTTCCATGTAATAGGAAGGTATCAAAATCAGATATGTACTTCACACAATGTTAATCATAAACTATATTTCCCTCTCTAGAGGAATACTAGATAAATCATCTAAAAAAATTAAATAAATTCTTTAACAACTACGCTAAGATCAATAACATAATAAACATAATCAGTCTCAAATGAAAAAGTAGACAACATACTCTTGAGATATGGAACAGAATGTAACATCCCAAGAGTTCATAATGATAAGTAATAAAAACATACTTTCATAATATTTTAGATAATTCAAAAAGAATATTTATTTTTTAGTTAAGATAATATATATATATAATAAATTTTACCTTAAACTATTTAAAGAATATTAAATTTGATATGAATGATATATTAAATTATTTCATCAATTTATAGTTTTTAAAACCTATGTTTAATATGTTATTATTTAGATATATATATTGATACATATTAATATTAATAATTTTATATTACTTTGTTTAAAATAATAAGTTATTAGTTTTGAAAATAATATATATGTATATATGTATATATATATATATGATATTTGAAAAGTTAATGACATTTTTGAAAGAAACATTTTATTTACAGTAATATATATGTATTTAAACATAAATTAATTTTTATAATTTTATCCAATGTTTATGAATTATGTGAAATAATATTCGACAAATATAATAATTTTACCCCAAATTTAGAAATATAATTAATTCATTTTTCATTAAAGGTTATAAAAACTATAATATTTTAAAATTATGTCTTTTGGAAACTTATTATTTCCATGTAATGTATTTTTACATTTATTTTATAAAATTATGTGAATATAAATTTAAAATTGGATTATAAACATAATTTTATTAAATAAATTATAATTAAAATCAGTAAAAAAATTCAAATAAAAAGAATTAAAAACAAAATGAATTTCGATATGGGTTAATCAGATAGGGAATGGATTTAGGTCATGTATGGGGGAGCAGAAGTTCACAAAGTCGTAAGTGAGTCCAGCCAAAGTCGAGTAGATTTAGAAGTGGAAAATGTGGGACGGTTTTTCTTCTAGTATAATGGATGAACCAGGTTCGAAGAGAGGTCACGAGCGATATGAATGAGAGTTGAGGCTGGTTCGTCTTCTAATGAGATGGTGAGTAGTTTTGACAACCTGTCAAATTATGAGTGAATATGTAAGTTGAATCTGAGGGGTTTGATTGGTAGTAAGGATGTAGATCGAACCATGTCTGATGTTAGATTCAAGTTTGATGAGTTTCATGATGTTCCGATCGAAATTTGGCTCTGATTTTTTGAGATCTACCTTGTGTTTTACGGTTTTGCAAGTATGTATTGTTTATGTTATTTTTAGGTATTAAAATATGATTTCTATATTGTTATTTTGAAGTATTAATTCCCCTTCTTATCTATTTCATTATTCTATTGACAACCTCTACAAGTTAGTGTGTTTTAATTTATTTTATGTGTTCAGTATCACATTGATTCAATTTTTTCTATCATTTTCATCAATTTTTCTTCCTCAGATGGTGATTACAACTGATTTTGGATTATTATTTATCTTTTTTTATCATATCTGTTTAATTAAAGTATAAAAAATCTATTTATATGTCTTGTTATGGACTTTAATTAATTTGTTAATATTTAATTTTTTCTACCCGTCATTTTCAGTTGTCTTTGTTTGATTGAATAATTGGATTGTCTTTTTATGGACACTAGATAACTCACTAAATGGATTCAATGATTCGAATTAATTAGAATTCATTTGGTGTAAATAATTTAGGTGGTTTTGTTTTCAAATTATTAGTCTTATTTTTTGAACTAATTGGTGGCGCAATATATACAAATTATATATATATATATATCACACTTTACAATGAAGCATGAAATCTGAAAAACATGTCCGGATATGTAATTCTCTTCATTGTAAGATGGTTCGCCTATAATGATTCTTGTATGGGAGAAATAACCTATGTGTCTTGTACACTATCTTGTGTGTGTATGTTTTATGTATGTTAGTTCGGTGAGAAAAGTGGAAAGTAGTAATCTATAAATTTCATGAAGTGGATTTCTTATAGTTTTTTTTGTCAATTTTTGTCTTCCAAAATTATAAATGTGCAAGGGAAAATTATTTCTTCCTTGGGCTCTTCAAATCAAAATTAACATGTTTTTCATTTTTTTGAAACTCTGATAAATTATATGAAGGAATCATTTTATTAAAATGATTTCTGTTTTATGAATTAAAAACATATTATATATTTTAGTATTTAGCTTTTAATTATTTTCAAGATATTAGTTTCTGTTTTTGTAAGGGGATTTTGTTCCTTTCAAATAATAGTCTCTATTATTGGTGGTTTGATAATTATTTAAGTGTGTTGATTCCATGTCCTATGAAGTCCAAATCTATACATCGAACTCACAAATTTAATGTGTGTTTTTTTATTCATGCATGATATATATATATATATATATGAACATATATAAATTTTCACTTTTATGGTTGATATATATATATATATTGAAGTCTCATTTTTTCACACTTCAATTAAACTATCTATATATCTAATTATGGGTGTGAGATACATGTGTATATTCTAATTAAACATATATATAAAAATATTTTATTTGACGTTCAATATCATTTGTTTCTAATTCGTGTTCTCGATTATATATATATATACTTCTTGAAGTCATGTTCGCTAAAACTTATGTGTATATAAATATACATCCCTGAAAGGATGACTGTATTTTGTAAAGAAATGATACATTGATAAATTTGTGTGTCACACGTAATTATCTATTTATAATGATTAATTATAACAAAGAAAAAATTATATGTTCGCTATTGTAATTAGTTTATACCTTTTAGTCATTATTTCTTTCATAAAATAAATTTAACAAATATCTCTTTGAAATTTTAGGTACGTGAATGATGATTAATCTTCCATGTGGTTAAGCAATGTTTTTGTATCATAAGATTTGGTCATAGCAGGTTAAACATATAATTTTAAATGAATACTATCATTTATATAATTATATATAAATAAAATTGAACATGTTTATTTCATGTGTGATTATATTTAATTAAAACATAACCTCTAGTTAAAATGTATATATTTGTAAATAAAGCTTCAAAATGTTTTCCATGACAACCGGTACTTGAACATTGTAAATAAGATAGGGAATTAGAGAGTGAATCCATGCCTCAAGTGGATAGGCCCAAGATAGCCTTCAAAGTTTCAGGTGGTCTCAGTTGTTTTGTTTTTAAGAGCTTGCTTAATATTTTTAACTAAATCACTAGATTATTTTAGTAGCTTTTTTTAAGTATAATTATTTTTCAAAGAAATAAAATATGTTACAATGATTGTTTACCAAGGTATTTATAATTGAATTTTTTATAATTTATTATCA
This sequence comes from Viscum album, assembly GCA_963277665.1. NCBI lineage: Eukaryota > Viridiplantae > Streptophyta > Magnoliopsida > Santalales > Viscaceae > Viscum > Viscum album. The sequence goes on along the minus strand of OY728141.1, from coordinate 392,728,798 downwards.
ACGGGATATTTTTAAATGGATTCATCAAATCTTTTCAAAACATCTTACTGGAAAATTTAATGATCACCCCTTTGTTTTTAAATGTTTTTCATAGGAATCATATATGTTTTAAATCAGGTTTCGATGCATTTGGTGTTAGCGAACTAGGAAGTATAATAGGTAATTGATTTAGTTTTTTCATCTTTGATAACTTTAATCTTTTTTATAATCCTATATAACCTAGACTTGTAAAATTTCATTTTTTCTGTAATATGTTGTGTAATTTTTTCATATTCTTTTTATAAAAAAAAGTACATAGAAATTCAAGCACTAATTCCAGAAGAGAAAACTCGAGGTTTTATACGAAAGGTCATGCAAGACAAGACCTCAGATCCCTCTCTCACTAAAACACCAATGATCACATATTGGCTTTAAGAAATGAGACACACTGATGATAACATTGATTTTCAGAATTATGAAAAACATGTCAATCCATCGTAAGGATGACATTAAATAGATCTATATTAAAAACATGAAAAGCCTAGACTAACTTTGCATCAACTATCCATAGGAGACAAGGACACTAAAAACCCTCTTCCCTCTTCCCAAGTAGTGTTTATAACTCCATTAAAAAATGAAATAAATTTTATTGGATGTTTAATCACACCAACAAACTAGTAAGATAAAAAATTTGTGGGGGAACCAATATCAAATGAAGAAATCACTATGGAAGATGAAATAAAGATAGTATATCTTACTATCATTGGGCACACATCTACATCTATTGAAAAATCATCTATTATGTGAAGGTGTTCCATTCTAGAGGTCTATGGATGGATCTCTATTGACTTTAAAGCATCTGACTACAGTGTAATAGCCTTTAGTGCCAATGATCCATGACTATATCATGGTTTAGGAATATCCTAACTGAAACACAATAGGTAACCATAACATCCACAACCATTGCACATCTTTGTTGGTTAAGGATAATAAAATCATATGTTTCTAATAATTACACACTAATATTAGTCTACAAGAACACCACTAGCTACAACTATAGTTTCCAAAGAGGATTACTACACTGAACTACATTCATCACTCCTACAATTATCTTTCCACTTCTTCTTTTTTCCTTGGTTTGTTATAGAACATACCACTAGGTGGAAGGGAAGAGGTATAATATCCAAACTTATATTTCATATTAACTTTATCCACCATATCCCATCCACTATTCTTCCAAAGTCAAATGAATTAGATTAAATACCAGCGATTAGTTATCTAGTCACAAACATTACAGGTACTTATGATCTTTCAGCTAGTCAATCGTTAAAACCTCTGGTGAAAAAATGAACTATGTCTACAAATCGATCAGTGTATGTCACTATAAAACCTTATCCATACAAAAAAAGAGAGAAACTCCTGATAAATTTCCTTTATTTCGGACTCTGGACAAAACTATTGGGATATGGGAGTCTTGAAACAATTTTAGTCCAAACTCACATGCCTATCATTCAATATAATGAAATCCCACTAATGTTTGTTGGGACCCTAATGTTTGAATGTTTCACACTTTACCTTGATATACTTAGGTGCATACAAGAATTAAAATATCTAAAAAATATTCTCAAGAAGGTCCTAAACCTATTGATAATCATTAGTACCTTTAAATAATGGTGGATTCTCAATCAATGAAATCTGTGACTGATCCCTGTCTCCAAAATCTCCGGGTTGTACCTCAACAACTGCTTTATGTACTTGTGGTACATTTTGGTCAAGAGAATGAAATTCCCTCATGATGGACAAAATAAAATTCTAATAAAGTAGTGGATTCCCTTTGATTAAAATCATTTAAACTCTCCTTTTGAACCTATGAAAGATATCTTTGAGGCATACTATTATATAATAAAATAATATAAATGATCAGACATAGAATAATCTCAATTCAAACTAATAATAATAATAATAAACTAATATTAAGACCCAAACACAAAACATGAGACAAAAATCCAAACATCTCATGGTAAATTGAGTCTCATAATGAAATGAGATTTCATGGAACTCACTGTAACATTCTTATCAAGTCCCAACAATCCCCTCTCCAGTCTATCAAACATCCAAATTTAAGGAATCTTGAGAAAAACCTCCTCTAATGACATTTGCCTATGAACTGACCCGAATACCCTATTAATACATTCAATTGACCCAATCTGACACATACTTAAAGAGAACTAATAATCCCTACAGGCTGGTGAGTAGCATCCAAGTATCAAGAAACACCCATAGGGAACAATGTTTTCGAGCATAAAGCAAAAACATTACATATATACTCATATAGTATATAGAAACAAAATAATGTGTAAATATATTCCATAAATGGTATAGAACAACAAAATATATAAAACTAAAAATGTAGATAAATAATATCCGAGAGACAAGTGAGACAACAAAGATGAAAAATCTAAAATAGCTACTCCAATAGCTCCAATTGGTAGTATAGGAAAACTCCCATCATCTCACCACAAGGTACCCAACATCCAGCTGGCAGAAAACCTCAACACCTCACTATGGTCCATTTCCATTCCCTCTATGAAAATAAATAACAATGTATATGCACTACCGAAGGGGTTTAATGAGTCTGTGCTAACATACCATATAGGGTTTCACCCAGGAGTTCCATAAGAAGTCTCTATAAAATAATCTTAGCATGCTTAACTATAAATAAAGTAAGGCATAATATATGGTTTAATAGTTTTATATCAAAATCATGGATGAAAACTTTAATTTCCCATTTTCCACAATTTCAAATCATTCTTGTAAATAAGTTTAAAATAATTACATAAACATATACCAAATAGATATATCAAAAAAGTAGGTATCACATGTCATATCAAATCCATCCAACTACAACTAAAACAGTACAAGGAAAAAAATCCAAAATCATCCAAAACCATAGCCATCATCACACCAAAGATCACATTGGGTTATGATATCTTGGAAAATCATACTAAATATAGAAAATTGTGTGTGCATCAAGCTTATAGACATATGCACTAATTCTAGAGAGAAGAGGAACACCCAATAAAATGAACCGCCAATAGTTCTAAAAATTCCCCAGGACAATAGGCCAAAGGATCAATTTAAATCACCATGAGTGAACACCCTGATAGTGGATGAGGCCTATTACAACACCTTTGACCTAAGTACCCAGGGATTCCCATATTCACTTTTTTCCAAACAATTTAATCAAACCATTTTATTCAAATAATGTTTTGATAACCACTTCCAATAATCATTTCATAATGATTTTAAATTACATTTTTCCTTTTACAAAAACTAGGGGAAACCTTATTTTATCAAAAAAACCCAATTCCATATAGAAAAAATAAAATTATTTGATCATACAATTTCGTTTATAAACCAATTTATCAAAATCCAATGTAATTCAGTTCATCTATACAAGCTAGAGACAGAACCAATAACCTCAAAGATCTGTTCACTTACACCCACAATAGAATCCACCCATAAAAAAGAACTCATCAACCATAGTAGAGGCCCTAGAATCAATAAAAAAATATTATAATAAATTAAATTTAAAAAAAGGGTCATTTAAGAAGATGAAACAACATGTACCTCAAGAACGAACACTCGTTGTACCATAATCAATAAAGGAACACCCCTTATCAAGATAAAACAATGGATCTACTAGGAAACAATATAAAACATCACCACAAGTCAAATGATCTAATAACACAACCCAATGGCACTACTATGATCAAAGGAAATAAAGAACCAGAATCGATTAGATACCCAGATAGGCAACACACGTAATACTAATGATAAAACTTCGAAAAAATTTATCTAAAAGGGGTATAGGATCCAGAAATCACTGTAGAATGCTTTTAGGTCAAAAGCATGGAGGGATGTAGAAGAATAAATGAAAAAATCAGCCATGCATCTCCCTAAAATCCCACTTTGTAACACTTACATAATTTGTAATACCTTTATACATCGTGTAATCCATGACACTCAATTACGCAAAAAGTCACCTCATTTTTATTAAAAACTGATTTTTAATATTGAAAAGCATGTAATACTTACATGATGTGTAATACTTCATGTTATGTATTCAGCTCATGACATTATCCTAGAGAACATTTCATGTCATACACATAAATTACATGGTGTGTAAATTCCCAGAAGACTGCAGAAATAGTAAATTATTACATAAAAAGCCAAACCACCTTGGGTGTTCGGCGAACTCTCGGAGAACCCTACTACTCCATTAAAAATTTGTACTCAAACTCCACCAATTCAAAAAAAAATCATTGGTCATTATGTCATTTTCCACATCAAAAGTTCTCAAGTCACAGGAGTCAAAAGATGCACATAATAAAATGAGGAAAACAAATAAATATAAGTGATATAAATGAGAGATGGTAACGATATGTTACACATATAATGAAAATATATGATATTTATATATTTTTTGAAATTTTAGAAATGATGAAATCATGATCAAATGTAAGGAAATAAATTTCCAAATCAAGAAATACCCGAAAAATGAAGTAATGAAAACCTTAAATAATAATAGTAAAACTCCAAAAAAACTCACAATATACCGTGATAGATTTTATTAGTTCAAGAAAAAAACACCTTTAATGGAAACCATTATCAATGATTTATTTTTATAGCTGATAAAGTTACTAATCATGTGCATGATTCCCACATCAAAATAGAGGGAGGTTGGTGGCTTCTTTATATGTAATTCTGCTGTATTTCAGCTTCAGAAGCCTACTCTGGGGATGAGCTCCCTCCTACACTCCATACACATATATGGGCCCATTCAAGGGCCCTCGTGGGCCTTGGCCCACCCTCTACATCCCTTGGGTATTGGCCCAGTCCTAATCTAAACTGGGTCATACATGATCTAACCTACCTATATGAGCAATTACGCTATCAACGACCAAATTTTTTTATATAATTTAAAAAGTTGTAATAATTAACCAAATATAAAATTTAAATGAATAAATAAAAAAATATTAATATATTTAATATATATATATATAATATGTATTAGTAAATAGTATATCTCGAATACATATATATAAAATGAATAATTTAGAATAATTTAAAAAAATTAAAATGTGTAAATTAGAAAATATTAAAAAAATTAATCAAATAATTATTAATAAAAATGAATAAATTTAATATATATATATCATAAATATTTATAAATAGTATATATTAAATATAGATATATAAAATGAATTAATTGTAATAATTTTAAAAATTAAAAAAAATTAAAAATTATTAATGAGGCAATTATAAATAAAAATAGATAAAATTTAATATATATATATACATATATATTACAATAAATAGTAATAAAATATAAATATAGATTATAAATATATAAAATGAAGAAAATTTAATTATTTAAAACATATTATTTTCGTATTCTTTTTAATGGGTTTTATACATAATTATTCACTATTATAATTAATATTTTTATTATAGAAATATATTCACAAATGTATATATATATATATATTATTCCCTGATATAAGATATATATAAATCCAAATATTTATTCTTACATTTAATAAGTCATATATTTTGTAAAAAATGGTTTATAATTAAAAATAATACAACATACAAACACTAACTAATTGTATCAAGTAATGGACATTTAATTGAATGTCGTTTGAGTTTTCAATTTGAAATATATCAAACATATGATACATTGGTTTCACAAGCACATATACAATATTAAATCATTTTTATATGTGACAAAAACACACATAATATAATTTTAAATTTATTCAGCTTTTAATAATTATTTTATAATTATATTTATTTACATAATATATTTAATATATATTATGTTTCTTATTAGTAAATTTTGTCAGGTTTTTTATTTTTATTCAATATATATTATTTTTATATTTTTTTACCTTTTTAAATTTAAATTTTATTTGTTCATTAATAAAATTTAATTGTTTTCTTAATATTTTCTGTAATTTATCCATTTTTTAATTTTAATTGTTCAATAAGTTTATAATTTTATCCATTTTCAATAATTATTTATACATGTTTATTCATTATCATTTAATGTTATTAATATTGTTTTATTTAATATAATTAACATGTATTCATTAACAAATATAAATAATCATTTTTATTTTATTAAATTATTAATATAATTAATAACAACTATTCTTTTTTTTAAATTATTCACTCTTATTATTATTTTATTTCATTAATAGAAACTATATATTATTCAGTGTAAGTTTTTAATTTAACATATATCAAACTTTTATATATATTTACACACACAAACATTAATTCCACACAAATGTTTTTTTGTAATTAATAAAATCTTGTATATAAAAAAATAAACCTAATATTAATACAGTCTATTAAAATATTAATATTCACATTAGAATTTCTCATAAAAACATAATATATTTATTATATTTTGTTTTTAATAGATACAATTTATTTATTTACTTTTAATATTATTGCAGTTTTTATTATTTATTCACTTTCAATATTTTTTATTTTTTATTTTTTTGTAATTTAATCATTTTATAATATTTATTTGTAACTATTTATTCACTATATTTGAATATTGTCAATATATATTCATGTTCATTTTCATATATATCAATAGTTTATTTTTTTAATAATTAGTATAATTGATAAAACATATCAATTGTTTTTAGAATTTTTAAATTCTACGCTTTTTTAATCACTGAATTTCACTTGTTTTTAACATTCATGCATTTAATATTAAATATTTATTTATAATGTTAAAAATGTTTTTGTAAACCAATATTTTTAAATAAATATATTCATAAATTTATATTTACTTTATTTAAAAAATTACTTATTTTTAATTATAAATAAACCAATGTATATTTTTTTAAAAAGTAGTTATATATTTAAAAATAAATTATCATATTTTTAAAAAGTTATAAAATTATATTAATTATATTTTAATGATCAATATATTAACTATATTTATATTTATATTTATATTTACTTATTATGTATATATATATAATTATATAAATATATAATTGTATAATTGTACTTAGAATTATAAAATTATAATAAATAATTTTAAATAATGAATATATTTTCTATAATTATATATATAGTTTTATTTAATAAATATATATAATATATAAGTATATTTATAATTTTAAATAAATAATTATAAGTATACTTACAAGTATATTTGAGAAAATATATATATTTAAAATTATAAATAAATGAATATATATTTTTTAAAAGTATTTATATAATTATAAATAAACAGTTAAATATTTAAAATAAAATAAACTTATAATAAATATATTTAATATATTTAGATATATATTTATATTTATTTATTATATATATATATATAATATTTATAATGATATAAATATATTTTATAATTATATAAAAATAATTATAAGAATATTTAAAATAATGTTTATTTATAAATATAATAATAAATATTTATTGAAAATTAGTCTATCAACGCTAATGTTTTAGCATTGACAAACATGGATTTTATCAACTCTAAAATATTAGCAATGCTAAAGAGGTATTTTATTAGTGCTAATTAATTTATCATTGGTAACTCCCCTCCATATCATCTTTTTTTTGGAAGTTCTAATAAAATCTTCCCTGAACTATTAAAAATAACCCTAACCAAATTGATTTAAATAGCACATCTCAGGCTCTCGCAGAAGTATAGTTCTCACGTCGCTCCCTATCATCCTTCTCTCGGATGAATCAGGTCTCGAATCAAGGGTATGTTATTTTTTTCTCCTCTTATCCCATTGCATTTGTTTTTGGGTTCCATGTTGTGAGTTAGTGTGAAATTTTCTTTTCCTGGTGCAGTTATGGGTTATGTGGTTTCCTTGTTCTTCATTTTATCCACTATCCATGTTCTTTTTTTCCTTCTCACTACTTCATGCTATTTTCTAAACACTAATTGGTTTCAGGATATATCTTCATAATTTTTCAATTCTTAGAGTGTTTAGGTTCTATTTGCGGATGTTTTTTATTGTTAGCTACCAATATGTATTTTTTTATTGGTATTTGTTGTTGTTTTATTATTATAGATTTTGGAATTTGGATTCATTTTAATGGGATAATTATGGATGTCCAATTTTTATTATTATTAATTTTGGTTTGTTCTAGGTGTTATGAATTTTAAATTTGATAAATGATTTGTGGAATAATTCTTGGTGTGTTTTGAGTTATGTATTAGAAATCCGGTTATGGTTTGATTATTCAATATTCAGTTTCAATGTTATTTTTTATCAAAAATGTTAGTGGTCTTTGTGATTTGTTATCTTTTTATTATAAAATTGAATCTTCATGGTTTTATGATCATCTGATGATCATTATGATTTTAATATATATATATTAATGTTTTTAACTTGTTCAAACTCACCATGTGATTCTCAAACCAAACCAACAACATGTGTTCCTCATTTTTCAAAATATTGTTTTAAAATAGATATTATATTTTAAAAATATCAATGGTTGGTTTATAATTGAATTTTTATATAAAGGAATAAATTTTTTCAATGGTTCCATATGATTTATTATGGTGATCATCACTCTCTCTCATTTATTTGGGGTGAACATTACTTTACAAATTCAAATTTAGTAATCTCCTACCAACCTATATCATAATTTGTTAGTGTATTTATTGAAATTAAAATATTGTACCCCATATCAGATCTAGTCACATAACCCCATACTCTTAAAGCATTACACACATTTTATTGACTTATACTTGGGTAGAAATGGATCCCTTGCATATGTTTCAATCTCAAAAGATTTTATAGACAACCTATAGCTAAGGGCCTCCTCTTGACTTATCACCATTGTTTATTTTCATATAAATGTAGTTGTATTCTTTTCAACTCAACCATATTAAATAATTAAAGTCACTTATTCTAATGTTAAATTGAATTATCTAACATTCAATGAACCACACTTGACCCATGGTAAAGAGTGTTAATTTTTTATTTGGAAGCTGAGTTTAATTGGAATGAATAATTTAATTGCTATTATGAATCAGATGTGATAATATATATACCCAAAAAACATATGTGAAGACTATAACTATTTTATGAGAGTTGAAGTGTGGAATTGTTTTTGAAAACTTTATCATATAAATTATCTCTCTAATGATATTATTTTTATTTTATTCCCATTTCCATCTTTAATTCTTCTTCAAAAGGTTTTATACAATTTTTTCAGTTACTGCCCATATTTCTATTTTAAATCATGTCCACTTAAATGAAACATGGTTATGTATAATGTCTATTATAATCCATTTATTGATTTGTGAGTTAAGAAGTGTAAAATTGAACTTCAAAACCTAAAAAAGGTATTATAAATATAATTTTTTTGAATTTATTCCTTACCATTTCATCCCTATGAGTTCCAATATAATTCCCATGTTTAAATGTTAAATCTATTTTACTCTATATCTTTTTAAATTATTTGATATTTTTGTTCTCAGAACACTTTTCTCTATTAGGCTTAAACACCATAATTGGTTTATTAATTTTTCCCATTACCTACACAGACTCCTCAGTGGAAAGAAAGCCTCCCTTCTACTAATTTACATACACTTGGGGATAATAGTAAGTGTAATATCACTTTATTTTTTCATTTAGTTTTTTATATAATAGGGAATGATTCCTACGTTAGAGTATGATCTAATTGAGGTTGTTCATGAACCGGTTTGGATATTCACTAATCCCTCTAAATTATTCTTCAATATTATACTACATTTGGTTTGTATTCTATTCTAGAATGCATTTATAATGTGAGATTCATGTTTTATTTGCGTTTTCATTTATGTAGAGTTATGGGACTTTTAATTTTTTTCTCATATGTCCTTTTTGGTTAATGTTTTATTCATTGAATTTATGATCAAATAATTAATCATTATAAATTTAAGTAAAAATTAATCATGAAATATCTCTATAGAAAATGGGAAACTAATTCCCCAATAATAGTCTGAGACCCAAAACACAAGCCACTATTTTTGGGGGACCATGGAGGGATCTTTGCACAGTAGTGAATGTGAATCAATTTTCGTATTGGTATTCAAGTCAAGAATAATAAATGAAGTGTAATTTTTTCTTCTATGAATATTATTAATATCATGGATTCCAATATATAATAATATAATTCTACGGAAAACTATATTTAAGTAAAACAATTGAGTAAAAATTAAAATATTGATTAAAAAATGGTTTACTAAACATTCTCAGTCATTTAAACTCCACTCAGACTTTCAATGAAACACCACCTATACCACCACATACCAAGTGAAGAAATCAATAAACATACTATACTCTAACTTGATAGACTCTAGCCTAGAAAGGTTAAAGTACCTTTCCAATAATTACTACCTTTTTCATTAAAAATTATGTTATTCTAAAATTTATTCCTCATATCAAAGATATTTTACTTTACAAGGAGTAATTTAAGAATTTTTTTAATGTTGAACTATAAGGGTATCTCAACTTGTGTTTATTTAAGACCGTAAAATTTATCATTATAATGATCACACCTATCAAGGATATCCTTGTAGGGATAAAAATAATTATACTACTTTTTACAACTTTAGTAAATAAAAAAAGGAAATTTTTTATAGTGTTTCTCCGACCTCTAACCTGAGAACACTTAGAACTAGTACTCCACTCATGCATTTGCACGACACTATCAAAAAATTAATATTATCAATAATAGAATACCAATTTTGAAACATAATAAATCATATTAAAATTAGAAATGTTTAAAACAAAAATTGAGTGGTACATATAATGGAAAAGAAAGAACAATATGAAGTCATTTATTGAGATAGAAATATTAATGTAAAAAACAACATGTGATTAAAAAAATTCAAAATTTTGCTAGAAAAAAACACAAAAGTCACCAGAATACTGCATCAACCTACCCCATTCTATGAACATGTAGAGGATAGAAAAATCTCCTGTGACAGGAAATGTGAGAGTTTTTCTAGAGTGACATCATCCCAAAACCCCTGACCACTATTCGTGTATCAAACCAAAAATATTTTAAAAAAAATAGTTTCACTGATTGATAATTATGAAAAGTATAGACAAATAATAACATGTAACGTAATTTATATATGAATTGGATTGAAAAGGAAGAAATTTGATGCAATAAGAAACAGTAAAACATGATGTAACAGGGTACCATAATATCTTTGTCGATGTTATTAGGGATCCCAATAACTACAAATTTTAGAGCACTCATAATTTCCTATACGTTAATATTTGAAACAAAATGAACTCACAGAAAAATATTTCTTATAACATATAAAATGTTATAGATCTAAATTTACAATACCACAAAAATCAGAAAATCTCCTCTCTAACCATAGATCAGCTGAAATTATATAAACATAGAATACAACACACTTGTTAGCCATATAACATAATGATCAGCCTTATATATCAATTACACAATGAAGAAATAAATTTTACAGAAATTATGAAATCTGGAAACATAAATTTAGAACATGAGTATAGAAATTTACATATTGAGCATTTTCTATTGTAATAAGATGTTACAGAGCCCAAAACTGGAATGTGTATCAAGTATACAGAAATATAGGGTGCCTATGAACAACAGTATTCGTCTCTTACTCCACCAGAACCATCATCAAGTATATAATGAAGACATATATGTAACAGAAATACTGAATAACTGGAATAGAAGTTAAGAAATGAAGAATTGAAAGTTTCATCTTCAAAATTTTCTACTGTTCTAAGATGGTAAAAATCCAAAAAATGGTTTTTATCTAGTATACAGATATCCAGGGTTCCTTGGAACAACTAAAGGCCTCTGTTCCTTTTTTAGAACCATCATTTCTTGCATGAAATCTAATTATAACAGAAAACATACCATTTTTCTTCCTTGATGGTATGATTTTTTACCCCATCAAGGGTGCTGTCAGAAGGCATGTTTTTCAAAACACATATTATTTTTTCATACTCTTGCAATAAGAATAGACAGTCACACCTCTTCCCCCAGCCCCTCCCTCCCCCTTTCCATCATCCTCCTCTCCCCTCCCATCCCCTCCAACCTGCCCATCCTTTCCCCCCAGCAGCCCCCTCCCCCTGCCATCACCCTCCCCTCCCATTCCCTCCCCTCCAAGCTGCCTAGCCCCTGGAATCAGTTATGTTTAAGCAATCTTTAAGCAATTAAATATGTTTCAGTTTCATATTAATGTATGTGCACCGAAATTTTATCTGAAATAAATTCATTGACATGGTCTATTACTGCAAGAGAAGACCCAGCACCAAAAGACGCGTTGAACCCCAGTACCACCAAACCATAGCTGTCCTACCACCATGCATCTGCCCAACTAAATAGATAATATAGTTACAAGAATTTCTAGGTAATTGTTGTAGTTGAAATCAATGAATCAAATTTCATATAGTTAACAGTATAATGTTATAAATTTGAAGAACTGTACATACCCGAGTAGATGATATATCTTAGGTAGAGTAATCAAATTTCTATTTTTTGAGGATGGATACTTCAAGTCAATTTCAACTACATTTACAAAAACATCATTCAGAACAATGGAATACATAGTGAAAAGAAATTACATAAAGAATACTATTTGTAATAATAAATATGTGAAATGATGAATAATTTTAATAAAAAATTGGAGAAAAGAATTTAGTAGTTGTAGTATAATTTTTGGTGTTTATATACGTTGATTTTTTTTAGCAAGTAGTAGCTGTATAGTCAGCCAATTAGAAAATGTTATTTCAATAAGTCATGGGATTTAAAATATTCAAATGTCTTCATTAAGCAGATACAATAACATTTTCAAAGATGAATATAGTAATGATATGAAATAAAAATTTGAAGTTGTACATTCATCCCATCAAAGAGTGTTCTGTCAATAATTTGTGAGGTTGAATGATATCAATTTCAAATAACATTCCATGATAAGAATTTTTAATCACTTTAATTTGTATTTTTTCAACCATTCCAAACTAAATCCAAATAATAAAGTAATATTTTTATGAATAACAGTGTTAACAGATTCATAAAATTCCACAGTCCTAAACCAAATATGAAAATGTTTCGCTTCCCTCCCTTCAATCGGTGATTCGATTTGGCCACATGTTATATCCTTCGTTCCTCTATCCACAAACCGTTTTTCATAGTGCAGTGCCTTTTTTCCTTTAGCAACGATCAAAAAACAATTGTTGTATCTCATTTTCTTCACTAGAAAACCATATATTAGGGGAAAATGTCCCGACTCCCTTTTTTTTATTTATCCCCTTTGAATTAAATGCAGTCAATCTTCTATGTTAAAGAATATGGAAACTCCTGTATTCTAGCACTTGAAATATCCAATTAAATGAGTCAAACAAATGACTCATCGAGCTTTCCACAATAAATTTCTTTGTCAGATTTATATTTTCATAGACGATATTCCATATTTCAAAAATATGGAAACTCAAAATTATGTATTCAATACTAAATTCAAAATATCCATGAAATTCATAACATAATTCTATTTTAAATCAACATAAAACAACCTTCTTTAAATTATCCATTTAATTATTTAAACGCGGTATTCAAATCTCCGCATATTTCAGAGTGTCCTGCTTGGAATAATATCATAGAATTCCCCCATAACACCACCGCAATAACTTTTCATTTAAAACCTTTCATTTAAATACTTCTGAATTTTTTTCCATCTTGAAGTTGTGAGATTCAGAAAAATTTTAAAGCCATTAAGTAGAAGATTCAACATTAACTCCATTTGCATTATATTTAGATAATTTCATAAGCTTCCCAACAGATCAAAGATCACCTCATTCCATCTCCTATATCTCTAGGATAAACAGAGGTGATTCCAGATTTTTTCCTACTGATTCGAGACATTCTCCCATGCCAAGAAAATTTTAAAGGGAGATCTCAACCACTTTAGAAGACCTGAAAACATGACATTGAATTAAAAAATATATATGAGGACATATTTTATCTTGGGATAGCATGAGAATAAATGTCACCATTCTATTCAACTTCAATGCTCTGTAAATAATAAGTGCATGTGGAATATTCAAATACACGTAAGGTAATACATATTAAAAAATTCAAAAAAAAAAACATTACTATATGAATAAAATCATTACATCTTGTGTTTGATGGGGTACCTCCACTGTCGACCCCATGAAAGGGTATAACACATGAACCCTAGTTCTAGAGTAAGGAACCTGACATCGGTAGGAAGGAGGAATCGATTCTCACTGGCAACCTTAGGATTTGGAGAGGAAAATCTTGAGCCGAAAGGTGAGCGCGAATGGGAGGTGGTTCGTGGTAATGCATTGTATGGCGTCGATTTTTAATGGGTGTTGTGGGTATTTTATTGACTTGTGGAGGGTTAATTTTTAATTGGAAAGGTAAAATAGGTGATGTGGAGCAGTGTGGAGATGACACATAAGTAGAGGAATACCCAACTTTAGTATATATAGAGGATATAGTGGATATAGTGGATATAGTGGATATGAAACAAATGGAAACGTCAACAAAATAATGATGTCCTGGATAGATTCCCTTCATGAAGCTCCCCCCGTTAAATATATGAAAAAAGAGAAAAAAGGTTTATAATTTTCAGTCAGGGCTAATGAAATATCAAATAGTAAATTATGGTTCTTCAAACCTGGTTCAAAGGTGAAGGAACCCAATGGTGATTAATCCACTGAGAATCCACAATTCCAATTTTTTCATGAGCGGGATGCTTCAAAAACACATTAATGACAATCAAGTACACAAATTTGAAAGACATAAAAATAGATAAAATCAGGGGTTTTCATCGACCTCCATGCGTCTTCTAAGGGAAAATTAAATCACCCATCCATGGAACAAGTCATTCTACATTTATAAATCTATATTTTAGTTCTTACGAAGATGGTTGAGATATTACAAAGAACTCGGATTATGTAAATCTTTTAAATACCTTAATCATGTTCGACATGAAAATTCATGAATCTATTTTAAATAATGGTTCCATGATCTCGACAAAACTATGAATACATATGGCTGAGTCCACAGAAAATATAAAAAAGAGCATAAACAAAATAAAAATAAGAAATATTTCACACGCTGTACATGGTGGGAAATAGGGGTCACACCATTCTTGTTTTTCGTCTAATTCTATGTCAAAGAGGATGGGGAGAAATTATTGATCGATTGAGATGAGAAGATGGGTGTAAAGATGTGTATTTACTTGTGTACTTCATGGTCACCAGTTTTTTGTGTCATTTTACATGTAATTAGCATATTTCCAGACATAACTACTATTCAATAGTTACAATTGAAATTTTATTTGGAAACAAATTAAACAAAATATAATAAATGATTGGTATATAAACTAAACATACTGCAACGGAGCACATTTTCTGTTATCTATATATAAGAACATCATTAATACAATAATATGTAACATTTCAACTATTTATAAAAAAATAGAAAGATATATTCCATTGAAAAGACAAACCATAAACAGAAATCATTTTCTATTATAATTAATTTAACTTCAACAATCATAACTCACACTTAATCAAAATAAAATCAACAATGTGTAGAAGACATATAAAATTCCCAAACACTGCCCACCTAGAATCTGTAAGAATATCCTATGATTTTCCGCAGATTGAAATCTAAAATAAAGAAAACAGAAAAAAAAATATGAAGTTGGTTTCTTTGTTTCAATTACTATCCTAGAAAGGAAGGCGTTTATGTTCTGAGTCTCCCATCCTTGTAATATTTTAATGGTTCCATAGGATATCATCATACATTATTGTTGACAATTTTCCATCTACGGAACATGTTCATGAACAGTAAGGAAGAAGAAAAAAATACTCATAATGATATAGCATTATAGAATTACAGAACTAAAGAATTTGATAAAAGAACTCTGAAATCAAAAAACTGCATATGGAACATCTAACTCAGTAAGTCCACTGCCGATATTCATATAACATTCAGATCACATACCAATCAGTTGAAGAGGAAAGTCATCCTTTCTAAGCTCCAAATAATGCTGAAGGCAACATTGTCTAGTGTTGTTCTTTGTTTAGATCATTCTTATCCAAGAACATATCTATTTCATCATCCTAGTCACCTATAACTGCATGAAAAAAATGTAGGAAATTTAGAACACATTTGTTTCATATGCTTTTAGTGCATAAAAAACACTATTTAGTCAATATGGAAAACAAATTACCTGCATTACAACGGTGGATGATAGGGTGGTTAACTCCAAAATTTTACAAAAAAATACCTGCATTCATTTGAAATTCATGTTGTTGTATTCTAACCTCCTAAGAAAACAATTAGAAAACCGTCAAACAAAAATAGTAAATAGTAAATCAAGAATAGAATGGAAAAAGTTTCATTAAATGAGTAACGTCCTCCTGAAATGTCATCCAGCAACATTAAAAATGTAAAATATAACAAATCGTCCAGTAATGAAGACGTCTAGCATGAAAAAACCATGCTAAACAATATGTATTAGAACATCCATCATCAAAAACCTCCAGCATTATCATATTAAATCACGAGTTACAACCAGCTTAATAGAAAACAACCAGCAATAAAAACTGATAAAAAAACATCCACCATGAAAATCGTCCAACCATCCAGTATGAAAAGCATCCTTCATGAAAAACATCCAGCATTAATTTTTTTTAATAAACCTCCAGAAAACCCATACTAAAATGTCCACCATGAGAAATCCCAATTACAATAATCTGCACATACCAAAATGTCCAACATATACAATCTGTAGATACAAAATACACACAAATGCAATTCTAGAAAACTAAATATGTTGTTGGATATAAACATGCTAAACGAAATGAAATTGGAAGAAGTTTCAAGGAAAATCGTACAAGAAACTATATTATTAGTTTATTTTATTAAAAGGGTAAAAGAATATTCATGCAATAGTATATGTACGGGAACTGTTATAGAACTGAGAATATATCAGAAATGTTGTTGCAAGGATTTTTGTATTTTAGTACGTAGTTATGTTCATACCTGTAGTGCGAAGATGATGCGGTAGAGAATATGAGATGCACCAAGAGTGAGTAGAAGGGAACGTGAATTTAGTTGAAATTCAAAATAGACCACATCAGACCTAATAGGCTACAACAGAACACAACAGTCTTTTTTTCATTCAGTAAATGTAATATCATACAACCAAATATTCATTTTTATATCCACATGCATAACCAAATTGAAGTCGAAATATGTTTCAAATCAATTCAAACAGCATACCATATTAGGCGTTTATTTTTTCCAAGTAGGTAAAGTAATTTTAGACAAGTAAATAAGCATTTGGACATCAACAAGCTAAACCAAAATGGAATTGATGTAAGTTTCAAGGAAAATTGTATAGGAAACCATAGTAGAAGTTTATTTTATTAAAACTGTAAAATAATATTCAGAAAATAGTAAATAAAACCTAACTATTACAGAACTGAAAATATACCAGAAATTGGGTTGCAATTATTTAGGTTTTCCAATACGTAGTTATGTTCAAACCCTAAATTTTGAAGATGATGTGGAGGGAATACAAGACGCAACAACCGTGCGGAGAAGGGTATGTGACTTCGATTGAAATTTCATACAAAAAAAATCCCTCTAATACCTGCTTGAAATTTCAAACACTTTGGGGGTTGAAGGTATGGAATGTCAGTGGTTAGAATAAGCTACATGAGATTGACTGTGAGTGGAAGGAAGATAAGGATGAATCTGGAGAAATACCCTGATGTAGTGCTGTCCAGTATGAAGGGATCAGCGAGGTGGAAGAAATGTAAATGAATATCGGAGTACGCGATTGAACAGGATGGTGTGGTATGCTGAAACCGGGAGCAGGAGGAAGATGATATGAGGACGACGGTCTACAAGATAGGCAGGAGGAGGATGATTCTGGCGTGAGGAGTATGCGGGAACACAATTTTGTGAATAACTTAATCTGAAATGCGACAGTGAAAGGGAAAACTAGGGACAGTGTAGTTGAAACATAGAGAAGAAATGGGGCGGAGGTGGAGGCGGTGTAGGCGGAGGCGGAGGCGGCGAAGGTGGAAATTGATGCGGGAGGAAGACGATCGATGAATCTAACCCTAACGTCACTGATGGGTCGTGATATTGCAGTGGTGGGAGTCGAAACAGGAGAGCTAAATTGTAATTGGAGATGTGGTATAAGGTGGCGTGGGGCTTTGTGGAGGCGACACATCAGCTGGGAGACACCCTGATTTAGTATATATAGCGGATTAAGGATAAAATTTTCATCCAAATTAGATTCATCTTCCAAACAATTATTATTTAATTTTGTTTATTGAGACACATCACTTATCTATTATAGACATTCACCTATGCGTTTTGAACTACTTTGAGTAGTATCCATCCCTTACCAAGTACAAGTGTTCATTATGGATGAATATAGAGGGTAACACCTACTAAAACTAGAGTGATTATTTTCTTAAATTAAATTACCCATTTCCATCCAATCATACTGATATTATTTGAAACAATCAGATGTTTGGTTCCCCATATCAGAATTATCTAAAACTATTTCCTTTCATTATGAATATATTATGTGTATTTAGTTATTTATTTTAGAAAATAACTATTTTATATACCTAATAAGACCAATATGAATCCAAAATAGATGCACACTAATCAAATGACAAAATATAATTAAGATGAAGTTGAAGATTCCATCAAGAATGCAATAGAGCATGAATATAATCATTCTCAAATACATTTATATGTTTAAATTGTTTTTATTCAGGGAAAATTAATCTCCAAGATTTGTAGGAACATTTGTTTATTTAAATAAAATATTAATCAATAAATTTTGGATTTAACATTTGAAAAAATTGATCGTGCACACAAATTGGGATGATGTTAAGGTTTATGGATCAATTGATATGAATACCAACGTAAATGGTGGTGGATATCACATAGAATAAATGTAAATAGAATTTTATGATGACCTCAATGACTGTACAATGTTTTTTGAGAACTTAAATATTTTTTTATAAGAGACCTTTTTATACCACTTGTACTATGTACATATCATTTTAAGTTGTATTGATGTTGTATAATTTGAAATATGCAAGTGGATGGAGTGACACCGGCTTTATAGAACTATATAGTTCCTAAATGATATTCTACTAGAATAAAATTAATTTTCTTGTTGAAAATATAATTCTAAATGAAATCTATGTTCAATTAGAATGATCTTTAAAAAAATACATTCTTGTTCATATGATTTCATATTGTTTTCCAAGGACCATGAATCACTCTTAAAATTATCTAATTATGGGGAGGATCAATTCAAGAATTATGAATAATTTCTTTTGAAATTTTTATGGTAATTTCCTATCATTCCACAGTTTAAAATATTATATATATGTTAGTAAACTGCAAGAAAACTGACATGACATGTAGATACTATAATTAAAGATTGAAAACTATGTCATCTAGTAGAGTCTTCTTAGTGGAAGAAAATTAAATATGCCTATCCTAAATTTTAAATGATCCAAGATAAATCCATCTTGTGTTATCTATATAAGGAAGAAATCCTTTTTTGTACAGAGTAGTACTCATAGTACATGGCCAATCATATTGGTAAATTATAACTTGCCTCCATGTTTAGGCTTGAAGCACAAATAAATTATGTTGTCTCTGATTATATCTGATCAAAATAAACCTAAAAAGTATATTATTTTACCTTTATATCCATTTATTGAAGATCAAAAATTAATTTGGGATACATGTATTTCAATGTATGATTCTTGTAGATGTAAAGAATCCACATTGAGGTCCACGTGGTATGGGATAACAAATGACATTTTTAAAAATTGAAATTTTATAGGATATATCATTAAAGGAATGTTGGGGTGTCCAATTTGTGAAAAATTCACACACTCAATTTGGTTGATATATTCCTCAGTGACTTTTTTGTAGGATATTAGAAATTTTTACCTCGAAAACATAAAATTCGATCCATAAAGACAACATAAAATGGCCATACCAAACAAGGTACAACACCATCTCTACTAACTGTGATCATCTGTTTGATAAGTTAAAAGATATTGAAACTATTTTATATAAACCATATTTTAAATTACTTACGAAATCAATTTGAAAAAACATATCATCTTTCCTTGAATTACTATATTGTATTCTTTTGTACGTTAGACATTTTTTGGATGTCGTGCTTGTAGAGAAAAATGTATTTGATATTTTCATTGGCATGTTACTAAATGTTCCTAAAAAGGATTGAATCAAGGCTTGTTTTGATATGATTGGCATGGGGAAAAGGGAAGAGTTTTAACTAGTAAAGGGTAAATGGTATACTTATCTTCCCTTAATGACTTATACTCTATTTGAATAAGATAATTTTCAATTTCTCATTTTACTTAATGGTGTAAATGTTTTTGAAGGGTATTTTTAGAATATCAAGAATTTTGTTTCAATGAATAATTTGTAGTTTCATAGTCTAAAGTTACTTGAATGTAATTTTTTGATGAAATATTTTATATCCATCACTTTACATGAAATTTTGCTTAAAATATATGACATACATTAACCAGACCCTTTTTCTTGTTCAAATCTATGTGTAGTAAAGTTATAGACCCAAAGAAGTATTCAATCATGAATAAGAAGGTTGAATTCTGATTATGTGAATTAGATATGTTCTTCCAACCCTAATTATTTGAATCAATTTTCCTCATAATTGTTCACTAGGGTAGATAGGTTCAACTTTGTTTTCCTTTATATTATAAATGGATTCACCCCATTTAATGATATATAATAATTTTAAAAGGGTATGTCAAGAAAAAATTATCTATACGTTGAATCCCAAAAACAAATTATTAATTTTTTGAATCCATCAAGGTCTGAAGGAATGATACAAATACAGATAATCAGTAATTTAAAAGAGGGTTCTGAGATCTCATTTATAAAGAGTTATATAAAAATAAGAATTTAATTAACTACTGACTTTGATGTCTTTCTAGGGGTCCAAATTGGAATTTTATATATTAAATTTCTTTTGTAATCAATGGCTATATATTCTATAAAAAATAACATGATTAATGAAGTACAATACAAAATAGTAGAGTTACACTTATGGTGGAAGTGATGCACATATCTGGTTCCATGGATATAAATCCAATTTATGATAATATTTTATATTTCATAAATATAAAACAGATATATGAGTTAGATTATACAATATTTCAAGTGGTGATTTTTCGTTTCAATTGGGTTCACAATAGGAGTGTGGTGAAAGTGTATGAAATGGGCTTCGAGATGGTGAATTTGAGTGTGGAAGTGGAAAAGGACTACCCATTCATAATGGTATCACAATAATTGGATTTATTTTATGTATCAAATCTAATAAAAACGAATTTGTATATTATCCTAGAATTGACTAAAATAACTATAAGGAAGATGAAAAGTAATTCATGGATGTCCCATTAATTGGGAGATCACATTCAAATCATGAAGGTCCCAATGTTGACAATCTCATGTACATTATAGGGTACTACAATGAGTGGATTTGGAATCTTTATAGAGGATCAAAATCCCTTCAAAAAATAAAAAATAAAGAGTTTTAAATTATAAGGTTAATTTTTTTCAATATAATTTGATTTTCCATAGAATTGTATGTGTTCTCTATATAATTGATATAATATAAATTAGATTATTTACTACTCATGAAAAAAATGTCTTTTTTGTATGACGATGTTACAAATCACTGATTATTGACTAAAATTGTCATAGTAATATTAAATAGTATCAAATTTGAGATTGGCTAGAATCAGCATGGACTTTTTATTGACCCCATCAAGTCACTATTCTGTATTTATGTTCTGGTCACAACGAGGATGAACATGCCAATTGAAATAGATTTGTGTTACTTTTACTTGATTTTAATTAATGAGACCCTTTTGGAAGATTTAAAGGCAATGTTATGATAATATTTCTCTATTTTATTGAAATTTATATAATGAAATTTCAATTTCATTTTTATTATTCCTTGTAGTGTTCATGTATTTTTAGACAATTTACATTATAAATATTTCTAAATGGAAAATTGAAACATCTATAGATACTTCTATACTATTTTTACAAAGTTTCAACATAGGTATGTGGAGTGGAAAGTAAATCCCCACCCACTAGTTACTTGTGAATGCATTATAATACTAGAAACATGGAACGCTTTCATTAGTCACCATGATGAGAAATCATTTCAAGTGAATTATAGTTGATAATATATTATTTGAAATTGTTTTTTTCATCTAATTTTATTAAAAATTATTAATTTATGAAATTGAAAATATGTTTTTAAAATAATGAATGTGCATCAAAACCAATGTACCCCTATCGCAAAGAAAGTATAGGGTATGACTCACTAGATAAGAAATTGGTAAGTTTTTTAATTCAACAATAAATGTTCTCTGTGATATTAAACAACACATGTTATACTGGATATTTTGTAGACACCGTTGGTGGTGGCCTACTGAGTTGTACTCACACCCTGCTCGGGCCACCATTGGGTACCCAAGCAGACTTCATGTTTGCATGTCAGGACAAGGGCAAGGGTCCCTTCTAGATAGCTAAGTGGACATGGGTAGCACTTGGTGGAGGATCCGAACTTGGGGTCGAAACCATTTTGGGGATTTGTTTGTTGTCATATTTTGGGATTTTTTTCACTTTTGCACTAGTACTATGACATGGCATATTTATTGTTGGAAATGGTTGTTGTTCTTCTTTCTTGGTTATTGATTATTGTTTCTGTTATTTGGTTGTTTCTGTTGTGGCTCACTCTGATAAAATGGGGGTATAGTCTCCCCACTTTATTACATAGACCCCCACTACTAGTCGGCAACCTTTGGCGTAAGGGGAGGCGCGCTTAAGGTTATGTAACCACCCGGCTCAGAGCACCGGTTCAGTGGCATCCGGGTCGTGGACGTTACAGTGAACCATAAATATCAAAATAGACAAAATTATGATTTTACAACCCATGATACTAAATTAATTTAAATAACATCTAAATGTAATTAAATATCATTCTACTCAATAATTATTATTCAATTCCTATGAAAAGGGTATAGTATCTCCATAAAGACACCCAAAAATTAAAATTTTATCTTTAACCCATTAAAGTAAATTATAAAGATGGCCTTTAATTTTAAACACATTACAAAATTCAAATACATACCACATAAAGGAATAAATATTTTAAATTGGGAATCAAAATGAATAATTCAAAATATTTTGATGATAATTAATATTAAAACACTAAATATATCCTTATAAATCTAAAAAGATGATTTATTTAATTTATTTACTGAAATATAACTAATCCAAATCAATTGGTTTTCCAATTAATCATTTAATGATCAATTCCTCCCCTAGAAATGTTTTTTCGAAAGGAGTATAACCAACATAATTTTCAATTACCTTAAGTGAAATTTAATAAAAACTAAAAAATCACTAGTTTATTAATTTTTTTTTATTATTTAATAAACATGATTAAAAATGTAATATACCGTTAATCCAATTAAATAACCAACAAAAAATTAAAATATCTTAATATAAGATTCATATCACATAAATAAAAAAAAACTAAGTGGAACCTAATTTAAATCGATAAAAAAAATCCTTAAGAATTTTTAAGAATCATTTAATTAATTTATTTCATGGAAACCATCGACACAAACAAGGTTACAAACATGAAATATAATCAATTAAGATCTACTTGATTAGACTATCAAAATAATAAGTATTAAAGAGTAAAGAAAATTTATCCTCAATTAATTTTTTAAATATCTGGAAGAAATTCATATTTAGAATTCTAATGTAACAAAATTTTAAAAAACAAATGGAAAGGGATTTGAAAGTAGGGAAAAGGGATGAGGGGATAAATAAAGAAGAATATAATATACATAATTTTTATCCAAACATTAATATACAAATATCATGGTTCAAATATTCTAATGGGTATAGAAATACTCCAAAATTATTGTAATGTCATTCTAGATATTTCTCTCATGATTTACAGAAGAAGTGGTGGAAGAATAAGGGTGTTTATTACTAGAAAATTAAATTATGGGGACCATTTAATTGGTTAATGTTTAACATACATGGGTAGTAAACCATGTATAAATATTTGATTCCTAAACTACCTCCCTAAAATCTAAAAATTCATTTTATAATATACACTTTTAACTTTTATTCTAAGTGTTAACATAACTAAATTCACCCAAAACCTCAAATTTTTACCCAAAAAGAAAATAAAAATTAAATGTATATATATATATATAGTATAACTAGGGTGTTATAATACACTAAATCATAAAATGTTTCCTTACTCTAAAATATAATGTGAATTATCATAGATAAATAAATTAGTTCATCATCTCATTATTTAATTAATTAAATGAGAATTAATTCAACTATTTAAGGTTCTCTCTATCCTAGATTTTCCCACCACAAACAATTTATCATATAACATTGATATATAAAAAGGATATTAAAATTAAATATAATAATAATTTTTTCTTTTAATAAATACATTAAAAAACAAAGCAATATATAAATTTACATTATCATATCCTATTCATCCACATCGATAAAATACCATATTCCCCCAAGGTAAAAAAACTCATTACAATATAAGAGAATATCAAAACAAATTACATAATGTTAAATTCAAAAATCATTCCTCAATTCATTTCAAAATTTATCAATATCCTATGAATTTATTCTCTCTTGTTTTTAAATACCTTGATATTACATGGAATAGTTGAAAATTTAAAAAAATTTAAAAAATTCCCCAATGGTAAAATCATTTAAACTATAAAAACAATTGGGTTGTGAGTTTATAAACCCAATATTGAAATATTTTATTACATAAAATAAATATATGACTTTGTCAGTCACCTTGGTTATTTATATTTGGTTTATGGTTGATTTTTTGTAAAAAAGGGAGTCAATATGAAATATGTATAGTTAGTGAAATAATTCAAAAATAATAAACCTAACTACATAGAATATAATCCCCAAAATGTTACTATACATCGATAAATAAAAAAGGGTAAATAACCATGTTCCTAACTATATATTATCTCCTACCTCGACATATATATTTTCAAAGACAACGACTAAACCATGTGTCAAGTACTATAAATTATAAAGCTATAAAAATCCAAATAAAACCTAGGATCTATAAATATACTTAAAAACACCACCAATATAGTTATATTAACTCAATATAAATGATTAAAACTAGTTCCACTCATAAAAACTCAATTAATATAGGTATTTAAATATTTACCCATCCATACCTTATGCAACTCTATAATATAAATTAACTATAAAAAATATATATATTTACATAATTCATGTATAATTTTCATCAAACCATAAATTAATTGTTTTCCCTTTTAATATTTCACATTATAAAATCATTCCCAATATTAATCAAAGAGACCCATAAATTGACTAATCATACCATCATTAACCAAATCCATTACTCAAATTTTATATTATTCAATTCCCAGCCCAAATTTTAGAAGATATACCCCTGACACAACAACTCATATATGTTTAAATATCATTCATCCATTACCTGAACTTTTATAGTTATAATAATAGAAATAAGTAATTCCAATATCATTAAAACTTACCTAATCTTTAAAATTCTATAATGTTTTCTTTTAATAGTATGTTTCATTTTTAATAACTGAAATTATAATTAACTATTTAAATCCATCAACACATCCATAATTTAATCTAAATCACCCTTCCAAAATGGATTCAACCTAATATACCCATTTAAAACTTGTAAAAACAACTTCTTTTTAAAATAAATGATACATTAAATGAAAATAGTGAAAATAAATAATCCTAGTTCAATTAAATTCAAATATGTCTCCAAATGGACAAAGAAATACATAAATTAATAATTCTATTTCAATTCAAATAATACGGGTTTTTAAATGAATAATACATTATCAATTAATAATTTCAATAAATGAAAATAATTCAAAACATACAAAAAACCATAATTAATTAAGTATGGTTAATTTATAATATTTCATTTACATATTAATATTTTTTTTAAAAAGGAATTATATTTAATATTTTCTACACCACTTAATTTTATAACATCAAAATAAAATAAAAAAACTCATTTCAGCTAAAGATTCAATGAAATCATATATGTCAATAAAAACCATTCAAATAAAAAATTGAGATGTCAATTCATAATTTCATTATTTCCAAAATAACCCTATATAAAAATATTATCATAAAAAATACACTTTCATTGGTCCAAACACAACTAAAACACTTTTTAGATAATTATAATGTGAAAACCTCATCTAATTAAAAAAATAGTACCTTTCAGTTTATATCCCAATTTGGTTCTAAAAAACATTAATACTCATTTTTTTAAAAATAGAGAGTTTCACTATTAGTTTAAAAGAAATCCATGTATAAATTTTTTGATTTCCAATTGAAAAAGAGGTATATAAAACAAAATATAAATTTTATAAATACATTTTAAAACTTTTTACACCCTAATAAAAAGTGGGCATGTGTTTTCAAAATAACACATTTTAAAAACATTATTTCAAGAAACAAGGTTGTAAGAGATTTATTCAACATCACCACATAATTTAAATCCAATTTTATGGTTTCAAATATCGATAAAAATATAACATACAAAAAAATAATAAAATATATTTAAAAATGATCTAATATAAAAGAATACATTTCCTAAAATCCTAAAATTTAGATAAATTAAAAAATTTATTAAAATATAAATATAAATAATTCAAATATTACATTGTAATATTTAAGCTCTTTCCAAATAACTTAAAATATTTTTAATGAAAAATAAATTAAATTTACTAACCTATATCAAACAATAAATCCCCTTCATAAAAATTACTTCTTCCACTTGTAAATGTATTTTAATATACTATTCATATTTTAAATTTTAAATACCGAATTTTTCTTATATTTAATTTATAAAAAATAAATCAAGAGTGAAATATTATGTAAACCATTAAGTATAACCCATTTTACCAAATCAATGTGTGAAAAATCATAAATTAATGAACTCAATCCAAATAACACTAATTTTTTTAGAAAATGGAAAATTTTAAATCTTATGTCAAACCTATTTTCCCAAAAAATAATGGGAGACCATATAAAAAACAACTTAAAAATATGTACCAAACCCATAATGTGGGTGAAAAATGACCAACCACAGGATTATCCATATAATAAACCATTTTACATCAAATATATTTCATCTCAGTATCTTCTAAATTTTGCGAGGGCTTGTTCCATTTTTAAATCTTTTAATATCTGTTAATAAATGTAGTATAATTCTAACCATAATATTAAATGGAAAAAATTAATAGAATGTTAAAATTTTCTCCCTTTGTGATCAAAAAACAATATTTTCATGTTGAATGTGAAAATAAAATATAATTAGTGATTTAAATTAAATTATAAAATTTATTTTATTTATTTACCCTATTTTATGTGAATTTATTTTTAATACTATATTAGTACTATTTGAAATTATTCACAATATTAAAACTAAAAGAAATTATGAATTTCTGTTATAATGTTCTTCAATGGTAATAAATTATACACGAAAATATTTATGGATATTTACCATTTATGGGTTTAAAAACCTCACTTTTTTGTTATAGGAAAAGAAAAATATAAATATGCTCCAATGGGAAAACTAATATCTAACTCAAGAAAAAGCCCCATGTAAACAAAAATTTTATAAAAAAATGGTCGCTTTATATTTTATTATTATATTACAAGTTCTTTGAAACCTATCATTATGAATTCCACTGATATATCAAAAGATGACATTGATTCCATTTGTAAATACATAGTCTTCAATACCCTAAAGTTGAACTAGATCACAATGTATCTCTAATTTATTACCATAAATCTTTGGATGTTTCAATCATGTGGATGTGATTTATAACATCATTGGTAAAATGATTTATTTCACACAAATTTTATCCATATAATAATACTATTAAAATTAAAATAAATAAAATAATATCAACTTGGTTCTATAGCCCCCACAGATGATGGAAATATAATGTGATAAAAATAAATAAAGTTATTATTTCTATAAATACTCTAATAATTTTTATTATTATAAGTTTTATACATAAGTCAACGAATCATGAAAAATAAAATACAACATAATCCCGAGGTGATGGAAAAACCCCATGGGAAACCATCACCATCTAATATCTCTTAACTCTAAGTGGAAATGGAATACGTCTAATAAATATCTTTGAAAAATGAACATCAATGAAGCTGAAACACAAAATGAAATTTTTAATGTGTATCAAAGTAACATATGGGTATTAGTATATCTATATACATATTATGATACACCTAAAGAAACAATTATAATTTCTATGTAAAATTAAACCAAGAAGGATAAAATAAATTCTAAAAAAAATTATTAATGGTAAAATTCAAAACATTCAAATATTTTATTACAAACTCTTTTACAAAACCTATTCATTTACACAACCAAATAACATGGGGATAAAACAACTATCTACATCAATTTTAATCTAAATAATGAAAATAATAAAAACATAAAATAACAGAAAATAAAATAAAATATCTAAGAATGGTATGATGTTAAAAATGAGCACCACTACTGGTAAATCTATAAATTAGGACCTCAGAAGGAATCAATACACTATCCACAACATATCTAAATACATAAAAACATTTATTTTTTCCCATTATTACAGAATATGAAACCTACACCATAATGTCCCACCTCAATTCGTCTTGGTTGACTGATATCAATAAGAAGGTCACTAGCACATCACAACACCAAATCATGATAAAAATGAATCATAATTTTAAAACCCTTTCCATTAATTTTTTTTCAATCCATTAAAACTAAAATAGGTATGAATCTCCTGAACAATAATAATTCAATTTTATGAAAAGGGTATAACATCACCTAAAAACTCAGAAAAAATTTCATGATTATGAGTCACCCATAATTTTTTTATAAATATAAAAATCATCATTTAAGAAAATTAATAAAAGAAAATACATACCATATGAAATAATCTAAATAATATTTCAAAATATGAACCTAAGAAATCATTTTAAACAATTAAATTTATACCTAAAATTCATAAAATTCCATTTATTTAACTTATTTTTTAAAATACATTCACAATCAAAATAAAGTATTTTTCTGATTCATAGTTTATTAATCAATATCGTTCATAAAATGGATATTTTAAATCTATTATAACCAAATTAAATTTTAGTTCCCTTAAAAAACTTCACAAACATATAAAAATACCTAATTTATAAAACAACAATTATTTTCATTAAAATCTAGATTCACATTGTCATATATATTTAAAATTAAGAAATAAAAATGGAACATCTAAATATATTATAAAAAAGTTCATATATATTAAATCAAAACCTAAATTCAAACCCATTATAAATCACCAAACACATCCATAACAATTTATAAATACTTAAAAATTTATTTATTTCAATGAAAAAATCAATCTAAATAAGGTTTTTACCATGGAATATGATAAATTAAGACCCACCTAGTAATCATAAGTTACTGGTAGTAATTGAATAAAGAAAATTAATTATTGAGCCTAAAATAATTTCCATCAATATTTACAATAAAAAAATAATATTTAAATTAAACCATAAGAAAAAATTCACAGAAAAATATTGGTTTTATGAAGAAAAAAATAATGATGTGAGGAAGAAAAAAGATTAGTTGATTCAAAACATATATCATTATTATGGGTGTATAATAGACTAAATCATTCAATGATTAGATAAATAAATAAAACCTTCCCAAAATAGCCCTATAACACCCTCTCGCGGGATAATATTAAAGTCGGGGAGAAATTATGGTTGTTAGATAACAAAATTCAAGGGAAATTTTAATGGAAACATAGTTAAAAAAAATTTATATAAAACCATGTTACTGAAAATTATTAATACACTACCTCCTTTAGGGTGGGAAACACATTTTCTAGTCCACTCATATATAAATTCTTGTAATTACTTGATGTTTCTAAATATATTTTTTCCAAAATAATATTATGTTTGATAACTTGATCTTCATGAAAAACCAAAATTAAATAAGCTAAATCATATTATATTTTAATAAATTTTAATAATAATAACAAACTCTAATAAATAAAAATTATTTTAATCAATTAGAAAATGTATGAAAAATATGATTAAGAAAACTTAATATTTTGAAGGGCATTTTTTCAATAACAAAATTTTTTCTTTATATATAATGAATTATCATTTAAAAGATAAATTTAAAAATTATATATCTTTAGTGTTAAAATATTAACTTAATTTATAAATTCTAAATATTAAAATTCACATATGGTGAATTTGTTTTATTTTTCTAAAATAATTTATTTTTAGATAAATGGTAAAATACTGATTTTCTAAATATCATCACTTTTATGAAATTCTCATAAATGAATAATAAATTAAAAGGTATTTAAATATTTTTTATATGAATAATAATATTCTTTAGTTAAATAAATCATTAAAAACACTATTTTTAATTTTTAACACCCTCATTTAACATTTTGGAAACATATGTAATATTTTAATCTAAAAACTATTTTTATTATCTAATGATAAAGAATTGTTTCTATCACATAAGGAAACTAAACCTATCAAAATTTATTTCATATATTAGATAAACATGACCATATTATGTGATAATTTTATTTTTATTTTTGTTATAGAAGTAGGATCACTAAGATTAATGTTTATATAAATGACTGTGAGGAAAATGTTATTTTAAAATAAAATATTTTTAATGTTGTATAATTTTTATTTGATAAACTAAAATGATTTATTTTATATAAATACTGTAATATTTTATTTTCAAAATTTTCAAAATATTTTATCATTAATTTAATTAATAAATAATGTTTATAATTTTAAAAATACTTAATGGTTAAAGAAATATTTTCCACAAAATAGATTTTCTATATATTAAATTTTTTATTTAAAAGTTAATTTTATATTATTTATAAACTGAGTTATATTATATTAGATTTAAATTTATATTTATCACACCCAAATTTTTAAATATGGGTTAACTTATATTTTTTAAAAAATATAAATTACTTGGGAAAAAACGATTTACCAAGGTAAAAAAAGAAAAAATGTAAAATGTAAAAATGTAGTTTTGAAAAGCTTAAAACATGACTAAAAATGTGTTTAAATGAGTGGTAGTGGATTTAATTACCTCTATTCGCCCAAAAATCCATTTTTTCTCATTTCAGGAGACATTGACCCCTGAATAGTATCACGTTGTTACTGAAAAATTATTAGTATTCCCAAAAGTGCCCTTTTTCACTTATAAAAGGGAGTCACATACACAAATTCTTGATAAACATGTCCCTGATAATTGTATCATTAAACTCTTAAATTATTATCCTCTTAGAGACATCTCTCATGACCATTGTCCTATCATCTCAATTAGATATCCTAAGGCCTTTTTTTCTAGGATATTTCTAATAAAAATCTCAAGTTTTCAGTGAGATTATTTCGTGGTCCTTGGTATTTTCTCCATAATATTACTCTAAAAAAATTCTCATATTCCAAAAAATATAATTAGATTATAATTATTAGTAAAATTTAATTCTATTATATTTATTTTATCATCTATTATATCATTTTCAGCTAATAAGAAAAACAAAAAAACATCGATCGTGTGTATGCGCAAGCAACTTCCATCATGAAGGGATGTAGTTCATGTTTCATCACTATCTCTCATGGTTATAAAAAATGATATATTTTTGGAATATATATTTTTAATATTTCACAATTATTGTTATAAAATTATAATTTATCATATACCTTCATTCCATTTTATTCAATGGAAAATATAATCATTAATCATATGCACGTGCGGACTAACGTATCCTCGAATGATGAATTTCATTTCTCATCACTAACCTAAATGGATGGATCGAAGAATGAATTTAATGAATTTAAATTTAATTTGTTAAATTTTTATGTATCTTTAATGTTTATAGTAAATTATATAAAAATTATTCCTTACCTGTAAAAAAACTCATTACATGCTCTTATTTAGATCTGTTTTACCACTAAATTCAATATTATTATAATGATTATACCATTCATGATTATATGATGTTATATAATGGTAATATAATTTAATAATAATGTTTTAATGATAGTTAAATTATTTTATAATGGTTCTTTTATATATAATATATTTATTAATATATAACCTTTCAATCGTTAAACATACTAAAACTAGTTCTTCATAATTTTTATTTTTAAAAACCATAACTGTATCATTCAACAATTAAAAATAGGAAATGATGAATCATTGAAACACTATGATTTTTTCAGGATAATAAATGCACTAAGTTTCAATTTGGTTGTGAATTGAGTTTTTGAATTTTTCAGGACTTAAAATGACCCACTTTATTTGTAAGAAAAATATGATATATTCCTAAAAAAGCACGCAATAAAAATTTAATATGAAATAAAAGAATAAAACAGACAATAATTTCAGTGGTTTATCAAATATAAATCTTTTACTCCAATCCACCAACACTAAACTCCTCAACCTTGGTCATTTAACTAGAAATAATCAATTTTTCTTATAACTGGTCGACTAAGTGAAGACATCAGACACTTTGTAAAAAACTATGAGATTTTACTGGGATAATAAAATGATTTATAAAAAACTTTACTTTATGTAATTTTACCGTAAACGTCAACAACTGAGTACAAGAAGATGAAACTTCTAGTAATGGGAGATCATAATGAAGGTTTATAAATTAATAATGCAATTACACGACACAATTGACAGAAGTGAAGTGATATCTATGAGAGAAAATAAAAACAAAAAATAGTTCGAGGAGAGTCTTATGAAATAAAAAAGGTTAATCATGAAAGTTAAATTAATTAAAAATTGAATCTTATTCTTATTTTTCTTATTGTAGAGAAGTATCATATGATTCATTAAGAACGAATGTTTTGAGTGTGAGTTCTTGCTGATTTAATTATTTCTTCTATGTATTTGTATTTTTTGAATAATCTTGTATATATTATAAGTTGATATTGTATAGGTTAGTATCCCATAACATAAATACTTGTAATTACATTCAATATTCCTTTTTTTACAAAATTACCTCAGTAACAGGACTGAGTAATAAATTATTTTGTACCATTTTATTCTCCATGTACTTGAAACATTTTGTAAATTGATTTTACTATAAATATTTAGGCAAATATTTAATACACTTATACCAACATTAAATTCCACATAATTTATAACAATGGTAATAAATATGTAGGTTGTAGTATGATGTTGTTAATTATGGATAATTATAATTATAATTCTATTTATTTAAATTTTTATTGATAAATTAATATGTTTCTCCATTATTCTCATAGCTCACTACTTTTAATATCCAAATCTTGTGGCCATCTTTCACATGTAGTCAAATTTGGTGTTTCCAACTGAATCAAATAGCTGAATAGAACCACATAGCTAAATATTATATAGATCTAATTCACATAGATAAATACTCCATATAACCAATTCATATAATCATTCAATTAATGTATCTTTTTTATCACATAGCTGACTCATTGACAAATACAATTTTTACATAATTTATTCTGTGATGTAGTTAATTCATGTGGTTAATTAATTTAAATAGTATATTGGTATATACTATTTCTTTACATAGCCGAATATCTATGTATCTAGTTTGCTCGCATATCTGATTTTTCAAAAAAAAAATTTATACAAACATTTAGATGTTTAGAGTTATAGTTAAATAGAATTAAATAAGTATAAAACCTGATAAAAATTTAAGGAAAAAAACATCAGTATAATATAATGGGTTTTTTAGATCATCAAAACATAAATTACTTATGATTTATTGTAATTTCATTTGTAGTCAAACAATATCCCCATTTTTATGATCAAAAACCCAAAAAACATTAAGCATGATATATTAGAAGGTTTAAATATTTTTATAAAATAAAATATAATTTGTCACAATTTTTTAATGTTTTTGTTCATCCTTTCTTATCACCGTAATTTTATCAAATCTATCTTCTCCCTATCTTGTGACATTAAAAATTAAGGGTAATATGAAAAAACACTTTTAGTATATCACATTGAATAATATACTATTTAACAATAGTGCTAATTATGATTTAGAAATATCGTATGATTGAATTTTATAAATCAAATAAAATATTAAAATCACAAATATGAAAAAAATGAAATTTTTTTATTAATAACAAATAAGGATAAATAAAAAAACCTTAAATGAAAATAATCAATTTAAAAATATAAATTAATTTGTATTAATCATGAGCACATTTATAAAATTAAAAATAGTAAATCAAACAAAAATAAATTATTTAGATGAATCTAGTTTTTGGATTGGATCAAAATCAAATTAATGTTATAGTGGATATTTAATGAAGGTTGGAAAAGAGGAATAATTACAGTGAGGGGCATCCACTATAGGTAGAATAACTCTTCTCAACTCCAAAAAAGAAGTTTCAGCATCTCTACAAACTTATTTATCTCGTGATCTCACAGAAGGGGTTCTGAAAGAAAATCATGATTTCTAGTGGTGATGTTGAAGTCATAAAAGAAATATGTGATAAATACCATCTTCTCTAGAGGATATGACGATATGGCCTCTATTCCAGAGTATTTAATAGAAATAGTAACATCAAATTTTGATTCTTCTTTCTTAAGAATTATTTTTGGATAAAAAATCATAGAATTTCTACATAGATCCTATAATTTTATCCAAAGGTATTTTGATAAGATAGATTCTTCTTTCAAGCGATTACATGGAATCTTCAAAAATATCAATCCTCATTGTGATTTATGATTTTTATAAATCCAATATATCAATGCATAATTTTTTGTATCTATGAAATATAGGATTCAACATTGTTTTGAATCACATTGAATGTTTCAATTTGACTAGATGAGAATATTTGTGAAGATACAGACTAAACAACATTAGGATAAGACCTGGATGGAGAAATAATAGGATCTACATAAACCTTGGCCTAAATATAGTCTACTGATCATTGAAATCTAATCAGTCTTGCCTCTAAATATTTCAACTATTTATTTACATGGTCAGTCTACTCTAAATCACTTGAGAAACTTGGTAAACATGACTACAGGGGTCTAGGGACATTGTAACGCTGAAAAAACAAATGTAATATATGCAACTAGCCAGAGTGGTGTGTATATGGAAACCTCCTTCCCTTTATCCCTAGAAGGAATAATAGGGGATTCCTCTAACATTGAGGAACTAGAATCCTCTTTTGAAGTGTGTCTGTACTTATCATTTATCAATTCATGAATCCTGACAAGTATATGAGACAATCACTAATGTTTTTTAATTTTTTGATGAATCAAACATGAAATCATTTATCTTAGTTTATTTAATACAAAAAAAGGTTACATTTACCTTATCACTAATACATTTAGAATGGTAACGAACCATGTCATTCAATGACACATCAGTCCTGACACCAAGTCTTTTGATATCTTCACGAGATTCCTAGAACTCAACCATTATATCCTTTTTGAATTATTACATCATAATAGGGGTGAAAATGTCACAGTATAAAGACGGTATTTGAGAGATTACAGAATTCGAATCAGAAGTTTTTTATTCAAATTGAGTCTAAAAATCAGGGACAACATATGTTTTTGAAAAAGGTATGTCACTTGATTGAAACCTATTGGAAAAATAAATCAACATACAACTACACTCTTACGAGTGTGATATGGCGCTTTCAACACAAATTTGAAACAATGATTCTTATAAATAGGAACCATGGAACTGTACGATTTCACTACTAGAATGTTCTGAATCATTTCACTTTGAGATTCCATTTTGAAACCAAGCACATTCATCATAGATTTTCTAGAATAAACAATTTACATCCCATTAACATGGAAAATCATATCCTTCATTTCCATAGTACTCACACTGGAAGAAACATGTCAAACTGGTCGGACAAACTAAATATTTTATATCAAGGTGGTTTAGGAAACCGTCATTTCTATTATCTTGTAAAAATCATCACAAGACATTGAATTCTACATTATATTTCTAATCTAATCATTAAAATATATAATCTTTATATTTATAATATCATAACTTCCATCGATATTATCAATATTTTTGATAAATATTGAGGTAAAGGTATATTTTTTTATTTCAAAATAATAAATTTAATAGCTCTTAATTAGAGATGGTGAATCCTCTTACACATAAGAAAGTAATGGAGAAACCTCTAGGGTATATAGAAAATAGAAGTTACCTCTATAACTACATATCCAACAATATATCCATTAGTAGTAGGTGATATAAGGATTTAATTAAGTGCTTTATGCTTAACATTAGGTTCCACTCAAACCTTAGTAATGTGCACACTAGTAATAGTATGAATAAAAGTTTACTATTTAGCATCAATAACTTTCTCAATAGTTGGGAAAACATGATATACTTTATCTACAGTGATAACATCTTTATCTTATTAACTTTGAACTCATTATACAACCGATTTGAGTAATGAAATATGGGTATTTGGTCTTACAGCAATAGTCACCTCCATGTCCCTAGTAGCTACCATCATCAGAGGTGCTGTATTCTTAGGATGTGGGGTAATAGATGTATCCCCATGAGTTGGTGTTGGAGGTGGTATAACTGACCCACCTCCATCTTTTTATGTAATAGGGGTTATAGAACTCGAAGGTTTATCATAATTGTAACCAAATGACTTTAGGGAACAATAGATAGGATTTTAATTTTATAGAACATGATAACTTATCCCTCATTGATATCCACTTATTTCTTCTTCATAACAAGGAAGATAAACCTTTAATAAGGGTAGTAATTCCACTTTTCTTTCCCTTTTTACTAGTGATGCATAAATCACATCATGTAATAAGAAATATTTATCTTGATATTATTTATCAGGACATATATATGGAACATTTAAAAATACAATAATTTATCCACATATATAACTCTTTGAGTGAGGCCTTTTTCAATAAACTTGTACATCAATATCCATTCTTCTTCAAAGTCCATCAAATCATTTTTAAAAACATATAGGTTCCAAATAAAAACATAATGACTTTATTTGGTGCTACAAATCTTGTACCCCTAAAATTCATACTATAAGTATACTCACCCTTATTGGGATAGTGTAAAAACTCATCCATATCTATAGGTCAAACTAACAAGTCCTTTACATTTATATTTACTGTTCTCACATCCTCTTTTTCCAAAAACTATAACTTTTCATCCCTTATAAAATCATTAATTACCTCATCAGATAGAAAACCTGATTTCTTATCATAAAAAACACATCCTTGGAATTAGAAAAAAAATCAACATTATATATGTTACTCATAGGCAAGCTGTAACATCCCTGGTAAATTGAGAAAATTACATTTTCATATTTATTAATATTTTTGAGTTAAATATTAATTTTACTTTAAAGGGTTTGCTATGTTCGATAGCATACCTGATACACAACAATGGGTTTCTTTGGAATCTTACATTGCACACTAATAATATAATATTCTTATTTTAAATGGCAGTTAACTCCTAGCTATTTTATTGGAAGGAATGAAAAAAACTAACTACAATATGATTATACATGTTTGTAAAATTTACTTACATTAATCCAATAAAATCTATAGGCTTAAAATGTGAATGAATCTAATTTTAAGCATAATTTACATTAAAAGGTTGATTTACCACCTTTTAATGGAGAACCCTATATAAATATAGGTTTGGTATCTTATATATGTTCTATTTGACCAAAAATATTATTTTTTAGAATTATAACATCAAAATTTACTTTGGATGAAATTTGGGTATTTTTCTGATAAAATGTAATTTTTAATGAAAAGTGAAACATGTTGTATTTTAATTCAAAACTACCTTTTATTCTAACTTATTTATAGGGATAAGTTATCTTTTTAATTCGTTTTAAAGTATAATTAGAATATTTTTTACCATTTAATCCAATGTTGTTCATTGGAATTAATTTCACTTTGAAATTGGATATAAACAAGTGTTGATCTTTTGATAGTTATTATTTCCTAAAAACATGCTATTTATTTTAACCAAGGGATTTAATTTTAAATTAATTAATGCAACTAATATGTTTTTAATTTGGTAAAATAGACATCATTTTTGAATTCTGAATATCAAATATATCTTAGGCTGTGATTTTGGTATTTTTCAAAAAAACATCAATTTTTAATGAATAGTGAAACCACTTAGTAGTAGTTAAAAAACTGACTTTTCCATTTAAATGAAATTTTTCATCTTCTTTGAGTTGAATTTCAAAAATCCAAGAGACACGGTAAATGTCATGAAGTAAAATTTGGTTCAATAAGATGAAAATATTTTTTTGGTGAAAAGTAACTTTTGACTTTTATTTACCATAGTTAAAGGTAAATAGGGTAATTCAAGGTAAAAAGAATATTATAATTATTCAAAATTACCTTAAAACTTTTCCTAACCTTATTTTATGAGTCATGTCTGACCAAGGTCATCCTTGGGTCGATTTTGGTACCCCATGGAGCCACATGGGAGTGATATTGACACTTTATATTAATTAATTTAAAGTAAAGACAAAAATGAAATAAACAAATATCTCTTTGTAAATGAATTTTTACATGGTGTTGTATAAGTTATATTTTAGACTATAAATATTAATTGGAAAGATAAAAATATTACCTACATGATGGTATTTTTTCATAATTTTTAGACAACAAATAAATTAAATTATTTATGACACAATAATGATGCATTATATACCTCATTAATAAATGATTTAAATAAATAAGATAATAAATATTAACATAACATCCAAAACCTGTCCACTTATTTTTGGATGATTTAATTTTGACCATGAGTTATCTTATCTTTGACGTTAATTAGTTTTGGATCTTTATAAATGGATTATAATTATATAATAAAATAATATTTTCACACTTTCCTAAAGAGCCCCCTCCCTCTTATAAAAGGACACGAATTCTAACAAATTCCTCACACCTCTCAATCCTTTTTTCTCATCCAAAATCTACCCAATTAATCTCCCTACATCCCTCTACTCCTCCTATAATCCTTAACTTAAGAATAAGGAACTTCAACCAAACCCTGTTGGTTCAAACCAAAGGGAGTTACCCAAATTAAAGGTAACATATCTTAACTTCTTCTATTTTATTTAACTTCTCCAACCCCTAAAATATTTTTATTCCTTTATTTTATAACAACACCAGTATCCTAAATATACTAGGATTTTTTTATGAGAATTAATATAATTACACTTACACACACCTTCATCTAATGGTTGAAGAATATACTATTTTTTGTGGATGGCAAACAAACTCCTCACGATACGATGATTGTTCAATTATCTCCTACCGCCTCTCATGGTGGAAATTATGATGGAACTGTATTTATATATAATATATATTTATTTTTTATTTATGATTATGTATTTTTCCATTTATTTAACTCCTTTATGGTTTTCATAGTGTGTAAATAAGACAATCTCATTAGAGGAAGTGCGAACTACCGCCCCCTCAAAGTGATATGACTTGTTAATGCCTTATGTGGGACATATAAAGGATTTAGTTAATAATATTGTATATGATATTATAATGGAATTATACTATTACTATGCATCATTATATTTTTTATTCCATTAAAATAATAAATAGAAATGGATGTAGCGTTCATGCGTACGTACGGCTTACCATCCCCATGAACAGTGCATATCATTTCTTACCTCTAAATGTTATGTAGTATTATAAATACATGTATTATAGATATATATATATGATATATATGATATCTAAATCATTAATATCATTCTGATGATAATGGATATCTTACCACATGAACAACTTGTAATTATAAGGTGTTCATTTTTTAACTCAAGTACCAAATATCGACAAAACAATAGTTATTAACTTAAATGATTACATAATGTTTATAACATGGTATTAAGTAGTATAAAAGGAATAATAAACTTTAAAAAGGTTCTTAAGAAAGTATATATTAACTTTAGCTTATTATTCAGGAGATTATAGAACGAACAGGTCAGGTCATACACAAGGTAATGGATTTCTTATCTCGCTTTTAATTTCGTGATATTTCCATTATTCACTAATAATTTATTGCATGTGGTGTATTGTGTACTGCCATTTGATATATATTATCATAATCCAATATATATTCATGGTATGTTGTGATTCATTTAGTGGTTATTAACTTTTTTTCATACGACTTGATTGATTACAATGTGGTAAGGGGTTTTCATCTCACTTTTTATTTCTGTGATATTCATGTTATATTTGCCACTATTTTCCTTATTGTGGTGTACTTACTGTCCATGATTGTATTCTTTGTGTAATATAATTTAATTTATGGGTAATTTCATCTTCATTTAATGATCCTTCTTTCATGTGGTGTATGCTTCATAAGTTACCAAATCGGTAAGGGAAGTTTTTAACCCAATTTTCATTCCTTGGGTTAATCAAGTAATTCATAATTATGTCATGTTATGATTATATGTGGAATCACGGTTTATTTATTTATGATGTAATTTACACACCCCTTTGTGTGGATATAATTTTTATACACATAATCACACCATTGATAAATTCTCAAGTCATTGATATGAACTTGATAAGAGTAATTTTAACTCAATTTACATTCATTGAGTTAAACATCCAATTCATTATTTTTGTCTTAAAAAAGAACATGTGTGAACGTCCTCTGATTGATTTACACTAAATATTCAATCATATTTTGTGTATTTATATCGGTCACACATTATTATATAATTTATTTATCCTTAATCTAATGATACCATTTTTATAAGGGATTTCATCTCAATTTACATTCCATTGAGACTTAAATTTTTTGATGCGCCAATTCACTCTTATATGGTGTATATAATATCCTTTGAAATATTATATCATGAATCCATTTATTCCCATGATATTATAAAGTTCAGATTAAATGTTATTCCTCAATTATTTTTATTCAAGATTCTATCATTTCGTTAAAAACTCTTTAACTAAAATATCCTTTTAAATGTTTTAAAGATTAATTATTCTAAATCATTTTCTTTAATGTCCGTGTTTTAAAAATGGTTTTGAGTTTTTATTTATATGGACATTAATGTTTTAAAATTATAATTCCATTAAAATATTCAAAGTGTTACGGGACACTTTGATTTAAAAATATCTTTTTAAATGGTTTATGAAAATTGAATGATTAATTAAATATCTTGAAATTACTTCTTGTGATTTCAAATGAAATGTTATTAGTGAAATGTTTATATTTGAAATATTTTAAGTGTTATAATTGTACTTGTACATTTTATTGGTGGTTACTTGATAAAACATATGACGGGAGGTGTAGTGATAAACCAGGATGGGTGGTTGTGTTATAACCTCCAATGCATTGGGTATGGAATTCGGCCGTATGGCTATTCCATTTAGTGATATTTGTGGAAGTTGACCTTATGGTTTT
Organism: Viscum album; assembly: GCA_963277665.1. Classification (NCBI taxonomy): domain Eukaryota; kingdom Viridiplantae; phylum Streptophyta; class Magnoliopsida; order Santalales; family Viscaceae; genus Viscum; species Viscum album. The sequence goes on along the minus strand of OY728141.1, from coordinate 392,686,997 downwards.
GCACGTAAGAATGTTTATGTCCCAATTTACCTTTATATTTTATGTGTTCTTTATATGGGTTTTATGAAAATAATTTGGTAACAAAAGGGTAAGAAATGATCTTTTATTCAGTGAAGAGTATTTACTACTTCATAAAGGGGAAAATATTACTTATGATAAAGTATTCGTGTCTTAAATGTTGTTTTGAAAATCTAACAGTTTTCCTTCTTTGTGTATCCTTCGCTAAGATTTTTATACACATCCCAAGTTTTTGAAATGTATTTCAAAGGATATAATGTTGAATAGGGTAAAGTATTGGATCAAGGAAAATTTATGTTGTCTAAAACATGGAACTAGACATGTCCAATTTATTCAAGTGTTTTTATTTTATGAAAAAAAGGAAACTAAGTAGAAGTGTCTACTTCGTAATTTTTGAGATGTAATGTAATTTTTATGACTAATTCACTAAAACTATAAACCTGAAAAGATCCTCAATGTTAATTATTCATTTAATTCAATATTATGTAATGTTTAAGGCTAGGTCCTTATAGTTGGTATCAGAGGTCAGTTTAGACAACTTTAGGGATTATGAGTTTTCGTTAGACACATGGTTAGTCCCTATGTCTATTATTTTAGTTAAATCCTTATTTTATATCTTTTTCTGATCAAGGAAAGTCAGTTACAAATGTAAGGAGGAGGATCTTAAATGACATTCTTATCTCTTCCTCATGACATGTTTGCAATAATTATTGCAAAGTCATGTTTTCATTATTGTGAAACAATTTCTATCATACAACTCACTTGCAAGATGTTTTTTGAGATATCAAACACCTCCACTATACCTCGTTATCATCGTGGATCATGGGTTGTATTTAGGAAAATCCTATTTTCACAATATTCTCATATTTTAAAGAAAGGTAAATATTATCAAGGAATTTTCAAATATTATACCTTATCACAAGATTTTGAAGCATATTATGATTTTAAAAAAGGTGCTGAAGAAGGAGACCCTTGCACCACCTATTTATATTTTCTTTTACAATTTAGTCTCTCATCACAAACTTATGGTATTTTAAAAGGATAGCTAATTGAATGTTTCAACTCAAATTTGGTCCGATTTTTTTATAGAAATCATGTTTTATCAGATGCTTTGAAATTATTTGTCATACATGATTATTTTCCAAAACATTTTTTTTCTATGAACACCCATATGACCCATGTTGTAAAAGGTGTATTTGGATGGATGAAGCAAATGATTTTGAAGGATCTCTAAATCATTTTTACAATGCATGGACCTTATACCTACGTGAACAAGATGATGATGAAACCAAATGGACACCATGATCAAGGAATGATATTTTTCATTTTGGGGATCGTTTTATTTTGTCACACGGTGTTGAAATAAGACTTCAAGAATCAAGACGTTGAGATCATAATGAATTTGGATGAAAATTTGAGGTATAAGGAAACTATTGAGGTTAAAACATGTTAGGGTTATTTTTGAGTTTTATAAAACAGACATCCCGTAGGATGAGTAACAACCCATCGCATCCGGCAAGGTTACATGAATTGAACCCACAACCAAAGGGAGACAAGGGTGAATTTCCTACCACTATCCTACATGAAATCCCTAGTTATTATGACTTATTATTTTAGTAAAATGATTTTATAGAAAAAGAATAAGTTGATTTTTGGATCTTATGTTTTATCAAATGGATATACTTAGTAAAGAAAAATGATTTAGTGATTCAGTGATAAAGGTTGTTGTGGAAGACGTTCTCTCTTTTGAGGAAACACTATATGTCTAAGGATGATAGAATACTGTGGGATTTTAATTGTGGAATAATAGTTGAAATTTTAGTATGTAAGAATATATGATTTTATTATGGACATATGATGATTTGATTTATTAATAAAAATGATTAACCTATCATGGAGAATATGTGATTAGGTTAATTATTTTTCAATATGATACTTTTTGAGTAACTGGTGTTAATTGAAGATAAATGATAGGATGTATCGTGGAATTATATGTAATTAAATCCTTGTGAGATATGGGTTACAAACTCAGTTTGGATTACATTGAACAATTTAATGGACAATTGTTTAACAAAGGGTCCTTGTTGAAATTTGGGTTTTTTTTGAATTTTTTTTGAGATTAAGAGTAGTTTTTTTAAAAGATTATCCTTTTTGGGTATTATCTAATCTCACACAAACCATTTTGTTTTTGTTTAATGTATTATGACATGGAAAAAATATAGTTCATATTTTTTGGATTCTGTGATTCCCTAGAAGATGATTATAGCACTTTTAATGTGAACAAGTCATCCTGAATACTCATTGTTTGGAAAAAATATGAGTTTGTGTTAGAAAGATAATAAAGGATGAATGTATAAATGACAAGTAAGTATGTTTTCTTATGTTTTTATTTAATATCATAAATAAATTACTCAATAAAAAGTAACATAAAACAAAAACATTGTCGGTTAACTTTTCCTACTAAGTAATCAAAGACTGTTTAACCGATCACAAGTTTGTGATTTTCTGGTGGTTAACTCTCACCTAATCATGTTTTCTATCACTCTACATCAGAACATGATGGTTTTTTTCTCCTCCATATCCATGTTTTCATGGAATCCTAGTATTTTTTGTCTCAGGTGACCCTTGTACTTCTCTTTCTTTCTTTTAAAGTGATAGTTTTATAGACTCTTTTCCGATATGGGACTTTTAATGAAGTTTCCAAGCCCAGTTTTAAAATTTTGAGGACGCATCTCCCAAAAGGGGGGGAAGGATGTAACTTCCCAGGTAAATTGACAACGTGACATTGTTCATATTTATTAATATTTGGGACTTAAATTTTAATTTTACTTTAAAGGGGTTGTTATGTTCGATAGCGTGCCTGATACGCAACAATGGGTTTCTATGAAATTTTACGTTGCACACTAATAATATAATATTGTTATTTTAAATGGTAGTTAACTCCTAGCCATTTTATTGGCAGGAATGAACAAAACTAACTAAAATATGATTATACATGTTTTTTGAATGTATTTACATTTATCCAATAAAAGTTAGAGGCTAAAAATGTGAATAAATCTAATTTAAAGCATAATTTACATTCAAAGGTTGATTTACCACCTTTTAATGGTGAAACCTATTAAAATATAGTTTTTTTTCACTTTTATATTTTCTATTTGACCAAATAAAATTCTTCATTAGAATCGGAACATCAAAATTTAATTTGATTGAAATTTTGGTATTTTTCTGATAAAATGCAATTTTTAAGGAGAACTGAAACATGTTGTATTTTAATTCAAAACTACCTTTTAATATAATTTATTTATATGGATAGATTATCTTTTTAATTGTTTTTAAAGTATAATTAGAATATATTTTTACCATTTAATCAAATTTTGGTCATTAGAATTAATTTCACTTTGAAATTGGACATAAACAAGTGTCAATCTTTTGATAGTTATTGTTTCGTAAAAACACGCTATTTGTTTTAACAACGAGAATTAATTTTAAATAAATTAATGGAACTTCATTGTTTTGAATTTTTTAAAATAAAAATAATTTTTGAATTCGGAATATCAAATATATCTTGGGCTGAGTTTTTGGAATTTTTCTGAAAAACGTCATTTTTTGATGAATAGTGAAACCACTTAGTAGTAGTTAAAAAATGAATTTTTCATTTAAATTAAATTTTACAACTTTTGTGAGTCGAATTTAAAGAATACAAGAGACACGCTTAATATCAATAAGTAAAATTTGGTTCAATAAGATGAAAATAATTTTTGGTGAATATTAACTTTTGACTTTTACTTACCGTGGTTAAACGTCAATAGAGTAATTCAAGGTAAAAAAATATTATTATTATTAAAAATTGCCTTAACACTTGTACTAGACTTATTTTATGAGTCATGGATGATCGAGGACATCCTTCTGTAGATTTTGGGACCCCATGGAGACACTTGGGAGTGATATTGACACTTTAGATTAAATAATTTAATGTAAGGACCAAAATGACATAAATAAATGTCTTTGTAAATTAATTTTTACATGGTGTTATATAAGTTATATTTTTGACTATATATATTAATTGGAAATATAAAACTATTTCCTACATCATGTTATTTTTTACATAATTTTTATACTAAAATAAATTAAATTATTTACGACACAATAATGACGCAGTATATACCTCATTAATAAATGATTTAAATAAATAAGATTATAAATATTAAAATAGCATCCAAAACCTGTCCAATTCTTATTGGATTATTTTATTTCGACCATTATTCATCTTATATTTTACATTAATTAGTTTTTGAACTTTATAAACCGAATAACATTATATAATAAAATAATATTTTCACACTTTCCTAAAGAGCCCCTCCTCCCCGTATAAAAGGACACCAATTATAACAAATTTCTCACACCTCTAAAGCCTTTTCTATCATCCAAAATCTGTCCAATTAAGCTCCCTACATCCATATCCTCCTCCAAGAAGCCTTAACTTAGGTAGAAGGCACTTCAACAAACCCTTTTGGTTCAAACCAAAGGGAGTTACCCAAATTAAAGGTAATAGTATCTGTTAACTTCTTTTATTTTATTTTACTTATCCAACCCATAAACTCTTTTTATTCCTTAATTTTATAACACCACCAATATCCTAAATAAACTATGATGTTGTTTTGATAATTATTAGAACTACACTTACACACACCTCCAACTAATGGGTGAAAAACATACTATTTCTATTGATTGAAAACAAACACCTCACAAAATGATGAATGTTCAATTATCTCCTACCGCCTCTCATGGTGGAAATTATGATGGAACTGTTTTTATATATTATATATACTTATGTTTTCTTTATGTTTCTTTATTTTTTAATTTATTTAACTCTTTTATGCTTTCCATAGGGGGTAAATACTATAATCTCATTAGAGAAAGTGAGGACTATCGCCCCCTCAAAGTGATATGACTTGTTAATGCCTTGTGTGGGATGTATAAAGGATGGAGTTAATAATATTGTATATGATATTATAATGGTATTATAATAGAACTATGTATCATTATGTTTTTAATTCCATTAAAATAATAATTAGAAATGGAAGTAGCGTTCATGCGTATGTACGGCTTACCGTCTCCATGAACGGTGCAGTTCATTTCTTAACTCTAAATGGTAGGTAGTATTATAAATACAAGTATATAATGGATATATATGATATATATGAAGCTAAGGGATATCTTACTACATGAAAAACTTTTAATTATAAGATGTTCATTTTTTAACTCAAGTACCAAATATCGACAGAACAGCCGTTATTAACTTAAATGATTATATAATATTTATAACATGGTATTAAGTAATATAAAAAGAATAATAAAAATTAAAAAGGTTCTTAAGCAATTATAAATTAACTTTAGTTTATTATTCAGGAGATTAAAGAACGAATGGGTTAGGTCGGACACAAGGTAAGGGATTTCTTATCTCACTTTTAATTCAGTGAGATTTCCACTGTTCGCCACTAATTTATTGCATGTGGTGTTTTGTGTATTGAAATTTTATATATATTATCATGATCATTTTTATATTCATGGTATTCTGTGATTAATTTAGTGGTTATTAACTTTTGGTCATATGAATCGATTGATTACAACGTGGTAAGGGGTTTTCATCTCACTTTTTATTTCTGTGAGATTCATGTTATATTTGCCACTATTTTTTTATGTGGCATACATACTACCCATTATTGTATTAATTGTGTAATATACATTCATTTGTGGTTAATTTAATCTTCATTTAACGATCCTTGTTTCATGTGGTGTATGTTTCATAAGTTACCAAATCGATAAGCGAACATTTTAACCTAATTTTCATTCCATTGGTTAATCTTCTAATTCATAATTATGTCATGTTATTATTATCTGTGGAATCAATGTTTATTTATTTATGTTGTAATTTCAACACCCCTTTTTTTGGATATACTTTTGATACACATAATCACTCCGTTGATAAATTCTCAAGTCATCAATATGAACTTGATAAGATTAATTTTAACTCAATTTCCATTCATTGAGTTAAACATCCAAGTCATTTGTTTTGTCTTAAAAAGAACATGTGTGAATATCCTTTGATTTATTTACACTGAATATCCAATAATATTCAGTGTATTTATATCTGTCACACATTATTATTTAATTTATTTATCCTTAATCTAAGGATACCATTTTAATAAGGGATTTTGTCTCAATTTACATTCCATTGAGACTTAATTGTTGTTATGTACCAATTCACTCGTATATGGTGTATATACTCTCCTTTGAAATATTATATCATGAATCCATTTATTCTCATGATATTATAATGTTCAGATTAAATGTTATTCCTCAATTATTTGTATTCAACAGTCTCTCATTTTGTTAAAAACTCTTTAACTAAAATATTATTTTAAATGATTTAAAGATTTATTATTCTAAATAATTATAATTAATGTCCATATTTTAAAAAATGATAAGAGTATTTATTTATATGGTAATTAATGTTTAAATATTATAATTCAATTAAAATCATCAAAGTGGTATGGGACACTTTGATTCAAAAATCTCTTTTTAAATGGTTTATGAAAATAGAATGATTATTTCAATATCTTGAAATTAATTATTGTGATTTCAAATGAAACGGTATTAATGAAATGTTTATATTTGTAATATTTTATGTGTTATGAAGTTACTTAGACATTTGACGGGTGGTTACGTGATAAACCATATGACGAGTGGTGTCGTGATAAACCTGGATGGGTGGTTACGTTATAACCTCCAATGCATTGGGTATGGAAGTCGGCCATATGGCTATTCCATTTAGTGATATTTGTGGAAGTCGATCGTATGGTTATTCCACTTAAGAATGTTTATGTCCCATGTTACTTTTATATGTTATGTGTTCTTTATATGGGTTTTATGGAAATTATTTGGTAACAAAAGGGTAAGAAATGATCTTTTATTCAGTAAAGAGTATTCACTACTTCATAAAGGGGGAAAATATTACTTATGATAAAGTATTCATGGCTTACATGTTGTTTTGAAAATCTAACAGTTTTCCTTCTTTGTGTATCCCTTACTGAGCTTTTTATACTCATCCCATGTTTTTGAAATGTTTTTCACAGGACATAAAGTGGAATAGGGTCAAGGATGCGGTCAAGGAAAATTCATGTTGTCTAAAACATAAAACTAGACATGTCTCATTTATTCAAGAGTTTTAATTTTATGGAAGAAAATGGAAACTAAGTAGATGTGTCTACTTCATAATTTTTGAGAAGTAATGTAATTGTTATGATTAATTCTCTAAAACTCTAAACCTAAAAATATCCTCAATATGAATTATTAATTTAATTTTAGATTATGTAATATTTAAGGCTGAGTCCTTATACAAGCCATGTCCATGGCCTTCCATAGATGTTCTTGACAAGGTGTACCACCTTCCTTAACATTCTGGAATATCTGAAACAACTATCATCTCCTTGTTTGGACATTCTCATTATAGAAAGGTTAGTAGAAGGTTGAAAGTTATGAGGGAATCGAATGTGATAGTTCATCTTCATAGACAATGGGACATAGGTGAAAGGTAAATGATATTAAGATATGATTTTTGTTTAGGTTAAATTCCACATTTAAAAAGGGATACATAGACAATTTTGGATACGGGGTTGATCTAACATTAAATAAGAAATAATATAATATAATACAATACAATATAATATATAATAATTATTTTTCCTGTTTAAAAAAAAGTTTAATTTATTTTAAAAAATTGAATCATCCATAATTAAGTATAAAAATAGACAAAAAATCCGAAAAATACATAATAAATTCATTTAACTTCCATAATTAATAATATAAGATTAATTCAACAATAAATATAGAAATTAAAATAACCAAAAATAAAAAATAACTTCAATTAAAATAACCCCATTTACCACTTAGTAAAAAACATTCACAATAAAGATTTATAGTAAAAATATCATCTAATAGGTTCTCATTAGATATATATTCTAGTGAGATATCACAATTAGATGTGCCATCTCGTAATGAATGATGCCTTAAATTAGTGGTATTTATTCTGGAATGATTTATTTGATTCCGTAAAATGTTGATAGCCCTAGTTTTATCACATTTTATTGATATATAAACAATATTCAATCCAAAATCCAGAAAGGGTTTTTAATCCCAAACCCCAATTCACAAAAACTACCAACATCAATTTATTCCGGGTTAGTAGTGGATAATCCAATTGAGTGTTGTTTCTTAAGAGACTAGGATTCTAGAGATTTAACTTGAAAGTGATAGCGTCTTGAGGCACTCTTCATATCTATACCAAAACTACCAAATTTGGCATCTGAGTATAAAGTCAAGTTAAATTTTTTGGTTTTTGGGAAAGCTAAAGAAAGATAAATTGTTCCTTTCAAATATCATAAAATTATTTTGGAAACTTTTAACTGAGATTCAATGGGATTTTCAGGGAATCTAGAACAAAGGCATACTAAAAACATAGGATATGTTCTACTAGTATTCAAATACCGTAAACTCACAATTTTACTTTTTTATAACATATTTTCAGCTATCTTACTATCTTCATCTAAATAAATGAAATTATTAAAACACATATTATTTTCATAAACATTGCTATTTTTGAGTAAAACCATTTAAGTTTGTCAAGTACGTATTTTCAATGATTTAGATATTTCAAAAAGTCTTTTCTGATAAATTTTAAATCCATGAATGAAATTTAACTCACCCATCATGCTAATTTCAAATATTTTTTTCACGATTTTGGATAAGTCATTACAAAAGTTTTTATTTATAAAACAAAAAAACACATCATCAACATATATCGAAACTAACAGGATATTTGAATATAATGTTTTATAGAAAATTTAAGGATATACCAATCCTACTGTAAATCCATTTTATGAGAAAAAATAACATTAACTCTCATTCCAAGCTCTAGGTTCATGTTTATTGCTATAAATAGTTTTGGTTTGTTTAAAAAGACAATTTTGAAAAGTGAGCATTTTTAAAACCTAGTAATTTTTTAGAATAAACTTTTTCCATTACAAAAAAAAATAGAAAATTATATTGTACATCAATCTTATAAAATTCTAAGTTCATAGGTTATAACACCATTATATTTTAAAAGAAAATTTTGTTCAATAGCATATATGATAGGAAACCCTAAGCATAAACGAACCATAAAACATTATTATTTAACTATTATAGTTATAAACTAATTATTGAATTGGTGGGTATGAATAAGATTAACCATATTAAAAAAATATATATAAATTTTCAACTCAATTAATATGTATTTATTAATTATATATAAATTATCACTAAATTTCTCGTACAGTCATTTTATACTTTAGAAATATGTTTATTCAAAAATATTTTGTCATTATTTTTGTGAGTGAATATTATAGTTAATTTTAGGAACATTCATAATTTATTTTTAATAAAGATAATATCAATATTAAAATAATTGTATCAAAACTAGATCAGGGGGAACTTTTTTGACTTTTATGAAAAGATTTATTATCCAATGAATAGTGAGAAATACTAGTTTTCAATGAAAACCATATTTTCATTTAAAGAATTTATAAAGAATTATTTATTTTAAAATGGTATAAAAGTAACATAAATTATCTTATATTAGGAATAATCCAACTATGTTTCTTGAAATCTATTTTATCATGGAATTTGATATAAAAATAATTTAATACTTAAAAGGTCAATCTCTTTAATAATTGTTTTTAATATATTTTGTTTCATAATCTTATGTAAATTTATTCCACTAAGAGAAACTAAATGATGGAAAATATATTCCTTATTTAAAATTAGTAGGTCAAAAATTATTAAATATTCTTCATTTTTTTCTCATTATGAATAGTAACTATAGTACATAATTATTCCCCGAGTAAGGGTGAATCGATTAATTAATGTTAAAAAATATGGTAAGGACAAAAAATGACAATAATACTCACCTTTACTCTATTAGATGACTTTATTTCAACCATATCCTTCTAAATTTTTTTTATTTTTTTCTTTATAACATTTAAGTAAAAGATAAAGTCAAAAATTTCAATTTCTTACTTTTAATATGTTTAATATTTTCTGATAGATATACAAACAACTTATGTTAGATGAGAAGTTATTATTTAAAAGATGAAGGATTTTTCTTATCATTGTAATTTATCTATAATTTTAAATTATTAAATAATAACCTCTTTTTATACACAACTCCAAATATATTTATACAATTTGTAAAATAAAATAAAATAAAATAAATGATTCTAAAAATAATAAAAACTAATATTTTTTTAATGAATTATTGTGATAAAAAAAATATTAGTTAAATATACAAATTTAGGGATTTAAAAATTAATAATATTTAAATTTTTGGGTCTGTAATAAATTTTTTGAAGTCAAATTATATAAATAATTAAAAAAGTGACATTAAAAAAATTATAATAAATAATATTTAATTAAATTATTTAAAATTAATAAATAAACATATATTTGTTTAAGTGATAGGGATATGATTTTAATTATCAACCATGGTCCATTTATGGGCCAATTACAATTTATAGTAACTATCCAGACCCCTATCGAGTAAAAAGCTTTTTATCGCAATAATCAACAAAAAGGTATACATAGGGTTAAAATAAAATGATATGGCTGAAAGAAAAACCTAAACCTGTACAATTTTTGTCATATAATATTATTGGGACTCATAATAAAATTATATATTAATTATTTATATTTTTATACATTCCAAAATTAATATTAATTTATATTATTTTAATGCTTTAAGAAATATCAAAAACTCCCCTCCCCTTATAATAAAAGAGAATCCCCTATCGTCTCTTATTCACAATACATGAACTATTATTTTTGAAAAATTACTTCCCAAATACATTTATAACATCCATTCCCACATTTTAGATGTCATAATTTTTTATTACTATCAATCATCTAGGGATTATGGTGTAAAGGAAAAGAAATTGTCTGAAGAAAAGTACAGCTTTTAACCGATTGATTTAGTTTATTTATTATTCTACCAAATAAAATTACTATTTAAATATGATAAAATAATAAAATCAGTATCTTTAATATATTAATATGTTTTAATGTTATTGTAATACCCTATATCTATATCCTCTTTCATAAAATAGGTAACAAAACTGTTCATTATGTGTACAGTAGACTACTGCATCACGAATCTATATAATTCGTTTTCCAACACTTCCTATCATGAATGGATATAATTATTGATTTAATTTATATATTATATATATATTAAATATTTATAATTATTTAAAGATAATATATAATCTACCTTTTTACCTTTTCATCTATTAAAAAATGGCATCATCGTTTGTGTGTACATGTGGATTACCACCTCTATGAAGTAATGTGAGTTGTTTTACATCAACACAACACACAAATGATATATAGAAGTTTATTTAAAGAATTAATATGATATTTATTATATAATGATAATTATGTAATGAAAAAATAATACATAAATTGTAACACCATGAGATTTTTTTAAATATATATTTTCAAATAAATTATCATCATTTTGATGTGTCACATTACACACAACACTGAGTTTAGATTTAATTAAATGAAACTATAATTTTGTAATGAGTTATATTAAATATTGAGTTTATATTGTGTTACAAGAAAAACTTATTTTAAAAAAAAATACGTATCCTCGTTCTTTAGATGATATTCCTCCCAAAATACCAACACTTCTGTCATTAATGAGAGATCCAAAGAAGGTTCTTCTGATAGAAGGTAACTCTCTTCACTAAGATACTTCTTTTTCATTCTTTTTTTTCATCTTGAATTATGACCTAAAAATTCAATTATAATAACACAATTATCTACTTTATAATTATATTTCATAATGTTTATTTAATAACCTATATACAAATTCAATTCCATCAAATAGAAAATGAAACTGTTGTTAGAGTGTATGACATACTACCACCTCATGAACTGGTGTACTTTTTTCCATAAACACATTTAAATTATGGATATAACGATGGATTTAACATATTTATGTGATATTTATCACATAAATATACTTATTGAATTATCATTTGACAAATATATTTTTAGTTTCAATTCTACCGAGGATACAATAACATCTCTTGTGTGTGTGGAGGACTAATGCCTCATAAAACAATGTCATTAATTTTCATATATAATTTACAAAGAATGTAGTAAGGATAAATTTAAATTATATACATTTTATATATGACATAATAATTATTTTTTAATTATAATATATTATTTATCTTTTTTTCTCAATCTTTCAAGAAAATTGAAGCAGCATTCATGTGTACATACGACCCACCGTCTCCATGAACGATGTATTTCATTTTATCTCACTTGGATTAATGGATTTCATTAAATAGGTATATAATAAATATTTATGATATTTATATCATGGTTAATATTATGGATATTATGTGACCATGATCAAATTAAAAGGGTAAAATTTTCAAATCAAAACATACATGAAATACAAAGTAGTTATTACCCAAAATGTGATTTTAACATGGAATTCCAAATAAAAGGTTAATAAAAAGGTCATAAGTAAATCATATTTTTTTAATATATGTTTATGGTTCTAAAATTTATTTAAAATAAACCTATAATTATTATACAGGTGGTTATAATATGAATGAAGGAATTCAAAAATTAAGGTAAGGGATTTCCATCTCACTTCTTACTTCTATGTGACACATGCCATATTCACCACCTATTTATTTAATGTGGTGTATAAAATTATAATTCTTTTTTAATATTATTCACATAAAAATTATTGGGATTTACATATCCATTTTATGATGTCTCATTCATGGGGTTTATAGTTAAATATTTTCCAAATATGTAAATAATTTTGTCTCAATTTTTCTTCTTTGGGATTTACATTATGTTTTGCACGTCTCTTTTTTTAAGAGGTGTATATTCATCCCCCATTGACCATTAATATCATGAATTTATTTAATATAATTATATTATACATTTTATTCAATTTTATTTCTTTTACGGGTCATAATATTATATGTTACCTAAGTGGTCATGATTTTATAATGCAATCTCATTGTTTATCATGATTGTTTAGGATTATGCTTCCAATAATGATATATTTTGATAAATTTCCCAAGAAACTCATGAATATTATTATTATATGGTTATGTCATGATAATATATTTTTCTTTAATTTTCTTATTTTAAAGTGCTTAAGAGTTAAAACGATTTATTTCAAGAAAAATCATATTTATTTATCTCTTTGTCAAAGACCATTTTTTTCAAAACCATGTTTTATAAATATAAATAAAAAACATTTTTTTAACATTTTATTTTTTTATTAAAGACATATTAACTCTTGTTTGACGTTTTATTTTTTAAAATTGTATATTCATGTCATTTTAAAAATTATACCTGTTTGGATTTTTTAAAAAAATGTGAATGGAATTTCCTTTTAACATGTATGAAATTTCCCACCATCATAAAAACTAAAATTTTTAAATAATACTTTCTTTTATTTTAAGTTTATTTTTAATCAAAAGGACTTACATTTTTTTTAATCATTTATTTTGAAACATATTTTTAAACTAGAAAAGATATTTTCCTCAAGAAATTTTTTAAAATTATTTTAAATCCTATTTATGGTTTGAAGGTTATTTTTGAAGAAAATGGATTTTGAAAATGTTTTTTATTTAATTTTTTTTAAATTGTAACAACTATTTTTTCACATGAAATTTTCCATGTGATATCTCAGAATAATTTCCCATCAAATATGATTTCCTTTGATGAAACTTATTAATTACATGGGATATAATCCAATGATACCATTATTATTATTTCTTTTAATGGGTTATACTTATGATGAAAAGACATTTAGGAAAACTATTTCTATTTAATGGGTTATATAATCAAAAATGGATTATGAATCTCACTTGTTTTTTCCATGGGTTATGTTTTGATGAAAGGATGAAATTATTATAAAATTTATTTCTTTTCTACAAGATATACTATGATGAAATTTTTATGAAACCAATTTAATTACCAAGGTTTTAATATGTTTATTTTTTATTATCTTTTGGGAGAAATATATATAATGTTTATTATGTGATAGTGAATACATTATAACCAGGGATAGTGGTTTTGTTATATCCAATATCGGTGTGACCTATATCTCCCTATAATTCATTCGGTAAGAATTGATATCTCATGAGATAAACCGGACTTGAATAGGAAATAAAAACAATTTAGTAATGTAATTTATCCTCTATGATATTCTTTGGAGAGAACCTTGACTACTATGATGGGTTTTAAGTGGACTCTTTACACTATGATAGTCTATTCATAGATAGTTGAACTAATCAGAAAATTATTTTCAATACTTATATGAATGAAAAAAATCTATACCTTATGTCAATATAATTATTTCATGGATTTTATTCATTGATTATATTATGATTCATGTCTTATGAACTATCAATATTAATTCCATGACTCATGTTTATGATATATGATATAAATATGGTATGGTTTTTAACTGTTATTATCTTATTCTCATTCCCTTATTATCCTAACATATTGATATCTCCCTTATTTTCCCTTACTAAGAATATGATCTCACACATTATTATGTTCCCTTTCGCATGATTTTGAATAAGTTTTTTATGTAGGATATGTATAAGAAGAGTACTATGTTGAATGATATTAATGGGATATGTTTAAGATATTTTAAGAAATAAAAAGATTTTGTGTCTAGTTTCAAATAGGTAAAGGGACCCAACCTTAAATCATTTCCTAATCAGGAGTTTTAGTCAAGAGATTACATTATTTTACATTGAATATGTTTTTAGGATTATAGTTTCAGATAATTAGGACATAATCCATAAATACCACATTCATACAAAGAGAATACTACAAAAAACAGTATTTATTTTCTCCAAAATATAAAACACTAAAAATAAATTGGGATTACTTTGACAAAACATGATAACATTTATCATTAATTATGTACCTCTCTTACCCAAAATTATAACCTATGAATTTTTTTAAAATCATAGGATGAGCACAAATAGCACCGTATCGGATATAAAGAATGAAATATTTAGTAAAGTGATAATATAAAAACCCTTGAAACTATTTTCATAAAAACTCATTATTATTAATTGAATTATCATGTAGTTTTATTGGGAAAATTTTACAATACCACTTTTACATACACCCTTAAACATGGAATAACCATTCAGTCTACTTCCATCTCAAGAGTACCTAATGAACTGGAGAGAAATAATGGGGCTAACCCATCATATCTTGAGCAATAATGGGATCAACCCATCATTTTTTGAGCTAAAATGCAGCTCAAACCATAATATCATGAGATATAATGGGATCAACCAAATATAAAAAATTTACAAGGAACATATCATGAATGAAACACTTGATAACTTGTCTAAACCCTTGAGCGAAAAATATTCAGATATTCAAAATAATCTTTTTCTATAAAAAATAACCTTTAAAATAAAAAACTAATGCACATAGTAATGAAATAATATTCTAAAAAATAAATTGAAAACATATAATTGAAAAATTACAGTAATAAATAATCACTAAATCAAGATAACCCTCTTATAAGAGAAAAAACAATCTTTTTGAATTTCATATTCGATACATTTAAAAGGATTTTAAATGGAAATTACCTTAAAAAACACATGAAAAATATTCATTTTAAAAACTAATGAGAGAAATTAAAACATTAATAACCCTATATATATATTCACAAAAAACATTTTCAAAATATGAACATAAAATATAAATATTTAGAAAAATAAATCATTAAAATAGTTAAAACAATGTTTTGATTAAAGAGTCTCTTACCTCTTATTTGAATTCCTTAAAATGTGATAAAAACACTTATATATTGGTTTTAGTATTTTTATTAATATATTAAAGAATGATAATTTTGTTTATGATTCCTTATATGATATTCTTATAACATTTTCCACCAATTTATTAAACAAAATTATTTCTATTCTTTCTAGTGTGTTTATTTCAACATTTCCATGGTTGGTTTATTATGGTCTTACTTTTCAAAAAACATAATAATAATAATTTTATAAGAAATATATATTTTTGGTCATTTGAAAAAATTAAATTTTAATTTAAAATTTCCATTATTTCGGTAAAACGGACACAAAAAAATCATCATCCACGAAGGCATTGAATTGACACACCACAGATGATGATTTCATTATTTAATAATAAAATGAGTATATGAGATATTTTATGATGCATATACAATAAACATATCAAAATTCTAGTATATATGTGATACTGGAGTTTTCATGAAACATTGGATAAGAGGTGGGGATAAGTTATAAGTCAGAAAGAATTTAAAAGAGAAAAAAAGGAATTTACTGCTTGAAAAACCTGAGTAAGAACCTTATTAAGGCTCTTGGAAGTGGTATTTTGTGATACAATAAGAAATATAATGTGGAAAGAGATGAGGAGGAGGTAATTTTTTAGAGGTTATCTGAGAAATAAGGCTTAAGGAGATAAAAATTTGTGAAGGAGGTATCCTCTTTTTATAGTTGAGGTGTGGAGTAACATAGAAATTACTCAAATTATTAAAATAAAATAATTTTATTTTAGTGTTTAAGACTTCAATAATTCCTATAAACATAATGGAAATACATTTTAGACATAATATCATATCATTTGCCCTTATTATAGACATTTTTTAGTTTTAAAATAATAAATAAAATATTTGATTCATGGAAAAATATATTTATTAATTACAAACTATTAAAAATCATGTCTTTAATCACTTCAAATAAAATTTCCAATTCTAATTAAATTTTGTCATTAAATATTAAAAACATTATAAGTAGATATATAAATCTTTAATTTACATAATAATATCAAAATATATATATTTTACTATTCTAAAATCATTAACTGGCTTTATTCCTTAATTAAATATTAACTATATCATAATTGTTCAAGCCATTAAGGTATTTATTTATTCCCTAAATATTTAAAAAAATCCTGAAGATTTTAATTTTTTTCCTTCAATATTCTATTTACGTTCAAAAAAATATTTTGGAAAACCATACATCAAATTATTATAAAAATTGAAAACTATAATGTGACAACTTGAAATACTTTTAAATTAAAATATTAAAAAGGCATTAAAGTGATCCAGATGGGTTCAAAATGGTTCTAAATTCTAATAAAAACATTATAAAGGTTGACAGCTTCTAATAAAAAATGTTTTAGCTAAAAAATTATTCATTTAATTATTCTTATAATTTTAATAAAAACTTTTTATTTATTTTTTGTTTCTTTCAAAAGGACTGTATTAGTGTAACACAGTAAATAATGTTAATTATTAAATATATAAAATTTAAAAATAAGTTAATGTTATAAAATAAGTTGATTAGGTTTAAAATAAAATTCTATATTTTTTCATTATATATAATTACTATTATAAATGTTAAGACAACTTCTTAACTTTGTTATTTTTTTCCTTTCCCTGTATAATTATTCCACAAACATTTTGATAAGATTAATGTCATATAACTATATAGTTCAAAATTAATTGAAAAAAACATTAATAATTCATAATAATTAATAAATGGGTATTGAAAATAATTTTTACCGCTCCATTATTATTTTAAAAGAATCTAATTTAACATTTCCAATGTTCCATAGGCTCTACGTCGGCACTGAAAATAATGTTTATACTTATCATGAATAGAAAATAATTTTTTTATAAATTATTTCTATACAAAATTTCTCTTATAAATCAATAATTTAGTTATTCAATAAATTTAAAAAAAATAATGTCATAATTAAGTCTTCATGGAATCATAAAAAATACCATATTTTAAATAAACTCTATTTTTAACTGATCCCCAAAAATTAATCTTTTTCGGATAATTTTTAGAAATTAATACCAAGATAACTTCAACATGCTGAATTCAAAACTAATTTTTTTTCTAATTAAAATTTTATAATTGAAGAAAATAAATTCCTTAAAGTAAATAACCATATTATAAATTATTTATTTTAAGAATTACGATTTAAATCATGAATACTATTAAATATAAAAAAATTATTCTATAAATAAAAGGGTTATTAAATTCTACCCCATTTTGAAATTGTGTCCTCACAATTTTTTTCACTTATTAAATAAATGGGGGAAATTTTCCCCCATAGAATTTTTAAATTCCCATTTTTCTTCTCCGTCCATGTGGTTTCTCTATAAAACCTTAACTTATTAAATTACCTTGTTCCAAAAAACATGCTCACTAAGATCAAGAATCTGAAATTACTTCTCTTTATAATGATGGTTATCTTTCAATTGAAATAATACTTGATTCAAAACAAGAGATAGATCAAGAAAATACTTTCTTAATATATAAAAAGTAAAAACATTGTTTACCAGAGATAAACATGGAGAAAAATCTATTTGGTAGGCAATTGGTCCAACTTTATCCAGAATTTCATAAGGTTAAAAAACCATTAACTTAACATTCATTTCTTACCAAAATGAAAAACACTTTTCCAAGGATAGATTTTAAGGAAAAATTGATCAACAAACTTGAATGATAATTCTTTCTTATTATTATCTGTATACCTTTTATGCATTCTCTAATCTATCCCCATGTTTCATTAAATCAATAAAACTTTATATTCCAATTCTTATAATAATTTTGGTCCCATAAACATCATTTCCCCAAATACATCCCAAAATGATGAAGTTCAACACCACTATCCATATAATGCTTTAAAAGGGTCCATCTGTATACTTGAATGAAAAACTTGAATGAAAACTGTTATTATCAGAAATATCAAATAAAGAAATATGTTGACCCAAACATCCATATTAACCAATATAGCAATCTTGTAGCATATCCTCCAAAGTTAGAATTGATTACTCGTTCTTTCTATCAAATTGAGGATGAAAAGAAGTGCTGAAATTTAAAGATTTTCAAAATGAATTTTTAAGGACTTTACAAAATTTACATGTGAACCTGGGATCATGGGTAGATAAAATGGGGAGAGAAACTCCCTAAAACCTAATTATCTTTTTGAGGTATAGTCGATAAATTTTTTCTATTGAAAAAGGGTCTTGAATAAGAATAAAACTAGTAGATTTATTCAGTCGATCAACAATAAACAACTTGAAATTGTTAACTCAAAAAGTATTTAGTAGTCCCACAATGATTTCAACGGATATATTTTCCCACTTACACTCTTTAACTATAAAAGGTGTTAAGTCAAAAGTCTTCTTTTGGCTTTTACATCATGTTTTGGAAATCACAAATATATTCTATGTCATGTTTTGGAAATCTCAAATGTATTCTATCATATGTTTGTAAATAACAAATTGTCTTTTATCATGTTTATCGTATCGTACGATGTTGATCGTACCGACCAAAACGTATTGTACTGACTCTGTCAAACGTATCGTACTGACTCTGTCAATCGTATCGTACTGACTCTGTCAATCGTATCGTACTGACTTTTCTATTCAGATGATCATTATTTGTTTTGGTACTTTGTCAAAAACTCTCTCTGCATATGAATCGTACTCATGTTTTACATTTCTATATATCTCTTATCCTAACAAAACGATGTCGTTGAGTTAGTTATATACTGATCAAAACGATGTTGTGCTTTCTGTTTCAATATGACCGTTGGAGGCAATATGACCGTTGGAACCCGAGGCCTATAAATAGGAGGTCATTTGAAGCTGAGAAGACACTGATGAACGAAGAGAACGAAAGAGACTCTGTGAACTACGAAGATTCTAGAGAGAGACACTGTGACTTCTCTCATCAGCCTTGTGCGTCCGATCATCGTATCGAGGGCATTCAAGTAATTGAAAGACAGAGGTGCCGATTACCTGCAAAATCGAGGGCTGCCGGGGATAGGCAGACAGACGTGCCGATCATCGTATCGAGGGCTGCCGGGGATAGGCAGACAGACGGTCCGATCATCGTATCGAGGGCTGCCGGGGATAGGCAGACAGACGTGCCGATCATCGTATCGAGGGCTCACCAAGGTGTTGGTGAGACATACCTCTTATCCTAGGTGAAAGGATAACCCTTCTCTTTGGGTTAAAAGAATTGTATTACTTTTACATTTCCGCTGTTGTATTAGAAAGGGATTTGTATTGTTTCCTTTCTTCTTTACATATTCATTTGTAATTGTTTCAATTACAATCATTCCATTACATATTGTATTGATTGGTTCTATACGCTTTAAGGTAGAATCATTCATCTGTATTACTCTGATTATTGTGTTCATCTTGAATACAATTGTTTTACATAACATTAGTATTACAATACATCATACCTTTTACATTCAATACAATTGTGGGTGTTTGTATTTGTATTAGTTTAAGATCCTTTAAACTAATCCCTTTGTTACTAAAACTCAAGGTTTTTAAAACCTACAATTCACCCCCCCTCTTGTATTGTTCCATCTAATAGACTTTTATATCAACTATTCGATCCAACAATTGGTATCAGAGGACGTTTTCCACTGATTTGTTTTATTAGCTTTATTTCTTATTACTATCTTAAATACTTACTACACTAACGTGTGGAGTGGAAAAGTTGTTTTTGTTATATTAGATGGCAGGAATGAATATCGGATCAATAGATAATCAGAATCCTTCTAGACCACCAATTTTCGATGGAAATGATTATGAGTATTGGAGAGATCGTATGAAGACTTTCGTCATCAATACTGGTGTAAACAATTTTATTATGCTTACTGGGGGTTACAAAATTCCTGACAAAGAAGTTAGTACTTTCACAAATCAAGAGAAGCAAGAATATCAACTGAATTACAAGGTACGTAATACTTTATTATGTTCTATGACCAGGAATATATATAGTCAGATATCTTCATGTGAAGCAGCCAACTGTATCTGGAAGAAATTAGAAGTCACTCATTTTGGTACATCCAAGGTTATAGAAACAAGGAGAGCAATGCTACGAGCAGAGTATCATGGATTTGTTTTTCCTTATGGAGAGCCAGTATGTAAAGTGCAACAAAGGTTTATGACAATTGTCAACAGCTTACAATCTATGGGAGAAAAAGGTCTTGATGATGAAGCTCTTGTTGATAAGATTATAGATATTATGCCAAATGAATGGGAGTCGAAAAGGACAGCTATTGATGAAAATAGAAAAGTTTCCTAGATTACTCTTGATGAACTCTTTGGAACTATTGTACAGCACGAGACAAGAATGAAAAGAGATGCTGATTTCAATAAGAAGAAGAATGGGAATGGAAGTGTAGCTTTTGCATCTAAAGCTAAAACACCTGAAAGGGTTACAAGGTCTCAATCCAAGAAAGTTGTTGTTTCTGATTCAAGTGATTGTAATATTTCAGACAATGAGTTAGCTAATCTTGCTCGGAGGATGAACAAGATTGTGGGAAAGAAAGATTTTCAATATAGATTCAAAAAGAAAGACAGGAAAGATAGGAAAGATTCAGAGGTAACTTGTTATGAATGCAAGAAAGAAGGACATATAAGGCCTGATTGTCCTTTACTGAAGAGGAAAGATAGAAAAGAGAAACACTCTGAAAGAAACAAGAAAAGGTTTTATAAGACGAAGAAAGGCTTGAAAGAAAATGATACATGGAGTGCAAGTGGTAGTGATTCCTCAGATGATTCTTCAGAATATGAGACGTCAGGACAAAGGAATATTGGACTTCTAGCCAAACTACCAATTGAAGATCATTGTCTCATGGCTAAGGTACATAGTGCTGAAGCTGTTACAAATGTCTCTTTAAATGCAAATTATGTTGATAATAAATATTATGAATCTTCAAATGATGAATCCTCATCATCAGAAGATGATACCTTACCTTCTTTTGAAGAAGCCTCTAGATTTGCTAAATTACTTGAAAATGAAAATTCTAAACTCAAAAAGAGATTTGAAAAAGCAAATTCTAGAATTTCTATTTTGACTAAAGAAGTATCAGATCTTTCTAAAGATCTTGATGGGAAAACTTCTGATTTTGAAAGTATTTTGAAAACCCTTGAGAAAGTCAAATCTGAAAAAGATAAACTTTCTAAGGAACTTGAAACTGTTATTTCAAAGAAAAACATTTTAGAGTCTAACTCTAGTTCTAATTCAAATGTTTTAGAAAACAAGAATTTGGTTTTAAAACTAAAGTCAGAGATTTTATCCTTGAAAAAGTGTTTGTCAAACTTTACTCATGGAAAAGAAAACTTTGATAGGATGTACTCTCAAATAAGACCTTTGAGAAATCGTTCTGGTCTTGGTTTTACTTATTCCAAACCTGTTTTTAGTAATAACTATTTTGTTCCTCAAAAAACCATTTTCTGTTCCAAGTGTCAATGTGGTGGACATTGGAGAAGAGATTGTTCTCTTAACAAAACTCAATCCTTAGGATTTCATAAAGCTCATTTTTCTAAACAAATGTGGATTCCTAAAATTCTTTTATCTAATCCTTCTGGATCCAAACAAGTTTGGATTCCGAAAATCTAATTGTTTCTTTTTCAGGAAAACGAGAAGTGTATCAATAAGAACATTTGGTACATGGATAGTGGTTGCTCTCGACATATGACTGGAAACAAAGATTTCTTTGAAAAGGTTATCAAAACAAAAGGTGGAAAAGTTACCTTCGGAGATAATGCTCAAGGAAAGATTGTTGGTATAGGTAATATCGTTTTTCTTGGAAAAGTTCTTATTTCAAATGTTTTGTTTGTTAAAGGTCTTAGGCACAATCTCATCAGCATAAGTCAATTATGTGATGAAGGTTACCTTGTGAATTTTAGAAATGATAAGTGTCTAGTTCACAATTCCAAGGATGAATTCATTCTATCTGCCCATAGGCAAGAGAATGTTTACACTATTAACTTAGAAGACCTTAGGAACCAAAACTTACCTTGTTTAAGTGCAATAGAAGACCAATCGTGGCTATGGCATAGGAGATTAGGACACTGTAATTTGAGAAACCTAAGAAAACTCTCAAAGAAAGGACTTGTTAAAGGGCTACCGGATCTTAGATATGATTCTTCAAAAGTCTGTGATCCTTGTCAATTTGGCAAGCAACATAAAACTAGCTTTAAACCAATTAATGAAGTTTCAACTTCTAATGCATTACAGCTTGTGCATATGGATCTGTTTGGTCCTTCACAATCTGGAAGCATTGGAGGCAAATACTATGTATTTGTTTTAGTTGATGACTTTACTAGATTTACATGGGTCTACTTTCTCACAAAGAAATCTGAAGCCTTTTCGTATTTCAAAACTTTTAGAGCCCAAGTTAAAAATGAGAAAAACCTACCATTGATAACTATTCATAGTGATCATGGTGGTGAATTTCAAAACTCAGATTTTGAAACTTTTTGTAGTAAGAAAGGTATTACTCACAATTTCTCAGCTCCAAGAACTCCTCAGCAAAATGGTGTTGTTGAAAGAAGAAATCGTATTCTTCAGGAAATGACTCGAACCATGTTGAGTGAATACTCAATTGCTAAGCATTTTTGGGCTGAAGTTGTAAGTACTGCCTGTTATACTATAAATCGTGTTTTAACTAGACCATTTCTTAATAAAACTCCTTACGAGTTATGGACTGGCCGAAAACCTAAAGTTTCTTACTTCAAAGTTTTTGGATGCAAAGTATTCATTCTGAATACGAAAGAAAATCTACACAAATTTGCACCAAAATCTGATGAAGGAGTCTTTCTAGGCTATTCCATAACCTCTAAGGCTTATAGAGTTTTCAATAAAAACACTTGTACTGTTGAAGAAACAGTACATGTAAAATTTGATGAAACTAACCCTTTTGTTTTCAACCAACCCAATCCTACATCCTCGGATGTGTTTTCTAAAGATGTTTATCAACCTTTGTTAGAAGAACATTCTGATAAAGAAAATGTTCAAGAAAGTGTTCCTGAAACATTTACCACAGAAGATTTTCTACCATATGTTGATGAACAGGTTTTACAAAACCAAAATCAATTGTTTCTTAGGAATCATCCCAGTGATAATATCATTGGTGATATAAATCAACCTGTAAGGACCAGAAATTCCTTAAGAAATGAAATAGAACATCTTGCTTTTCTTTCCCAATTTGAACCTAAAAGTCCAAGTGAGGCTTTAGGTGATGATGATTGGATCAAAGCAATGCAGGATGAACTAAATGAATTTGAAAGGAATCAAGTCTGGACTTTAGTTGAAAGACCTAAAGAAACAACTGTAATTGGTGTAAAATGGGTTTTCAGAAACAAGTGTGATGAAAATGGAATCATTGTAAGAAATAAAGCAAGACTTGTTGCTAAAGGCTATAATCAACAAGAGGGAATAGACTATGAAGAAACATATGCTCCTGTAGGTAGACTTGAATCTATTCGCATTCTATTAGCCTTCGCAGCATATTTCAATTTCAAACTATTTCAAATGGATGTCAAATGTGCTTTTTTAAATGGTTTTGTTCAAGAAGAAGTTTTTGTCGAACAACCTCCTGGTTTTCAAGACCCAAAACATCCTGATCATGTCTTTAAACTTACCAAGGCTCTATATGGTCTTAAACAGGCTCCTAGAGCATGGTATGATAGACTTACAGGATTTCTTTTACAAAACAATTATAGAAAAGGTACAGCTGATCCAACTCTTTTTATCAAAATGGAAAACAAAAATGTTTTGGTTGTCCAAATCTATGTTGATGACATCATATTTGGATCAACTCAGAAAGCTTTAACCGATTCTTTTGCAAATTTAATGAAATCTGAGTTTGAAATGAGTATGATGGGTGAGTTAACATTCTTTCTAGGTTTTCAAATATCTCAAAAACCAGAAGGAACTTATATATCTCAACATAAGTATATTAAAGACTTACTCAAAAAGTATGGATTTGACAAAACTAAAAGTATTAGCACCCCAATTGGTACCTCAAATACTCTTGATCTTGATGAAACTGGGAAACCAGTAGATCAAACAATTTTTAGAGGTATGATAGGGAGTTTGCTATACTTGACAGCTAGTCGACCCGACTTGATGTTTTCTGTATGCTTATGTGCAAGATATCAATCTAATCCAAAAGAGTCTCACTTAAAAGCCGTAAAGAGAATCTTTCGGTATTTAAAAGACACTATGGATTTAGGACTTTTCTACTCTTCTGGAAATGATTTTGTTTTAAAAAGTTTTTCAGATGCTGACTTTGGTGGTTGTAGAATGGATAGAAAAAGTACATCTGGAACTTGTCATTTCTTAGGAGATTCTTTGGTTTCTTGGTCTTGCAAGAAACAACACTCAGTAGCACTCTCCACTGCTGAAGCTGAATATGTAGCAGCTGGAAGTTGTTGTGCTCAAGTATTGTGGATGCAGCACACACTCACTTACTATGGTTTGAGTTTCTCCAAAACTCAAATTCTGTGTGATAATACAAGTGCCATAGCTCTTAGTAAAAACCCAGCATATCACTCTCGTGCAAAACACATAGATGTTAGGCATCACTTTCTTAGGGATCACACACAAAAAGGAGATATTGTTTTACAATTCATCGGAACGCAAGAACAACTTGCTGATATTTTTACAAAACCTTTACCTTCCAATAGATTTTAATTTATAAAACAGAAGCTAGGAATGATCACATTAAAATAATCATTCATATCTACTTCCTGTTTTACATCTCTCCTAATAGTAAGAAACTCCTCGTAGAAAGGGGGAGGACATTTCTTTATGTCTATGTTTCTGATCTTTAAATATTTACTCAATTTATATATGTTTCTTTCTGTTTATCGTATTGACAGTTTTATCGTTTCATTTTAAATTTTTCTGCTTATCGTATTGACCTTTTCAATTTTTCTGTTTATCGTATTGACCTTTTCAATTTTTCTGTTTATCGTATTGAAATTCTTTTCCATCGTATCGTTCAAAAATTTTGTATCGTCCGATGATGGTATTGAAATTCTTTTCCATCGTATCATTCAAAAAAATTTTTGAATCGACCGATGATGGTATTGAAATTCTTTTCCATCGTACCATTCAATAGTTTTCGAATCGACCGATGATAGAATTCAAATTCTTTTCCATCGTATCATTCATTTTTTTTGTATCGACCGATGATAGTATTGAGATTGTTTTCCATCGTACTGTCGGTTAATGGTAACAACTATTTTCCATTGTACGGTCCGATCATAGTAATGACTTTGTTTTCCATCGGCATCATGTTTTTTTTTCTTCTTATGATTGTGTTTACTTTTGATTCATACCAAAACCAGCAATCACCTTTTGTTCTCCGACAGGTATCTTTTTCAATTTTTATTTTATTTTCTTTCTTTGTTTTAATCCTAACCATTGATCTGGTATTATCTAATCTCGACCGTAGAAGTTCAACGGTCATCTCTTTTTTGCCTATAAATACCCCCCCTCCCCTCCCCAAACCCACATTGATTGTTCAGGAATTGAGGCGAAGCTCTGCTCCCCCAGCTATAAACAATCGTACGATCTTCTCAATCGGCATCATCTTTATGTCTCAATCCTCTGCCAACATTCCCGCTGAAATGTCTTCAAAGACTTTTACAGAGAAAGACTTTCACAGAGAAAGGTTAGTATCCCGAGAATTCTTCGATATGTACGACTCTACAATCAAGAGGATTATTTTGTTTCAAGGATGGGAACATCTCTGTGTGGAAAAGCCTGATACTCAAGATCCAGTTCTTTTTGATGAAGTTTGTCAATTTTACAAAACCGTGTCTTTCGACAAAGATATGACTATAAACTTCGCTGTGTACGATCGAAAATTATCCATGTCTGTGAAACAAGCGGCGCACTTTCTGAATGTTTCTATAGAAGGGGATTCATTCTGTCCATCTCACAAACTACCAGAGGAAGTTGGTACGTTCAATAGAGAAAGTGCTGAAAAATCTTTGTTTGTTGTTAATGAGGGAAAGAGGAAAGTTTATCATCTTTCACCGGACAATCGGTTTGTCACTTTATGGATGAAAGGTTTTCTTGTCCCAAGAAAAGGCGATAGAGAAACCCTTAAAGTTTCTGATGTATTTATGCTCGACTACCTTGTGAATATGAGGAAAGTAAATCTCATGGGATATATTTTTGAAACCATCAAGAATGTCAAGAAAGGAGGGATTAAATCCCAAATAATAATGTATCCAGCCATCCTTACGAAATTCATTCTTGAGAGTATGAAGTTTTGTAACATTCCTTTGAAAGGAGAACCTATGGATTTGTGGTCGTCTTTCATTAATAAGAGTACGATGAAAAAGCTGAATGTTTGTTTTGATTCAAATTCAAAACTTTTTGTCAGAGATGTAGAAGCTGAATTGCCTGAAAATCAATCGGCACCTATGCCAGCCAAAGACAATCAATCCGCCGGTGTTACTCGAAAGTCTGATCCGCAGACTAGTTCAAAGCCGAAGAAGAAGCCGAGGTACAGTAAGGAAGTTGTAGCCAAATGGAGAAAGGACAAGGAACAGAGAAAAGAGGGTGATCCGAAGTTTGGTCTTGATCCTGCTGAGGCTTTTGCAGAAAGAATAAGGGTAGAAGAAACCCTTCAAGCTGAAAAGAAAAAGAAGACTCTTTTGAAAATAAAGGCTCAGGACTTTGATATTTCTAAAGTCTTGAAAGCAGTTGAAGATGCTAGTGCTCAACTAACTGTGGAAGTGCATCAAGAACCCATCGTACAGAGTTTGCCTGAGAAAGAAAAAGGAAAACAAGTGATAGAAGAAGTGGAAGTAGAAGGAGATTTTCTGTTAGAATTTCTTCAATGTTCAAAGAAAAGTAGAGAGGAATCGCTTCAAAAGCTGAGCGAAGGTGTTCAACAAACTCCTCATGCCGATCAGGAAAAATCTCCGGACAGGATGTCATCTCGAGAAAAGCAAGATGCTCAATCTTCTCAATCTGATAAAGTAGTTGTCATTAGTGACAGAGTGGAAGAAGAAAGAAAGCAGAAAGAAAAAGTGAAAGGGAAACATCCAGTTGTTGATTCAAGCAGATCGTATGAACTAGCATCGTACGATGAAGATACTGATTCAGAGCATACAATCTCTCTCAAGAAGAGTGATTACATTGTTCAAGTTTTGAGAAGGATGGAGAAAACCATTCCTTATTTTCCGAGGCTGGAAGGGAAGATTGATTTTATCACTGAAAATCAAAGGAAGAAGTTTGGATCTGTGAAAGAATTGAGAAAGAAAGTTTTGTCAGTAGAAGCCGATCTGAAAGTTCTTTCGGAAAGCTCAGTTGCTCATAAGAAAGCTTGCAATAAGATGACTAAGTGGTCGTACAAAACAGAGAGCTCAATCAATGACCATGAGATTGCTATTGAAGATATAAGAAGGTTATCAAATGAGCTTGCAATTGATTTCAACAAGCTTGATAAAGAAACAATTGAAAGGCTGATCCTTTTATCTTCTCAAAGAGCCGATGTTCCTTCAGTGAAAGATTTGCAAGAGAGGATGAATGTTTTCCAATCTGAATTCTCGAAGGTTTCATCTTTCAAAGATGAAATGGTTTTACTGAAGAATCAAAATTCCGAGTTGTCCAAGGATAACAAGACTCTGCAAAACAGAATTGATACCCTTGAAGAAGTAATCAGAGTACAGGAGGAGACCATCAGAAATCAAGATCAGATTTTTTCGGATCAACAGGAGCTTCTCAAAACTCAGGGTGAATCAATTTCTGAAGACAAGAAGGAGATCAAGAAGATGAAAGCTGTGCTTCATGAGCTTATAAAGAAGGAGAAGGAAAGAGAAAACAAATGATTGTTGTATTTGTTTCTTTTGGAACTTGTTTGTTTTGTAATAACTCTTATAATCCTTTCTCTTTTATCCATTGTCTTGTATTACTTCACTAACTCTTCCAGACAATTCTAGATTCCTCCTTTCTTTTTGTAAATCACAAAGGGGGAGAATATTTACAAAGCAAAGGTTGTTTTACAAAGGGGGAGAATGCATTACAATGCTCTTAAGGAAAATCTGAATACAATCCTTAGGAAAGTCAATACCTAAGGGGGAGTTAGTTGTATTCGATTTCTTATTCAGAAGAGTTTTCAATAACTCAGGGGGAGATAAGTTTTTCTTGATTCATTTACTTTGTGTGTTTGTGCTTTCCAAAAAGGGGGAGATTGTTAAGTCAAAAGTCTTCTTTTGGCTTTTACATCATGTTTTGGAAATCACAAATATATTCTATGTCATGTTTTGGAAATCTCAAATGTATTCTATCATATGTTTGTAAATAACAAATTGTCTTTTATCATGTTTATCGTATCGTACGATGTTGATCGTACCGACCAAAACGTATCGTACTGACTCTGTCAAACGTATCGTACTGACTCTGTCAATCGTATCGTACTGACTCTGTCAATCATATCGTACTGACTTTGCTATTCAGATGATCATTATTTGTTTTGGTACTTTGTCAAAAACTCTCTCTGCATATGAATCGTACTCATGTTTTACATTTCTATATATCTCTTATCCTAACAAAACGATGTCGTTGAGTTAGTTATATACTGATCAAAACGATGTCGTGCTTTCTGTTTCAATATGACCGTTGGAGGCAATATGACCGTTGGAACCCGAGGCCTATAAATAGGAGGTCATTTGAAGCTGAGAAGACACTGATGAACGAAGAGAACGAAAGAGACTCTGTGAACTACGAAGATTCTAGAGAGAGACACTGTGACTTCTCTCATCAGCCTTGTGCGTCCGATCATCGTATCGAGGGCTTTCAAGTAATTGAAAGACAGAGGTGCCGATTACCTGCAAAATCGAGGGCTGCCGGGGATAGGCAGACAGACGTGCCGATCATCGTATCGAGGGCTGCCGGGGATAGGCAGACAGACGGTCCGATCATCGTATCGAGGGCTGCCGGGGATAGGCAGACAGACGTGCCGATCATCGTATCGAGGGCTCACCAAGGTGTTGGTGATACAGACCTCTTATCCTAGGTGAAAGGATAACCCTTCTCTTTGGGTTAAAAGAATTGTATTACTTTTACATTTCCGCTGTTGTATTAGAAAGGGATTTGTATTGTTTCCTTTCTTCTTTACATATTCATTTGTAATTGTTTCAATTACAATCATTCCATTACATATTGTATTGATTGGTTCTATACGCTTTAAGGTAGAATCATTCATCTGTATTACTCTGATTATTGTGTTCATCTTGAATACAATTGTTTTACATAACATTAGTATTACAATACATCATACCTTTTACATTCAATACAATTGTGGGTGTTTGTATTTGTATTAGTTTAAGATCCTTTAAACTAATCCCTTTGTTACTAAAACTCAAGGTTTTTAAAACCTACAATTCACCCCCCCTCTTGTATTGTTCCATCTAATAGACTTTTATATCAACTATTCGATCCAACAAAAGGATGATGCATCGCCTTCAGTAACTGCCACTATACTTTAACTTATTGACATGTCAAACATTTCATAGTAAATTATGCAATGTATCTTTTCATTCCATCCCACAATTAATACTCTAGAATATATCTGTATATATATTTACATCTAGGATGATGTGAAAATTGAGAACTATGAGCTTCACAAAAAATTATTTCTTAAGATGAGAATCACAATGAATTCAGAATCTCTTCCCAAATCTCCAAACATAATCTTTATCAACATTAAATTTAGTAAAGTTGGATTTCTTAGCCAGTTTTACATTTTTCTAAAACACATTGTCTTACTTGTGTGATTTCTCAATTCCATATAATAGAGATGAGTTCACTAAAACCTAAAAAATAATGGTATTTGCTACACCAATAACTTCCAAGCCAAATATTTTCAAATCATTATCCATGGGGTAACGTTCCAAATGTATCATTTTTAACATGGCATAATTTTTTCGACTAAAATCATCAACCACTTTA
This sequence comes from Viscum album, assembly GCA_963277665.1. NCBI lineage: Eukaryota > Viridiplantae > Streptophyta > Magnoliopsida > Santalales > Viscaceae > Viscum > Viscum album. The sequence goes on along the minus strand of OY728141.1, from coordinate 392,656,017 downwards.
TCTACTTTATTTTGATGATAATGGATCATGGAATCATAGTCCTTGATTATTTAAGTTTGTATTATCTATCTCATGTTCAATTACATTTGAGTATATATATAGTACAATATTTTATAGTCAATATATATTTAAAATTTTACTCTATAAAAATGATGCCTCAAAATTTTTATTTTAGAAACAATATAAGCATATTCTAAATCATTTTTATGGTAATTTAACTCTTGAGGTTTAAATTTATGAGAAGCATAATAATTTAGTTGATCATTATGCATCATAAAACAACCAGGTCCCTTCAAATAAGCATCATTGTGGATGAAAATTTCACCACATCTAGAAGGTAGGGTCTGAACTATAGAATTCACCAATATTCTTTTCAATTATTGAAAAAATAATCACAATATGTTTTCCAGTAGAACTTGACACCTTTTTGAGTTAATTTAGTCCGTGGGCTAGAGAACCATTAAAATATTAAAGAATCCTCAAGTAATAGTATGTCATACCAATAAAACTATAAATCATGGTTATATTTGTGGGTCTTGGCCATTCTTTAAAAAGCATTTTTATAAGTATTAATAGTTATGTCATCATTAGAGACAATGTGACCATGAAAAAAAAATTATAAGAACAATTCACACTTGCTGAATTTTCTTTATAGTTTATTCTCTTTTAAGGTTTCAAAAAACCCCTTAGATGTATTTCAATCTCTTCATTATTTTTAGAATATACTAGAATTCCATCAATAAAATAACCAAAAACATATCTAAGAACCCACAAAATATTCTATTCATAAGATTCATGAATACATCATGTGAATTAGTTAACCCAAATGACATGAAAACAAATTCATAATGACCATATAAAGTACGGAATATAGTATTTAGAATGTATTCTTCCATTACATTCAACTGATGGCACCCAGACCTCAAGGCAACCATCAAAAAATATTCTTCTCCCTGGAGCTGATCAAATAAACCATCGATATGAGGAAAATGATACTTTTTCTTAATATTGATGTTATTCAAGTATCTACAATCAATACGGAGTCTCATTGAACCATTTTTATTTTTAACAAAATGGATAGGAGAACCCCATTTTGAAGTTATGTGATATATAAATCCTTTATAAAATAATTCATAAAATAGTTTTTCAACTATAAAATTTCTATTTAATACATTCAATAAGGGGGATTAGAAATTAGATTGACAATACGAACTAATTTAATAGTAAACTCGGCATCTCGATCATGAACAACACCGGGTAAATCATATTGAAATACATCAACATACTCATTTAGCACTAGAACATCATTAATCTGAATAGTTCCCTCATTTTCAATAATGTTTCCTAGATAACATTCATTTCCCATTTTAATAGTATCTTATATTCATGATATTTTAACAATGGTTTGGGTTGATTCTTATACCCAATTTTATATTCTTTTTAAAAACAACTTATTTTTTCAACAATATATCTTAGCATGATAAACATAAACCCAGTCCATACCCATAATAACATTAAACTGAACCTGAGGGAATAAAGCATGTTTTTCTGTTAAATTACTTCAAAAGACAAATATATGTAGATTATTATATTTTTTTGCCTTAATATTTCATCCAAGATTTTTTACCATGATTTATAGCTTCGTTTTTTTATGTGGAATTTTCAATTACCAGAACTTTTCTCAGAAATAGTGGAATGTGTAGACCCTGAATCAAACAATACATTTGAAATATCTATAAAAATAATAAATGAACATTATACCACTTTTTTATGATTCAATATATATTAAAGTGGTTAGAAATTATTTTTCCACACCCTTCTACTTCCAATCTTGATTATTTCCTTCCTGAGTGACTAGCTTCAGACCCACAATAAAAAAATGACCCAATTCCTTATAGTCAAAGCATCTCAAAATTGACTTATCATTAATTTTCATATGATTTTCCACACAGTCATGAGACAAGTTCCCAAACCTTCCACATCAGTAGTATTTTGCATAATATACAATACATTCACCTGGATACTTTTAACAACACTTTTTATAAGAATAGAAATTTATTATATTAACTCCATATTTTTTTGACAAATTCTTCCCCAATTACTTCCAATATGAACACTTCTTATTATTTTAATAATGAGGAAATTACATGTCCAAAAAAACCCAAATCATCTTTTTCAGTATAATAAACAAGTTTCTCTTCGCATTTAAACTCTTCTGAATCCAAAACTCTTCATAAAATGGTTTCAAACCAGAGTAAAATCTATTAATTTTACTATGAAATACCTAAGTAAATTTTGGTACATATGTGGCGAATCATTTAAAATTAAATTCATATACTTCAATAAAATCATTATCTTTCTACTTCAGTTCTATGAATTTTTTCTCCATTCTAAGTGAAAGAGTTTTAAGAAAAAAAAATTCCAGAAAAGGATTCTTGAAAACAACCCATTATAGACTATTAATATCATTTTTCCCTAATATTATTAATTATAGACCATAATTTTTTGGATTAACCTTCAAAATGATAAATGTATAGTATTACTTTTTAGTATTCTAAACATCCCCTCACATAAAATATCTTTTCTAGAGCATGGATCCATCCTTTGGCTATCGTTGGATATGTGCTTCCACTGAATTATGGAGGATATTGCCTTTTAAAATGCTCCATAAAAGGCAAGTTTCTTTGTGGTGGAACAAATTCCAATCTAGCATGGAAACTAATATCATTTATTACTTGATTCAACTGATCCATTACTATTAAAAACTGATCAGCTCGGATTCCCACTATTCCAGGCTACCGATTCAGAAGGATATCGTTTTGTATGTGCCTTTCTACTTGATTATACATTTTTCTTTTACAGATAATCCTTCTAAATAGAAAACATTTAGATCATGGAACATATAAATCATTAAATTCAATATCTTTTATAATTATCCATAAACTAAAATTCATTTACGTTATTCTATTAACATCATCCTAACCCCTAATGTTATCTAAACCATCATTTAATACCAACTATAAGGGACCATACCTAAAACATTTAATAATATTGAGTCTTAGTCAAGAACAAAATTTATTTTATAGCTATGATCTTTTCAAGTTTTTATTTTTAGATAATTAAGACATAATACATATATACCACTTTCATTCAAAGATGATACTACTAAAACTGTATCTTTTATTTCCAAAATATTAAACATTAAAAAATGATTTATTCAAAAAAACATGAAAAAATTCATCATTACTTCCTTCCTTCCCTTACCAATCCTTATAACCTATGAAAATAATTTTAAAATATTAGGATGAGCACCAAAATCTTAGTAAGAGATATAAAGAAATAAATCTTTCGATAAGTGATAAAATAAAAACCATTGAAGTTGTTTTCATAAAAACTAATTAGCATGAATAAAAAGATCATGTATTTTTTTTGGGACATTTATACAATATCACTCGTACATTCACCCTTGAACAAGTAATAACCATTCGGTTGAATTCCATCTCTAGAGTACCTAATGCATTGGAGATCTATAGTGGGGCTCACCCATTATATCTTGAGCTATAATAGGCTCAACCCAGCATATCTACAGCTATAATTGGCATAAAATCATAATATCTTGATATATAATAGGATCAACCAAACATAAACAATGTAAAAGTAACATTTCCTGAATAAAATTATTAATAACTCATTTAAACCCCCAATAAAAACAAATTCATATTTTCAAAATACTCTTTTTACGTAAAAGATCACATTTAAAATATAATGAACATGCTCATAATAATGAAATCATATTATTGAAAAATAAATATGAAAACATATAATGGAAACATTATATTAATAAAAAATCATGAAAATATTAGAAACAACTCATGGAATATAAGAAAAACATCTTTTTAAATTTCATAAAAGAGGTATTTAAAAGTATTTTAGAAGGAAATTTCCTTACATAACACATGAAAAAAAATCCATTTCCAAAACACATGGGAGGAATAAATACATTAATAAAAATATATAAACATTTTAAAAACCATTTTGAATATGTGGACACAAAATAGAAATATTTAGAAGAAGAAATATTTAAAACATTTAAAATAATGTTTTAATTAAAGGGTCTCTTGCCTTAGGTTGGAGTTCCTTATAATCTGATAAAGCCTCATGTATAGTATTTTGCATAGTGTTATTAATATATTACATCATGAAAATAATATTTATAATTCCTTATATGATAGTCTTATAATATTTTCGACCCATTAATTAAAAATATTTTTATTTACATTATTTCATATACTCTCTTTTCAACGTTTCCAAGGTCGGTTTAATATGGTTTTCCTTGTAAAAATGGAATAACATTACATAATTGATAACATATATATATTTAGTTTATTTTAAAAAATTACATGTTTATTTAAACATTCCATGATTTCAATAAAATAGAAACACAAAATCATCAACCACGAAGGCGGTGAATTCAATACCACATACTGAGATTTTGTTATTTAAGTATAAAAGTATAGAATGAGAGATTTTAAGATGCATATTACACAAAAAAAAACTAAATTATAGTATATATGTGATACTATAGTTTTCAGTAATCATTGGATAAGAGGTAGGGATATGGTATAAGTGAGAATGAATTTAAAACAGAAAAAAAAGAATTTATCAATTGAAAAATTCTCCTTTGAGAACATTATTTAGGATATTGGAAGTGACCTTTTAGTTATACTAGAAGCACTAGAATGTGGAGAGGGAGGAGTATGATGTAATTTTGAAGCTTTTATCAGAGAAATAAGGCCTAAGTGAAAAACAAATTGGAGGGAGCCTCCTTTTATTATTGAGGTGAGGAATAGCATTACAATTAATCGTATTATTAAAATGTAATAATATTATTATAGGGATTAAGATATTAAAACATGCCTAAGAACTAAAGGGGATTACATTATTGACACAATATCACCCCATTTGGACTTATTAGCTATTTTTTTGAAAATAAATAAATAAAATATTGTATTCATTGAAAAATAATTTCGCAAAATTAAAAACTACCCATAATAGTGACTTTAATAACATAAAAAAGTTTATAAATAAAATTAATTTTTTTATTGTATATTATCAAAATTAATATTACCTATAGAAATCATGAATTGACTTAAAAATATCATATTGTATTTATTTTACATATTTCAAAATTGTTAATTTTATTTACATATTAATTAAATATTTAATACATCATAATTGCTCATGCCATTAAGTTATTTATTTATACCCTAAAAATTAAAAATAAAATTTCATAAAAAAGTAAAATGTTTTATATTTTATTACACTATTTATTTTCAAATAATCAACTCGAAAACCATACATTATAATATTATACTAATTGAAAACTATAATATGACAACTTGACATACATTTAAATTAAAATGTCTCAAATGAATTAATGTGGTTCATGTGGATCCAAAATAGTCCCAAATTTTAATCATAACTTTATAATAGTATAAAATTTCTTATATAAAACATTTTAAGCCGAAGTTTGGTAATTTAATAATTTGTATAATTTTAATAAAAAAATTATTTATTTTTCTTATGCTTGCATAGGAACTGAATCATTGTTGCACAAGCATTAATGTTAATTTAATAATATATTAAAATTTAAAAAATTACTTTTAAAAAATAATTTTATTAGGTTCAAAATAAAATTATAGATTTTTTCATTATGTATAATTAATAATATACATTTCACGATGACTTCGTAAAAGTTTTATTTTTTCTTTTAATGCCTTACACAGTTATTGCACATGCATTTGGATAAGATTGATATTATATAACTATAATATTATAAATTAACATAAAAAGACATCAATAGTTAATAATAATTAATAAAAGAGTCCTAAAAATAATTTTTAGCACTAAATTATTATTTATAAAAAACAAATTTAACATTGTCAATGTTGCGTAGGCACTGTGTCGGCGTTGAAAATAATTTTTAAACTTATCATGAATAGAATATAATTTTTATGTTATAAATTATTTTTATAAAAAATCACTCTTATATAATCACAATTTAGTTATTCAATCAATTTAATAAATTTTATATCATAATTATGACTTTATGATTTCATAAAAATGTCGTATTTTTAAAAAAATAATATTTTTTACAATTTATAGAAAATTAAACATTCTAATAAATTTCTCAAAAATTAATACCAAGATAATTTCAACATGATTAATTAAAAAATTAAATTATTTTTTTCAAATTATAAATCAATATTTGAAAAAAAATCATTTAAAATAAATAACCATATAATAAATTTTTTATTTTAAGAATTACTATTTAAAAATAGAATATTATGAAATATAAAAACAAATTATTCTATAAATAATTGGGTTGTTGTAATATAAATATACATTTACGATCCCCATGATTGTTTTTGTATAATCTAATGAATATTCATATATTAAGATGTAATAATTATGAATGTAAACCTTGGTTAACCATAGCTGGTATTGAATGAAAGTTTTTCTTAACCTTCGAAAACAAGGTTGAGAAAACATTAGTGAGTCCCTTTATAATATTTCTAATTATGTTTATTGGGATATATATGTATATAATTCTAAGGATGAGACAATGTATTGAAAAATATACTGGAATTTTGGTAAAGGATAGAGAAAGTGGTTTTCAAGAAATTATATACTAGTATGGATACTACTAGTAGATTTGGATCTTGAAAAGAAGTACCCAGGGGTAATTACTATAGAAATGTTGCCTTTATATGGGCTCAATAGTCATCTAGTGTATAGATATGGGCCTTGTTTCACTCCTAGTTTGACACTCCGAAGGGATATGGATTGGAAATTTATAGACTCTTTATGAACCATCCTTAAGGACTTGAATAATGGCCACCAATAACCATGGTTAAGTCTAAGGTGTCATCGGATGAAAAGAATTTTTCATTATTTAGATATCTGATAAATTATTTTTCATGATTATGTGGTTTCTTTCTATGATTATAGTTTATCACACTATTATTTTTGGTTTTACTCAATGATGGGAACCATAAAGAACTATATTAATGTTAAATGTGATATATAATGTGGTGATGAGAAACCAAATTGGATAATGACTGGACTGAAAGACATTTTGATTATACCTAATTGTAATCAAGATATTTTATTTACAACATTCACCTTAAACAACATTCAAACTCACCAAAGAGGATGATGATAGAGTTTGTTGGTATTTTAGTGGTTGAAACCATGGAGAAAAAAAGTTTAATTTTTTAATATGTCTACAGTATTGTAAGAAGAACCCATGTGGAGGTCTTATAAAAATGGGAAGATGTTTTGAGTCTGGAAAATAAGGACACAAAGAAAGTAATTGAATAGTAGTAAAGAAATGTTTAGTTGATGTAACAAATGAGAATATGGCCTCCCTAAGATAAAATACTTGGATAAATGTTTCAAATGTAGAAATTATGGGAATTATGAATATCGATGTTCAAAAGGGAAATCTCATGAATATATTCAGTATGTTTTTTGGAGTAATAGTTACATTACTAATGATAAAGATACTACAAATGCCATATGAACTGAAAGAAGTGGTAAGGAATTAGATGACCAACCCTGGTTGATAATGTATAATGAAAGCTGAATAATTGATGTGTTTATTTATTAGAATTAAACGAATTGTATTTTTGAGTGCAATTTTGGTTGATATAATAATCAAACATCAATAAATTTTTTCACATAATTTTTTCATTAAGGGTTTTCAAGAATATGAAAAATTAAATTGATGTACTAGAAACATGATTTTATGGAAATGTTATATTTTTATTAAATGAATATACGCATTAACAAGTTTGTAATGATGAGAAAATGGTTTTTAGTTTGGATAAAGATGTGATTTATTTGGATAAATTAAATTATATAGTAATTATTACATTTTAAATTATTAATGAATTTTTGACAAAGTGATTTATGTTATCATTGATGAATTGTGAAATTTTTTTGGATTTATGGAATATGGTATATAATATTTGATTTTGTTTAATAATTAGGAACAAATTAATTTCTAAATAAATCATGTTTTCATTAAGTATTTTTTGTAATTAAATATATTTACATGTTTTTATATAACATATGATCAATGTATTCACATATTTGGTATATAAAACTAGTAGAAAACTCATTTTGGTTGGGGGATTATTGATAAGTTGATTTTGGAAATTTAGATGACATTATTTTATATTTCTAAATTTTAATTTTAGATAAACATATGGGATAATTAAGGTTAAATATCCATAAAATTGATTAAGATAATCTTTATATGTTATTGGATAACCTGTGAAACCAATTCTATTTTTGATAATTACTTGAGAAATAAGGAATGAATTATAATTTTTTATAGATCTTATGATCCACTAGTGCTTTAGGAATAAATAATAGTCTTCATTTTATGAAGTAAGAGATGAATTGAAAATTGATTAAAGAATAAAAAAATAGATTGTGCTTATGAATTGGAATGAAATAATTTATGTATATATTCTAATGAAAATTCCCCAAATTTTGGAAAAGGATATTGAAATAAAATTATGTCATATTACTTTCATTTATAATGATATCAGTGAAAATTTCTAAACCAATTTATTTTATTTTTTTTTCATATTTTTATTTTTCACATAATCAATTAGTTTCATTTGAGTAATTCTATATGTCACTATCCATCATTATTTAGATATTACACTTTTCTTATATGTCTTAATATTCACTTCCCACCTATGTTACCCTATTGGGAGACATAGTATCTATTTTCTTAAATTACCTTCACACATATCATTCCCTATTTTAAATAGATATTTTTTCAAACCACTTTTACAATGTGGGTTTACCATAATAATATTTTCTAATGTTAAATTGTTGTTCACTAAGAACATGTTCAAATATCAAGGACACAATTTATGGGGGGTAGAATGAAATAGACATGGATTTTTTGAAAAAAAAATTTAAATAAAGATACTCTATTTTATATTTTCATTAAAAAATAATGAGTTTATCTTTTATTACACACAACACTTATTTTGGATTTTATTACACTCAATATCAAATTTTCCTTGTGTTATATCTGATGCCATGTTTAAAATAGTATTATTTATTATGAAAGTTATCTCATTTCCAAAGGAATCATGTTTATGAATAATTTTAGCTAATTTATATTAATATATGGTTTAAAATTGTATATAAAATTATTTCTTTAGTGACCAATTAATTAGAAATAAAAAAACATTATGAAAATAAAGGAAATGCTTTTCTGAAAAAATATTTTTATAAATAGAAATTGTTTTCCCTAATAATAGAAACAAATCTATTTTGTTAAATTATTTTAATGAAATATATATAATTTATATTCAATAAATTTTTTTACATTCATCATATGTGTTTTTTATATCAGATATAAAAATAAGTCCATTTTAAGCTTAAAATTGTATTTTTCAAAAATCATTTTTATCTCATTTTGAACAATTATTTTAAAATTAGTTTTTTAAAATTTTAGAAAATTTATTTGAAAAAATAAAATTAATTTTTGAAATATAAATTTCAAAATTATATTAGGTTAAATATTTGGTATTTTTCTAAAATATGGGTTTTTTATGAATAGTAAAAACTATTAGTTATTATCGAAAAAATGCCTTTCCATTTAAAGAATTAAAAAGGATAATATTTTTTAAAATTGTTTTAAAAGTAAAATTATTTCTTTTATAGAACTATTAATCCAATTTATTTCATTTTAATCAAATTCATATTGAAATTTGATAAAATTGTTCTAAAATATTTCATTTATTTCTTCTTTGAAAGCATATTTTATCATCACATCTAGAGGTTTAATTTTAAATTTAATTTTTCCAATTATGCTGATTTAAGTTGAAAAAATTAATTTCATATTTAGAATCCTCATATTTTATATTATCTAATAAGGTATAAATTACCATAATTATTCGTGAAAAATGTGAAAACAATTTACTGTGATTATGGAAAAAATGGGTTTACTGGGTGTTAAACTAATATGATAATAATTAAAATTACCATAGAACTTGTAAAATTTCTATTTTATTATCATATTTTAATATTTTCATTCCTAATTTTTAATATATGCCCATTTAGAAGTATTTTTCTAAGTAATGAATTTATTATTTTGGATTTTTTTGGGAAATTCCCAAGTAGTTTTCAAGTGGGTTTGTTTCCCCACTTATAAAAGGTTATTTCCTTCATTAATGTATTCACACCAATAAATAAATATTTTTCATCCAAACCGTGATAAAATAACTTCAAAAATAATTATACTTTTTCTATAGATTTTGGTCCCCATAGAAAACAAACACTTGGGTCCTTAATAAAACATCCAAATGAGTTGATTCCAAGGGAAAGTGATTGCCTTTACTAAGCTCCTCCTTTTGTTTCTTCCTTTTACACATTAAATTATGTATTAAAACATAAAATATAATAAAACAAGTAAATACTATATACTTATATGTGGTTTTTTATTTAAAAACATAATTTTATCTCTACTTCCCTAAAAAATGAAATCGTCAATTGTGTGTATGGAGGACAGCCACCTTGAAAACTGGTGATTTTTTTACATGAAAACATTTCAAGGCAAGATATAATGATGGATTTAAGATATTTACATTATATTTATCATATTAATATACTTATAGAATTATTAAATCACATATATCTTTCGTCTTTCAATTCTATGGGGGAAACGACAACGTCACCCGTGTGTATGGTGGACTAACACCTCACAAATTGATGTTATTTGTTTCCACTTATGACTCATATAGAACATATTAATGTTAAATATAATGAATATAAATATAATATATGAAAAAATTATGATTAGTTAATGGTGTTTTTTATTGACATATATTTTCTCAATACATTGATAAAATTGAAACAATGATCATGCGTACGTACATCCTACCGTCTCTATGAACAGTGTATTTCATTTTCTATCTCATGATTTTATGGATTGAAATAAATAAAAAATACTGAATATTTTATATATTTATATCATGGATAAAATTATATAGAATATGGAACCATGATCAAATTAAAAATATCTAAAAATACCAAAGGAATACATACATGAAAAAGAAAGCGGTTATTACCCGAAACATGATTTAAAGATAGAACTGTTAATAAATGGGTAATTAAAAGTCATGATAATACCTTATATGTGGTTATATAAATTCAAGGTTATTTTATTGATATATAATATATTAATATTTAATACATAGTATGTTCTAATGTTTATGAAGAATTTCACGAATCAAGGTAAGGGTTTCTGTCTCACTTTTTTACTTCTATGAGACTCTTTCCAAATTCAAAAACGAATTATTTTATGTGGTCTATATACTTCCCAAGAATTTATATTTTATTATTCACCAAAAATAATTGAGATTTAAATATCTATTTTATGATATCTCTTTCACGGTGTTTACGATTCAAAATCCCCTAATAATTCCCTAACCCCAGTTACCCAGAGTCGATGCGTTATTACATAACATTGGCATGATACAAAGAATCATGTCCCGAAAGACCAATTAGTTTAGTAGACTTGGAAGTACTAGATGCACTCATAAGTTTTATATAAAATCATTAAATAAAAACATCAACAACATTTCATTCCCTTTTTAAATACACTTATATCCTTAGACAATCCCTGCAGGTTAACAATAAAATACTACTTCAAATCCAGGAAAAAAACATAGAAAGGGGTGTGCTCATATGCTCAGTAAGGATAACCATATAGAGGAAACTTTCATAAATAAGAAAAAACATTTAAGGTTGTGTATAAGGCTAAAACAAAAGCCTTTTAAACTAAAAATTCAGCATAATATAGAAAAGATAAAATCAAATAATTCTATTTAATTATTCACATGAATATTCTATTAGTAAAATAATCACATTCTATATCAATAGACACTTTCATAATTATGTAATGAATAATTACAGACATCATTACCACATAGTCAATGCCTTGTGCCAAGACTAGAAATAAGATTTTATCAATGCCTTATGCCAAGACCCTAGTTTGTCTCATGAGACCTACTGATGTATCGAGGAGCTATATCGCGCCCCACCCATCACTTACTAATCCCAATTAATTCCTCATATGAAGGGTTGAAACATAATATAAACATTTATATTAAAACTAGCATACGAAATGTCAATACTGAACCATAAACCATGAATGGTATAAAAATAGCACATCCATAGTCAAAAATAACTCATTCAATACAATATGGAAGTTTGTATTATAATAAATTAACATCAATCGAGAATAATAAAGGATATTGACATAGATGAAAATAATCATCAAAACTATTTGAGAGAAATATCCCCCTTTTCTGGAAAACATTTAAATGTATTACTATTTATCAAGAAGCTGTTTAAAATAGATATTTGAATCAAAGTGTTCCATACCACTATGAAACTTTTAAAATAAATTTTAATTTTAAAACATTAATTTCAATATAAATAAATCCTTAAAACCATTTTTAAAACAAGGAAATAAATGAGAAGGATTTCGAAGAATAAAATTTTAAAACATTTAAAATGATATTTTAGTTAAAGTTCCTAACCCAAAAATAGATGCTTGAATAAAAATAACTGAGTTAATCAAAACATAATAATATAATGAGAATAAAATTAGTCATAATATATTATGTCAAAGTATAGTATATACACCAAATAAAAGTGAATTGGCACATAATAACAAAGAAGTCTCAATGGAATGTAAGTTGAGATGAAATCCCTTATAAAGATAGTATCCTTAGGTTAAGGATAACTCAATGACATAATTATGTGTGAAAAATATATATACAATAAATATTATTGGAAATACAGTGTAAAACAATCAGAGGAAATTCACACATTTTATTGTAGCAACAACACCAATGACTTGGATGTTTAACTCAATAAATGAAATTTGAGTTAAGATTACTCTTATCAAGTTCATATCGATGACTTGAGAATTTATCAATGGATTGATTATGTGTATTAATAGAATAACCACACAAAGTGGAGTTAAAATAACTACATAAATAAAAAAATAGTGATTTCACACATATTCTTGGAGTAAAATAATCAATGAAGTTTGTGTAAAACCCAATGAGTGGAAATCAAAATTAGAAATTCCTTTACCAATTTGGTGACTTACAAAACATACAACCCATGAAAGTAGGATCATACAATAAAGATGTAAATACCAATAAATTAAATTATATTACATAATGAATACAATCATGGGAAGTACATACACCACACAAAAGGAAATAGTGGCAATATAGCATGAATCTCACATAAATAAGAAGTGAGATGAAAACCCCTTGACATTTTGTAATCAATTGGTTCGTATGACCAAAAGTCAATAACCAACAGATGAGTCATGGAAAACCATGAATGTAAAGATAATCATGATAATATATATCAAATGACAGTACACAATACACCACATGCAATAAATAAGTGGTGAACAATGGAAATCTCACGTAATTAAAAGTGAGATAAGAAACCCCTTACCTTGTACATTTCCTTGGTCAAGGGTACTTTAACCTCCTGTATAATAGTTAAATAATTTTTATTAAATTATAGAATAACTATATACTTAAATATGATATCACATATGATCCTCTAATATTCCTTATTAATAATACTTTAGTAGTACCATTGTTTCGGGTGTTAACTAATTTGATTTTCATTGTATAATCGGTTACATAAGCCATGTTTTTAATGGATATGATGTATTTTATTCATTTCCATAATAATATTGACTTCATAAAAAATTAATCATAAAATAAAAATTATTCTTGAATTATTACGATGGGGAATGAATCTCGTCGTGTTCGTGGAGGCGGTAATCTGTACGTACGCACAAGCGACAATATCATTATATAAATGGAGAAATCGTATATAATTGGATGGTATATCATATATAAATAATCATTAAAAAGTTATTTTAATTATTTAAATCCGTTATACTCATTATTATACCCATCAAAATAATTAATTGTTTGAATAACGAACTATACCACGACGTGAAGATGATAATCAGTACGTACGCACGTATGGTGACTTTGTCATTTATGGGGTGGATAAAATATTGAATATGGTTTCAACATTTTTATAATAACATAATAGTATATATAAGATACTGGAGTTATTATTTTAGAATGGAATAAACAAATAAAGATGAAGAGGAAGAAGAAAAGAACTTGAAAGAGGTGATTAAATATTTACATCTTCTTCGGGTTCTTCCTTTTGATTTGATCAAAAGGGATCATTAGGATGGATTTATGACCAATGCAAGGCCTCTATAGTGAAAGGAGGAAAGTTGGGAGGATATTTGGGCTGGGTTTGCCCAATCAAAAAAGCTCTGGAGGTGTGAAATTAAGAGAACCGGAAGTGCCCTTTATAAGAGCGTTGAGGGTCACTTTAGAAAAAGCTTGAAATATTATTTTATAATAAAATAATTTTCGGTTTCTAATGGATAAAAAATGAATTATTTAAAGGATAAATTGGGTATGGGTTAAAAACCTCTAAAAAATAGGTTTTATACAGGTTTAGGTCATCATATTAACCTTATATTTCATATTTAACTCTTAGTTAAAGAGTTTTACAATTACTATGTCTCTTTGTATTTTTATATTATATGGTTAATAATATAACTATAACATGCCAATAGAACCCCATGTGGTTAATTATTAATATATATAACCTTATATATGTCCTTTCGTCGAACCTTGTATTTTTTAGGAGTATTATATCAATTAATAATATAATATTTGTTTTAAGACTCAATTATGTCAATTTTGACACTATTTAGTATTTGATTTTTTTGAAAGCCATAAAAACATTATTACTTCGAATAAAAAAAATTTCTAACCTACACACGTAATATTAATCAATAAAATTATTTTAATTCATCAGAGTTCTCAATTAACATTTATTTGGTAATTTATAATATCAATTATTTTAATATTTTATTAATAAGTTAGTTACTGCATCATAATTGAGTAATAAATAATTTAAATTACATAATGTATAAAAATTATAAATTAAATACTATTATGTAGTAAATCTTATTATATTTCTAATGAATATTTATAGTTGAATTTATATTGTGTGTAACCCAATATTAAAAATGGTTTAGTTATTAAGATTTGAATTTTAATCATTTAACTCTTCTTTAAATAAAATAATAATAAATGTCATTATCTAATCCAATTGGACCAAATAGGTTCATATTTTATTCTTAAGGTTGTTTTTTTGTCTAATTATACTTATCTAATGGAATTAGAAAATGTGTTTGGGTAATTATGAAATCATTTTCACCCTTAATTACCGTATTTACTTTAGCTGTGGTAAATAAAAGTCAAAAGTTACCTTTCACCAAAAATTATTTTCATCTTATTGAACCATATTTTAGTTATTTATATAAACTGTTTCTCTAGAAATTTTGAAATTAAACTCACAAAAGCGGTAAAATTATGTTTTATGTAAATTTGTACATGCTCTTAGGTGGTGGGTAAAAGATGGTAAAAAGTTCAATAAAATTTTATACATATAATTTTATTATAAAATTACTCAAATTAATTACATTGAACTTATATAGGTATTATATACCTATTTTGACTTAAAATAAATTAAATAAAATAAATAATTATTTAAATAAAAAGTCGGTTTTAAACTATAACATAGTGTTTTAACTATTCATCAAAAATTGAATGTTTTCAGAAAAATACCAAAAATTTACCTTAAGATAATTTTGATATTCAAAATTTAAAAAATAATTCTATTTTACCAATTTAAAAACATAGAAGTTTCATTAATTAATTTAATATTAATTCTCGTTGTCAAAACTGAAAAGAGGGGTTTAAAAAATAAAAACAATCAAAAAATTGACATGTGTTTAAGTCAAATTTAAATGTGAAATTACTTATAATGATCTACATTTTATTAAATGATAAAAATTTAATCTCATTATACTTAAAACCCATTCAAATACATTATTTTACATAATAAATTATTTTTATTAAAAATTTTGTTTTCAATTATAATTTAGTAATTTTCAGTATTCCTCAAAATATTGAAGTTTTCAGAAAAGTACCAAATATTTATCCAAAATAAATTTTTATATTGAAATTCTAAATAAGAATTTAATTTCATTAAATTTAATATATAAAAGTTTCAAATATTGGTTTTAAAATGGATTTTTCTCTTAAAAGGTTGTAAAATTGCATTTTTTTTAAAATTCTTCTTTTATCTGAAAACAAATTAATTTTTTCTTATATTATGTCTATGAAACAAATAATATGGATTCGAAAATCATATAGAGTATATAAAATTCAAAATTTAGTTAATAATATTCACAACCGTTTTTTAACGGCTAGTTTGGTAAGTCATGGTGTGCTCAAACTCAGTATTGTGTGTAGCTCATGCTATTGAATTACATTAAAGAAAATAACTTACTACGAAATCTTGGGGTGTTACATTCTTCCCCCTTTTGGAAATTGCATCCTCGCAATTTTAAAATTGGTCTTGGGAACTTCATTTAAAGTCTCACATAAGAAAAAGTGTTTATAAAATGATCACTTTTAAAGAAAGAAAGAGAAATACAAAGGTCACCCGAGATAACCCATAATTGGATTCCTTGTAAGAAAACATGGATATGGAAGATAAAATAAATTTCAAGTTCTGATGGAGTGTGATAGAAAACAAGATCAAGAGAAATTTAACAACAAGAAAACCATAAAATTTTTATGGGATAAACGATCATTAGTTTCCCATTATGAAAAGTTAACGAACAACCTTTGTTGTTTTAAGTTCCATTTCATAATGTTAAGAAATTTATTTTTGATATTAACTAAGAACATAAAGGGATATACATACTCTTTAAGTAAAGTTTCATCCTTTAATAAATTTCTACCACTAACTCATCTCCTTTTTTTCAAAATATGAGTATTCAATTTGGCTTGGTCACACCTAAAGCGCAAGAATCAATTTCTAGATAATCACATGATCCAAAAAGGATAAACTATATATTTCCCTTGTCTATAGAGATTAACCAAAACTGAAATGGTTAGTACAAGATCAAATAATACCCAAAAATTATAATCCATTAGAGAAATAAATACTGATCTTAATTTGTAAAATTAAACCAATAATTCCCAAAGATCAACAAATACCATTCAATAAACAATAGTCCTTAAAATCCTTTAATATAATCCAAACTAATATTTAAACCCAAAACATAGATGAATTTGATTATGTAGTCTCCCACGTTAAATTGTATCTCCAAATAACATCGACAACTCTTAAAGTCACATACTTGAAAGTAATTAACCTAATCACTTATTATCTTTGATATGTTAATAATTTCCATAAATAACCTAAATCTCTATAAATCCACAATAAAAACATAGATAAAAAATCCACCATTACTCCTCAAATTAAATCCCATAGTATTATATTTTCCTTAGGCATAGAGTGTTCCCAAAAGAGAGAACATCTTCCAAAATAACATTTATCACTTAATTAACAAACAATTTTCCTATACTAAAGATATCCATTTGACAAGATATAAGATCACAAATCAACATATTACTGATCAATAAAATCAGTTAACTAAAAATCATTAGTTACACTAACCAGGGACTACACGTAGTCCAATGGTAGGCAATAAATCCCAATCGCACTTTGGTTGTGGGTTCGATTCCCGCAGCTTTTTCCAATGTGAAGGTTTGTCACATGGTCTGCATGTTGTCCTTTTTCAAAAACTATATTTTATAAAATTCCCAAAATGAGATAAATTACTCAAAATAAGCATAACATAATTTAACCACAAATTTTATCTCACACCTCGCATTTTCATCCCAAAAATTAATAACCTGTAATTTCCTCAAATTCAAGGATCATATAAACCCAAATGGTTATTTATAACTATATCCACAAAAGAAAAGATAATTCTTCATCAAAAATAATTTTCACATAACAAACTGTATGGTTACATATACAAGAGAATAAAATTCCAAAGTAATCCCATACATTAAACATTTCTCCATCCATTTATTTTCACATAGGTTGTTCCTTGACATAGAGGTTATCCTACAGAATAGGGCATTGACTCAAGTAATGCCAAGGTCCCTTGAATTTACGACAAATGACTATAATTGGATTCTTAGGATCATTTTTATTTTCTTTCATAGTACTCTACAATTTTTTCTCAGAAATGCTTTACTTTATGTCCATATTTCCCACACATAAATCATTTCTTTGTTCCATTGAGACACTTTCCTAGGTGTCTCCTTCCACATTTCCTGTGTGATGGAAATTGAGCTTTCTTTTATCCATGGTATCCGCTGCTGGAGATCTTATCATTCACCGCCTTTCTCTTCTTTTTGAGTTTGGGAGTTTTTTAATATATATGTTGTTGGCCATGTTTTTAGAAAAATGATTCTACGTGAACATGACATCTTTTAAACCTATCAATATTCCATTTCATTTCTCATTTCCACCATTGTTCCCACCTTGTACATCATGTTCAATGTTACTATGATTTCCTTGGAATCCCACCATTGACTAACACAAGAAAGCATAGTGTGAGTCATAAAATCATTTAGAGAATATCATAACTCTTTATTTTTAATCTAAAACACCTTAGGACTATCCAAGGTTATTTATTCTCATCTTATATTAAAATCCTTCAAATCATTTTGTAATGAAAATGTGAATTATCATAATCATATCCCCCGGGAGTGTCATAACCAAGTGTACAGTAAGGCCCATTGTCGTGTACCAGGATAACTCAGGTCAAGCTCGAAACTCCTTGTCAGAGTTTTCACTCCAAGGTACATTTTTGCTAGAGCCACCTCTAACTGCTCATATCCAGATATGGATGTATTTCTTGGAAACCCCACATAATATTTACATTACCAAAAAATTTTGATGTTCTTCAATAGTAATCCTCATTGTCTATCATAGGGTAGTGTTTCCTAATCAGATTTTCTTTTCTAAATCTAGCATCTAAGGATTGTACTAAACATCATCTAATACCAAATGTAATGTTGTGACCCTAGTTACCTAGAGTTGGTGCATTATTATATAACATTGGCATGATACATGGAATCATGTCCCAAAATACTGATCCATTTAGTAGCTTTGGATTTACTAGATACAATCATATGTTTTATATTAAATCAATCAATAAAAATATCAACAACATTTCATCCCCTTTTAAAACACCCTTATATCCTTATCATATCCCTGTCGGTGCACCATAAAATAGGTCTTCACATCTTGGGAATAATAAAACAGAGAAAGGGGTGACCTCAGTTTCTCATTAAGGATAACAATATAGCAGAAACATTCATAAATAAAAATAAACATTTAAGACAATGTATAAGACTAAAACAAAAACCTTTTAAACTTAAACATAAGCATTATATGGAAAATATAAAATCAAATAATTTGATTTACTTATTCACATGTATATTCTACTAGTCGAATAATCATATTCCATATCAGTAGCCACTTTCATAATTATGGAATCCATAATGCCAGACTTCATAACCACATAGTCAAGGCCTTGTGCCAAGACTACAAATAAGATTTTGTCAAGGCCTTATGACAAGACACTAGTTTTTCTCATGAGAACTACTGATGCATCAGGGATCTATAGCGTGATCCACCCGTCAATTAATAATTATAATTCATTCCTCATATAAAGGGGTGAAACATAATCTAAACAATCATATGAAAACTAGCATATGAAATTTAAATACTTTATCCATAAACCATGAATTGTATAAAAATAGCACATCCACAGTAAATCATAACTCATTCAACAAAATATGGAAGATTTTATTATAACAAATTAACCTCAATCAAGAATAAATAATGATATTGAAATAGATGAAAATAATCATCAAAACTATTTGATAGAAATATCCCCATTTATCTTGAAAACATTGAAATGTATCATTATTTATCAAAAATCTATTTAAAATAGATATTTGAATCAAAGTTGCCCATACCACTTTGAAATTTTTAAAAGAAATTTTAATTTTAAAACTTTAATGTCCATATAAAAAAAATCCTTGAAACCATTTTTAAAACATGGATATTAATGAGACGTATTTAGAAGAATAAATTATTAAAACATTTAAAATGATATTTTAGTTAGAGTTCCTAACCAAATTAGAGACACATGAATTCAAATAATTGAGTTAATAAAAACTTAATAATATCATGGGAATAAATAAATTCATAATATATTATGTCAAAGTACAGTATATACACCAAATAAAATTGAATTGGTGTATAAAAACAATGTAGTCTCAATGGAATGTAAGTTGAGATAAAATCCCTTATAAAGACTATATATTTAGGTTAAGGATAAATTAATGACATAATTATGTGTGAAAAATATAAATAAACTATGTATTATTGAATTTTAAGTGTAAAAAATAAGAGGACATTCACATATATTCTTGTAGCAACAACACTAATGACTTGGATGTTTAACTCAATGAATGAAAATTGAGTTAAGATTACACTTATCAAGTTCATTTCAATGACTTGAGAATTTATAAATGGAGTAATTATGTGAATAAAAATAATAGCCACATAAAGGAGAGTGAAAATTACTATATAAATAAATAAATAGTGATTCCACACATAATCTTGGAGTAAATTAATCAATGAAGTTTTCATAAAACCCAACGAGTGGAAATCGAAATTCGAAATTCCCTTACCGATTTAGTGACATACAAAACATACACCCCAGGAATGAAGGATAACAAAACGAAGATGTAAATACCAATAAATTAAAGTATATTATATAAGGAATACAATCGTGGGCACTACATACACTACACATAAAGATATAGTGGCAATATAGAATGAATCTCACGAAAATAAGAGGTGAGATGAAAACACATTACCATTTTGTAATCAATCCTTTCGTATGACCAAAAGTTAATAACCACCAAATTAGTTACAAAATACTATGAATAAAAATAGAATCATGATAATATATATCAAATAGCAGTACACAATACACCACATGTAATAAATAAGTGGCGAATAATGGAAATCTCACGGAATTAAAAGTGGGATAAAAAACCCATTACATTTTAATTTTCCTTGGTAGAGGGTACATTAACCTCATGTATAATATTTAAATAATTGTAATTAAATTATAAAATAACTATATACATAAATATGATATCATATATGATCCTCTAATATTGTTTTGTTAATAATATTTTAGTAGTATCATCGTTTCGGTTATTAACTGATATGTTTTCCTTTATATACTTAGTTACGTAAGCCATGTTTTTTATGGATGGGATGTATTTTATTCATATACATAATTATATTAAGTTCATAAAAATTATTTTTAATCATAAAATAAAAATTATTCTTGAATGATTATGATGGGTAATGAATCTCATCGCGTTCATGGAGACGGCAATCTGTACGTACGCACGAGCGACAATATCATTATATTGATAGTGAAATAATAGGTAATTGGATGTTATATAATATATAAATAATCTTTAACATGTTATATTTATTATATACATCAGTTATACTCATTGTTATACCCATCCAAATAATTAAGTGTTTGAATAACAAACTACACCACGACGTGGAGACGGTAATCCATACGTGCGCATGTATTGTGACTTTGTCATTTATAGGGTGGATAGAATAATGAATATGGTTGAACCATTTTTATAATAACATAAAATTATATGAAGATATTGGAGTTATTATTTAATAATGGAAACAATAAAGAAAGAGGAAGTGGAAGAAGAAAAGAACTTGAAAGAGGTGAAGAAATATTTACCTCTTCTTCAGGTTCTTCCTTGTGATTTGAACAAAAGGGAACCATAGGATGGATTTCTGACCAAATTAAGGCCTCTATGATGAAGTGAGGAAAGTTGTAAGGATATTTCTGTAGGTTTTGGCGAAGTCAAAGGCTTTGGATATGTTAAATTTAGAAAATCGTAAGTGCCCTTTTATAAGAGAGGTGAGGGCCACTTTAGGAAAATCATGAAATATTATTTTATAATAAAATAATTTTCGGTTTCTAATGGATCCAAAATTATTTATTTAAAGAATAATTTGGTTATGGGTCTAATAACTATAAAAAATAGGTTTTATAAACATTTAGGTCATCATATTAACCTTATCGTTTAAATTTAACTCTTAGTTAAATAGTTTGACATTTACCATGTCTCTTTGTATTTTTATATTATACGGTTAATAAACTTACTATAACATGCCTAGAGAACCCCATGTGGTTCATTATTAATACATATAACCTTATATTATTCCTTTTTATGAACCATTTATTTTTTAGGAATATTATATCGATTAATACTATTATATTTGTTTTAAAAACTCAATTATGTCAATTTAGACAATATTTAGTATTTGATTTTTTTGACAACTATAATAACTATAATACTTCGAATAAATTTTATTCAACTAACCTAAAAATGTGATATTATCCTATAATATTAGTGGAATTCATCAAAAGTCTCAATTTACATTTATTTGGATATTTATAATATCAGTTATTTTAACATTTTATTAATAAGTTAATTACTGCATCATTATTGTGTCATAAATTAATTATATTATATAAGGTATAAAAATTATAAATAAAATACCATTATGTAGGAAATTGTTTTATATTTATAATGAATATTTATAGTCGAATTTATATTTTGTGTAACCCTATATTAAAATAATTTAGTTATTAAACATTGAATTTAACTCTTTTAACTATTCTTTAAATAAAATAACAATAAATATCTTTATCTAAACCAAGTGGACAAAAGTGGTTCATATTTTATTCATAAGTAAGTTTTTGGTATAATTATACTTATATAATAGAATTATTTCATGTGTTAGGGAAATTATGATATCATTTTTACCCTTAATTACCCTATTTACTTTTAATTGTGGTAAATAAAAGTCAAAAGTTACTATTCACCAAAAATTATTTTCTTCTTATTGAACCACATTTTACATACTGGTATTAACTGTGTCTCTCAGAATTTTGAAATTCAACTCACATAAGTGGTAAAATTATGTTTTATGTAAATTTGTAATTTCTCCAAGGAGGTTGGTAAAAGATGGTAAAAAGTTCAATAAAATTTGATACATCTTATTTATTATAAAATGACTCCAATTAATTACATTGAACTTATATAGGTATTATATATATTTTTTTAATTAAAAAAATTGAAATAAAATAAATAATTATTTAATTAACAAGTCGGTTTTATACTATAACGCTGTGTTTTTCACTATTCCTCAAAAATTGAATATTTTCATAAAAATACCAAAACATTACCCTAATATAATTTTGAGATTTTGAATTCAAAAATGAATTCTATTTTACCAAATTAAAAACATAGAAGTTTCATTAATTAATTTAAAATAAATTCCTATTGTCAAAACCGAAAGGTGAGTTTTTAAAAAGTAAAATCTATCAAAAGATTGACATGTGTTTATGTAAAATTTAAATGTCAAATTACCTATAATGACATAAATATTATTAAATGATAAAAATAAAATCTAATTGTTCTTTAAAACCATTCAAATAAATAATTTAAAACTATAAATTATTTCTATTAAAAAGGTTTTTTTCAATTATAATTTAGTAATTTTCAGTATTAATCCAAATATGGAAGTTATCATAAAACTACCAAAAATTTATCCAAAATCAATTTTTATTTAATGATTCTAATAAGAATTTAATTTCAATAAATTGAATATATATAAGTGTCAAATATTGGTTATAAAAATTGTTTTCCATTAAATGGTGTTAAAATTGCATTTTTTCAAAAATACTTCTCTTGTCTGAAAAAAATGAATTTGTTCTTATATTATCTCTAAGAAACACACAATATGTATTATAAAATACTATAGAGTATATAAAATTAAAAATTAAGTTAAAAATATTCATCACTACTTTTTGAACGATTAGTTTGGTATGTCGTGGTGCGCTCGAACTTTTTGTTGCATGTTGCGCAGGCTATTGAATTACGTTAAAGAAAATAAATTACTACGAAATCTTGGGGTGTTACAACTCTAAAGAAATAATGGATTTTTATCTCAATTTTTCTTATTTGGGATATATTTTATGTTATAAAACTTTATTATTTTATGAGAATTATATAAATCCCCTATGACATAAAATATCATGAATTTTTTTTCTCTCGTGATATTATAAGTTTATTTTATAGTAATTTCTTAATGGGGCTTATTATTATATTTTACAAAAGTGGTAATTGTTTGATGATATAATATTATCATTTATTAGGATTATTTATGATTATTCTTTCAAGGATGGAATATTATGATCTATATCTCTAGAAAATTATTAATTTTTAATCTCATCTAGTTAAGTCATTAGAATACATGTTTTCCCTTCATTTTCCTCACTTAATGTACTCAATAGTTTATAATAATTTTTAATAGAAAACATATTTATTTATGTCTTTGGTTGAAACTCCGTTTTTCATTCAAAAACATGTTTTCTAAAAATAAACTCCAAAATGATGTAAAAAGTCTACAAATTATTTATTAAAGATATTTTTTCCCATATTTTAATTTTTGAAAATTTATTTGAAAGAAATATTCATATCATTTTTAAATAATGACCATTTGGATTTTACGAAAAATGTGAAATGAATATTTTTTTAATTGTGTATAGAATTTCCCACCATCCTAACCACTCACTTTTTTAGAGATTTATATATAAGATATGAAGTTTATTTAAAATGAAATGTATTTCTAGATTGTTTTATTAATTTTTAGTTTTAAAAAATCTTTTTCACATTTCAAATGAAATTTCCCTCAAGAAATTTTTTAAATAATTTTTAGGGAATCCATTATATGTTTTCAAGGTTCTGTGCAAAGAAAAGTCTTCTGAAATGGTTTTTGGGTTTTTTAAATCAATGTGGAAATGATATTTTCCTAAATATATATTTTAAGTGGTCTTTAAAAATAATTTTCCATCAAACATGAAATACTTTAATGATACTTATGTTATATTAAGGATATGATCCAGTGATTCCATTTTTATTCCCTCTCTAAATGGTTTATTCTTATATTAAAAATATGTTTGTTTAACTTATTTCCCTTCCATGATTTATATGAGGATAAAATACTTGTGAAAGCATATTATTTATCCATAGGATACACAATGATGTAATGATGAAATGTTTAAGATATCTATTTATTTTATAGAGGTTATTCTATGATTAAATGTTTACAAAAATAATTTTTTTCAGGGGTTCTAATATGATGAATATTTTATGAGTTTTTTTGACACATATATATGATTTTAATTATGTGATGGTGGATACGTTATAACCAATAATAATGGTTACATTATAATCATGATGGGAGAGATATATATCTCCCATAAATGAATTGGGTAAATATTGATTTCTCATGAGATAAAAATGACTGAAATAGGGAACGAACCTAGCTCAGTAAGGGACTCTATCCACTATGATAGTATTGGGAGTGAACCCTCGATACTATTATGGTTTGGGGAATGAACCAATTCCACAATTAAAGCCTTGTAAATGATCATAAAACATATAAGTAAATCATTTTATATACTTATGTGTATACTAAAAATCTTTGTCTTATGACAATATTATGCTCTCATGGGTTATGTTCTTTGATTTGATTTTTATTGATGCCTCATAAACTACCAATATTTATTCCATAACTCAAGATTATAAGTAATGATATGAAGGTTATATAGAAACTTATTTTTTATATATAGATATGATGACTTTTATATGAATATTAATTATATTATAGAAACACATATCTAAGGATTCTAATGGTTTTGTTCATTCCAAGACTATGTATACAGTGTTTTTATTAACTGAATTATCCTCAACATATACCATAGATATATTACCATATGGTAATTATATTAGGAATATGAAAGCACCACTGATTTTCACCTAATTACCGTTCAAGGTTCTGGTGCACTTCAAATGTGTATAGCATCACTCAGGTCGAATCCTCAGTGATGATACTTTTTAATAGTGAATTGTTTTTAGTAGAGTGTAGTTTTGATTGGGGGGTTTGTTTCTAGTGATTAATTGGAATTAATGATGGATTAAGATTGATTTTAAAATTTGATAAATATTGGGGTGATTTTATCATTAGGTAGTTAGATTGTGATATCCTTGAGCCTTGATTTATATTGCATTAAATTAGCACCCATGTCACAAGATGACGTTGATTAGAATTCCCAAGTGTTGAGGATTTAATCCAAGCCTTAACATAACTTTGTGTTCTAATATTAATCAAATCCTGTTTATAGTAGTGTATTTATAGATCCAATAATCCATGTAAACCACTCATTAAACAAAAATGGTCATTAATCCATGACATGTTAAGTCCAACACACACAATGATAATTCAATGAATATTCATCGAGAAAAAGATCTCAATCACTTAACATACCTATATTATAACTCAACCCAATGAGAGATTTACTCATCCATTGAAATGATTATTAATTTGTTTTATTATATTTTTTATTTTAAATCAAAAAGAGAATAAAAATAAAGGGATAAGAAAAGTGTGGTGCACTGAAAACACACATGAGTGACGAAGATAAATAAACACATACTTTCAATTGAATGAGAAATAAAAATAGAAAATGGATTTTTACTGGATTTAAACTACTTTAAGACCATTAATATTTAATATCAAAGGTTATATGATTTAAATATAATAGTGATAATAAACTTTCGTTGAAAGAAAATTACAAAAAACAAAAAACATAAATGATTATAAATGAAGAACAACACAAAAGTAAATGAAATGAAGCAATGAGGAATGGTTTCTCAAGTTAAAACATGAGGATAGAAGATCCCAAAAAAACATTATCTAAGACTTGGTTGAGCCAACCTCTCCTCCTTTTCTCTAAAATTCCAACCCCTTTAATGGGGAAGAGGGGGTTGTATATATAACCCAAGGAGGTGGACATTTTCCATTCCAAAACCACCCCTTCGCTTGGCTTGATGATTTGGACATCTAGACAGCTGAATCATGGAATATCGTCTTCTTAAAAGTTATAGATAAGAATTTTTTCTGCCTACTATTAAAATTTGTTAGCCATTGGGCTTAAGGAGACAAATTTATTTTGGTTTTAATAAAAAATTATAATCTGTCCATTTCAATGTACACTTTTTTGAAGGCTGAAATGTGAATTGTTTTTATGAATAGAAATATTCCCTCAGATAAAAATAATTTCTTGTAAGAAGTTGGCCGCCAATATCTTATATTTCACACTAAAAACACCTTGCTTGATTTAATGAGTAGATCAGGATAAAATTCAGGAATAGTGTACTAATTTTAATTCTGGTACAAAATGGTGGACTGGACTTCAAAGCATCATTTGGGCCCCTTTTTTCTATAGTTGGACCTTCGAATTTTTAATCATGATTCTATTAAATAATAAAGAATATATAGTGGAGTTTCATAATATTTGGGATTTGTGATTTTGACCAGTAACTCAATCATCATGGATGGTCTAGTTTCTTCATAGATTCTATGGGTCTTCTTGTGTAGACCATATGACCCTCCAAATGGACGATATGGACAAAGGTCCCTTCTAATGAAATTTTTTAATTTTAATAAAGAACCCTAAAAAACAAGAAACTAAAAATTTGGATAAGTATGGGAGAGTTATAATTAAAATAGAAAACTGAATAGATTTGAGTAATTCAAATAATGCTAAAAAAATTAGATATAATATCAAAACATGAGAATTTCACACCAATTAAGTAATCTTTATTGAAAATCAGTAAAGAGAGTAAAAAATGTTTGGAATAAGTGAATAATATAAACTCCCCCACACATAGGCTTTTTCATGTCCTCGTGTGCAACAAATATAAAATACGTTAAAAAATCATTTTCACTCGCCAAAAAATATTAAAATTATGTTTCCCCACTCATGGGAGGTTTATACTATTTCACTAATTCATATAGAATTTCACCTCAAATTTATGCAGAAACAATGTTCCAAAAACAACTCTTTTTTCATGACCAAATTTAGAAATAAAAAATGTGGGCACTCGAAACATACTCCTCTCAAGATGATAAAAATATATATTTGGAGGTTCACTCATTCACCATCCAAAAGTAAAAATCATAGAGTTTAAAAGAGATATTATCATTCATTCCTTGTATAAAAGATTAAAATAATCAAGAGGTTGTTTTAAGGGTTTTTTATGTAGCTATGGGATGGTAGGAATTCCGTTCTCAAAAGAGTAAAAAGAGGGGTAAAACACCAACATGGAAAAAGGAATACACAATATTTTTGAAATAAAACAAGGAAATAAATATAAAAAAAAATTTACAAGGGAACAACTGTGTGAATCAAGACACAAAAGTGGAAATAAATTTGAAGGGAATGAGAAGATAGAATATTTAAAAATAAAAAAACATCTCCCAATGACATAATTGTTCTTTTTTTCTTTTTCTTTTTTAAAATTTTAAACTATTGAACTTGAAACAAATCTCACACTCATTTCTTAAACCATGTTTTATCTCTTCAATACGCTAATTTTAATAGTTATAACAAGATAAAATGTTGAAAAAGAGTGATTTTTTACCCACCCAAGACACAACCAATTTTTTTTCTCTCTTTTTTTTTATTTTGTTATCATTTTTTAACACTTCCCAATAAATTTTAAAAAATTACATAAATGAAAGTAAATTACCTAAGACTAGTTGACTGAAAACCTCTCCCCCACACTAAAATGAATGATTACCTCAAGCATATAATAACACATTGAAAATCAATAAAAGGGCACAGAAAAATGAAATTCATTCCCCCACACCTAAATTTCAATAAATAAGGTAATGAAAATCCTTGTAGATGGTGGGTGGGATAAGGTATTGTGTTTGTAATGTGGCTATCAAAGAAAAGGTTTTCATAGGCTCATAGGGGATTTTAAAAGAAGGTTTAATGTAAGGGTAAAGGGAGGCTATTTGGATATTGTGATTGTCATGAGATTCAAGAAATGCATCTATCATATTATTGCACACCAAAGTAGGAAATTCAGCTCGAAGGTACACAAACTCAAGACTCACAATCGGGGGTGAAAACACATAGGTTTTAAATATGGCCATAGGTATCCTTAGCATGAAAGATAATGTTGTTCCTCACGCATGGGGAAAATCATTTTCCAAATCTAAAATTGAGCATTCAAAAAAAATTCGGTCTAACGAAATATTATTTATCCAAAATTGTGATAAAAATAACTTTTTTTGAGATGAAAACATGTCTCTCGACTGCCCAATATGGTTGGACAAAATTTCAGAACTGGATGGTGACTAGGTATGACTCATTTTGTTCTTTTGTTTCTTTTTTTGTTTTTTTAGTGTGTTTAAAACACACATCCACATAAAAGAGAAAGAGAGAAATCAAAAAACATGTTTAATGATAAAAGTGGTAAAAAATGAAAAAAAAGGAAGAATAGGAAAAAGGAAGAGATAGAGAGGGAGAAAGAAAGATGATTAAGAGAGAAAGAGGTAGTTAAATGGAAAGAGGTGCTCTTGGTTAGGATTTGGTGGGTCTCCATCTCCATCCGGTGGTGTTTCAGTTGAAGTTATGGATCTGATGAAAGTCGAGCTAGTTCCTGGGATGTGTGTCCCCTCATGGTGATTCTCTAACCGATGTTTGTTAACTGTGAATGTCCTCTGGGAATATGGGTCTTGGACTTGCACTGTATTAAATGTTAAACTTGAGAAATAATGAAAGGAACTTCCCATCAAAAATTAAAATTACTTGGGTGAAGCCAAAATAGAGATTTGAAGAGTAATACCTTTTCACCTTCATGGAATAACTTTCTCATGATGGGTTTTTCATGGAGTACCTTAGCCTTTTCTTTGTGTAGATTAGAATTCTCATAGGAATCAAGATGAAGATCCTCCAGTTTTGTTAACTGCAATAATATCTCTTCGCTATATTTTTCACAATAAAAAATAAATGTTTTCACGGCCCAAAAGTCCTTATGTTGGATTTCAACTGGTAAATGACACGCTCTACCAAATACTAGACTAAATGGAGACCTCCCAATGGGTGTTTTATAGGAAGTTCTATAATCCCAATGTTCTTCACCAAGTCTCTTATTCTAGTCTTTTCTATTGGGCTTAACAATTCTCTCAAGAACTCTTTTCACTTCTCAATTAGAAATTTCTACCATGCTATTTATTTGGGGTTGACATGTAGTTGATGTTTTATGTACAACTCTATTCTTTTAAAAATATATTCCATGGTTCTAATACAAAAATGGGTTCTTATGTCACTAATCAAGGCATGGTATGTTCCAAATTGGTAGAAGATGTGAGTTTTAAAGAACTCACTAACAGTATGTGAATCATCATTTCTAGTGGGTTTTTCCTCGGCTGACCTAGAAACATAATCAACCACAAAAAACACATATCATAATTCATTGGAAGGGGGAAATGGTCCCATGAAATTGATTCCCCAAACATAAAAGATCTCACAAGAAATTAATGTCTTTTGGGGCATTTTATTTCCCTTTGAAATTGTGCCAAACTTTTGGAAAGTGGGACATGATTGACAGAACTCATGTGAGTTCTTGAAGAATGATGTCCATAAGAATCCAGAGTCTAGGACCTTTCCAGGGGTCCTTTGTGGTCCAATGTGCCCACCTTCGGGATGTGAGTGGTATAATTCTATGATATAATAATATTCTTCTTTATCAACACATCTCTGAATTACCATGTCAATCCCAGTTTTCCAAATTTTATTATCTTCCCAAAAATAATATTTTGAATCACTTTTCAATTTCATTTTTTGTTATTTTGAAAATTATTCAGGCAAAACACCAGAAATTGTGTAATTTATAATTGGGAAAAACCATGGTGACTTTGGAGTGAGTGATGACATGTTATTAGTTAGGAATTGGGGATCAATGAGTTTTGAATGAGAAGAATTATAAATTCCACTAAGGTGATCTACCACTGGGTTTTATTTCCCTATTCTATCATTAATTTCAAGGTCAAAATCTTGGAGCATTAATATCCATCTTATTAGCCTTGGATTGAAATCAGTTTTCTTATGTAAGAAGTTTATAGTAGAATGTTTTGTGAAGATGATGATTTTAGCACCTAAGAGGTAGGGCCAGAATTTATCTAAGGAAAAAACCACTGCTAAAAGTACATTTTCAGTGACATTGTAGTGATATTGAGTTTCATACAACTATTTTGTGGCATAATTTATGACATGAGTAATATTATTAATTCTTTGACCAAGAATAGCCTCAACAGATAAATCAGAAGCATCAAAAATCAACTCAAATGGTAAGGACTACTCTGGAGGTTGGATTATTGGGGAAAATGTAAGCGCATCTTTGATTTCAATGAAGGGTCCCTTGTAATCATTTAATAAATTTAAGGTGACATAATTTTAAAGTAACCAAGTGAGTGGGAAGGAAATACTACTGAATTTAGGGATGAATCAGTGATAGAAAGTAGAATGGATGAGGAATGAACAATTTTCTCAAATAGAAGTGGGTTCAGGAAGTGATTTGATCACTTCAATTTTGGAAGGATTGACTTCAATGCCCTCTTTTGAAACTATGTGCTCTAGAAAAATCCCATTTGCAATCGTAAAGTGACATTTTTTAAAATTTAACATAGGGTTACACTTGGCCCAATTTTGAAGGACTAGAGAGAGAGAATTCGAGAAAGATTCAAATGACTTACCATAAATGGTAATGTCATCCATGAATAATTCTATACGGTGTTCAATGAATTCAGAAAATATACTCATCACACACCTCTTTAATGTTTTAGGAGCATTAAAAAGGCCAAAATGCATTCTCATATATAAAAATGTTTCAAAGGGGAAAGTGAAAGTAGTCTTTTATCGGTCTTGAGGTACGATTTAAAATTGGAAGTATCTTTTGTATCCATAAAGAAAGAAATAGTGTGACTTTATAGCTAATTGTTCTAGTGTCTGATCAAGGAATAGAAGAGGGTAATGATCTGTTCTTGTTTATACATTCAATTTTCTATAGTCTATGCACACATGTCATTTTTTTCTTCACTCAAGTTGTGACTAACTCACCTTTTTCATTTGTGAAACCAATTTTCCCACCCTTCTTAGGTACAAAATGAATTGGAATAACCCATTTACTATCAGAAACTGGGTAGATAATAACATCTTGAAGAATCTTGATGATCTCTTCCCTAACTACCTCAATAATAATTTTATTGGGTCTTTTTTGTGGTTTTCTAATTTGTTTGGATGATTCTTTAAGATGTTTTTGATGCCTGAAAAGGGTGGGGTTGATTCCTAGTATATCATCTAGGGTCCAACAGAAGGCCTTTTTTCCTCTAACACCATAACATGTTTGGACTCCTCATTTTTGGTAAGTGAAGTGGAGATAATGGTAGGATTAGAGTGATCATGGAAAGGTAATGCATATTTTATGTGTTTAGGAAGAGGTTTTAGATCAATCTCATCCTTTATTTTTGGGTTAGATAACTCAGGAATGGAGGTACTAATTTTGGTTGCTTCTGATTCATTTTCCTTAATATTGTCCAATATGGAGCAATAGAGATCATAGTTGATGTGGGATTCAGGAGAGTTTTCATGTTTCTCTAGATTAATGGAGTCTATAAATGATAGGTCCACATTAACTTCTCTATTTTGGACTAGGTCAGTGATGATGTAAAATTCACAATCTCCTTTTTTGTTAGAACATTGAAAACCTGATGGATTGAGGTTAAATTGACTCTCAGAGGTGTCCTCGGAAGCATGGATAGAGAATGCAGAGTGATCCTCAAATGGGTATCGCATGACTTGGAAAATGCTGAACATGAAAAGTTGATCACTAGATTACATGGATAAGATTACGGAATGGACATTAGTAATTGCTCTCAATGTAATTAGGAATTGTATTTCTATAATTAGGGTATATCAAGAAGGGTTTGTCTCACCTTCCATATCAAATACATAGAAATTAATAGGGGAGATAGGATCATTAACACAAATAAGGACATTCTCGATTATACCCTCAGGACTAGTAGTGCTTTGATTGTTTGATTGAATTGAAATACCCATTGTATGTAAGGGACCTAGACCAAGGTTGAAGAAGATGGATTTGGGCATGACATTAATTGAGGATCGTATGTCTATGAGTGAAACATCAATGTTGGAACTTCCAATTTTGAATGGAACTATAAAGGTACCTAGATATTTTTACATTATTTGAATAGACTACTTGGTAGAAACATGTTTAAATTTCCTTAGATTCCTCTTATAATTCTTTAAGAAACCTGGTGTACTTAAGGATTTTTTTATGGCATCTAAGAGGGGAATGTTGACTTCAACCCGTTGACACATGTCAATCATTTTAGTATCGGGATAAAAAATATCCTTGGATTATAAATGGATTGAGGAAAAGGAATTGGTTTCCTAAGTGGAATGGAAGCATGTGAGGGAATGGAATCAGATTCCTTTTTATATATTTTTTTTTCATTTTCCAGGTCAACATTAAAAATGGGGGTTATAGGACTTATCTTGAGGAATAGAAATTTTCATTTCTGATCTAAGTGAAATTTCACTTACATTACTATTAGGGTTGGTTAATGGTTGATCTGGCAATTGGGAAGAATTTTATTGTTGTTGCTGGCTTAGGTGGGATGGAATTTGACCAACATGGGTTTCAATGTTTTTGAGGCTAGAACAGTTGAAAGAGGAAATATCTTCCACTTCACTTTCTGATGGTTTTCTTGAAGAATATTCTTGTCCCAAATTGTGATTTCATTTATTTTAGTTCATGGTAAAGATATTATATTTTTTTATGGAATTATTAAGGCTCACTTGGATAGTGTAATCCATGAGGATCAAGAGGAGGATTGATCCTTTGATGTTGAGGAACGAAAGGGTAAGTTTTCTAGAATTTACCAACACCTTGACCCTATTAGATTTTTTTTTGGGTTTTGAGGAGGGAATTGAGGGGGGTGAGAAAAGGGATTACCTTACCTCAATCCCTAGTTGAATGTAGAAGAGAAGGGCTCATAGTGGGGTTGGTTGAAGTTTTTAATGAACTAACCTGATTGTTGTGGGTTGGGGTTCCTATGATCATATGTTGCATTGAGCTCCATTGGTTCAGATGAATCAGATGGATCCTCTTGAATTTGTGGACATGTGTCAGTTAAATGATATGGGGAGCTACATATTACACATTTCTTGATAGGTCCAGGTAATAGAGATTGTGGAGAAGATGAGGTTGGGGCTTTGGTAGCCACAACAACTTGTCTAACAAGACCTATTAGTTCACTTATCCACTCTGTCATCTTTTTTGGCTCTATAAACTGACTATCTTGGGATTGTTTGACTTGACAATGTTCTCGAGTATAGAATTTTTGTGTTTTTTCAGAAATGTTTCCTATGATATCTCTTGTAGCTACATGAGTTTTATCAATAAGAGAACCACAAATTTCAGCATCAATAAGAGTTCTCTCCATATCCAATAACCCCTAATTGAATTATTGGATCAAGATTTGGTTAGGGATTTGGTGTTTTGGTTAGATTTCAAAAATATTTTTCAACCTCTCCCAACACTCATGGATTAATTAATTGGGGGATTGATAGATACAAATAATTTTCTTTCAGATAGAAGCAGTATGAGAAGTAGGAAATAATTTCTCTATGAAAAGCCGCTTCATGTCATTCCATGAGTTTATGGAACTAGGAGGGAGTTAGTAGACCATGACATGGTGGAGTCAGCTAGGGAAAAGGGTAACGCTTGAAAATTGATTTATTCTCATAAACCCCTTGAGGTTTCATGGTAGAACACACCACTGGGAACTCTTTATGGTTGAGATGTGGATCCTCACCAACTAACCCATCTAAATGAGTTAGAAGATGAATCAAATCAATTTGATTCCAATGTTATCCCTTATGTTTGGATATTAAATACCAAGGGGTTGGTAATTCATATCATGGGAAGAAAGTTATTTAAGGGTTTGTTCTTTAGTATTATCTATATCTAATTCAATTGGTTGGACATGGTTTTGATTATCCCTAATAGTCCTCCTAAGTTGAGGAAGTGTTCGCTCAATTTCAGGGTCAAACAAATCTGAGGGATTATTTGGGAAGCTATATAGAATTCATATAGATTTTGGAAGAAATAGAAACGTGGGTTTTTTTTGTGTTTTTCTACTTATGATATATATGAGAAGGTGTTTTTTATCAATTTTTCAATTTTTTGTTTTTTTACAATAACCAAAAAATAAGAACTACTTAAGGAATCATCCCTGGAAACAGTTCCATTTGAAAGTGTTTCTGATTATCACCTATTGACTGTTCAAGGTTCCAATGCTTTGCTAATGTGAATATCAGCACTCAGGTCAAATCCTTGGTAATGATACTTTTTAATAGTCGATTGTTTTAGTTGATTGTATTTTTATTGGGGGGTTTGTTTGCAGAGCATAATTGAAATGATTGATTGATTAATATTGATTCAAAAATTTGATAAATATTGGGGTGAATTCATAATTAGGTTGTTAAGACTATGATATCCTTGAGCTTTGCTTTATATTGCATTAAATTAACACCCATGTCACAAGTTGATGTTGATTTGAATTCCCAAGTGTTAAGGCACTAATCCAAGACTTAACGTAACTTAGGGTTCTAATCTTAATCATATATTTTAATGTTAGTGTATTTATGGCTCCAATAATCCATGGAAGCAACTCTTTAAACAAATCAATCATTAATCCATGACAAGTTTATTCAAACATACCCAATGTTAATTCAAAGAAAAGTCAATGAGAAAAAGCTCTCAATCACTTAACATAACTAAATTATAACTCACCCCAATGAGATATTTACCCAGCTATTGAAATGATTAGTAATATGGTTTATTATATTAATGATTATTAATTAATAAGAGAAAAATAAAAAGGGATAAGAAAAGAGTGGTGCACCAAACACACACATGAGCGACGAAGAGAAATAAACACAGACTTTCGATTGAATGAGAAAGAAAAATATAAAATAGATTTTTACTGGAGTTAAACTATTTTAAGACCATTACAAATTAGTAATAGTGGTTAGATGATTCAAATATAATATAAAGAAGAAACATTAATTGAAATATAATTACAAACACACAAACACTTATATGATTATAAATAAAGAACAACACAAAAGTAAATTAAAGGAAGAAAGTAGGAATGGTTTCTCAAGTTAATACTTGTGTATGGAAGATCATCATAAGAATTTGTAAAATCCCTGGTCATGCCAAACTATCATATTTTGATCTTAAATTCCAACCCCTTGAATGGAAAAGAGGGGTATGTTTATATAACCCAAGTAGGTGGACTTTTTTTATTCTAAAACTACCACTCCACTTGGATCGACGAGTTGGAAATCCAGATAGCTAAATCACGAAATGTAGTTTTATTCAAAGTTATATATATGAATTTATTATGCCTACTCTGAAAAATTGGCTGCTATTGGACTTAAGGATCCAATGTTATGGCGGTTTTAATAATCAAATATAATCTCTAAATTTCTATTTACACTTTCTCTAAGGATAAAATGTCGATGGTTTTTTTGAATAGGAAGATTCCCCAAAATAAAAATATTTTTTCTAAAAGGTTTTCCAAACATTTCTTATCATTCTCACTAAAAACTCCCAATATTATTTGATGTGTAAATCCAGATAAAATTCATGAATAGTGTCCTAATTGTAATTCTCATCTGGAATGGTGGTTTGGACTTCAAAGCATCAGTTGGGTCATGTGTTTTTGTTGTTCGACCATCAAAATGTTATCCATGATTATTATTTATAATAAAGAAAATATGGTGTAGTTTCATAAAATTTGTGCTTTGGGATATAAACTAAAAACTAAATCATCATGGATGGTTCAGTTTCTTCATAGATTATTTGGGTCTTCTTGTGTGGATCATATGACCCTTTAAATGGATGATTTCACCAAAGATCCATTCTAATGAAATTTTTTAATTGGAATAAGGAACCATGAAGAAAATGAATAGTGTAATTTGGATAAGTATGGTGAGAGTTGTTATGAAAATAGTAAACTGACTCGATTTGATTAATTCAAATAAAGCTCCAAAATTACTTTTAATATTAAAACATGAGTATTTTACACCAATTGTGCACTTTTCATTGAAAATAAGTTATGAGAGTAAATAAAAAGTTTTGAATAAGTGAATAACATCATAATACCCTACCTAAACCTTTCTTCATAACCTGTAGAAGGAAACATATTAAAGGGTAAGCTCAAATTATGAGAAAGGGTGCATATTAGTGATATAAATCAATGGTCATTTGAAAGAACAAGACAATAACAAGGTTATGATATCAGGAAAATAACTTTAAAAGTTCATACACAATCTGTCCTAGATCATAAATTTTATTCACTATATAAAACATTATTATTTCTAAAAACCTTACCTAT
Source organism: Viscum album (assembly GCA_963277665.1). Classification (NCBI taxonomy): domain Eukaryota; kingdom Viridiplantae; phylum Streptophyta; class Magnoliopsida; order Santalales; family Viscaceae; genus Viscum; species Viscum album. Next base: position 392,618,424 of record OY728141.1, on the reverse strand, counting down.
AAGTGTAAGAAATCATCATAAATTAATCATGAACCATAATCTCATGGAATAAAACTATAGAACCATTATAAATATTTAAAACCATTTCATATATAAAGGTAACTAAAAGAACCATAAAACTAGTGGATCATGAATCACAACTTATTTCCCACTGTGGATCAAGATACACTTGTTTCCAAAAGTTGACTAGGATTCTCATGTTTTCTTTTGTGGATCAGGATACACTTGTTTCTTAAAGTTTATTATTATAATTGACTTGTTTTCTAGTATTATATTATGAGATATAATTCTTTACCCAATGCATTAGAGAGAGATAAATGTATCATCCATCATGTAATGAAAATAATACATATGTGTTCTATAAAATCATAAAACATTCATCATATCATAACCCATTAAATGAAATGGGTTTAATAAAAATTTAATCATAACAAAACCAATGAAAATGAAACAGGTTTCATAATGATTTCATTATTACATCAAATCATAACCCATTGAAAATTAAGTGAGTTTCATTATACTTTTATCATTGTATAACCACTATAAGAGAAATAGTTTTCATAGACATCTATTCATTATAAACAAAAAAAATTTAGATAAATAATAAAAATGGAGTCCTGGGATCATATCCTCAATAAAGAAAAAGTAACATCAAAGGATGTAATTTTAGATGGAAAACTATTTTTAAAAGACCATTGGAACATTTATTAGGGAAAATAAATTTCAATTGAAAATCAATATTTAAATCTAAAAAAAACATTTTGGAAATCAAGATCCTTGAAAATAAACTCTTAAACATACATAGGAGGCTTTAAATTATTTTAAATCAATTCTTAAGTTAAATATACTTCTGTATTTAATAAAAAAATTAAAAACATCAAAATACTATTATTTTAAAATAATCTTCTTAAATTTTAAAGGATGCTTAATATAAATTAATGGTCATGCTATAAAATGTTTTCTTTATGTCATGTATGTTAAAATATATATTCCGTTAAAATTTTTTGTAAAAAACAAATGAGAATATATTGGAAACTGACTTGAATGTTCATTTCAAAAATTTTATTAAAAAATGAAATTTGGGTAAAAAATTATTTAATAAATCATATCAAGAATGTCAAAAACATTTTCGAATACATTTTTAGAAAACATGGTCTTAGAAGAAAAAATGGTTTTTGATCGAAGAGAGAAATAAAGATGATTTTTCATAATATCATTCTTTTGAAATCATGAGTTCTTAGAAAAAGAAAAATGAATGAATAACATATATTCTGATGACATAACCATAGGAGAAGTAAATTCATGAGTTTCTTGAGAGATAGATTATAATATTTCATCATTATATGAAAAATCATAAATAATCCTGATAAATGATGAGATTGTAACATAAAAATATTACGACCTTAGTAACATTGAATCACAAACCTCACAATATAATAATATTAAATTAAATTTATAATATCCTGAAATGAAATATATTACTGATATAACATGTCAAAAGGTTGTTGAGTCGGAAATTCTATTTCTTACTTTTCTATTCCTTTTGTTTTGGAAATCCCAAACTCTTTCTTAAAACATATTTACTAACTTTTTATCTCCCAAGTGTTTTTGGTATGTTTTTATATAAAATAATATTTTTTACCATAATTTGAATAAGTTATTAAGTATTTAAATATTAAATTTGTCTGTTTTTATTACACCCATCAGAATGAGTCTATTTCATATGAACATAGAACTCACCTTTATTAGAAATATTGTCATAATTTATGTCTTGTCTTTCATAATAAAAAATTCATAACAATCATAATGATATTGGTGTTGATAAACATCAAACCAACCCTCATTAAGATTTCTATATTAAAAGTTTAAAGGAATTCCATCATAGTAACTTAAAGTTTATAATCACTTCTAGAAGACTTAATTCTAATGTAATGACTAATTTTTACACTATGATGGTGTAATCCAATACATTGGAATTTTAGTTTTTCAAGATATGCATGAGCTATCAAGTTTTAGGTGTCCATTTTATTGTGAAAATATAGAGAAAATATGACCACTGGTAATGAAATATGACCATTGGGAAGATTCTTATAAATAACTTGTCTTTCAAAGAGTTTGGAGCTTAGTGTTAGTAGATTATTGGTTGATCAGTTTTACTCTTAATTTTTCCAATGGTTTTTTGTGTAAATGGATTGTTCCTAGTCTCTTGTAATTAATTTTAGAGTGTCTTCTTAAGGAAACCTTGTTTTTCTCTCATTAATAATTGTTTTTTAATTTCATTATGAATATGATTACTCTAATTATGATCTGGGGATTCCAGGGATAAGAAGGTATAGAATCCGATCATCATATTGATTAAAGACTCATGGGGATAGTCTAATGGAGAATTTGAACCATCAGATCAAGGGATTCCATGGATTGGAATACATAGTCGATGTTTGGATTGAGTTATTTCCTTGTATAAGAAATATAGACATTATTATAAGTATAAAACAAGGGATACCTTTATCTCAGGATAGTGGCTACCTTGATTTTAAAGATAAAAGAGTTTTATTCTTCTAATAATAGTTATATGTTATTTTTTCGTTATGTTTCTATTGTATTTCTTGTTTATTTACATGTATCTATTCTGATATGTTTATATAAAAGAAAGTGAAACATTGTATTCATCTTTATTTACTGATTATTTTATCTTACTTACTCTGATTATGATTTTTATACTTTGATTAATCATATCCTTAGTTACTTAGATCTTTTACATTGATTAAATTGTATTTACTCTAATTAAATTTCTATAACTCTGATATATAGAAATAAATATTGATTATGATAATTTTATAATAAGATTAAGGGATAATTCAGAATATGATAGTTTTAATTAAATAGGTTTCTAAAATTGATTAGTTTAAACACTTTTAAACTAATGTTTTTAAAACCACAATTCACCCCCTCTTGTAAAAGAGCTATCAAGAAAAAATTCATTCAATTCAAATATCAATATAACTCATATTGATATCCAACATTTGTTACTAGAGTAGGGTTCCACTTTTCATATACTTGCTGAGATTTTTATTATTATTGTGTGTTTGTTTACATTTTTTGTTATAAAAAATTTATTTACAAAAATATTATACACTTACATGTATTATATAAATGTATATATTTGTTTTAAAGATGGCCGAAATGAATATCAGATCCCTAGACAATCCAAATCAAAACTAAATTTCTATTTTCGAGGGTGTTGACTATGATTATAGGAGAGATAGGATGAATACTTTTTTTATCACCACAGAAGTTGATAACTTTGTTATGTTAATTGGATATTAAGAAATTAATGATAAATAAGTTACCTCTTTCACACATCAATAAAAACTGGAATTTTATTTGAGCTACAATGTTATAAATACATTATTACACTCATAGATAAGAATTATTTATACCCAAATACCATCTTATTAAGTGGCCAATAGTATATGGAAAATTTGGTAGTAATACATTTTAGAACTTCAGTGGTTTTAGACACTAGAAAATCTATGTTAAGAGTTGATTATCAAGTATTTTACCTATTATTGGGAGAATCAGTTTCTATTATTTATCAAGGATTCATGAAAATTATTAACAATCTACAAGCCATTGGAGAGAAGGTTTTGTATGATGAGATTATTGATGATAAAATCATAAATATCATGCCTAATGAATGGGAGTATAAGACAACTATTGTTTCTGAGACTATAAATCTAAATAATATCACCCTTGAAGATTATATTATAAACCTTATGCAATATGAGGGATGATTAAAAAGAGATGATGTAAAATAGAAAAATAAAAATGGAGGTGTTATTTTCTTCTAGTACAATTCCTATCAAAGCTCAAACTCTTTAAAATGTTGTTAAAACCTTATGAAAGAATAAATTTATTGTTCAATTAAATTCTAATGTTTCTGAACTATATAAAAACGAGTTGTTGAATCTTGAAAGAAGAATTAAGAAGATAGTTAGAAAGAATGATTTCTAGTACAAATTCCAAAAAGGTCAAAAGGATAGAAATGACGTAAAAGATGAAGTAACTTTTTATGAATGGAAGAAATATAGACGTATCCATCAAGATTGTCATCAGATGAAGTCGAAATATAGAAGAAATAGAAATTTAGAATTGAATAATAAGAAACATTTCAAATATAAGGGGAATAATGTTCTGAATGTTTCTAACACATGTAGTGATAATGGAGGTGATTCATTAGAAAATTATTCAGACAATAAATGTTCCAGATAGAGGAACATATGTATATTTTCCAATATACCTAAATAAACTCATTGTTTCATGGATAAGGTAAAAAATAATGAGAACCTTACTAATATGTATCTAAATAAAAAACATCCTAATGATAAGGATTCTAAATATTTGTATTAATAATATTCCCCCCATTGTGTTGAAAATTCATTACCCTCTTATAAAGAAGTTTTTCTATTTTCAAAATATCATGAAAATGAAAATTTGAAAATTTGAAAAAAATAAAATAATGCTAAAGAAAACCAAGATAAGGATGATTAAAAAGAACTATTTTAACAAAAGAAATATCATATATTTTAAAATATCTAGATGAGGCTAATTTTGTAAAAGAAAAAATTTCTAATGATTTAGAAAACAAAAAATCTGATAAAAATGTTTTAGAAACTAAACTCAATTCAAAAACCCATTCTAATGAGGATTAAGATTTGGTTGTAATGATAAAATTTGAAGTTTCAAGTTTGATAATACATTTTTCAAAGATTACCACTCGAAATGAATGTTTTAATAAAATGTATAGACAAATTCTTCTATATGTTAATGGTTATGAAATGGGTTTTACATATAAAAAAATTGTTTTTAGAAACAACTTTTCTATTACAAAAAATTACCCCATCGTACTAAATTTAAAATTAGTATCCATTGGAAAAACATTCTGGATATAAAATTCAGTAACTAGGTTTTCATAAATCCTATTTTTTAAAAGAAATTAAATCTACCAAAAATTAAATCTAATATATTTTTTTACCCAATATTTCCTTTTCTGAAAATATCGAACCCAAGTATGGTTGGGTTCCAAAAGTCTAATGTATTAGTTTTTAGAAAAAAAAAATACTATCAATAAGAATATTTGGTGTATGGATTGGGGATATTCTAGGAATATAATTGGAAACAAATATTTTTTCAAAAATATTTTACAAATGAAAGGTGGAAAAGTTACTTTTGGAAATAATGCTCATGGATATATTGTTGGAATAGGTAACACTTTCCTTCTTATTAAAACCATAATTTCAAATGTTTTGTTTTTGAAGGTCTTAAGAACAACCTTATAAGAATAATCTAGTTATATGATGAAGGTTACCTTGTGAACATTAGTAATGATAAGTGTTTAGCACATGGTTCTAAGGAATAATTTATTCATTGTTCCAATCAGCATGATAATGTTTACTCACTTAATATAGAAGACTTTGGCATCCAAGAATTACCTTGGCTTAGTGAAATGGACGATCAATGTTAGTTATGTAATAGAAGGTTAAGACATTTTAACCTTATAAACTTATCTAAGTTGACTATGAATATATTTTTCAAGGATATACGAAAGAATAGGTTTTATAATTCAAATATTTTTACATTTTTCAATACAGTATGCAATATAAGTCATGTTTTAAATCTATTAGTGAATGATTTAGATTTCATTCATGTAGACTTATTTGGTCCTACCCAAACTTGTAGCATTAGAGGAAAATACTATTTTTATTTATTAATTGATAATTAAAATATATATACAAGGGTTTATTTTCTCCCAAAGATATCTGAAGACTTTCTATATTTCAAAACTTTTGTATCCAAAGTTAAAAATGATAAAAACCTTTCGTTGATAAATATACATAGTTATCATGGTATAAGATTTTTTAAATTCTGATTTTGAAACATTTTGTAATAATAATGGTATATAAGATAACTTATCATCTCCTAGAACCCCTCATTCAAATAGTGATGTTGAATGATGAAATATAATTCTTTAAGAAATAACAGGAACCATGTTTAGTAAATACTCAATTGCTAAATATTTTTGGGATGAAGCGGTTATTATTGCCTATTATACTGTAAATATAGTTTTAGTTATACCTTTTTATAATAAAACTCCTTATGAGTTGAGGACTAGTATAAAACCAAATGATTCTTACTTCAGAATTTTTGGTTGAAAAGTATTTATACTGAAGAAAATAGATAACTTATAAAAAATTTCTCCCAAATCTGATGAAGGTATATTTTTAGGTTATTCCAATACTTTTATGTCTTATAATCTTTTTAATAAAAATTATTTTACTATTGATTTTATAATAGATGTTAAATTTTGAGAAACTAACCCTTTTATTTTTTAAAAAACCTAAACCTACATCCTACTTGGATGTTATTTCAAAAATAGATTTTTAACATCTGTTATAAATTTCTTCTCATAAGTATGTAACTTAAGAAATTATTTCTAAATTCATTCCTCAGGAATATTTTCTACCTTATATTGAAAAACAAAACTTTCAAAACCCCTTAAGTCAATTGTTTCTTAGGAATCACCCTAGTGATATTATCCTTGGTCATGTAGATAAACTAGTTTAGACTAGAAGATTATTAAGGAATAAAATATAACGTTAATATTTCCTTTCCCTATGTGAATCTATGTATCCTTAGGAGGATTTATGTGATAAGTATTGGGTTAAGATTATGTAAGATGAGATAAATGAGTTTGAATGGAAAAGATTATGGACATTGGTTGAACAACCCAAAGAAGCCTATATAGTTGGAGTAAAATGGGTTTTTAGAAAAAAATGTGTTTAAAATGTAATTTTTATTATAAATACATCTAGAATTGTTGATAAGGATTATAACCAACAAGAAGGAATAGAGTGTCAAGAAACCTATACACCAGTAGCTATACTTTAATTTATTCATATTCTATTTTCATTTATAGAATTATATAATTTAAAACTTTTTAAAATTGATTTTAATTGGGATTTTTCTAATTTATATGTTTAATATGATTTTTATGTAGAAAAAGCCCTTAATTTTGAAAATAAAAAATATCCTGAATATTTTTTTAAACATACCAAAAATTTATATGGAATTAAACGATATCCTAGAGACTTTTGTGATAGGTTAACATGGTTTTTTTTGCCAAAAAAATTTATGGGGGCTACGAATCCAATTTTTTTATAAAATATGTAAATAAAATTAGTATGATTGTTCAAATTTATGTCAATGAAATTATAATCAAATAAAATAAAAAATATTTAACAGATTCCTTTTCTAATCTTATAAAATCTAATTTTTAGATGGGTATAATGGGTGAGTTATAATATTTTCATGGTTTTATGATCTCACAAAAACCAGAATGAACTTTTACATCTCAATGCATGTATATTATATATCTTCTTAATAAGTTTGGATATGAAAATAATAAAAGTATTTTTACTCTAATTATTAACTCAAATACACTTGATATTAATGAGGATGGGAAACTATTTGATCAAATGACTTTTAGAGGTATGATAGGATGTTAACTTTAATTAACTACTAGTTGTCCAAATATAATATTTTCCATATTATTATTTGCAAGATACCAAGGAAATCCAAAATAATCCTACATAAAAGAATTTAAATGAATTTTTAGTTATCTAAATGGAACTATAGATTTATAACATTTATATTCTTCTAGAAATTTTTTGAATGAATGTTTTTTTGGATGATAACTTTAGTGTTTATAGAATGGATAGAAAACGAACATATGGAGCTTGGTATTTCATAAGAGATTCACTAGTTTATTTTTCTTGTAATAAATAAAAAACAATAGAACACTCCACTTATGAAGGAAAATAGTTATAATCTGGAAGTTTTTGTGCCAAATTGTTTTGGATTTAACACAAACTAATAAACTATGGATTTAGTTTTACGAAAACTAATATATTATGTGATAACGCTAGTTACATTACGTTAAGTAAAAACCAGGCACATATATCACATGATAAACACATATATATATAATACACCACATACTTAGGGATCACACAACTAATGGCGATATCATTTTACAATTCATCATAATGGAAGATCAATTATCTAATATCTTTACAAAGCCACTTCCTTCCTATAGGTATGAATGCATTAAATAGAAGCTAAGAAAGATTAATATAAAGAAATAATTCATATAAACTTTATTTTTACTCATCTATTTACATTAAGAAACTCATTTTTATAGGGGTTATATATGTTTATTTCTCTTCCAAAAAAATTCTTTCAAATTGTTTAGATTTCTTAAAAAAACTTTATGAGTTCTTGGACTATGAAAAATTTACAAACTTTTTGAGATTTAGTCTTGGATAAAATGTTTTTGTATTTGAAATATATTATATATTTTTCTAATATATATTTTTTCTAAATGAAAACATCATAATTATTATTATTTAAAAAAAAATATTACATTTTCTATTTTAAAACATTGTTTTTTTAAATATTTCCTAGACAAAACTATCACAGTCACTATAGTTTGCAAAAATAAGAAGAACTTGGTAATAATACCAATACACATTCCAATTTGAAAAAATATTATTATACTCTCTTGATTTTTTCACTATATCATTATGTTTTTTATGTTAAATTTTTTTATTCTTTCAGTTTTTCAAATTTTTTTGTTTTTTATTTAAAACAAATTCGTAATAGTTTTTAAATCGCATTCACTGTCAATATGAAAAAAATATATAAAACCTCAAGAGTTGAATATTTTAAAAAAATTAGTGGGGTGAATCTCAACATTCATATACGATTTGATTAAATATCAACCAAGGATTTAAGTATTTAATTTGAACTAACATATGAGTACTTATAAAAGAAGTTCCACCCCATGTGTCCCACATCAATTATCTCAGATTTTGTCCTAACATACTGTACCTTTAAAAGGCTCGATTATGATAAGTTTACTTTATGAATGATTCATTTTCTTAACCTTTGAATATAATGTAATATAGTAAATATTTCAAGACATGGTTAATATTTAGAGAAGGGTTAGTTAAAATATATTCTTATGTAAAAAATTTGATTATACTATTATGAAGATCCTATAAATTCGAGGTTGGGAATCAGTCAGTATAGAAAATACAAAAAATGATTTGGATTTGATTTATCCAGATCTTGTTCGAGATTTATATTCATTTGTAATGTTTTTCAAGGATTATGGGAAAACAATTTCTTTTTTGATATATAGAAAACGATATATGATGCTCTATAAAAAAGATTAAAGAAAAACATGAATTTCACCAGAAGGAGAAGCTTATTTACCATTACATAAGATTCATGATGAACATTGATATTTTGATAGGGTAATGACATAAGTATACTTATTTTACCATTACAAAAAAAATTTAAAGGTTATATATCTGGATCTGGATAATAGGGATATCTCTCAATGGATGCAAGGATTTCTAAGACCAAATAAAGGAGACTGAGACACAATGTAAGTCTCATATATTTCCGAATTGGAATTTCTCATCAACAAAAGAAAGATATATCATTTCAGATTCATATTTCATAAAATCAAAAATTTAAATACCATTTCTATAAAATATCCAATAATCATGTTTCTAACATTGATTAGAAAACTGATGGTTAAAATCAAGATGTTTTTAAATATTGTGGTTAAATCAAATCCTATGAGGTAGAAATTTTTGTTTATTGGTGATGTTACGGTGAAAGGGATGATGTTTTTTTTATGATAAATCTAAATATTTTGTTGAAAAACTTAAAAGGTGTTCTTAATAAGTTGAACCATGAAGGAAATATGAGAAAGTTGTTATAGAAGAAGTGCTATAGGATGAAAATAAGAAAGATAATGAATATGATGAGGAAGATGATGAAAATAAAGATAATTTTGTAGTATATAAACATAAAGAGGAAGTTAAAAAATGAGAAAATCCAGTTTGAAACATTATCAAATGATTCATCATCAGATATAACCTCCAGATTCAATGAATAAGATCAGAATTAAAAGTCAAAAAAATAATCATTTTAAGGAGAGTAAAAATCATCATCCAGGAAAGAAAGTGATCTAATTTGAATGACAAAAGTTAGTGATAAATTTGAAGCTGATAAGGATGCAAAGATCCTTGGATTATCTGATGATAAGGAAGTTTAGAAGAGGGTTTCTAATCTATTGTAAAAATCAGTTTCATATTATGATAAAGTAAAGTAAAAGAAATGTAAATCAAAACCAGTCATTACCAACTACATAAAATTTAGTGGTATGAATCAAATTCATTTAACAACATAACTTCTAAAGGAGTTGATTACATCATTCAAGATGTAAAGTGACATAAAGGGATAATTATTTATTTTACCAAACTAAAATTAAGAGGGAAAATGATTCAAGAAAATCTTGATCAGAAATCAGAATCATTGAATATATTAACAGAAAGGGTAATTTGGAATGAGGAAAACATAAGAGTTGTATGAGAAGGTTCTCAAGTGAAAAAAGGCATGAAATAAGGTTATAAAATGGTCCCATCAAATTTATTTTTATATCAAACTATATGATGATAATTTTCAAGATGCGAATACGTTAATGTTAAATTCCATTGATTCATATAATCATTTCAAGGATGTCTATCAGACTGGTTTAATGTTTATAATCATATTCAAGACACTAATTTCTAATGTAAGGAATATATTTTACAGTGTGACTGTTAAATTCAATACGATGTCAGACATTCAATTATTCCAAATATGTATGAGCTGTCAATTTTTAGGTTATAATACTTTGTAAAAAAAATCAGAGAAGAATGACTATTTTTAAGAAAATATGACCTCTGGGAAGATTCCTATAAATACCTAGTCATTCAAATAGTTTGGAGGTTGTTATTAGCATAATTTCTCATTTATCATTTTCACTCTTGATTTTTCTAATTCTTATATATCTTAAACTTCTTGTTATTATTTTTTTATAATTATTTATAAATATTATTATTAAGGAATACTTGTGATTTTGTCTCATTAATAATTGTTTTCTAATATCATTAATTGTTTGATTATTGTAATTATAATCAAGATCTTGAAGGGATAAGAAGACATAGAATCAAATCATCATACTGATCGAGGGATAATAGAGATGGTGAGATAGATAATTTTATCCATCATATTGAGGACATACATGGATAAAAAGAGAGATCTAATCTTCATATCAAGTGCTTTCCTTGCTGAATAAAGAAATATTTTCTTATAAGTATAAAACAAGGGATACCATTAGCCAAGGTTATTGGTTACCTTACTCTTATGGATAAAAGAGATGCATTATTATAATAGTAGTTATAATTAATTTTTATATTACTTTTATATTATATTTATTATTAATTTAAAAGTATCTACTTCTTTACATTTATATAAAATATTGTGGAACATTATGTCTGTATGTCTTTACTGATTTTTTTATCATAATTACACTGATTGTGATTTTCAAACACTCATTAATCAGATATGTAGTGACTCTGATCATTTACATTGATTAAATAATTCTTAATATAATTAAAATTATATAAATATGATATATTAAAATAAATATTGATTATAAGACATTGTAAATCATATAATGTTCCAAGTATGAATCTAGTAGTTTTACTTAAAGAGGTTTCATAATTTTTTAGTTTAACCCTTTTAAAACTAAAGTTTTTAAAATTAAAATCCACCCCCTCTTGTAATAGGGCCATGAATAACATATTATTTCGATCCATATATAAATATAACTCATATTGATATCAAAAAAAGGGAATTATATATGAATTATTGAACAAGATAGGTGTATAACATAACTTAGGTCCCTAATAAGGAAATTTGAGACAAAAATCCCTTATCAATTTGGTAACTTTTGAACCGTAAACCCAATAAAAGAGATATCATAAAATGGTAATATAAATACCCATAATTTTTAGTATAATCGTCATAAAATAAATATATAGGTAGTATATACACCACATAAAATAAATTTGTGGTGAATATGGCATGTGTCTCATGAAAGTAAAATGTGAGATGGAAATCCCTTACTAAAAGTATGGACTTCCTTCATGAAAATTCTCACCTCATATATACAATATAAATTTAATTATAAATATATTAAAGAATCATAATTATACATATCATAATATATATTATTTAATTATGAAGTTTTATTAACTGTTTATTAATAATTCCATGTTAAAGTCATGTTTTGGGTAATAGGTGCTTTGTTTTCCATGTGTGTTTTGATTTTGTATTTTTCTCATATTAATTTGATCATGTTTCCATTATATAAAGATAGATAAACATGATATTAATATATTATATATTTATTATATATGTTTTTTTATTATTCCATAAAATTTAGAGATAGAAAATGAAATATAATATTCCTGGAGTCAGTAGGTCGTACGTATGCGAGAATGATGTTTCCATTTTATCGATGAATAAATAAGGTAAATAATATCATACCATTATCAAATATTTTTTATTTCATATATATCACATGTTTTTATTTAAAAATATCCTTATTACCTTTTATGTAAGTCATATTGGAAAAATGAATAACATCACTTCGTGAGACAATGGTTTGTCGTGAAAACAAACAATGTCATAGTATTCCCAAAAAATGGAATGAAATTAGGAATATATGATATAATCACTATAAAATAATTATAATTTCATAAATATAATATATAAAAAAATTAATATGTCATTATATCTAGCCATGCTAGGGGTGATGGAAAACGAATAACATCATCCCACGTGGTGGTAGTCTTCAATACACAAGAATGATGATTTCATAACCCATTTGATAGTAGGGGAGAATAATTTAGATTAATATGATAACATAATAACTTTTAATTATATGTGATATATTTTTTAAATTTTTATTTAATGAGTCAAATGAAGAAATTAAATAAAACACTTTGTTAGGGATCTTACCTCTTCTTTAGAACACTTCTTTTTTTCTTTCAGTAAAAGGATTCATAGGTTCACTTTTAGACAAAAAAAATTATTATAGAATTATAGTAGGGAATTAAGGATGATAATTGGGTAGTTATTTTTAACCAATTAGTTTGGTAACTGTGAAGAGGGGAAGATAGGGTGTGGCCTTTTATAAGTGAGGTGAGTTGAACAGTTGTAATTTTTGAAAAGCAAAAGGTGTACACATGTATTGCACATGCCAAAAATGATCCAAAATAACCCATTATCACACCTTATAGGTTATAAGGTATAAATATTTCCATAAAATTATTTTTTTACATTTTTTTGATCATTTTACACCTTATCATTTATGTTCTAGTCCCTGTAAATGCATTTTCAACTTAACGGTAATAAATATTTTTTATCGTTATTACTATTCATTATGGTCAAAAATTAAGTTTACCATATTATATGAATTAAATTATATTAATTAAAAATATGTAATTAATTTTTCAAATATCATTCGTATAAGTCAAAAATGTTAATTTAAAATTAGTCTTCTAGAAGCAGCGAGAAAGCGTTTTTTCAAAGAGAAAATGTTCAAAAGTATAAAAAGTTTTTATATCAAACATAAATATTAAATTTATTAAAATTAAATAATTTTGATTAATTTAAATATAATAAACTAATTTTATCTTCAAAATAATATGAAATCATTCTTTATAGTTCAATTTTTTTAAAAAAATGAAAATTCTTAAAAACCCATTATTTTTCACTATTTATTGAAAAATATATATTTTCATAGTGATGTTAAAAAATTATTCCAAATATAATTTTGACATTATTACTTATAAAATTCTTTTTATTTTTTAAAATTAATTTTTTTAAATGTGTATAAAATAAATTTTAAAAAATTGCGAAAGTAAATGGAACTTCTTTTCAGAAAAATACAGTTTTTAGTGGAAAAAAGGAATAATTCTTATCTCTTGTCTAAAAAACACATAAAATGAATGTTAAAATTTTTAATAAAAATATAACATATAAATTTCATTAAAATCATTCAAAAAAATTTATTTATCTAAATTATTGATGTAAATCACAATTGTGTGCATAAATATAGATTCCCATAAGAATATTTCCAGTATATTAAAAAAATACTTTATTCTCATTTTAAATTTATTGCCCATAAAAGAGTTTATTTTATATATATGTTTAGACTATATATTTTTATTTTATAGTTAATACTATTCAAAAACTCTATTCCAACAACTAGGTCATAACTATCATATTAAATAATAAAATTTAAATAGTACGTCACGTTTCATTTAAACTTAGCGTTATGTATAACGCAAGTCGAACTCAATGTTGCTCATAATGAAAGATAAACTCAGTTTCTATGTAATTAAATATATCAAAAAGATGAAATTTTTTTGAAAGGAAAATGTTTCACAAAATCATGCGTTGTTACATTCTACCCCAATAAAATTAATTTCTCCCTCGAAGTTCCTCACTTTGGTACAAAAAACTAATGATATATTCTACATCATTCTATCCTTACTTTCCAAAATAACTGCCTTAAACTTATGGTTTCCTAAAAAAAACATTGACCGGGTAAATGGTCTTATTTCATAGAACATTCACTATTTGATCTAGAATCTCTTCTTGTTGTTTCTCATAAGAAATATCATATTCCAGTGGTACAAACTCCAAGTTTAATTACTATTATAGATCAGGTATATACATTCTTAGAAGAGATACAAGGAACACATTGTGATTCTTGGTGAAGTTTATTAAAAATACCAAATTTATTTTCAACCATCCAGATATTATCATGAATTTCAAAGGGACTGATAAACCAAGGGATTAGATTTCCTTTGTTTGATAAGAAAATTTTCAACCATTAGTTCTGATTCAAAAAATTTCTACTTCATATCTTACTCAAAGAGATAAATATGATTTTTTATACCTAAAGAACTAATTTATTGCAAGATCCATAATATGATGATAAGTCATTCCTTATATAACTAGTTATAACAAAATGGTCTTCACTAGTTATCCAATATGAATAAATTCTTATATAGATATGTAACACATTAATCTCTAAAACCTCATCCAAATTTCATATTAAACTATTTAATAAATGCTTAACCTTATTACCCTTCCAACAGATTAAAATCCACAACAATAGAAAGAAGTTCGCAATATTTATAAAATTTTCTTATCATGAATCCAACAAATCACATGAAGTATCTCTTAATTGTCTCATACCAAACATGTGAATATATCAATCATGTATTATCTCAAAAAAAGGTAATAACCTAAATTATCTAAAAACCTTTTTAAAAACATACATTCTTCCTTGTTCCTTAAATAAATCAAATTTTGTTTGATAAATTCCATAAATCCAAATATTATGTAAACTCGAACAAGGATATCATAAACTACATAGTATAAAAATCATTTAACATTTATAATGTAATTATTTATATTCAAATTTCCTTATTTACATCAATATTTTCTTTGTCCAAATATCATTATCTAATATTTAGAATCATATTAAGGGTTATCTTTCTATTAATCATGTGTTTGTCATGAAATATCACCGTACCATTAATCAATTTCATAGGTTATTTTCAGCATTCATCATATTCTTGAAAATACATAATGAAAAACATATATTGAACAATCCTTATATATTTCATAATTCTTCAATTTTAATTCATAAACAACTCAATCATATCAAATTTATGCTTAAACCATTTACTATGTTTCACTATATCATTGTTTAATATATCTTTCCGTACATTTTTTCATTTTTAGTCTTGTCATCATCAAAAAAATCATTCTTATACCACATTGCCGATATACTTCATGAGAATTCCCCCAAGGGAATTGATTTTTATAATTACCAAAATTTATATATTTATAATATTCATCTATTGATGATAAATTAGGGGAACCATTATTATGATCCTTTTCATTTACTAAAATTTTCATTTACCTTGGGAAATCACATTCTCAGTGTCCTTATTATCCACACAAAAATACATCTTCTTATTCCTTTGAGACATTCCCTAGAGTGATTCTTCCCATATACTTAACATATCAAAAACTAATTCATCTTTCCTTGATGGTGTCCACCACCAAAACTCTTAATGAACTACATCCTTCTCTTCATTAGTGGGTATCAAAGTTGTTTAGGGTGATATTTTTTAGACATATATTTTGATAATTGATTATTCATAATCAAAATAGTAACTCCCCGACCCCAGTTACCCAGAGTCGGTTCATTATTACATAACATTGTCATGATACAAGGAATAATGTCCTGAAAGACTAATCAGTTTACTAGCCTTGGAAGTACTAGATACATTCATAAGTTTTACATTACATCATGAAATAAAAACATCAAAAACATTATGTCCACTTTTTAACACACTTATATACTTATAAAATCTTTGAGGTTGACCATAAAATACTTTTTCACATCTTGGGAAAAAATAAAACATAGAAAGGGGTGAGCTCAGATGATCAACAAGGATAACAATATGGCGTAAACATTCATAAATAACCATAAAAGTTTATGAAAATGTATAAGACAAAAAAATACTTTTAAACATAAAATTCAGCATAATATTGAAAAGATAAAATAAAATAATTTCATTTACCTATTGAAATTGATATTCTACTTGTAGAATAATCACATGTAATATCAATAGCCACTTTCATAATGATAGAATGCATAATGCCAGATGTCATAACCACATAGTCAAGGCCTTGTGCCAATACTATAAATAAGAAACTATCAATGCCTTTTTTCAAGACACTAATTTAACTCATGCTACCTACCAATGCATTGAGGAGCTCTAGCGGGCTCCACCCATCACTTACTAAGTCCAATTCATTCCTCATATGAAAATGTTTAAACATAACATAAACATTTGTATTAAAACTAACATACGAAATGTAAATACTTTATCCATAATCTCTTAATGGTGTAAAATTAACACATCAATAGTCCAACATATCAAAAAACCATCAATACAATATATAAGTTTTGTATCATAATAAATCAACTTCAAACTATCTTAAAATCCATCAAAGGATGTTGACATAGATGAAATCAAAACTTTTTTAGAGAAATATCTCTTTCTATTTTGAAATAATTTAAAATTCATATAATTATAAAAGAAAACATTTATTTTAAAAATATTTTCATAAGCTTTTATGGGAAGCTTTGACGATTTTATAACGGCAAAAAATAGCCGCACCCACTGTATAAGTTAAAAAAAGACATTCTTACCTTAATTTTGTCAAAATGGTCATAAAGTACCTTGTTTGAAAAATGATGGAAAGATTCCTTTCAAAACATATATGGTAAAATTAGGGTATAAATGACTTTAAAACATATTCTAGTAAATAGTAAAAAAATTGAATTATATTTTTAAGAAAACACAGATGTGGATGATAAAGAGGTCCCAGAAGATACTTATGTATTAACAACCTCAGATAAGTAAAAGAGATTGTAGAATTAAACCCTACCTTTTACCTTTCATTAGTCGATGGTTTGTTAATATTCTATATAATAGTTAAAACATTGTTATTAAATTATAAAATAATCATACACATAAATACGATATCATATATTAACTTATAATATTTCTTTGTTAATAATATTTTAGTAGTACCATTGTTTTGGGTGTTAACTGATTCATTTTACATTATATTCTTGGTTAGATAAACCATTTTTTGTTATGGATATGATAAATTTGATTCATATAAATAATTATATTATGTTCATAAAAATTGATTTTAATCACAAAATTAAAATTTTTCTTGAATGATTACGATGGGGAATAAATCTTATCTTGTTCATGGATACGGTAATCTGTACATAAGCAAGAGCGACAATATGATTATATTGATGGTAAAATCGTATGTAATTAGATGTTATATCATATATATATATATATATAATAATTAAAATGTTATATTAATTATTTACATCAATTATAATCATTATTATACCTAGCCTAAATAATTATGTGTTTGAATAACAAACTACACCACGACGTGGAGACGGTAAGCCGTACGTACGCACGTATGGTGACATTGTCATTTATAGGATGGATAGAATAAAGAATATTATTTTACCATATTTATAATAACATCACAGTATTTAGAAGGTACTGGAGTTATTATTTTGGTATGTAATCAATGAAAAAGGAAGTGGAAGAAGAAAAGAACTTGAAAGAGGTTGGTGAAATTATTACCTCTTTTTCAGGTGTTTCCTTTTGAGTTGATCCAAAGGGCCCCTTATGTTTAATTTATGATCAAAGTAAGGCCTCTAGGTCGAAGATAGGATAGTTTAGAGGATATTTGGGAAGGGTTTGGCTGATCCAAATGGCTTTTGAGGTGTGAATTTAAGAGAAAGGTAAGTACCATTTTATAAGATAGGTAAGGATTACTTTAGGAAAAGCTTGAAATGTTATTTTATAATAAAATAATTTTCGGTTTCTAATGACTCCAAAATGAATTATTTCGAGGTAAAGGTGGGTATGGGTCAAAAACCTCTCAATGAATAGGTTTTAGATAGGTTTAGGTCACTATATTAACCTTATCTTTTAGATTTAATTCTTTGTTAAATAGTTTGACATTTACCATGTCTCTTTGTATTTTTATATTATATGGTTAATAAACTTACTATAACAAGACTAGAGAACCCCAAGTGGTTCATTATTAATATATATATCCTTATGTAAGTCCTTTTTCTAAACCTCATATTTTTAGAAATATGAAATCAATTAATAATATCGTATTTGTTTTAAAAACTCAATTATATCAATTTGGACACTATTTAGTATTTGGTTTTTGTGAAAAACATAACAGCATGATTACTTTGAAAAAAAGTTTTTAATCAACCCTAACATGTTATATTAACCAATAAAATTAGTGGAATTCAACAAAAGTCTCAAATTACATTTATTTGGATATTTATAATATCAAATATTTTAATATTTCATTAATAAGGTAATTACTGCATCATCATTGTGCCATAAATAAATTAAATGATATAATGTTTAAAAATTATAAATAAAATACCATTATGTATGAAATATTTTTATATTTTTAATGAGTATTTATAGTTGAATTTATCTTATGTATAACCTTATATTAAAAATGGTTTAGTTATTAAAATTTGAATTTAACACTTTTATCGCTTTTTCAAATAAAATAATAATAAATGTCCTAATCTAATAAAAGTGGACCAAAAGGATCGCATTTTTTTGCTAAGATTTTTTGGGTCGAATTACACTTATCCAGTAGAACTACGACATGTGTAGGGTAATTATAATATCATTTTCACCCTCAACTCCCCTATTTACTTTTAACCGTGGTAAATAAAAGCCAAAAGTTACTGTTCACTGATAATTAATTTCATTTTATTGTACCACATTTTACATACAGATTTCAACCGTATCTCTCAAATTTTTTACATTAAACTCTTAGAAGTAGAAAAATTATGTTTTATGCAAATTTGTAAATGCTCTTAGAAGGTGGGTGAAAGATGATAAAAAGTTCAATAAAATTTTATATATTTAAACATAGTATAAAATGACTCCAATGAATTACATTGAACATATATAGGTATTATGTATCTATTTTTACCAAAAATAAATTAAAATAAAATTATTAATTACTTAAATAAAATGTTGGTTTTAAACAATAACGTAGTGTTTTTCACTATTCATAAAAAATTTAGAGTTTTTCGAAAAATATCAAAAATTTCACCCTAAGATAATTTTGATATTCTGAATCCAAAAATGAAGTCGATTTTGAAAAATAAAATTTTAAAAATTTTAAAAATTTGGTATTACTATTCATAATAGCTAGTTTGATTGGTTGTGGTGTGTTAAAACTGCATGTTGCGTACAACGCAAGTTACTACATTATTCAAAGGGAAACGTACCATTGGAGCTTGGGGTGTTATATTCTCCCCTCCTTAAACTAATTTCATCCTAGAAATTTCTATAAAAATATTGCACAAAATGATTTTGGTGTTTATTCATCATAAGTTCCTTGGGTTCCCACGTTGCCTCATCTATCTTATAGTTTCTATATAGAACTTTTACCAGACGAGTCGCCGGTTTCTTAGTACTTGTTCTCTGGTATCATAAATTTTGACAGGATCTTAATAATAAAAAAATGCAGTTCTAGTTCAATTTCCTCATAGGTGAGTACATGAATTGGGTCAGGCATGTATTTTCTCAATAGTGATACATGGAACACATCATTATCTTCAGAGATACTTAGAGTCATTTCCAAACGATAAGCTACAGCTCCAATTCGTTCTAGAATTTCAACAGGTCTGAGGTACCTGGGACTCAATTTACCCTTCATACCAATTCATATAACACTCTTCTATGGAGATACTTTCAATAAAATATGATCTCTTAATTGAAATTCCAAATCCTTCCTTTGATTATCGACATAGCTCTTTTTCCTAATTTGGGATGCTTTGATGTGGGTTTGGATAATCTTCCACTACTGTAAATTTGGGCTATAGCCACGATTTAAAACCTTGGCTATAGGTCCTCAAACCGTGGCTATAGGTAATAGCCACGGTTTGAGAAACTGTGGCTCAGTTTGATGTGGAAATAGGCCTAGACTTATAGCCACTATTTGGAACCGTGGCTATATGCCTAGATCCACGGTTTAAACCGTGGTAATATCTCTATAGACACCGTTTAGAACTATGGAAATACTAGAGGAGGGACACAATTTATTGCAACGTTTAGAAACCATGGAATTAGACCTATAACCACAATAAGAAATTGTGGCAATAGACATATAGTCACGGTCAGAAACCGTGGCTATACGGTCTGAAAAACCACAAAACACTAGCCCCTCACCCACCTACACAGCCCCCCCATAGTATCCCACCCCCTGAAGACTCGTCCCTCTTGGAAACTGAACAACCCCACCATACATAACCCCCCCCCCCAGAAAGACCCTAGACACCTCCCCCCATACCCTGGACACCACCCCAAATAAACCCAGGACACCCCCCGGATAGACCCCAGACCCCCCCCCCCCCAAGATAGACCTTGGAACCCCCCAGACACCCCACCAGACTCTGGACAGATCCCCCTGGATAGCCCAGACCTCCACTCCCCTGGAAATCCACCCCCCCCCCCCCCCCACCCTCTTGGATGAACCCTTGAACCCCCCCCCCCCCCCCTCACACACACACACCCAGAACCTGGACACCCCCCCCCTCACCCCCCACACCCTGGATAGATCCCCCTGGACAGCCTAGACCTCTACTCCCTTGGACAGCCACCAACCTCCTGGACAGACCCTAGAACCCCCCCCCCCCCCCACACCCCAGAACCTGGACACCCCCAAGACCTACCCCCCCCCCCCCCCACCCGTTTCCCCTCCCCCCTACCCCTGCCAGCCCCCACTTGCACCCCCTCTAGCATTTTCCCCCTGCCCCCTGCCAGTCCCCTCCAAATTAAATTATACATGAAATCTACTCACATACTAATAATAAAAATATATATATATATAAAAACACATAACTGCACTTACATGAGTCTCCCTATAAGACAAACTATCAAATAACTTTAGAACCATCTCAAAAGTACCTACACCACAAGGTAAAACATAGTAGTTCTCATCCCCTAAAATTATGGGAAAAAACATATTATAATATTCACAAATAATATAACTCAATGAACACGAATAGTGCACCCCCCCTCTTTTGGACCCCCTGGACAGCAGCCCCCCTGCTGGAGCCCCCTGTACAGAAGCACCCTCTGCTGGAACCCCCTTTCACCACCCCTCCAACACTACTGGACACCCCCTGCACATAAGACACCACCCCCCCCCCCCCCCACACACACACACATACCTTGCACACACACCCTTACACCCCCTTACACAACCCTTACCACCCCCTGCTAGACCCCCCTAAACAGCAGCCCCATCCCCCCTGGACAGGATCCCCCCTGTTGGACCCCCTGGACAGCCCCCTGCTAGAAAGCATCCCCCCCCAACACACACATCCCTTTCAAATATCTGGGAGCATCCCATGCACTATCATCATTTTAAAAATAAAATCTCACATGAGTAGGGAAGAAAGAAATCCATGATGCCCAAGGCTACTTCAAAATCCATAAGTGGATGCATGAAGAGTCCATCCACACATGGAGCTAAATTAGAATGGAAAAAATGATTGAGAAAATTTTTTCAACCCCACATCTCACATTGATGATCAACGAAATCCACCTTAATCCCTAATTATTTTTAATTTTTGTGTTATTAGTGTTCCATACAATGCATGGAATTGAAGGTGAAACTAGTTCTGAAGAGGAGAGAAAATGAAGGGAAGTGAGCTGAAATAACTATTCCAGATCTGAAAAAAAAAAGTCACCATCTTTGTATGATTTACCAAATGGTATTCCAAAGAACATCAGAAGGAAAGATCTGCCTTGATGGAGTGAAGATAGTGTATCTCCTCGATGGGGAGATGTGTAGAGAAGACCCTTGATAAGCTGTCAGACTTATTTATTCCATGAAAATCTAGAATTTCTGGAATGTGCTTGAAAAAATCATTGATGAGGTATGAATTTCTCTCATCCCTGTTAATATCTAAATAAATACTGATATTATGGGGGAGAAATTGAATTAATCAATGAAAAAAAGTTGATTAAATTTGATATCTCAAGGATGATTTCTAAAACCTGCTACATGTACTTGAATGTTTTCAATATGTGTATTGAGATGAGTGCAAGATCTCAGGTTGTAATTCCAAAAGGAATGAAGATAACAATTGGCATTATTTGGTTTCAACTTGATTACATCTGAAAAGTCCCTAAATGAGTCATGGGAATTAGAATCAGTTGGTATCATGTTCACACCCCTTCCCCCCCTGCACACTCCACCCCTGCCCCCCGTGCACACACCCCCTGCCCCCCTGCACACCTCACCCATGCCCCTTGCACACCCCACCCCTTCCCTCCTGCACATCGTCGTATGATTTATCAAATGTTATTACAAAGAACATTAGAAGGAATTATCTACCTTTATATAGTGAAGATAGTGTGTCTCCTCGATGGGGAGATGAGTTGAGAAGACTCTTGAGAAGATTCCAGACTTATTTATTCCATGAATATCTAGAATTTCTGGACAGTGCTTGAAAAAATCATTGATGAGGTATGCATTTATCTCATCCCTATTAATGGCTAAATAAAGCCTGATATTAAGTGGGAGAAATT
Organism: Viscum album; assembly: GCA_963277665.1. Lineage (NCBI taxonomy): Eukaryota > Viridiplantae > Streptophyta > Magnoliopsida > Santalales > Viscaceae > Viscum > Viscum album. The sequence continues at coordinate 392,595,175 of OY728141.1, read as the reverse complement.
GAATTAATCAGTGACAATAAGTTGAGGAACTTTTAAATCTCACGGATGATTTATAAAACCTACTACATGTACTTGAATGTTTTGAACATGTGTATTGAGATGAGTGAAAGATATCAGGTTTTAATTCCAAAAAGAATGAAGATATCAATTGGTATCATTTGGTTTCAACTTGAGGACATATGAACAACCCCTAAATGAGTCATGGGAATTAGAATCAGTTGGTATCATGTTCACACCCCCCCCCCCCCCCCCGCACAAATGACAAGAAGTTGAGGAAATTTGATATCTAAAGGATGATTTCTAAAATCTGCTACATGTATTTGAATGTTTTCAACATGTTTATTGAGATGAGTGAAAGATCTCCATTTGTAATTCCAAAAAGAATGAAGGTATCGATTGGAATCTTTTGGTTTCAAATTGAGGACATTTGAATAGCCCCTAAATGAGTGATGGGAATTAGAATCAGTTGGTATCATGTCCACACCCCTGCCCCCTACACACCCCACCCACGCCCCCTACACACCCCACCCTAACCCCCCTACACATCTTGGTATGATTTATCAAATGGTATTCCAAGGAACATCAGAAGGAAAGATCTTCCTTGACGGAGTGAAGATAGTGTGTCTCCTCGATGGGGAGATGAGTGGAGAAGACCCTTGAGAAGCTGTCGGACTTATTTATTCTATGAAAATTTGGAATTTCTGGAAAGTTCTTCAAAAAGTCATTGGTGAGGTATGCATTTTTCTCATCCCTGTTAATGACCGAATTAAGTCTGATATTAAGGGGGAGAAATTGAGTTAATCAATGAAAATAAGTTGATGCAATTTGAGATCTCAAGGCTGATTTCTAAAACCTGCTACATGTACTTGAATGTTTTCAACGTGTGTATTGAGATGAGTGTAAGATCTCACGGTGCAATTCCAAAAAGAATGAAGATATTAATTGGAATCATTTCGTTTCAACTTGAGGACATATGAAAATCCCCTAAATTAATCATGGGAATTAGAATCAGTTGGTTTCATGTTCACACCCCTTCCCCCCTGCACACCCCACCCCCGGCCCCCTTGCACATCCTAGTATGATTTATCAAATGGTATTCCAAAAAAACATCAGAAGGAAATATCGGCCTTGATGGAGTTAATATAGTGTGTCTTCTCGATGGGGAGATGAGTGGAGAAGACCCTTGAGAAGCTTCCATACTTATTTATTCCATGAAAATCTTGAATTTCTATAAAGTTCTTGAAAAATAACTGATGAGGTATGCATTTCTCTCACCCCGGTTAATGACCGAATAAACTCTGATATTAAGGGGGATAAATTGAATTAATCAATGATAATAAGTTGAGGAAATTTGAGATCTCATGGCTGATTTCTAAAACATACTACATGTAATTGAATGTTTTCAACATGTGTATTGAGATGAGTGAATGATCTTAGGTTGTAATTTAAAAAAGAATGAAGATATCAATTGGCATCATTTGGTTTAACTTGAGTAAATCTGAACAGCCCCAAAATGAATCATGGGAATTAGAATAAGTTGGTATCATGCACACACCCCCTTCCCCCTGCAAACCCCACCACTTCCCCCCTTGCACACACCCCCTGCCCCTCCTTCAAACCCCACCCCTTCCCCCCTTCCCCCCACCCTGTAGAGTCTCTTTTGACTTGTGCTACAGATCTAGTTTACTAAGTATTTTATTATATTGTTCTCATTTAATGGGGAAGCACTCTAAATTCCATGACAACACATAATAAGGTGTTCTATCTCCCACATCCACCACCCTTTCTATGTATTATAGTCATGTAGGATGCAAATGATTTTATAGACAACAACAAGTGAATTTTTTCTCAGGTCCATACCTCATTGAATGAGAGAGTGATGCTAGAGACCTCCATTTTCCATAAATAAACTATTTGATGGTGCAATACCATTAATCAAGATAGAAAATGGTATGATCATTCATAGAAAACATTCATGGAGGTTTTCCATAAAAAATAAATTACTAACATGATGAAGTTAGACTCTTACCATGTGTTTATGGTGATGTAGAAGAGCCTTAGAAATGTCTTTGTTTAATCTTCTTTTTTCATAGAGCTTCTATGATTTGCCCAATTTGGTGCTGTAATCATGGCCCAAAAGGCTCGTACGTTCTAGATATTCCACCATCCTAATATAAAACTATAGGTAAGGATAATTGATATGACATCATACCCAACCATATAGAGCTACAACAATCCAACAATCTCCCTTGTTGCATCCCTTGTTGCGGGCAAGAATGCTAGTGGAAGTGGGCTGAAATGATGGTGGAAGGGGGCTTGTGTGAGATAGATGAGGCTGGCTCAAGGCCAAATCATGGAATTACTACGGTGTGATAGTTGCGTGACCGCGGCGTGATGGCAGCATGACCGCGGTGTGACTGCGGCATGTTGGCCCGGTCCAGCGACATCCACGGGGTAGCATCTTCCGACCAGGAGCGAAGGGAGCGAGAGGAGGTAGGGAAACATTCCCGTTGTCACCTAGATGGTAGAAATTGTTATTAGTCAGTCTCAACATTGATCATAAGACTCATAGAATAGTATCACTACGAACCTTCATGGGGTTTCGTCCTGGAGTAGGTCAAAATTACAGCATTACCGCGGTGTGACGGCAGCATGACCACGGCGTGACATCGGCATGACCGCGGCATGTTGGCCCGGTCTAGAAACATCTGCGGGGAAGCATCTTCTATCCAGGAGCGAAGGGAGCGGGAGGAGGCGGGGCAACATTCTGGTCATCGCCCCACCGGAAAAAAATTGTGATTAGTTAGTCTCAACATTGATCACAAGACTCATGGAATACTATCACTATGAACTACCATGGGTTGTCGTCCTGGAGTAGGTCCAAATCATGATGTGGCTGCGGCGTTACTACGGCATGACCGCGGTGTGTTGGCCTGGTCCAATGACATCTTTGGGGCAACATCTTTCGTCCAGGAGTGAATAGAGTAGGAGGAGGCAAGGAAACATTCCAGTCAACACCCCACTGGAAGAAATTATGATTAGTGAGTCTCAACATTGATCACAAGACTCATGGAATACTATCAATGTGAACCGCTGCGGGGTGTTGTCCTGAAATAGGGCCAAATCACAGTGTGACCGTGGTGTGACCGCAGCATGATGGAGGCGCGACCATGGCGTGACCATGGCATGTTGGCCCGGTCAAGCGACATCCACGGGGCAACATCTGTCGGCCAGGAGCGAAGGGGAAGGTAGGAGGTAGGGCAATATTCTAACCGTCGCCCCACCGGCAGATGATAGAACAGAACAATTATTTAATATGCTATAACAACGGATTCCCAGAGAAGGTTGTAGAGAACGGCACAATAACCCAGTATCTAAAGAGAAAAAAAATGAAGGAAAAGAATCATACACCCTACACAAACCATTTACAAATTCATTCACTTTACCTAAACATGGAAATTTTATTTATAATATTCAAAGCGTGAAAAGGAAAGTGTCATGGTCAAGGCATATGCCTACTCGGGCAATGTCATTTGAGTTAAATGAGTATGATAAGACAATTTATATTATTAAAATAAAACAAAAACTAACTAGCCACAAAACAAAAACAAACAAGAGGCATATGAAAGACTCAAACCAAATTTAAACAAGATACAAATAGCTATCACTACTCTTTGGTTTAGAAGACTGCGCACCTCCATTAGAGGGGTTTTATTATAAAATCATGGAATTGATTTAACACTCAATTCATTTAATTATATTTACCATTTATTCTAAAACTCATTCAGCACAAATGAAATGCAATAATTTAAGCAACTAGATCAACATAACTATCAAGATGAGTTTTTGCAGACAGCGCACCTCCGTTGGAGTGGTTTTATTATAAAAACAAGACTTTACATATTAAATGAAACAATTATATTAAAGAACACTTATTCAATATATTCAATTAAATATAATTAAGTAGAATTATGAAAGAAGATAAATTTAATTTAAATCATTCCTGGATTAAAGAGGAAAGAATAGGGATCATACCTGATGGTGGAACCAAACCATCCACTTTGACTCTTGGAGCTTTCTAACTAAAATCTACTACTTCCCCACTTGGTATACGCACTTTCACACACATGCAAGGACACCTAGCCCCTATGCACACACCCGCATGGCCATGAGCATGTGCAAGGGGATCCTTGCACATATGCTTATATTCATATACCAGTCTCAACTCACCTGCGTATGCATTTATATATATATACATGGGAACACATAGCCCCATACATGCATAATCACTGACATGGTTGACTATAAAAATAAGGCGGAACCCACATACATATACTTTCTTACCTATGCACACGCAGGAGAGTCTCCCTTAACTTGGCTACTCGAAACCAACGTGTAGGGATCAATACACTATACAAAGGATATTATGAATATTAAAAAACATAAAGGCTGCTACATAACTAGTGAGAAACCAACCAACATCATTAAATCCTTACCTCGATTGGGAGAACCAAATCCACCTGAACTAACATGAAATGATCCAAAGCCCTACTGAAAACATAATATGGTGTCAAAAACACTGAAATACACAAATATAGGAGGTGTGAGACAAGTAGTAACCATATAATCTTACCTCAGATCAAAGACGGCTGACTAAATAAATCTGAACCCCATTTTCCCCCCTTTGTAGAACATAATTACACTTTGTCCACAGAAAGAAGTAAAAGACCTAAGTAGAAAATGTGATAAAGAAAATAATATAAAAATTGAACTAAAACATACATGTATCTAGTGACTATACACATCACCACCCAACATATAAGAACCACAATGCCCTATGGGTTAAATCATGCTTCTGCAAGCAAGGGGGAAATACATCCATGTCTCAAAATGATACTATCAAATAATACATTCTTTTTAATTAAAAGTTATTCTTCCTGTTAATGGTATATAAATAGTTTGGCTCAAGATTCAGCTTAATTTTTTTTGTTTGATACAAGTTTATCCCCTTGCACACACCCAACACACAACCCACGCACACCACATCAAAACCCCATCACACCCCATCCCCCCCACTAATGCACACTTCCTTCCCCTACACACACTCCCTCCACCCCCTACACACACCCCCTACCCTTGTACCATTCACACCTCTTACACACACCCACAGAACACACACCCTCCACACCCCACTACACCCCCACCACCCCCTGCACACCCTCACACGCCCTTACACAACCCCAAAACAACCCAAAAACAACCCAAAAACAACCCCTAAACACCCCCTCTTAAGTCTAAAACAAAACACAAACCAAAAACTAAATTCAAGGTTAAATAGAGCCTAAGAATTTCATTTGTCTAAAATTCAAATCAAGAAGATCATGGAGAGGGGAACCAAGAAATTGGATAATCTTATCTACCTAAAAAATTGATTCATTGTGCAAATTTGTTTCTAACCACATATAAGATGATTCAAGAAAAACTATCAATTCAAATTTTATATAAATTCAATATATTGAAGATGAACCAGGCCACCCAAATCCTAATTCTAATAGGGTCTAAACAACCAGAATATGCATTGTTGGAAACACTACAAGAAAGACATCCCACTTAAGTGATCTAGATAATTCCTCCCTACTGATGAACCAGGATACCAAGGATCCTTAATTGTGTTTCTCATAGGAATGATACTCATCCATAAATATCTTCTTTCTTGATAAACATTGTAAGAAAAAATTAATAATCAATATTTTGTTATTCCAAAACAATTTTAACTAAGGGTAACCATCTACTATGAAGAATTACTATGGTAGACTTCATCAAGTCTAAAATGATAAAATCCCAAATCCTTTTTGTGTCATTATTGGACTGATTAGTACCAAATAGATGGTATCCCATCTTGGTAAGAGTAGAAAATTTCTCAAAAAAGATCCTATTAGGCTTACAAAGACCAAGAAGACCAAGATTGTGTTTATTAACAAAAATATTAAGAGAACTAATTATTTTAGGGTTATCCTATATCGGAAAATTCCAGAACATAATCTTTATTTAAACATGGATTTGGAGCTAGATCTCCTTTTCTTCTTAACACCAGAGTTTTTTCCCCGGTTGATATACTGAAAGAAACATATTTTTTCACATCTCTACTTATAATAACACTTTCCATGCATGACGTTTTTGTATTGGGATAGCCCAATTCACTTCCTTGGTCTGATACAGTAGTGAAAATTCCATTTGGATTACTTTTAGAAGTGAAACTCAAACTAGTATTAATCTGATGAGTGATACAATAATTAACTCAATTCAAAATTAGATTTCCAATATTGATTCTAGGATTAACAACATAATTAGATCTTTTTCTTACTATTTCATTACACTTTGGATCATCTAGAAATTGAGTAACCTTCTGTTGTATACAATCCCCACTGTGGGATGCATTAGACTTGTTGTTGTCTCCAGTTGGATTGATTGTATTTCCCCCTTTTAGAATATTAGTAGACAGAGGAGTCTGTACAAACCCGTATACAACAATCAGACCTGCAGAATCCATGTTTATGCTAGCAATTTTCAAATTATTAGTAGAAAGAATAGTTTTCCCAGGCCTGTATGCAACACTCAGACCAACAGAATCCATGTTTATGCTAGAAGATTCTAAATTATCCTTGCAAAGGGTGTTACTGCCCTCTTGTAAAGATAAACCAGTCTGAGATGTACCATTTTGGGAAATAAAAATTTGTTCCTGAATATCAGATATACATCTGAGTTTCTCATCCTGAAAAGATTCAATATGAATCGTAATATCTTAATCAAATTAAATATAGATGGACTCATCTTCCTTGTTTATAAATCTAGAACCTTTATCTTCACCACTAACATCCTAGAAAACAACACATGCATTATTATTTCCAGGCTAGGAGGTTTCAACTTCAACATGCTTAAAAGGGGTGAAATTACAATGATTAGCATGATGGGAATCAACAAGGCACACAATATCATAGGAAATTTCAAGAAAAATTTCATCATCCCCACTATTTGTAACTCCATCATAAGCCATATTACTACTGGAAGGACCTAGTACAGATATATTAGTGGTGGGATGAGATAAATTGGCATCTCCTTCCTCTTCAATAACAAGAGAGAACCAAGATTTACCATTAGTGTTTTTAACATCAAATGTACTTCATTGTTTTTTCACCCATTTACCAGGTCCATCTTTTCTTGGTGGATCATTTTTTTTTTCAGGCAGTAGCTTTTCACTTCGTCCTCATATTAACCTCTTTCCAACTATTGACATCATAAAGGGATTCAATTTCTTCAAAAAGACTCTACACTTAGAGATGTTGTGTCCAACAATTCTGAAGTAATCAAAAATGGGGAACATATTCATACTCAACCTATACTTAAACCTACGGTCATTATCATTGAAATTGATGGAGTCTGACCTCTTGGTATCAAAATTAGCATCAAACAAGATTCTAACATATAATCCGAACTCTCTATAAAGAGTGCATTGATCCAATTTCAGATGACATCCAATACAAGCAGTAATATCATTCAAGATTGTAGGGTGCCAACACACCCAATTTAGGCTATTTAATATAAACTATATTTGAGATATTGAATTCCTTTTATTGAAAGGATAAAAATTAATATGTCAATCAGAAATCCTTAGTGCGTCGGGATTCAAATTAACATTTATAATCTTCTGCACTAATTTGAGGTCATCCTTAATCTTCATCAGAATATGGAAGAAACCTCTTCCATTCATTTCCACCCCAACAATGTGAAATCCTATGTTTTATATCTTCATTGGGCGATGGATTGTCTCATTTGGAATACAAAATACATCCATGAATTGAGAATTTACACAGATCGATTCTTTGTTGAAGGGCTTCCAAATTACTGATGACTCAAAAACCACCAACATCCAATTTCGTGAAACAAGGAGGTCTGGGGAGGTCATCCTTGATGAAATTAACACCCTGAAGCACATCCACAAAGGAAATTCCTTTGTTTTTAGACGTCCTTAAATATAATGTAAGATTTAGGTATTCAATCATATGTCTCTCAATTTCGGAGGATTCACATATCGGATCCTTGAAAGAGCATTCCCAATCTGGAAAAAATGCAACCAATATCAGAAGGAAGGATAGAGTGAAGAAGAATCATTGCAGCAATTCACCAAAAGACTTAAAAGGAATTTTTTCAAGGGTCTCCTTTATTGAACATGTTTGTTAAGGATGGGTTTGTTTTTTTCTTTAAGTACAATGGAATGAAGGTTTCATTTCAGTTACTTCATAAGGTACATGGGCATGAGGTTTGGCTGGATCAAGTTTATAATTGGACATGACAGTTCCAGACTCAGATGTTGCAGCTCTTGTAACTAGTGTTGTGGCTACAGATCACTCTAAATATACTCTACCAAATGTCGTTCGGTTCTTTAGGGAGAGTATTATTGAGGAAGTATTTGGAGAATTAGCACCAAATACTGAACTTCAAACCCTCCTTCACCCACCCCTGCACCCACCCTCCCCCTTACACCCCTCCTTCACCCCCACTACCCCCCCACCCCACCCCCCAACCCTACTATCCCCACCCCGCTGCTCCCCCACCCCACTAAACTCACCATATCTCCTACCCCCTCCTTCACCCCCACTACCCCCACTACTGTCCCCACCCCACTGATATGAATAGAACCAATATAAAATAACTAATGGGTCCCTAAAAAAATTAACCTAAACAATAAAAAAATATTTAATTTTATTGAATTATATATCTAACTCTTCATTGTTTTGTAATTTTTAGAAAAAATATTTTTTGGGTTAAATGTGAACGAACACAATAGATTGCCAAAATATCCACAAATAAATTACAAATAGGAACTAAAATTAAAATTATAAAATTAATCATAACAAGTAGTTCAACCATTCACCATAGGATTTGGGAGGAGTTAAGACACATCTTGAGATCTATGTGAGAGCTGAAATCAAGTGACACCTAAAGATCTATGTCATCAGTTACTATCACCATTATTCTAGCCCCATTTATATCAATCAAATCATTGTTTCCAATATTCATCACCTCATTGAAAATTCCATAACAATGATATTAAACACCACTGCACCTGACCCAGTTTCACCTAAAATTCCATTTTCATCATTGAATCAAGAAAATCTTGAACCAAAAATAGAAACCCCATCATAAAATTCCACATGATTATAACACCCAAAATGACCTTCACCAATGATGAATTTAACCAAGAATACAAACCATGAAGACCTAAATACTCTAACTTAATAAAACTAATCAAGCTAAATTGATTCACTAAACTAGGAAGAACCAAAAGATATGGACTTAAACTAAACCAAATAGAAGTGAACTGATCCAAATCAAATAGAACATATAACTAATACTACTAGAAATGAGAAAATCGACCTAGTTTAAATAAAACCTAATAAAATCTACAAGTCTCTAACTAAATCAATGTAATCCAAAAAAATTGATTCACCAAAATAAGAACCTAATGTTATAGACCTAACCTAAACCAAATAGATTTGGACTAATCCAAAATAAATAGAATTGAACTAACACTACTATAATTGAGACAACCCAACTTAAAATCATAACATCATAACTTCTTATTTCTAGCATTTTCATATTTAAACTCTATAATACAATCAAACCCAATGAAAATCAGAAAAAAAAATCAAAAAAATCATACCTAATGAAGTAAGTGAAAACAAATAAACTCTATCAAAGACAATTGTGACAATTAAAAAGACAATAAATCAAAAAAAATTAATTTTCCCCAATGAAAATTTAAGAGGATGTGGATTTAAAATCAAAGAAACCCTTCTCTGTGGAAAAAATCACAGGGCATGTGAGGAATTTGAACCATCTAGGTTCATATTTATGCTACTGTGAATTAGATAAAATCAAAGATAATTGAAACCACAACAACATTAATAGAATAATTATTTGAGGAAATAGAAAACAAACCCTAACACACCCTACCACAGGCCACTCACAAGCTGTGAGTCATGGACCACCCAATGGTGAGAATTAGAGGGGCACTAGGAATGTGTGAATACTGAAAAAACATTACACATTGTTTAGTCGAGGAGGACGGTGATCCGAAGGTAGAGGAATATCTGGAGCCACGTTGGAAGAAGAGGATCACGAGGAGGTTGGGTGGTCGTTTTGTTGGAGGAGGATCGTCCTGAGGTTGGGCGGTTGCATCATCATCGAAGGATTGTCTCAAGGTTGGGTGGTCACCTCATTAGAGGAGAATCGTCCAGAGGTTGGGTGGACGCATCGTAAGATGAGGATAGTTGGAGGTTGGGTGGCACCATCGGGAAAGGATGAAGGTCGGACGACGATCGGAAGAAAGTCGTGAGGAAGAGTCCACGAGGAAGAGTCCGTGAGGAGAAGAAGAAGGGTTTTGAGGCGAGTCGGTGAGCGAGAGAGGAAAGTTGTGAGGGAGGTTTAAATTATGTTGCTAAAGCCCCTTTTTTTAAAAACTGTGGTGATATAATAGGATTTAGCCACGATTTTTTTAAACTGTGGCTATATAAGTGTGGCTAAATCTTAAAATTCTAGTAGTTTTCACCTTTTTCATTGTTTCCTCAACAAGTTCTGGGCCTATGAGTTTTCTTTCACCAACAGCATCCCAACAATTTTGTGTGCGACATCTCCTTCCATATAACGCTTCATATGGTGAAATATGAAAACTTTAATGGAAGCTATTGTTATAGAAAAATTCTACTAGTGGTAAATGCTGAACCCACATACCTTGAAAGTCATGTGAGCAAGATCTCAACATGTCTTCTAAAATTTGAATAGTCTGTTCTGATTGTCCATGAGTTTGAGGGTGATAGGCAGTGCTCAAACAAAGTTCAGTATCTAGGGCCTTCTAATGACTTTTTTATAATCTTGATGTAAAATGGGGATCACGATGAGAAACAATTGATAAGGTTATTACATGAAGTCTTACAACTTCATTAATATATAGTATTTCCATATGCTCAAGTGCTAAATCTTCTCATATAGCAATAAAATGTGATGACTTGGTAAGATGGTCAATAATGAACCATATTGAATCATTCTTTTGGGAGTCTTTGGTATCCCCATGACAAAGTCCATCGTAATATTATCGCATTTCCACTCAGGTATGGGAAGAGGTTACATGACTCATCCAGGCGATTGCCTTCCAGCTTTCACTTATTGACTAACCATACATCTTGACACAAAATCAGAAATTTCCATATTCTTGTTGTCCAACCAAAAATGTTCCTTCAAATTTATATACATCATAGTGCTACCATGGTGTATAGAGTAATTGGATCTATGAGAATCATCCATCAATTTCATTTTTAGATCAGGTATATCTGGAAAACAAAGTCACTTCCCAAATTTTAAAATTTCATCGTCCTATACAAAGTTGACCAATCTCCCATCGTTCCCAACATTAATTTTCATTTGAAATTCCTCATCATTAATATGAGAACTTTTTATCCTTTCTAATGAATATGGTTTGAAAACAATTTGAAAATGCATTGATGTTTCACCTTCCATGGTGATTCTAATATCCATCTTTACTAGATCCATGTATATAAGATCCTTTTCAACTCTCATCTTGTTCAAAACTCCATGATCTTTTCTAATCAAAGCATCTACCACCTTATTTTCCTTCCCCGAGTGGTAGTGTATAGTGAAATCATAATCCTTTAGTAGTTGAATCCATCACCTTTGCCTCATGTTGAGTTCTTTTTGTGAGAAAATATACTTCAAACTCTTCTGATCAGTATAAATCTCATATTTATCTCCATATAGACAGTGTCTCCATATTTCTAGAGAAAAGATTACTGCTGCTAACTCAAGATCATGAGCGGGATATTTTTTGCAATAATTTATAACTGTCATGATGCATAGGCAATAACTTTATCGTTATGCATAAGGACATAACCAAGTCCTTTCTTTGAAGAATCGCTATAAATAACAAACCCATCATTCCCCATTGATAGATTCAAGATAAGAGCATTAAATAATCATATCTTTAGTTCTTCAAAACATTCTTCACACTCTTTTTTCCAAAAAAATTTAACTCCTATACATGTGATCTTGGTTAATGGGTTAGACAATTGCGCAAAATTCTAGATAAAAAACCGATAATAACTTTCTAAACAAATAAATCTACACACCTCAATTATACTCGTCAGTGCTAGACATTATTGGATTACCTTGGTCTTTGAAAGATCAACAAAGATTACATCATTAGAGACAATATGGCCAAGAAAATAAATCTCTTAAATCCAGAATTCAAACTTGCTAAACTTCCCATATAATTCATTTTTTTGAAGAGTCCTTAGGATAATTTGCAAGTGATTTTCACGATCTTCGTATATTTTTTAATATTCTAAAATATATTCAATAAATACCACTACAATGTCATCAATATATTCCTTGTAAACTCTATTCATTAGATCCATGAAGACAGATGGTGTATTAGTCAATCCAAAATGCATTACTATAAACTCGTAATGCTCGTACCAGGTTTGAAATGTTGTTTTCGGAATATATTCCTTCTTCACACACAACTGATGATATCTAGATCAAAAGTCAATATTTGAAAAATATTGTGCTCTATGAATTTGGTCAAATAAATCATCAATGAGAGGTAGGGGATAATTGTTCTTTATTATTATATAATTCATCTCCCTATGTTCAATGCACAACCTCATAGATCAATCTTTCTTCTTAACAAAAATAACAGGGGCTCCCCATGGAGAAAAACATGAGAGAATAAATCCCTTATTAATCAATTACTCTAGATTTTTTTAGTTCCACTAACTCCACAGTGGCCATCCTATAATGGGTCTTCGATATGGCCCTTGAACCAGGAATTAAATCAATGGAAAAATCAATTTCTTGTTCTGGAGGATGTCCAGGTAAATCCTTTGGAATCACACCAACATATTCTTTCACAATAAGTATGTCCTCTACTCAAAAATTATTTTCCTTACCCATAGTTATCTAATTATCTTCTTCCCCAATAATTGAATTTACTAGAGCTACTGGGGGCAGATCTAGAAAAGAATCAGGTGGTAGCATTTTTCTTTAAAGATAAGGTATTCCTAATCATCATCGAAAATTGTAACCTTCTTCTTCTTACAATAAATTTTTGCATCATCATCCAAAAGATAATCCATTCCGAGGATTATATCAAATTAAATCATGGTTATGCCAATGATATCAACATATAAAAAACATTTCTATTCCCTAATGGGAACTGATTCACAAAACTTTGTTGCGATGATACTTCCCTTGGGTGTTTTGACTGATAACTCCCTTGTTAAGTAAAATTGAAAATATCTAATTTTCATAGCAAACATGGAAGATATGAAACAATGTGATGATCCAAAATCTAATAAATCATTGTCTACACTTGAATAAACCATTAAATTACCTTCCACAACTTCTTTCAGAGATTCAACCTCAGCAGTAGTGATCACATACGCTTGTCCTTTCTCCCTTGGCCTTTTTTGGGGTAAGTTTCCTTGGAGCTTAGGAAATTAATTTTCATAATTCCCCTTTTCTCTAAAACTGTAGCTTTGAACATTGATAGAATCTTTCTTCCCATTACAATCATGAGCTTGGTGGCCCTTTTCACCACACATGCAACAGACTCTCATTCCCTTCAGGCAATTACCGGGGTGTTTCTTCCCACATTTACCACAGGATGGATATTCAAATTTTCCATTCATCCCCTTATTTAAATTTCTAAGGTGTTTAGAAGATCTCTTATTCTATTTATTTTATTTAAATTCATAAGGCTTAGATAATTCTATTTCTGTCTTGATATTGCATGAGACAATATATTTATACGATGGGAAGGATTTTGAGACTAATTCTCGATGGAGAAATGGTTTTAACCCATCAAATAATCGATAAATATTACTCCTTGGGTTATGTATATAATTTGTTGCATGACTTGGTAACCTTATAATGTTAGCCTCATACTTTTCTACACTATCATCTTTGTTTTGCATCAGACTCAGAAATTGTCTTTCCATCTCCACTCGATGGTCATGAGGAAAGTATTTTTCTAAGAAAGTTTCTTTAAAGACCCTCTATTCCATGTTCGATACTTCTCCATATTCTTTTGTGTTTTTGATTAATGACCACCATTGATCTGCATCACACGTTAGGTGATAAACTACCATGAAAACTTTTTCCCTTTTGCTACTCCCCAAAGTAAGAAATGTTTTCTCCAAGAAATTTATCCATTGCTGAGTTACTATTGAATTTGTACTCCCATTGAATGTTGGTGGTTTTTTCCTCCTAAATTAGTCTACAATTGATACTCCACATTGTGGATTGGGGTGCTTCATACGGGTAAGGTTATTATTCATAACTTGAGTGAGTTGTCCCAATATGATGATAAGCTGATGAGCACCAGTTGCATCACCATCTCTACTATAATTATCTTGAGTAGGAGGGGAATCCCTAAATGGATTACGTGGGTTGATATAGTTTCCATTCCTTCCACTAGGCACTATTTCTAAACAATGGAATACACTAGATTAGTTTATAAATCAAAATACATAATTATAAACTTTTAAAACAGTTAACATAAATTGAAAAATCTATGGATATAATCCATAATCATAAAAAAAAATTATTTTAGGAAGTATATACACATAAACCATTCATAATGTTTTTGTAATGAAAATGATAATTATCCTAATAATATCCCTTAGGATTGTCGTAAACAAGATTGTATCAAGGCTTGTTGTCATGCACTAGTTCCCATTCGAGTCTAGATCAAAGTGGTGTTTTTAGGGTTTTACCCCTAGGTACATCTGTTCTCGAGCCGTCTCTACCTTCTCGTATCCTAATAGGGAGGTATTTCTTAGAAAAATAACAAAATCTCTATAGTACCAAAATTCTAGAAAGTTATTCTATAGTAATAATCAATGTCTATCATAGGGTAGTGTTCTCTAATTAGTGTTTTTATATTTCTAGTTTCCAAGGTTTGTACTAAAATTTATCTGATACCTATTGTAATGCCCTAACCCTAGTTACCTAGATTCTGTGAATTACTAAATAACATTGGAATGATACAAGGAATCATGTTCTAAAAGACTGATCGGTTTAGTAGCCTTGGAAGTATTAGATACATTCCTATGTTTTACATTACATCATGAAATAAAAATATCAACAACATTTTGTCCCATTTTGAACACAATTATATCCTCAGCCTATCCCTATAGGTCAACCATAAAATACATATTTATATCCTAGGAAAAAATAAAACATAGAAATGGGTGAGCTCAAATGCTCAGTAAGGATAACAATATAGCACAAACATTCAAAAACAAGAATAAACATTTAAGGGAGTGTATAAGACTAAAACAAAAGCCTTTTAAACATAAACTTCATCATAATATAGAAAAGATAAAATCAAATAATTTCATCTACTTATTCACATGTATATTCTACTAGTCGAATGATGACATGCAATATCAATATCCACTTTCATAATGATGGAATGCATAATGCTAGACTTCTTAACAACATAGTCAAGGCCTTGTTCCAAGACTAAAAATAAGATTTTGTCAAGGCCTTGTGCCAAGACACTAGTTTGTCTCATGATACCTAGTGATGCATTGAGGAGATATAGCAGGATCCACCAATCACTTACTATTTCCAATGCATTCCTCATATGAAAAGGTTTAAAGATAACATAAACATTAATATTAAAACTTGCATATGAAATGTCAATACTTTATCCATAAACAATGAATGGTGTAAAAATAAAACATCCACAGTCAAACATATCACAAAACCTTCAATACAATATGGAATTTTTGTATCATAATACATAAACTTCAAACAAGCTTAAAATCCATCAAATGTTTTTGACATAGAGATGAAATCAAAACATTTTTAGAGAAATATATCTTTCTATTTTGAAATAATTTAAAAGGAAAATAATTATAAATGAAAACTTTTATTTTGAAAATATTCTTATAATATTTTATGGGAAGATTCGACGATTTTATAATGGCAGAAAATAATTGCACCCGTCATATAAGTTAAAAAAAGACATTCTTTCCTTAATTTTGACAAAAAGGTCATAAAGTGCCTTGTTTGAAAAATTACAGAAATCTTCCTTTAAAAACATATATGGTCAAAATAAGGGTATAAATTACTTTAACCCATATTATAGTAAATAGTAAAAATGTTTCCAACTACATTATTAATAAAACATGGATGTTGATGATAAATTGGTCCCAGTAGATACTTACGTATTAACAGCCTCTGATAAGTAAAGATATTGTATAATTAACCCTTACCTTGTAATTTTCTTTATTCTATGGTATGTTAACCTCATATAAAATAGTTAAAAAATCATTAAATTATACAAGTATCATATACATAAATATGATATCATATATGATCTTATAATACTGCTTTGTTAATAATATTTTAGTTGTATCATTATTTCAGGTGTTAACTGATTTGTTTTATTTTATATGATTGGTTATGTAAGAATTGTTTGTTATGGATAGTATGTATTTGATTCATATACAGAATGATATAATGTTCATAAAAATTATTTTGAATCATAAAATGAATATTATTCTTGAATGATTACGATGGGGAATGAATCTCATCACGTTCGTGGAGATGGAAATCCGTACGTACGCATGAGCGACAATATCATTATATTGATGGTAAAATAATATTTAATTGTATGGTATATCATATATAATGAATTATTAACATGTAATGTTTATTATTTACATAAAAAATACTCATTATTATACCCATCCAAAATAATGAAGTGTTTGAATAACAAACTACACCACGTGGAGACGGTAAGTCTTACGAACGTACGTATGGTGACTTTGTCATTTATAGAATGTATAGAATAACAAATTTGGTTGTACCATATTCATAATAACATCATAGTTTATAAAAGGTACTGGAGTTATTTTTTTGGTATAGAATCAAAGAAAAATCAAGTGGAAGAAGAAAAGAACCTGAAAAAGGGTGATGAAATTATTACATCTTCTTCGAGAGTTTCTTTTTTAGTTGATCAAAAGGGATACCTAGGTTGCCTTTATGATCAAATTAAATCCTCTAGGTCAAAGGTAGGAATTTTAGACGATATTTGGGCAGATTTTGGCTGATCCAAATGTATTTTCAGGTGTGAATTTAAGAGAAAGGGAAGTACACTTTTATAAGAGATGTGAGGATCACTTTAGGAAAAGCTTGAAATATTATTTTATAATAAAATAATTTTCTGTTTCTAATGGCTCCAAATTGATTTATTTCAAGGATAAGGTGGGTATGGGTCGAAAAATCTCAAAAATATTTTTTAAATAGGTTTAGGTCACCATATTAACCTTCTATTTTAGATTTAACTCATATTTAAATAGTTTGACATTTACCATGTCTCTTTGTATTTTTTTTATATGGTTAATAAACACACTATAACAATCCAAGAGAACACAAAGTGATTCATTATTAATATATATAACCTTATTTAAGTCATTTGGATGCACTACTAGAAATCCATCCTTTCCCAACGGTTCTGTACCGTTGGGAAAGGCTGCAGAACCGTTGGTATATGTTATACCAACGGTTCTGCCAACCGTGGGGAAGTAAGCCGTTGGGAAAGGATTTTCCCAACGGTTTACAAGGAACCATTGGGATAGGTTAGAAAAAATAAACCTACCCCAACGGTTGTGCCAAACCTTTGGGAAAATCCTTTCCCAACGGTTTGGCCCGTTGGGGAATCCCGTGAATATTTTCTTTCCCAACGGTTCTACCAACCGTTGGTAAAAACACCAATTCCAAAAGTTATCCCAACGGTTTGAACCGTTGGGATAGTCTGTTTTTACCAACGGTTTAATGAACCGTTGGTAAAAACAGCTCCATATGGGCTATGCCAACGGTTTGAAACCATTGGCATAGGCTTTGCTGTGCAAATTGCACAACAGCCTGCAATTTGCACAACAGGTCTGTTTTGGGCTCATTTTGGCACCGCAGGTCTGTTTTGGGCTCATTTTCAATTCAATTTTCTTTTTCAATTCAATTTTCAATCCAATTATTGTAATTGTAACACATATACAATGCATACATATAGAGAACAAACCAACACATTTAAATAATGAAAACCAACCAACCAACACATATAATGCATCCTGGAAATATACTCATCCATAATTAAATTAGAATTCATAACATAATTATAAACATACATAATTCATTTAGAATTCAATTTAAAATTTAGATGACAATCATATGTGGAATCCGGAATTCAATTCATAATTTCATTGGTTTTTTGTACACCATATATTTTTACTCGAAATCATATACATTTTAAACAAAATACATACACCTAGAATGATATCGGTCACACCGTGCCTTGGATTGAGGCGAGGTTAACTCGTACACGTCACAAATGACTCATTGATCGTTGTCCTAGAGTATCAACATATTCTGAAATCGTTTGGTCAGTTTTCCGTATGTCAGTTGTTGTTTTCACTTAAAATGAAGTGTTTTTTAAATAAAATATAGACACTTTGAATGGTGTCGGCCACCCCGTGCCTCGGATTGATGCGAGGTTGACTCGTACACATCACACATGACCCATGCATTGTTGTGCTAAAATATAAACACAATCAGATTGTGTTTGGTTGGTTTTCCGTATGTATTTAAAATATAGTCCATTTTAAAGAAAATAGATACACTTAGAGTGGTCTCGGCCAAACCGCGACTCCGATTGAGGCGCGGTTGACTCGTACACGTAAAATATGACCCATGGATCGTTGTACTAAAATTTTAATAGATTCCAAATGCGTTTGGTTGGTTTTTCGTATGTCAGTTGTTTATTTCACTTATAATCTTGTCCCTTTTAAACAATAGAGACACAGTTAGAGTGGGACCGGACACATCACGTTTCGGATTTAGACAGGGTTGACTCGTACACGTCTCAAATGACCCATGAATCTTTGTCCAAAAGTATCAACACAATCCGAATGCGCTTGGTCGTTTTTCCGTATGTTAGTTGATGTTTTTCACTTAAAATGACGTCCTTTTGAAACAAAAGACATACACTTTGAGTTGTGCCGGCCACACCGCGCCTCGAATTGAGGCGGGGTTCACTCGTACATGTCACATATGACCCATGGATAATTGTTCTAAAGTATCAACACAATCAGAATCCGTTCGGTCGGTTTTCCGTATGTCATTTTTTGTTTTCACTAAAAATGAAGTCCATTTTAAACAAAATAGAGACACTTTGAGTGGTGTCGGCCACACCGCGCCTCGGATTGAGGTGGCGTTGACTCTTACACGTCACATATGACCCATGGATCGTTATCCTAAAGTTTGAACAGAAAACTAATGTGTTTGGTAGGTTTTCCGTATGTACTTAAAATACTGTCCATTTTAAACAAAAGAAAGTTACTTAGAGTGGTCCTGACCACACCGTGACTCGGATTGAGCCCAGGTTGGCTCGTACACGTCACATATGACCCATGGATCGTTTTCCTAAAATTTCAACAGATTCCGAATGCGTTTGGTTGGTTTTTCTTCTATCAGTTGTTTATTTCACTTCTAATCTTTTCCGTTTTAAACAAAAGAGACACATTTAGAGTGGTACCGGCCACACCGCGTCTCAGATTTAGGCGGGGTTGACTCTCACACGTCTCAAATGAACCATGGATCATTTTCCTAAAGTATCAACACAATCCGAATGCATTTGGCCGGTTTTCTGTATGCCAGTTGATGTTTTTCACTTAAAATGGCGTCCTTTTGAAACAAATGACATACACTTTGAGTTGTTTCGGCGACACCGCGCCTCATATTGAGGCGGGGTTGACTCGTACACATCAAATATGACCCATGGATCATTTTTCTAAAGTATCAACACAATCAGAATCCGTTCGGTCAGTTTTCCGTATGTCATTTTTTGTTTTCACTAAAAATGAAGTCCATTTTAAACAAAATAGATACACTTTGAGTGGTGTCGGCCACACCGTGCCTCTGATTGAGATGGAGTTGACTCTTACACGTCACATATGACCCATGGATCGTTCTCCTAAAGTTTCAACAAAAACCGAATGCGTTTGGTCAGTTTTCCATATGTACTTAAAATACTGTCCATTTTAAACAAAAGAAAGTCACTTAGAGTGGTCTCGACCACACCGTGACTCGGATTGATCCCGGGTTCACTTGTACACGTCACATATCACCCATGGATCGTTGTCTTAAAATTTCAACAGATTCCGAAAGCGTTTGGTCGGTTTTTCGTCTGCCAGTTGTTTATTTCACTTATAAACTTGTCCGTTTGAAACAAAAGAGACACAATTAGAGTGGTATCGGACACACCGCGTCTTGGATTTAGGCGGGGTTGAATCGTACATGTCTCAAATGAACCATGTATCGTTTTCCTAAAGTATCAACACAATCCGAATGCGTTTGGCCGGTTTTCCGTATGCCAGTTGATGTTTTTCACTTAAAATGACGTTCTTTTGAAACAAAAGACATACACTTTGAGTTGTGCCGGCCACACCACACCTCGTATTGAGGCAAGGTTGACTCTTACACGTCACATATGACCCATGGATAATTGTGCTAAAGTATCAACACAATCAGAATCCATTCGGTCGGTTTTCCGTATGTCATTTGTTGTTTTCACTAAAAATGAAGTCCATTTTAAACAAAATAGAGACACTTTGAGTGGGGTCGGCCACACCGCACCTCGGATTGAGGTTGAGTTGACTCGTACACGTCATATATGACCCATGGATCGTTCTCCTAAAGTTTCAACAGAAACCGAATGCGTTTGGTCGGTTTTCCGTATGCCAGTTGATGTTTTTCACATAAAATGATATCCTTTTGAAACAAAAGACATGCACTTTGAGTTGTGTCGGCCACACCGCGCCTCGGATTGAGGCGGGGTTGACTAGTACACATCACATATGACCCATGGATCATTGTGTGCTAAAGTATCAACACAATCAGAATCCTTTTGGTCAGTTTTCCGTATGTCATTTGTTGTTTTCACTAAAAATGAAGTCCATTTTAAACAAAATAGAGACACTTTGAGTGGTGTCGGTCACACCGTGCCTCGGATTGAGGTGGCGTTGACTCGTACACGTCACATATGAGCCATGGATCGTTCTCCTAATGTTTCAATAGAAACTGAATGCGTTTGGTTGGTTTTCCATATGTACTTAAAATACTGTCCATTTTAAACAAAAGAAAGTCACTTAGAGTGGTCCCGACCACACCGCATCTCGGATTTAGGCGGGGTTGACTCGTATACGTCTCAAATGACCCATGCATCGTTTTCTTAATGTATCAACACAATCCGAATGCGTTTGGCCGGTTTTCCGTATGCCAGTTGATGTTTTTCACTTAAAATGATGTTCTTTTGAAACAAAAGACATACACTTTGAGTTGTTCCGGCCACACCGCGCCTCGAATTGAGGCGGGGTTAATTCGTGCACGTCACATATGACCCATGGATCATTTTCCTAAAGCATCAACACATTTCGAATGCGTTTGGTCAGTTTTTCATATGTCACTTTTTGTTTTCACTTAAAATCTTATGGAAATTCATATAGAATATTTTTATATCATATTTAGTATGGATTAGATTTTAGTTGATCGTGCTATGAAACATTTAAGAGCTAATGAAATTAAGGATGGTGGAGGGGCTGTCTGGGGGGCTGTCCGGGGGGGCTGTCCGGTGGGTGTCCGGGGACCAAGGAGGAGGGTGGGGGGGCTGTGCGGGGTCGGTCCGGGGGGTGTTTGGGGGTTGTTCAGGGGGCTGTCTGGGGTTGTTCAGGGGGATGTCTGAGGTATGTTCAGGGGGTTGTTCAGGGGTTTTTTAGGGGGTTTCCCGGGGTTGTTCAGGGGGCTGTCCGGGGGGCTGTCTGGGGGGTGTTTGGGGGGTTTTCCGGGGTCCAAGGGGGCGGGTGGGGGGGTTGTTCGGGGGGCTGTCCAGGGGACTATCCGGGGTCCAGGGTGGAGGGTGGGGGATGTACGGGGGGCTGTCCAGGGGGCTGTCCGTGGGGCTGTTCAGGGGGTGTTTGGGGGGTGTTCGGGGTCCAAGGGGGAGGGGGGGTTGTCCAGGGTCGAAGAATGAGGGGGGTTGTCCAGGGAGTTCTCAAACACACAACCACTAAAAGACAACAACATCCATAAAAACAGACAATATATAAAAATAACTCAACTCCAATACTATACTACGAGTCTAGATAAAACCAACAACTAGAATAGATTAAACATCAAATCTCAGTGATATAAGTCAAAAATGTAACGGATCAATATGTCCCACATCAGCATCACCATCACCATCATCATCATCATCATCACCCTCGTCATCGCCCTCCTCATCATCCTCACCCTCCACAGCGCCCTCCTCCTCGCCTTCGCCCTCCTCCTCGCCCTCCTCATCTCCCTCCTCTTCCGCATCAGACTCCTCGCCATCATCATCTTCAAGATGGACATCGGCCTTACCACCACTGGAACTGCCACCTGGTGCACCATATATAGAATGTATCGACGACATGTATTCATCAATCGCTGGGCTGGCCTCTGCTGGAAGTGTTGGACGTAGAACTTCAATAAATTTCATAAATGCACTGTTTTCCCTAGCAGACTGTTCTGCCGTCTCTGTGGCCCTTTTCTCAGCCTATTCTGCCTGTGCCCTAACTTGCTGCAACTCGGTGGCACTACAACTCGTACCTGAGGCAGGACAATACCTTGTCGGGGCTATCCTAGGTCGGCAGCGTACTCTGCCAGAATGATCCTCTCCCAACACCTGATATAAGTGATCAGATGGCCCAAAATTTTCTGCTTCTTGGGCATCGAGGGCCTATAAAGCATCCTGTTACAAATATAAATATATTATTAAGTTACAAAATAGATATTAAAATATAAATTCAACAGATTAAATCTTAAAATCTGATGCTGAGTCGCTTCGTTGACAGCACTTCCATCCTTTTTTCGTCTACTCGAGCAAAACAGTTTTTCTCGAGGAACACGTCCTTCAATATTTTGTACTTTCCTATACAATGACATTGAAAACAATAGTTATATAAAAACATTAGAAAATGATTAAATAATTTAGGAAAAAAAATAAAATGTAAGTCGTAAAGAAAACTTATAAACAATTGTCATACCTGCTGCCTCTCATGATCCAGCATCGTCGTGCGTCCTAGTGTATGGAGGTATTTTTTTGCATCAATGTTTTTTTATTTTTTCCAGATGATTCCTAAATAAAATTCGATAATGCAAAGGATAATATTAATGAAAAACATGAAAGTTATTATTTAAATACCTCAAATGTAATTCATACCTTAAATTGGGTACTCGTCTAATGAGAAATCATCTGACAATACTGCTCTATAGGACAATCATCCACGACTAGTACCGCCTCTAACTCAGTGCCAAATCTAAAACGCCAGCCAATATACAGCTCATGCTTGTAGGCTCTCCAAAGCTCGCCTAAATTCTTTAGACGTTCCAGTCGTGCACCCTCACCATCTGGAAAATTAAATCGATGCTGAAGTCAAAATATTAATTCATATAAATACAAAAATAATTCATGGCATTAAATACAACAGATTTTTTTACCCATATCTCTGCCCAAGCTCTATCTTTGACCTCATGTGGCAAATGTCTCCACGACAGCGGGATGACGGGAATGATGTCGGAGTATTTGGAAAGCGTCGCCAGAAAACTCCGACATTGCTGCCCTGTTTTCTCAACCATCTAATTGTCTTCATTATATTCCACCATAACCTGTGTGCGACGGTTCCACACCGAACGCATGCGTGTACGGCCCCGCCCCCACCTCCTATCAATAGATGTATCTGTCATGAAATAAAAAAAAATATTTTATCAAAACATGTTATAATGAAAATAAATATTGCTATAAAAATTTGTTAGGGTTTTATAAATATACATGCGCTAGTCTGATCAGTGAGTGGCGCCGGATCCACAGAACCTGATGGAACACCCTCTGGTGGAACAGGAGTCAAAGACGATGGAATATAAAATCTTGGAGAGACAAAAGTAGAAGGAAAAGAAGATGGAACAACTGTATGACCTGATGCTGGCTGGGGAGTGGGAATCATCATGGGATGTGAAAATGATGGGGCAGAAGATGCAGAAGGTAGCGAAAACATGGGAGGCCCAAATACCCCGTGTGTCCCTAATGACACACCGGGATCAGAATGTGGGAAGGCTGAAATGTTAGTGGGAGGGGCAGGGTCTAGTCGGGCACGCGCAGCTCTACGTCCACCTTTGGTACGAACCCTCCTCGTACCACCGGCCTGTGTACTAGGACCAGTACTAGGCTCCTCGTCGAATAACTGTCGACGTAACGGTGGATCCTACAAAAAAATTTACAAAAAAATTAATCTCATGAAATTATATATTCTGTAAATATATATATATATATATATATATTTGAAATAAAGTACTCACTGTAGGCACTAATGGTGGAATGCCCAGCTCCTCCATCCGACGATTGTTCTCCGCCATTTTTTTTCTTCGTCTCTCTTCAATTGGCTGCATTTCCTGCATTTGAAAACAAATATGTAATTAATTAGAAAAAGGAAATTAATGTGTAAACCAAAAAACTAAATATATGAGGGAATGAGGGGATTCATTGGTAATTTAGATATCAATTGTTTTAGAAGAGCTTGAATGAATTTAATAAAACATACAAGTTGTAATGTTCACCAAGTTAGAAATATTGTTTGATTTGGTTTGAATATAGTTCAATTCCAAATTAGAAAATGCAATTCAAATAAAACAGCAACCAATAAACATTGAAATTTCACATAACGGTCAAGTCAGCTAAAACATATTTGTGATCAATACTAAATAAATATGAATATTACCAACCTTAACAACCCAACTTGAGGTAAACCAAAAGAATTGACAACATGGATGAATGATTCTATATATTTCCAACCACAACTTCAGGTTCACAATCAACTCTGACAATTGAGCTATTGGAGTCATCAAAAAAATAAATGGATTGGTTCCAATGGAAATAGGGACAGTGTCAATTCCATCATCAGCATCATCAAAAATATGTCTTGGAATTACTTCAACTATGACACCAAATTCAGGTTGAAGTTGATCTTTGACAAAAAAAACTTGTTTATCCATTGATGCCAACACATATGGTTCTTCGGTAGCAAGAGTGCGGGTCATATTAATTACTCGAAATCCACAATCATCAATAAATGTGACATGTCTCGTCATCGAATCAAACCAATGGAATTTCATAATTGTGACTCGTCCATGAGAGTAATAATCCAATATTATTATTTTCTCAATGACTCCATAATAACCCACATTTTCAAGTCGCGGTCTACTATCTGATGCACTGGCATAACAATCTGTTGTGGCAGTAACCATAATACCATCATGTTGTGTTCTCATGTTTTTGGCTCGTTCAGTGACAATAAATCTGTACCCATTGATAACAATTGATTTACAGTCATGAACCACGGTATTAGGACCAAAAGCCAAAGCTCTTATTTCCTCAGAGACAGAGTCAGCAGACAAACTCAATACCTGCAATATAAATGATAGTTAAACTTAAGTGAATATTGAAATAATTAATTTAAACAGTAATATTTTTACCTTCAATTTTATCCAAGAAGAAAACTATTTGCTATGCAAAGTCTCTCTCCTTCTCAAAGATAAAGAACAATGCTTCTTATTTATCATTGTTTAATGTTCCCTGTAGATAAAAAAATATGAATAGTTTGACAGATATATATGTAAGATATACATATTCAATTTTGTTACCTGATATAGTCATCGAACAAATCACAGTTGAACAAAACTGTGCGATGTGCCATCTCCCGCTCTTCATGGCTTAATGACTTCAATGTATATGATCCATGAATTCCTCTTGTTTGCGGAAGTGATGGAAAATTGGGTTCAATTTGCTCATATTGTTCTTCTTCATTTCTCATTGGTCTGTTCATTCTTATAGTAAGATCAGACAAATACATCGAACAGAAATCCATACATTATTGAGCTAAGTAACCGTTCACGATAGAACCTTCGGGATGATTCTTGTTTCGAACATAAGACTTTAATGTGAACATATTTCCTTCAGTTGGATTCATCCAATGAAAAGAAACAGGTCCTCCGATAAGTATTTCAGTTGGAATATGGACAGTCAGATGCAACATGCATGTGAAAAATGATGGGGGAAATATTTTCTCCAACTCACACAAAATTAATGGGGCATCTGTCAACATTTTTTGCTAGAAAGACTTGGACAACTTCTTAGCACAAAGATCTCTAAAAAAATGGCACAAACAAATAACACCCACCCTTACATTATTGGACAAAAGATGACGGATTGCTATTGGAAGCAAATCATGTAGTAGAACGTGATAATCATGAGTCTTCAAATATTTTAGCTTCAACTCTCTTCTATTGACCCGTTTAGATATGTTGCTTGAATAGCCATCAGGAACTCTAATAGTCTCTAATACTTCCAGAAATTGTTTTTTTAGTAGGTGTCATCACATAAGAAGCACATGGAAGTTGCCATTTATTTTCACTGATACGCACATGATGAAATTCTGGTCTGATGCCCCAATCCACCAAGCCACGTCGAGATCGTAAATCATCTTTTTTCTTCCCCTTGACATTTAGAAGAACTGAAAGCAACATTTCACATATATTCTATTCAATATGCATTACGTCTAAGCAATGATGTAGCAAATTGGTTGACCAATAAGGCAAATCAAAAAAGATACTCCTCTTCCTCAAATTGTAACAGGTTTCTGTGGAAACATTCTTTCTCTTTCCAGATTTCATTTGACCCTTCCCGAACGAAAAACTGAAATCTTTCAATTCATTAAGCACATCAGTTCCAGACATACGCTGAGGTGGATCATCGGTCTCTATAGTATTATCAAATCTTCGACGATTCATTCTATATGGATGATACTTTGGAAAAAATCATCGATGTCTCATAAAACTGAAACTACAACGATGTTTCAGTATTCTGGATCGTGTATTCTTCATACAAACTAGACATGACAGTTTTCCCTTTGTGCTCCATCCAGACATCATTGCATAATCCGGAAAATCATTGATCGTCCAAAACCATGGGGGAAGATTATAAATGTATACATCAATGTCAATGTCGGGATCAGAAGGACCAGATATGAGTATACTCATGAAAGTGAAAGATTTTTTCATACAAAACCATGGGGGAAGATTATAAATGTGTATAAAAACTGGCCATGTGCTGTGCGAAGTAAGCATCTTCCCAAACGGATTAAAACCATCGCATGAAAGACCCAGCCTCACATTACGCACGTCAGCTGCAAAATCAGGATGTCGAGCATCAAATCTCTACCATGCAAATCCATCTGCAGGATGAACGAACTCATCATTAGTCTTCTTTCTCTCGGTATCAGGCCATATCATTTTTATTGATATGTCATCAGACATAAAAAGATTCTGGAGTCTGGGGATCAATGGAAAGGTCCACATTACTTTCTGTGAAACGCGGGATGGGGTTCCATCAGATTTTGACTTCCAGCGGGATGTGCCACATTTTATACATTCATTTCGTTCAGCGGTTTCTTCCCAGAATAAATTGAAATCTTTCGGGCAAGCATGAATTTTGTTTCTGGAAAATCCAAGTTCTTCAACTAACTTCCATGCCATATAGTGGTTTGAGGGAATATCTGCATCATATGGAAGTAAATCCTTCAAGAGGGTAAGAATGTAATCGATTGGTGTATTAGAAATCCCATACATAGTTTTTCCATGAAACAATCAGATTAAAAATTCCAGCTTTTTCATTTTATTGCATTGTCGATATACTGGAGTCGTGGCAGCATTATTCAATTTTTTCACCCTATCAATATCATCATTTTCACTAGATGCATCAGTTGTCCTCATATCGACATCTTCTTGAGTCGAAATCCTTTCTTTTTCATGATGACGAATAAATGGAAATCGATCATCTAAAAAATTCTCCATTCCAGTCCTTTCATTTCGATAATCACCAATTTGAGATTTCATTTTCTCTTCATTTTGATACCACACAAAGTAGTTTACTTGAAAACCATTTTTGGTTATGTGGTAGCTGACTTCTTCACGACTCAACCAAGGTCTACCAACACAATTGGAACATGGGCAGTGTATGCGACCACTATCTGAAGCATTGTGAAATGAAAAATCTATAAAGCTCTCCAAATTGTTTTGAAAATCGCTTGAGATACGATCGGTTTCATACATCCAACTTCTGTTCATTCTGTAAAAAGAATTCATATAAGTCATTTTGTCATAAACAATTCAATAGGATTGAACTTTAAAAGAAAATACATTTAAGTAAACGATAAAGGAAGAAAATAATCATGGTATCAACTATACATGTGAAAAAAACATACTAATGTGTTATTGAAAAAATGTAAAACCAACAAGAACTTAATGTGTTATCACATCAGAGCATGCCTCATCCCATAACCATATTAGTAGGGTATCCTCATATGTGATTTAACTTTTTGAATTAATATGCACTTCCTCACCAGGTACCTGAGTAGATTTCATAGATATAATCATCTCACATCCAGTAAGGCTTCCATTATGTATGATCTGTATAATAATTTGAGTGATCATGAATCATGCGTGGGATCTTCCCATGATCACTATAGATTATGAGAAGGAATTATTATAGGTAACGTGAAGAACATCAAACACATATTTTAGATAATTTGAGACATAATATAATAAAATAATGTATAAAACTATGTAATTTGGGATAAAAGGATGGATGAAATACTAAAATATGGGAGACTAAGGTGAAGGAAATATATGTTGACCCTAATGTTCATAACATGCATCACCTATGAAATTTTATTGCACTAGGAAATTTCATCCTGTTCACAATACATTCCATTGGAAACCTATTTTGATCATTTGATGTCCCCTTGACATGTCAAATAAAATCAGATGGCACCCATGAATATGCCACCCTTGTAATGAAAAGCCTTTAATTCTCACCATACAGACTACATGTTTTCCAATAGATATGTATCTCCTTCTATATAGTGGAATCAATAAATATTACCTCAGTCTCATATTAAATGTCAGGAATGTTAGATGGCTCCCTTAACCCCCTCCAGGCACACCAACTAGGTCATGTGATGTCCTCAAATCATGTCACTATGGACATAAATCACCCTTCAAAACATGTCACACTGACTCTAGATTTTCCCTCCCAGTGTGTCAAACATGTCTTTTGATGAAAATGGAGAAGACCACAAAAATCAAGAGATTCCCTATAGGCATTACATCCATTATCATGAAATTGCTTCTAGGATCAACCAGTCAGGACTTGTGATGTCCTCCAAACATTCCATCCTTGATCATTAGAGAAACATCAGACAATCCGTATAGGTTAGGAAAATTCATCAAAATGTTTATAGGATCATGTAATTTCCATTGGAAATTTCCAAAAGAAACCCTCTATCATGCTAAGTAGATAGTCAAGGCATTCCATGTGGAAAACCAACACATATCCATAAGAGAATAAATCTAAAAATAATAGAATCTATATGCATTATAAAATTGTCCACCATTGGAATGTAAGCTTCTATAAAAATGGAACCATAGTGTTTATGTTTTAATTAATGGAAAAATCAATTCATTAAAACAACTACAACAACTTGATTGAGATCAATTTTTACCTGTTCGGATGGGGGGTGTACCTATTCGGATGGGGGTCGATGATGTTTGGACGGGGGGTTCGTGAGAGCACGGGAGCGGAGGAAATTAGGGCTCTGTCTCGAATGAGGGAGAGAAGATAGGGGTTGCTATTTGTGAAAAACCTTTGCCAACGGTTTGTAAAAACCGTTGGCAAAGGCAAACTTTCCCAACGGTTTCAATAAACTATTGGGAAAGGGATAAGTTTAGCACCCCTTTCCCAACGGTTCTATAGAACCGTTGGGAAATGAGTCACTGGAATGCCCTTTGCCAACAGTTTCAGTAAACCGTTGGCAAAGGCTGAGTATACCAATGGTTTAATTGAACCATTTGTATACTGCCGTTGGGAAAAACCCAAATTCCAGTAGTGATGAACCTTATATTTTTATAAATATTATATCAATTAATAATATAGTATTTGTTTTAAAAACTCAATTATGTCAATTTTGACACTATTTTGTATTTGGTTTTCGTAAAAATCATAACCGTGTGATTAATTAGAAAATAAATTATTTAATCAACCATAACATTTATTATTAACCAATAAAATTAGTGTAACTCATAAAAAGTCTCAAATTACATTTATTGGGATATTTATAATATCAAATATTTTAATATTTCATTAATAAGGTAATTACTGTGTCATCATTGTGTCATAAATAAATTAAATTTTTTAATCACTAAAAATTATAAATAACATAAAATTGTTTATAAAATATTTTTATCTTTATAATTAATATTTATAGTAGAATTTATCTTATGTATGACCTTATATTAAAAATGGTTTAGTTATTAAATTTTGAATGTAACATTTTTATCTCTTCTTTAAATAAAATAATAATAAATGTCCTAATATAATCAAAGTTGACCAAAAGAATCATATTATTTTCCTAAGGTTGTTTATGTTCGAATTAAAATTTTACAATGAAATTAAGAAATGTGTTATGGTAATTATAATCTCATTTTTACCCTTAATTAACCTATTTACTTTTAACTGTGGTAAATAAAAGCCAAGAGTTACTATTCACCAAAAATTATTTTCATTTTATTGAACCACATTTTACTTACTGATTTCAACCATATCTCTCCTATTTTTGAAATTCAACTCTTCAAAAGTGGTAAAATTATGTTTTATGCAAATTTGTTAATGCTCCTTAAAGGTGTGTAAAAGATGGTAAAAAGTTCAATAAAATTTTATATATTTAAACTTATTATAAAATGACTCCAATAAATTACATTGAACATATATAGGTATTATGTTTATTTTTAGACCTAAAATATATTAATATAAAATAAATAATTACTTAAATAAAAAGTTGTTTTTAAACAATAATGCAGTGTTTTTCACTATTCATCAAAAAATGATAGTTTTCCAAAAAATACCAAAAATTCACCCTAAGATAATTTTGATATTTCAAATCCAAAAATGAAGTCCATTTTGAAAAATAACATTTATAAAATTTTAAAAATAGGGTATTACTATTCATAAGGGCTGTTTTGATAGGTCGTGGTGTGTTAAAACTCCAAGTGGCGTACAACGCAAGCTATTGCATTATTCAAAGGGAAACGTACCATGGGAGATGAGGGTGTTACAAAAATATAATTCACTCTAATCACCATCCCATTTTGTTATAAACAAAATATTGTCTATCACACTCATTTTTAATTTAGTTCTTTCTTTTTATTTCCATTCACTAAAAATGAAAATCCTAGTGTGAGTAATAATAATCATGTTAGGGTACCAATGAATCATGAAACTTTATTTAAAGGGTGTTTAAATAAGTGCACCTTATTTTGAATCAATCGTAGCTTGGTCTTAACCTATGTCATTCAAGGTAATTATATAAATTTGTCATGATGGATCTTAAATAGATAATGAATTTCCAAATCATATTCCCAGGAAGTGTAAAACAAGGTGTGCATCAAGGCCTGTTGTCCTGCAAGAGGTGACAATAGATTCCATCTCAATATACTATTTTCATATTAATTACCCCAAGGTACTTGTGTGTTAGAGGCAAGACCAATTATAGTCTCTAGAAAGTGATTCAATTTCATGTAAACCAATCACCATATCCTTTAACAAAATTCAAGACTATTTTCCTATACGTTGAATCATCTATAGAATTATCCGTAGACGTATCCCTAGACAAAACCCCAAAAATATTCCTACGAATATGACTATGTTTTTTATACGAGTTTTCAAAGGTTAACTAAACCGTTCATGTGAAACCAACTACAGTGAACTAAGATTTTGATACATATATATGATATATTATACATGAATATTAATCCCATTACACAAACACACACTAGAGCATCATAATGGTTTAGTGAATTTGGAGACTGGGTAGCCAATATTCTTATTTAGTGAAAGATCTCTAACATCTCCCACAAATATCTTCTCAGCTGGAAATCCTCTTAATAATACCCTTTCTAAAACTATCTTCATATCATAGGTAAGGAAACATACGAAAGGGTGACCTTATATGATCAGTAATCGTAAACATTAGAGATATCAACATATGATATTATGAAATAATAAGAAACTCATATAGTCATGTGATCATGAACATAACTTGTGAATTTCATACCTAACCTTTAATAGATCTTAAACATGACTCATTATATAAAACTTTATAATTTTTTAAAACATTTCCCATAATGGTGAGAAGTCATCATTAATCAATCATGAACCATAATATCATTTCATAAATGTGTTATACTATCATAAGTATTTAAAATAGTTTATTATATCAAGGTTAATTACCAAGACCATAAAAATTATGTATTATGACTCATTACATACTTCCCATTATGGATTAAGACACATTAGTTTCCCATAGTGGAGTATAACACACATGTTTCCCATAATGGATTAGGAAACACATATTTCCCATAGGGTATCAATCTCATTGACCTGTTTTCAATTATTTTCTCATGATATATAAATCTTTAGCCAATGAATTGGAGTTAGATATATGTCCCATCCATCACATACGAAAAATAATACATATGTGTGCTACAAGATCATAAAACATTAATCATATAATAACCCTTGAAATTAATTAGGTTTATCATTATAACATAACCTGTGTAAAATAAACAGGTTACATAATCATTTCATTATTTCATTATAGTATTACCCACGAAAAAATAAGTGAGTTGAATAAGAATTTTATAATTTTATATCTCAAGGAAGGAAAATAAATTTTATAAATATGGTTTCATCATAAACATAAATCATTTTGAGAATGAATTATAATGGTGTCCTTAGATTATGTCCCCAATAAAACAAAATTAACATAAAATAACATCTTATTAGATTGAAAATTATTCTGCAAAGACAGTTTGAACATTTATTGAGAAAAATAATATTTCATTTAAAATAAATTTTCAAAACTAAAAAACCATAAATCATTTAGGATATAATTTAATCTGAAAATAATATTTTAAAAATATAAAGTAATCATTAAAAAATCTAAAATACTCTTTAAGTAATATATTCTTTACTATTTGAAAAAAAATAAAAAAATAAAAACATTCATTATACTTTTTTTAAATAAAACTGAAAATTAAAAAATGAATATTCAAATAAAGTAATTTTTATGACTATGAAATTTTCATTCATGTCATGCATGTTAAAAAAATACACTTCACAATTTCAGTAAAATACAATCATGCATTATTTGGAAAATGACATGAAGATTCCATTAAAAAAAAATTAAAAGGTAAAACCTGGGTTAAATTGTATTTAATAAATCATTTGAATATTTTTAAAATAATTTTTGAAAACCTTTTTATAAAACCTGGTTTTTAAAGAAAAGGGTTTTTGGACTAAAGAGACAAAAAAATATTTTTCTTAAAAATATTTTTTTAACTATTGAGTTCATAAAGTGAGGAATATCAATCTAACACATGTAATATCAGGAAATAAAAAAATTATAATATTATTAATGAGTATATTGGTATATATATCTTAAAATTTCATCATTGGAAGCAGATTCATAAACAATCCTGATAAATGATGAGATTGTAAAATAAATCTCTTTCCTATTTGGTAAATTTGAATTGAAATTCCTATAAAAGAATAATATTAAATGATACATATAATAACATGAAATAATTAATATTAATTACATAACATTTCAATGAGGAATTATATTCTTCGCATATAAAAAGATATGTTCATAACATAACTTAGTTCCCCAAGAAGGTAATTTGAGACAAAAACAACTTACCGCTTTAGTAAATTTTGATCAGTAAACCCCATGAAAGAGAGAGAGTAAAGTTGTAATTTAAATAACAATTATTTTCCATTTATAATAATAAAATTAATTAATTTATATTATATGAACCATATAAAATAAATAGGTGGTGAATATGGAATGTGTCTCACAGAAGTAAAAAGTGAGCTGAGAATCCCTTACTCTAAGTCTCAAATTCCTTCATACACATTTGAACCTCATGTAAAATAAATATATGGTTATAAAACATATATTAATTAATTAAATATTTATATATCATACCATACATTATTTAATTATTACATTTTATTACGTGTTTATTAACAATTATAAGTTAAAGTCGTGTTTTAGGTAATAGCTGCATTATTTTCCATGTATGTTTTGATTTTGTATTTTTTGTTACTCTTAGTTTGATCATGGTTACATTATATAATTATTAAAAATAATATATAAAAATAATATATATTCATTATATATTTAATTATAGTAATCCATAAAATTTAGATATTGAAAATGAAATACACTATTCATAGAGATAGTAGGTCGTCTGAACACTTGAACCTTGTTTCCATTTACTCAACGGATGAAATTAAATAAAGGTAAATAATATATTTCCATTATAGAATAATTTTAATTAAATATATTTCACATTTTTTAATTTAAAATTTTCCTCATTAACTCCCATATAAAGCTTATGTGAAAAACAAATCACATTGATTCGTAAGGTAGTAGTTCACTGTATATATGAATGATATTATTAAATTCCCAAAAAATGATAGAAAGA
This sequence comes from Viscum album, assembly GCA_963277665.1. Lineage (NCBI taxonomy): Eukaryota > Viridiplantae > Streptophyta > Magnoliopsida > Santalales > Viscaceae > Viscum > Viscum album. The sequence continues at coordinate 392,560,354 of OY728141.1, read as the reverse complement.
AGTATTATGGTATATCATGATTCAATAAAAATAATAATATAATATCTATAATATATAAAAAATAAATCAATCATTATATCCATCTGTGATAGTTGGTGATGAAAAACAAATAAAATTGGTTCGTGAGGTGGTAGTCCTTCGTACATAAAGATAATGATTTCCTAATACATTTGATAGAATATGAGAAGTATTTTGGTTGTGAAATTGATATAATAAAGAATAATTTTATGTAATAAATTTATTTTATTATATTATCAGGTTTTAATAACAATTTAATGAGGTGTAGGAAGAAATAAAATAAAATGCTCGGTTTGGGATGGTACCGCTTCTTCGGAAAACTTATTTTTGTTTAATCCAAAAGGATTATAAGGTTCATTTTATAACCAAAATAACGATTATAGGATGATATTATTTAATTAAGGATGTTATATTGTATGATTCTATAAAAAAACGTGTTTTAGAAGTGTAAATAGAAGAGGGAAGGTCAAGGCCTTTTATAATTGAGGTGAGTGACACGCTTGTAATTTTTTAAAATAAAAATAAGTACTCATATATTTCACATGTAAAAAGGATAAATAATAGGATATTACTAGATATTTGGGGATATATTTACTATATATAGACAAATAATTGGTTTTGAACAAGTTTTTGGTCATTTTACACCTTATACTTTTAGATAAACCCCTTGATAAGCAAATTATCCCCATAACTGTGGTAAATAATTTGTATTATTTTTACTATCCATCATAGTAAATAATTAAGTTAACATATTATAAAACATAAATTATTCCTATTCCAAATACATACTCCAATTTTCGAAATTCAATTCTCTTAAGTGGAAAATATTTAATTCAAAATTAATCATTAAGATGCGATGCTAAAAGGTTTTTTTAATGAAAATTATTCAAAAGTTTAAATGTTTTTTATATGAAAATTCAATATTAAATTGATCTAAATTATCTAAATTGGATAAATATATATATAAAGTAACTAATTTAACATTTAAAACTATCCTAAATAACATTTTATATTTTTTAAATTTTTAAAAATAAATGAAAATTCTTAATAAAAATTAATATTTATCGCTATTTATCGAAAAATTAATATTTACATCAAATTCTAAAAAATTTATCCTAGGATAATTTTAAAATGATGATTTAAAAAGGAATATTATTTATTTTAATAAATTTTCTTAAAATATAACGAAATAAATTTAAAATAAGTTCACTAAAGTTGACAAAACTAATTTTAAAAAAAAAATACAGTTTTAAGCATGAAATTGGAATCCTTATTATATCATATCTAGAAAAAAAATATTTATGTTAAAATTTTGATTGAATATTTAATATATAAATTTAATTAAAATTATTTAAAAAAGTGATTTGATTAATTTATTGAGGTAAAACTTATTTTTTCCATAAAAATAGTTTTTGAGAAGAAGATTACAATTATTTTCACGTTGTTATTATTTTCATTTATATTTAATTGGTCACTAAATAATTAAAATTTTATACATATAGAGACATTATATTTTCATAATTTTGTTAATCCTATCCATACCCCTATTCTAATAGATTAGTAATAACTATAACATTAAATTATATTTTTTAATAGTATGTTATATTTAATTTAAACTCAATGTTTAATATAATGAAAGATAAGATAAGTGTCTTGTGTAACATAAGAAAAAATCAATGTTGAGAGTAATAAAAACTATCAAAAATATTAAATTTATTTGAAGCAGAATCACAAAATCTTAGGTTGTTACATTATACCCCACTAAAAAAAGAATTTATCCCTCAAAATTCAGTACTTTTGTACCAACAACTAAGGTTACATTCTACCTTGTTACATCCTTAGGTTCCCACATAGCTTCTTAAATCTGGTTGTTTCACCATAAAACATTTACAGGGTGAGTGGTCCTGTTTTGAAGAACATTATGTTTTCAATCCAGAATCTATATGAGTTGTTTTCTATAATAAATATCATGCTCTAGTGATATGACCTCTGAGACCAGTTAGTATGATAGATTATATATGTACTTCCTAAAGATTGATATGTGGAACACTTCATGACACTAGGATAGGTTTGGTGGAATTTTCAATTTGTAGTCTATCATCTTAATATGAATAATCATTTCAAATGTAAAGATACAACTAGGGATTACCGTTCCTTTGTATCATAATAAAAATTTAACCCTTTGGTTTTTCTTGAATCAATTTCGGCATCATATTTGATTCCAAGAAATTATTATGAATGTTTTTATGGCTAATTAGCTAACATATCACAAGATCCATAAAAAAATGATAATTCATTCTTTCTATGTCTACTTATAAAAAAGTGGTAAGTAGTGGTTATCCAATATGGATAAATTTTCATTTGGTGAAGTAATACATTAATTTATAAAACCTCCCACAATGTTCAACATTACCATTCATAAATGTATTACCTTATAACCCTTAAAAATTATTAAAATACAAAACTTTATAAACAAGGTCAATTAATTTTCAAAATGAACTTATCATTAATCCCATAAACAACATGAAGTAGATCTTAATTATCACATACCAAACATCTGAACAACATCTTCGTGTATTCTCTTGAAACATGGTAATATCCTAAATTACCATAAAGCCTTATTAAAAACATAAATTCTTTTTTATTCCTTAAATAAAAAAAATTTGTATATAATCCTTAAATCCAAAAAAAGTTGTAAAATACATCGATGATATATAAACCAATTTTTCAAAAAAAAACCGTCAATCAATTCAAAGGTAATTAGTAATATATAATTTAAGTTTTCAATAACAAACATCTTTTTGTCCCAAAATCAGTATCTCAACATTAGTAATACATTAAGGGTTATATTATAATTAATAATGTGTTTTCAAAAATTATCACCTTACTATTAAATTACTTATCTCGGTTATCATCCCCATTGATCATATTCTTGAAAATACTTAATTAAAAACTTCTAATGAACAATATTTATATATTTAATAATTCATTAATGTTCATACATAAACACTACAATCATTCTACTTCATTCTAAAATAAATAAATTGGAATTAATCATCTTATTCCTTAATACCACATTCCTGTCGTATTTCATTTGAAGTCTCTTCATCATCAACAAAAAAACCATTACATATAATACCTTTCTGATGCTATTATTGAGCTTTCCACCTAGTACATAGATTTTTATAATTCCCATAATTTCTACATTTATAATATTTAACCATTTTATAAGACTTTATAAAATATTTATTCTCAACCATTATGTAAACAAAACATCACATTTTTTCTTGACAATAACTTACTATGTTCCCTTATTCACACCTAAAACATCTTCCCATTCATTTGAGACATTCAGTCAAGTGGTTCTCCCTACATTCTTAACATATAGAAAACTGAGTCTTCTTTCCTCTGTGGTCTCGACCACAGAAACTCTCAATGAACTCGATATTTCACTTATTTTATGAGTCCGAGATTTGGTTAAAGTTTGTGTTTTTAATCATATATTGTGATAACTGATTTTCCATAATCCCATTATACTTCACTCTAGTTATCATCTAAATTTTTTCCCATCAACATATTATCTATCACATTAAAAGTTAATCTAATTCCTGCTGGTTTTAGCTATTGAAAAAAAACCAAAAATCATAGTGTGAGTTATAATAATCATGGTGGGGAGCCATATCATAATGAAAAAAAATAATTTTAGGATATTTAAATCATGACACCATATTTTCAATCAATTAAGACTTAGAATTAACCCAGTTAATTCAGGGTCATTATTTAAATCCTTCATGATGGTTCTTAAAGATTTTTTAAATTTACAAAGCATATCCCCCTATGAGTTCAAAACCAGTTGTACATAAAGGCATATTTTCAAGTACCATGGGACAATAAAGTCCATATCAATGAAATATTCTATGATTTATTACACCAAGGAACCTCTGTGCCAGATCCACTTTCCCTTACAATATCCAAACAGGGATATAATTTCTTGGAAACTAATCACACTATCCTTTTCCAAAATTCTTAGACAGTTTTTATATACTTTGACTCATCCTTAAACTTATCATTATATGTACTACTAAAAATATATCGAAAAATATCCCTATGATTCTCACTAAAGTTATCTCATCATAGTTTTTGAAGGTTAGCTAAATAATTCTATGATGCCAACTATAGTGACCTAATATTTTAATACACATATACAACAGCTTGTGCATGAATATTAATTTCAATAGTAAACACACATATGAGGATTGTAATGGTTAATTACTTTGGATAAAGGGTAAAAAATATTCTTATTTAGTGAAAGATGATCAATATCCCTCAAAAACTATCTTCTCAAATTTTACTCCTCTTAGGCATACCCTCCCTAAACATTTCTTTATAACATGGTGGTGGAAATATATGAATTTGTGAGCTTATATTATTATTAAGAGCCAATATAAAAGATGAAAATCCATGGTTATATGAAATAATTAGATAAAAATAAGGGTATTTTATCATGAAAAAAACTTATGATGTTCATACCCAACCTCTTATAGATCATAAACAAGATTCAAGGTATAAAACTTTATCATTTCTAAAAAAAATCCCATAAGAGTGATAAATCATCATAAATCCATCATGAACCATATGATCATATAATAAAATTCTTTTACTATAATAAATATTTAAGACAATTTATTATTTCATGGTTAACTACCAAGACAAACAACATTTTAGATCCAGACTCATCTCCAATTTTCTATTGTCGTTCATGATGCACATATTTCTTATAGTGGAACATTATGCACTTGTTTCCCTGAGAGGATCCAGACACACATATTTCCCATATTTTATGAATCCCATTGACTTGTTTACCAATTTTATTTTATGAGATATAAATCATTACCCAATGCATTGGAGGGATATATAGGCCACACTAATCACATAATGAAAATTATATATATGTGTGTTCCACATTATCATAAAACATTTATAATATCATAACCCATGAGATGAAATAGGTTTCATAAACATTTCATCATAACATAACATATGGAAAAGAAACATGTTTCATAATAATTTTATCATTTCCTCAAATAATAACCAATCGAAATAGAATAAATTTTCTTAATAATTTTATCAGGGTATATCTTATAGAAGAGAAATAGGTTCCATAAAAATATTTTCATTATAAACATATACTATCTAGAGAATTAAAAATAAAAGTATCCTTGGATCATATTCCTAGTAAAAAAATTAAAACCAAAGGGTGTCATCATGGATGGAAAATGATTTTCAAAAGAACATTTATACATTTCTTGAGGAGAATAACTTTTTATTTGAAAATGAATTTTTAAAACTAAAAAATCATAAAACATTTTGGAAGTACTTTAATTTGAAAATTGACATTAAAAACTATAGACGAATCTTTAAAATTCATTTAAAAAATATCTTGAGGAAAATTTATTGTCTTCTTTGTAAAATAGTCTTTAAAAATAAAACATTTTGAATATATTTTTCATTGAAAATATTTTTCATTGAAGAAAATTGAAAACCTAAAAATTAAGCTTAAATTAAATAATTTTCATGATAGTGATAATTTTGTTCATGTCCTTCATATTAAATCAAATATTATTTTCATGTTTTTGTAAAATAAAAATGAGCATTATTTGGAAAAAACATGAGTATTACTTTAAATGTTTTTTATAAAATGTAATAAATAGAAAGAATATATTCAATAAATCATTTGAAAAAAATTAAAAAAATTTAATTTTTTTTATAAAACAAGGTTGTGGAAAAAAAATAGGTTTTCGATCAAATATATAAATAAAAGAGATTTTTCTTAAAAACAATCTATTGAACTCTTAATTTCATAATGAGAGGAAAATGTATTGAAAAATGTATTATCATGAAATAACCATAATAGATTAAAATTCATGATTTTCTTGAGATATATATCATAATATTTCATTATTGGATGTATAATCATAAAAAATCCCAAAAAATGACTATATTGTAACATAAAACACTTACCCCTTTGGTAAATTTTAATCAAAGTCCCCATGAAAGAATAAAATTAAATGAAACCTATAAAATCATGATTTGAATAATATTCATGATATAAAATTTCAATGTGACATTACATACTCCTTGTAGAATATGATAGGATCATAACATAACTTAGGTCCCCAAGAAAAAATTTGTCAAAAGAATCCCTTATCGCTTCGCTAACATTTGACCCGTAAACCCAATGAAAGATAAATCATACAATGGATTTGAAAATCATTATAATTTTGAGTATAAAAATCATAAAATATATTCATGTTCAATATATATGCCACATAAAATAAAGTGGTGGTGAATATGCATGTGTTTCAAAGAAGTAAAAAGTGAGACAAAAATCCCTTGCTTTAAATCTCATCTTCCTTCATACATGTTTGAACCTATTATAAAATAAAATTAATTTTATTATACATATATTACATAAAAATAAATATATATAAGTATCACACTATATAAAATTTAATTTTACCTTTAATACCGTTTTATTAACAATTCTATGTTAAAGTCTTATTTTGGGTAATAACTGCTTTGTTTTTCATAAATGTTTTATATTTTTAGTACTATTACTTTTAATATAGTTCCATTATCTCAAGAACACTAACCATGATATAAATATCATATATTTTCATATGTATGTGTTTATAGTAATCCATAAATGTTTGAAATAGAAAATTAAATACCTCATTCATTTAGACGATAAACCGTATGTATGCATGAACGATGTTTCCATTTTCTTAGCGAATGGAACAAAATAATGGTAAATAATATATTAACATTAAATAATAATTTTTTAAAAATATATATAACATTTTTTTATTTAAAAATTTCCTTGTTAACTTCTATGTAAATTATATGTGAAAAACAAATCACATCACTTTGTGTGGTGACTGTCCACCATATACACGAATAACATTATCGTATTTCCAAAAAAATAGATACAAATATGTAATATGTGATATAAGGATTTAATAATAATAATAAAATCATAAGTATAATATATAAATAATAAATCCATCATTATATCTTTCCTTAATAGGTGTTTATGGAAAAAAATAACATCAGATCGTGAGGCAGTAGTTCGTCGTACACACGAATGATTATTTCCTAACACCTTTGATGTGATAGAAGAAGTATATAAGTTATTCCATTAACATAAAAACATATTTTTTTTGTGGAATATACTATTTTTATTATATCATTATGATTTAATTTTAATTGAAGGAGGTGGAGTAAGAAATTAAATAAAATGTTTGGTTAGAGACGTTACCTCTTCTTTAAACAACTTCTTTTGGTCTATACCAAAAGTATTCTTAGTTTCACCTTCTAAAACAATATGGATTATATGATGAGAGGTGGGATTTAAATATTCTTTTTGGGATAGTATTGGCTAAACCAATGGGCTTTTTAATTATTAATATGACAGTAAAGTGTGGTTTCCTTTTATAAGTGAGATGAATGACACACTTCTAATTTTTGAAAATAGAAATATATACCCATGTTTTTCACATGTATAAAAGGATCAAAAGTGAGATATTATTGAATATTTTAGGCTATAAGGTATAAACATTTCCATCCAATGTGTTTTTTTCATGTTTTGGGTCATTTTACATCTTCCCCTTTTAGTTAAACCCCATGGTAAACTGATTTTCACATTAACTGTGGTCAATAATTTTTACTATATTTACTAATAATTATGAAAAATAAATATGTTTAACATATTAAATAATATAAACTATTATGATTCAAAACATGGAATCCATTTTTCCAAATTACATTCTCATAACTGAAAATTTTTAATTTAAAATTAATCTCATAGACATGAAAAGAAAGTGGTTTTCCAAAGATAAAATATTTAAAATATCAATAGTTTTTATATGAAATTTAAATATTAAATTTATTTTGATGACCTAAATTAGATTAATATATTAATTTAACTAAATTTACCTTTAAAACCATCATGGAAATTTTTTTTTAATAATTTAAAATAAATGAAAATTCTTAATAAAAAACCATTATTTTTCATTATTCATCAAAACAATTATCTTCTCATAAAACTATAAAAGAAACTAATACTATGGAAATTATTACATTATTATTTCACAAAACATGTTTATATTTTCAAATAAATTTTTTAAAATGGAAAAAATTAATTTTAAAATAAGTTCACTAAAGGTGAAATTTTTTTGTTCATAAAAATACAGTTTTATGTTAAAAATGGAATAATTATTATCTATTGTCTAGAAAAAACATAAGATGGATGTTTAAAATTTTAATAAATATATAATATGTAAATTTCATTAAAATCATTCACTAAATGTGATGTTTTTAATTTATAGAGGTAAAACAAGTTAGTGTGCTTAAAAATAGATTTCAGGAAGAATATTTATTTTATTTTAAAATATTTTTTATTTTTATTTATAATTAACTAGTAAAAAATAATTTAATTTATATAAATGTGTATAACATATATTTTTATAATTTATTTAACCTTGTTCATAACCATATTCCAATGGTTAAGTGATAACTATCTTATAAATAACAATATTATAATAGTATGTCACATTTTATTTAAACTCAGTGTTTCATATAATGAAAGGTAAACTATGTGTTTCATGTAAAACAAGCTAAACACTATGTTTCATATAATGATAAAATAATGGAAAGATTAAATTTATTTAAAATAAAATGTTTAAAAAATCTATGGGTGTTATAAGGTAAGGTTTTTAAATATTATTCTCATGTTCTCATTCCCTTATGCATATGATAAGTTGATATCTACCCTTTTTTAACTTACTAATCATCTGATGTCACCCATTATTATTTTTCCTTTCCTCGGGTTTTAATGAAATTTTTTATGTATTGTATTTCTAAGAAGAGTACTATTTGGAAAGATATTTTTGGGAGATGTTGAAGATCTTCCAAGGAACAGAAGATTATATGTCTATTCTCCAAAGACATCATACCTTCATGATGCTCAAGCATGTGTTTGTTTATTGTAATGAATGTTCCTATATAGATATGTAATATTTATATATGTAAATATAGGGAATCTTTATTCATTCTTTCCATGGTGATCATTGAAAAATAGAAACATTACACATGTGTATGTATGACTTGTCATCTTCGTGATTGTAATGTAGTTAATTTTTCATAACCAACATTTATAATTTGTTTTCAAAGTGTAAATTATATATAAAAATGAAAATTATATCACCAAATTTATTGAGGATTTGATGAAACAGTGAAAACTTTTACCATATTTAACCTACTGATGTCATTTTAGACATATGAACCAAATTTCTTCAAAATGTATTATTTGAACATAAATAATTAATTAATTAATTGTAACATATTAAAATATAAAATAAAAGGAATAATAAACTATAAAAAATGATCTATATAAATTAAATAATTAACATTAGTTTATTAATTTGAAGGATAAATAATGTAAGTGATGAGTGAGACCAGTGTTCAGGGGTTTCTCAACTCAGTTTCCATTGATTGGGTTATTCTTCAACTTCACTGATTATTATAATAAATTATTATGTGTAAAATTATCTCTAATTATATTTTCTTTTATTAATTCTTTTTATACAAATTTTTTAATAAATACCCACTTCATTTATTAATTATCACTTTAATGAAACAATCTTTATTAGGGTTTCTCATCTCATTTTTTGTGAGGCATATGTCATAGTCACCATTTTTATCTTTTAAATAGTGTATATACTACACATTTGATATGATATATTGTTATTGTTTTATATTAATTATATTTAAATATTTATTTGATTTTATTTCATTCATATAGATAGTGATTCCAAAGTTATCAGAGAAATAAGGTTTATTTTGCAATCACAACATTATTCGTGATTTTTTATCTTTTAATCTCCACTGGGGGAATTCTATGATATTCATTTTTTAAACCCCATAAATTTTCTTCTACTTTGTTATTTTTGAAAATTTTATGTTTTCTTATAATTTTTCTCTTTTATGTGCTAAATAAATCAAATGAGTGTATTTAAGGAAAACAAAATTTGTTTTTTATTTGATCAGAAATATTTTTCATCCCTAAATATGTTTTTCAGGAAATATTATAATTTTTTTTAATTTCCTCAAATTATTTATTAAATAAATTTTTAATGAAATTTATCTTTTTATATAATAGTATAAATAGAATCTCTTTTTAATTTTCCAAATGACTGACATTTTCAATTGTTACTAAAAAAGTGAGAGAAATCATTAAATTAACATATTGGGCATGAATGGAATTTCCCATTGTGATGAATACTAAATGGGTTGAAGCTTAATTTTCAAGTTTCCATGATTCTTTTAAAATAACTATTTTCTTAATATTCAATAATTTTTAATGTTCTTAAAATTCAATTTCAATGAGAAAATTTTATTTTTTTCAGGAATGTTTTTAATGGTAAATTTTTGGTATTTATATTCATAAACAACAAAAACCCATTATTTTAATTATTATATTCTTAGGATATATTTTTATACTTATTATTTATATGGAAGGCTTATGATCAGTTTTACATGGGAATGTATTGAAATTATTTATACTAATTTTTCTTATTTGGAAATTTTGGATAATTAATGCATGTTGAGTTAGTTGTACTGTTTATTGATATGAGTATTGCATTAGACTTATTTAGTTATGGGATGGTCCCATTATAGCCCCATGATATATTAGTATATCCCATGAGACAAAATTCTTTTGGGTATTTGGCCAAGGCCTTACCCATTTATGTAATATGTCTCTGAACAAGGACTTGATGTTATGTTTTTTATTTTTGACATTATTTATTCCATCATTACAAAATTATTTATTGATTTTGATGTGTCTATTTAAATAGTTATGATATCCATGGATAAGATTCATGCTCATCTGATTAATACATTGAGGATATATATAATTATAGGATAATATAAAAAAATTGTTAATTTTGATATTATGAGGGTTTCATAGAAATATATCTGGGTATGGATACTATAAGTATATGTGTCTTTGACACATATTCCTATAGATGTAATAAATCTAAAAGGGTTATTAGAATATATCTTGAACATCATTCGGGTGCATGGTGAGTGTGACTATAGTATGAACCTATTTTGAAACTCTTGAGGGATATGTTTCATTAAATCCACATCCTATTTATTAACCATTATGATAAAAGAGAGAAAATAATGCTATAAAAAACCCTTTGATATTCCATAGTGATATGGGATAAAAAAATTATTTATATTTATAAGTCTAAGTTTGATCATAAATTTAAAGGAATATATAACCATTTTGTTGTTTTATGGGAGTTTACCATGATTAAAGATATTTTCAGTGATATTTACGGGAATATAATACATTTATTTAGTTTACATTTTAGTGAAAAAATTTTTTGGGGAGTAATGAATTTAAATTTTCTAGATATAAGTTTAAATTTATTGATAACCTTTAGGGTCAATATAATCTTTTTTGTTAAGGTAAGAAAAAGTAAATAATATTACTTTATTTTGTGTAAAAAAGATGCATAATAAAAAATAAAAAGTGGATTGATTATTAATTTTATTATTGAGGATGTTCATCATGTTTTTTTGAATGATATATGGTTTATATAAATATTTTTTTAGAATAAGGAAAACCCCCAGGCTAGGTGACAACACATCACATCTGGAAAGGATTCTTGGCTTGATCCTACAACTGAATGGTGACAAGGGTAGAGTGCCTGCGAGTGGTTTATCTGATATCTCAGTTATTAGGAAATTTCATTACTAAAATTATTTGATATAAAATGATTAATTTTATTTTGGGAAGAATTTTATATGATCAATAACTTTTAATTTTGGTGATTTTCATGTGATTAAGGATATTTTAGGATATGTTTTATTGGGTGGAGTTATATATAACTTTAAGATTTAATGCAAATTATTATATTGAAATAATTTTATTATGTTTTTTGAGATGTAATTTGAAGGGTATGAGATATAATTTAAAGATAAAAATTTATTTAATGATGAGGTTATTGTGGTTAATTGGGATATATGGTTATATATTTATGAAATGATCTATATTAAACCATTGTTTTTATTTTATAATTTTAGAGATTAATGTATTATTTATTAATGTGAATGTTTATTCATTTGGGGTCTTATCTTACATTGTGATAACCATTTTTGTTTTATTAAATACATGTGTATTATCTTTTTATTATCTTTTGTATTAAGTGATGTATTATATGTTGATATTAGTGACTAAGGCATGAAAATTTCTTCTTCAACACACATTGTTTGGAGAGAAATATAAGATTATGGAATAAGTTGAGTAAAGTATTACATTATAATTGTGAACTATAATTATTTTTTTTTCAGCCTATATGGTAAAAAATTCATTTACTCTAATAAAAGGATCATAATTTTTTCTCTGCATACTTTTATTCTGGATGAATCTGTGGTTTATTTCACTCCATTTTTATTTATAGTTTTGTAATCATTAACATTATCATTAATATTTGCTTTCTTTTTATCAATGTTCACTGTCACTCTCTATCGTTATTAGGGAATTTATTTTTCCAATTTTTCATTATATCCACTTCCCATAAATTTTTTTGTATATGGAAACCTAATTATATGTTATTTTAGAGGACCATATTATTCTCATTTTCCTCTTTTAAGAGGAAGTTTCAATAACATTTTTTAGTATGTGGGATTTCAGCATAAGTATTTTCAAATTTAATACCCTTGATTATCGAGATCAAGTTAAAATTGTTAGAGTTAAATATTTTAAGGGGTATAATGGATTGTGACACCCCAATATTTTAAAATAACACTTAGTTCGATAGTATATTTGACATGCAACACTGAGCCAAAATGAACCACCTAATATTATTATTTAAATGTTACAATTATAATCTCACTGATGAATTGGAAGGAATGAATAATATTAATTGTATTATCATAAATATATAAATCTCTTACTTAATAAAAATTTATTGACTAATATTGAGTAATTAATCATTCAATTTTTATCAAGATCATTTTATTCTTAAAAAATATGTATTCTTGAAAAAAAAATTCTTTTTTTCAGATTATCATATTATGAATTTAAGAAATCTTCAAAAAAATATTTAAAACATAATAATTTTTAAAATCAGTATGTTAAAATTACTTAAGGGTTTATTTTTGAGAGTTTTTTGAAAACATTTATATTGTAGTGAATAGTTAAAAAACCGATTTTCCTTGAAAATTTTATTTTTTTGTTTTATAAATCTACAAATATTCATTTTTTTTAAGTATTTTAAAATTAAAATTTCTTCTATTATATTATTTATAATCTAATTTATTTCATTGGAATCAATTTTATGGTTGAATTTGGTGGAAATACATTTTTATACTTAAAAAGATATTTTTTTTAAACTATTTTCTCTGCATTTTGTGTTTGAATATTAAATTTATTAAATAAACTTATATAAATTTAATATTGGAAACTTTATTTAATATTTATAATTTGTATTTAAAAATATTTAAAATTGGTTCTTTTTATTGTTGGGGACTGTTAATAGTAACCATATTAAGAATTGTCACCCCGATATGGTTAAATCAAATCACTATGGTTAGATATAGCATGATAATGACTAAAAATGACTCCAAAACATTTATTTATTTTATTTAATGAGTTTATTTCAAAAATTAGAATCAATTATTTGAATTTATGGTAACTTGGTAGTATATTTGATTGAATTTTTGTAACACCCGAGACTTTTATGAGAAATATTTTGTTTTTATATAAATCATCAAATGAATCTTTCACTACACACAACACTAGCTTGGCTTGCTTTACACGCAACTGCGGCCTTCCTCGATAGCTTGCATCATACGCAATACCGAGTCTCACTAAACAACGATATGCTATTAAAATATTATTAAAACTAGCCGTTATGAATAGTATTAACTGAATTTTGAATTTTATAACATTTTAATTCAACTTATACATTTTCTAGAATGAGGTATGAAAGCAAAATCAGTTTTTTTTTGGATAAAAGAAGTATTTTTAAAAAATGCAGTTTTACCCCCTTTTGATGGTAAAACCACATTAAATCAAGTCGTTGAAATTTTTATAAGTTCAATTTTACAAAATAAAATTCTTCTTTTGAATCAGGGTATAAAAATTTACTTTGGATAAAATTTTGATATTTTTCTGATAACTTTTATATTTTTATGAATAGTAAAATACGCTAATTTTTAATTAAAAAACAACTTTTTTTATCAAGATAATTTATATGGATAAATTATAATATTGAATGGTTTTAAACTATAAATAGAATATATTTTTACCATTTAATATAATTTATTCCATTATGATTAATTTCACATTGAATTCATAGGTAAAAACATTTCAATCTTTGACAATGTTTTAACTTCTAAAACCCATTTTTTTAACAATATGATTTATTTTAAATTAATTACTACAACTTATATGTTTTGAATTTTGAAAAATGAATTCCATATTCGGAATCAGTGGGTCCAAATTATGTTAATAGGCTACTTCTTATTTTTGGGCATTATGAATAGTAACTACGATAAATTTTATTTACCATAGTTAAAGGTAAATCGGGTAATTAAGTGTAAATATAAGATTATAAAATTACCCTAACACCTTCAAAATCCTATTTGATGACTAAAAGTCGACCCATATCACCTAATGGTCGGATTAGATTCATTTAATGTACTTTTTCCATGAAAATAATTTATTTATTATTAAAACCAAAGAATGTGACAACATGTCACTTTCTTAAATCTTATAAGTATAATAATTTTAATTTGGTGATAAACTTAATGAAACTTCTAACATGAATAGTATCCAGAAATATAATACAATTATATACATCATAGGAATTTATTTAGAATTTTTAGGTATTAAATAATTATCATTAATTACGACACAATAGTGATGTTAAAATTATTTTATTAATTAAAATATCAAATAAATGGTTTTAAAAAAAATATATAAACTATTTAATGTTCTCCACTAATTTTATAGATACATATGACATTTTATGAATCTATTAAATCTTTTATTTTGAACATATCTTCTGTATATATTTTATTTAAATTCAAATAAATGAATAGTGTCAAAATTGACACTATTGTTATTTTATAAAAATAACCTATTATAAAATTGTTTAAAAAACACAAAAATATTTAAAAATTATAAATTAAAATTTATATGGTCGAAAATTTTATATAGTGTCAAATTATGGAAAATTCACAACACATATGTAATTATTTATAATAATTTAAAATTTAGAATATTATTACCACAAATAAAATTAAATTGATAAATAAGGATAAATCAAGTTGATAATGTTTAAAATAAATTCCTAACATGTCTAAATTTTATATTTTGATGATATTATAACCCTATATCATCTAATATTCGGATATGAGTCATTTTGGAAGTTTTTAAGTGGGGTTGGGATTTAATATAAACTAATATTTCTTATATTTCCAAAGGTGCCCCTCTCCTCCCTTATAAAAGGGAACCTCCTCCCTCTCCTCATCACACCAATTTGAGCATTCAAGCTCGGCCAATCCCTGCCCATTTCACTTCCCCACTTCCCTAGAAACATCCTAGAGGTCTTGGTCTTCTTCAAAGACCAATTGTAGTGCCCTAAGAGGAGATCTCAAAGAGGTGCTTCAAAGAAGAGGTAATGCCCGTTACCGATTCTTTCATCTTTATTTCTTCTTCTACTTCTTCTTCTTTAGTTGTTTCATTATTAAGTAATAACATCAGTATCACTCATATACTGATATGTTATTATAAGTATGAAACAACCCTATTTCACCATCTATCCATCCTATGGAAAATAAAATCACTCTGCGTGCGTACGTACAGAATACCATCTCCACGCCGCGGTGTAATCTATTTTCCCCCACCACCTTGCTTGGATGGGTATAATGGTCTAAATAATAACTATATATGATTATTTTAATGTGATATTGATTCTGAAATAGTATGCATACACTCCTATACAATTCCACAATCATGGGAACGATATCATCGCTCGTGCGTACGTACGAAATACCGTCTCCACGATGTGATGCGACTCGTTCTACATGATCTTCATTTAATAATGATTATATAAATGAATTGAATGAATAAATATGAAATATAGTACACTAATACCATTATTCAAATGAGGTATCTATAACCTAAAGAGAAGAATAATAATTTATTCGACAAAACACACATAAGAACAAAAAGTAATAAACACCCTAATGACAAGTAATAATGAAATATTACTAATAAGAAGCTAATAATATGACCATATATAATATCATAACAATAATTATGATTCTGGAATAAGTCAATAACATTATTTAAATCATTATACAGAAGGTTCGGACACTTACAAAGCAAATCGGACCTAAGGTAAGGGAAAATATCACAATCTCATTTTTATCTGAGATTGTTCATACTTTGGTATTTACTGGGGCATATTTTAACATCCACATACATGTTTGCTCAATATGTAATATTTATATCCTTCTACAATATTTTCTATCCAATTTTACCCTTCGGTGAGTTTTTAGTAAAAGATATGAAAGGAATCTTTTGTCGTTTTTCGTACGAGGTACTTTTTGACTTTTCCGAAAAAGTACGAGAAGAATGTTTTTTTAACTTATACGACATTAATGGATTTTTAAAAAATTATTTCCATGAATCTTCATTTACAAGTTTTCAAGTTTATTTTCAATCAACTTCTTTTAGTTTAAAATTGTATGACATGTTAAGAAAGGAAAAATGTTTTTGAAGTAGAAAGGATATTTTCCTCAAAAATTGAGTTCAAGTGTTTTATAAAAATTATTTTCCATATAAGATAATATATGGTTCTGTTTCCATCCCTATTATTACATTGATTTGATTATGTTGTGATGGAAATATTTTTATGAATTCCTTTATCTTATATAAAATGTTTTATGATGTCATGATGTTTAAGATTCCCATTTTTATTACATGGGTTATGCTATGATGTATGGTTTATGATTTTGTGTCACACATAAAAATGGTATCATTATGATATGGGTGGGACCTATATCTCCCTCCAATGCATTGGGTAAAGATTTTATATCTCATGATATAGACATGGCTGGAACGGTAGGTTAAACTGGTTCAGTGAAACAGGACTGAAACAAGGAATGAACTTGGTTCAGAAATGGACTTTGTCCACTAAGATAGTCTTGGAAATGAGTCTTGACTAATAAGAAATGATTCTCTATGATTATGTGTGTATGCCACAAAGTTTCATGTTTTATGTTAAGATTATTTCGATTACATTTCACTACCATGATTTATCCCATGTTATAAAATTATGATCTCTTTTGCAGGATAAGATTTTCAAAATGTTATGTTATTATGAATTTGATATTTCTTTTGTTTACCTTTACTGTGCATTTGAGCTCACCCTTTTGTATGTTTTCTTTCCCCAGGTCAGGAAGAAGGGTATTAAGTAAGATATGCCCAAAAGGGACTATAGATATGATGAAATAAATGGGAGACAGTATGGATGCTTTATGAACTAGTTGTTTATGTTTCGTAGGTTCTAAGGACACTATACCTGTACGGTCCTTTCATGGTTTTGTTATATGTTGTAATAAGTATGCTTCAATTTTGAAGTATTAACCATGTATGTAAATTAAGGGTTGTTATTTTTGGTATCATAGGAAAGGTATAGTCAACCTTTGGAAACTGGGATGTGAAAGCCTTAGTAAGAACCCTAAGGATAAGTCTAACCATAGGACACAATCTTAGTGTTTTAGAAATGGCCATGAACAACCTATGATAAGACCTTAAGTGTGAAATTTTATTCTTTATTATGTGGTTTTCCTATTATAATTAGTGTTTCTCACACTATTCTTCTTGGTTTTAGTCAATGGCTAGAACCCGATGAAACCCTGTTAATGCAGAATGTGACGGGAAATTCAATGATTGTCCCCTGAGCAACCAAAGGTTATGGGAGCTAGAATGTAAAATCTTGTAGCCATGCTCACGCAACTTTCTCAAGCTATGAATCATGCAGTACTTCCAAATGAGCAAAGGAAGGAGAAACATTCTGTCGAATCCTTCATGAGGTAGCGTCCACCTTCATTCAGCGGGTCTCCTGATCCATTAGTTGCTGAACAATGGATCAGTACCACTGAAAAGATATTTTCAGTTTTTTAGTGTTCTGAACATGATAAAGTCATCTTAGCAGTGTATCGTTTGGAAGGTGATGTTGATCAATGGTGGAATATTATTAAGAATACGAGGCAAAGGGATGAAATTGATTCCATGGAATGGGACGAGTTCAAGAACTTATTTTTCAATAATTATTTCCCTCATATTCTTTGAACAAAGATGGAGAAGGAGTTTCTTGAACTGAAGCAAAAGGATGATGAATCAGTTGGTAGCTACGAAGAAAATTTTACAAGACTTGCAAGGTACTCTTCCGGAATTATTATCCAACCTGAGAGAAAGATCGATCGATTCTTTAGTGGCTTAAACCCAAGTCTTTGAAGGGCGTTAGACATAAGGGACTTCAATATCTATGAGGAAATTTTTCGATGTGCTCTCAAGGTTGAGATGGAGATTGGTGTAACCCATCATTCACATGGGTTTGATAAGAAGAGGAAAATGGAATTCAAAGGAAAATCTAAAGACCACAATGAAAAGAAGATGAGATTTCCCTTATGATCAATGTGTGGAAAGAAGCATGGAGGAAATTGTCTTAAGGGGACAAGAAAATGTTATAAGTATGGAAAAGAAGGTCATCGGACAATTCAATGTCGAAATAATGGGAAAAAGATGTCTAATGATGGAAACAAAGGAAGGGATGCACATAACGAACCTACTACACTTCAATGTTTCAAGTGCAAGGAGATGTGGAATTATTCCAATCAATGCCCAAATCTAAGGGTTGATGATGATTATCGACGTCAACAAAATATTAAGGCCAAAGACAAAGGAAAGTCACATGCAATTACTATCAGCAATGTGGAGTACGACAACGAAGTGTTGAGAGGTACACTTACCATCCACTCTAAAGTAGCAAATGTTTTATTTGATTCTGGATTCACCCACTCATTTGTTTCTGAAGAATTTTCTAAGGGTATCACCATATTACCTCAACAATTAGATGTTGAGTAATCTGTGACAACTCCTAATGGCACAACAGTCGCATCAAAAGTTTACAATTCTTCTCTGATTGAAGTTTGTGGGAAAGTGCTTCCTGCAAATCTTGTGATCCTTCCTATAGTGGAATTTGATGTGATTATTGGCATGGATTGGCATTCTCTATATGGACCTCATATCAATTTCCAAAGAAGGGAAGTCACATTTCGTATTCCAGATCAATCTATGATCATCTATCGATGCAAGGATGAACATAACCTTCCAGTGGAAATTTCATCCATCTTATGGGTCTTGATTCCACTAAATGAAGGTTATTTATCTCAAATGGTTTGAGAGAAACTCATTATTAATAATATGCCCATTGTACGGGAATTTTATGATGTCTTTCCGGAGGAATTGTCAGGTCTTCCACCAAATCGTGATGTTGAGTTTTCAATAGAACTCGTACCAGGTGATTTTCCTATTTCAAAGACACCTTATAGAATGGCCCCAATTGAGTTGTAGGAATTGAAGAAGAAACTCCAAGAGAATCTTGATAAAGGATTCATACGCCCTAGTGTGTCACCTTGGGGAGCACCTGTTCTGTTTGTTAAGAAGAAATATGGATCAATGAGACTCTGCATTGATTATCGAGAACTTAACAAGATCACTATCAAGAAAAAATATCCTCTCCCACGCATTGATGACCTATTTGACCAACTATGCGGAGCTCAATACTTTTCCTAGATTGATCTTCATTTAGGGTATCATCAATTAAGGGTCAAAAGGGAGGATATACCAAATACGGCTTTCCGTACAAGGTATGGACACTATGAAATTATAGTAATGCCATTTGGTCTTACTAATGCCCTTGCTATCTTCATGGATCTGATGAATAGAGTCTTTAGAGACTATCTTGATTAGTTGTGGTAGTCTTTATAGATGATATTCTTGTCTATTCAAAGAGAAAGGAAGAAAATGAAGATCACTTGAGAATTGTATTAAAGACCCTAAGAAAGGAGAAGCTTTATGCCAAATTTACCAAGTGTGAATTTTGGCTTTAAAAAGTTGCATTTTTGGGTCACATAATCTCAAAAGAGGGGATATATGTGGATCCAGCAAAAACAACGATTATCGAAAGATGGTCGAGACCAACAACAGTAACCGAGATCCGAAGTTTTCTTGGTTTGGAGGATATTACTGACGTTTTGTGAAAGATTTTTCAAGGTTATCTAACCCACTCACCAAGTTGACTCGAAAAGGAGTTAAGTTTGTTTGGATGGAGGAATGTGAAGAAAATTTCAAAGAGCTAAAAAGAAGGTTATCCAGTGCACCTGTGCTCACACTACCTAGCAATGGATAAAGGTTTGTGATCTTCAGTGATGTATCCAAGAAGGGACTGGGATGTGTTCTCATGCAAAATGATATGGTGATTGCTTATTCCTCATGACAGTTGAAAATCCATGCGCAAAATTACCCAACTCATGATTTGGAATTAGCTGCGGTAATCTTTGCATTGAAGATTTGGATGCATTACCTTTATGGTGAAAGGTGTGATATTTATACTGAACATAAAAGTTTAAAGTATATTTTCCCACAAAAGGAGCTGAATATGCGCCAAAGAAGATGGTTGGAGCTGATTAAGGATTAAGACTGCTCAGTTCATTACCACCCTAGGAAAGAAAACATGGTGGCAGATGCATTAAGTCGACAAGACCATGCTCGCTTATCCATGATGAGGATCACAAAACATCCAATATTTATGGATTTACAAAGGATGTATCATGTAATTATAATGGAAGGGGAAAATCATATCTTTCTCAAATGAATGTTTAACCATCTATACATGTGAAGATTAAAGAGGCACAGGAAGAAGATGTGGAGTTACAAAAGAAGGTGAGAAATGTACCTGAATTCAACCTTGATTGTGATGGGATAATAAAGTTCAGGAATCGGGTTTGTGTTCCTCCCATCCCAGAATTAAAGAAGGAGCTGCTGGATGAGGCTCATAGTTCTTCATTCTCTATTCATCCGGGAAGCACGAAGATGTATAGGGATCTGAAAGAGTACTTCTGGTGGGATGGCATGAAAAGAGATGTTGCTGAATATGTCTCTCGATGCTTGGTTTGTCAGAAAGTTAATGATAAGAGACAGAAGTCCGAGGGGATGTTACAACCATTACCCATACCTGAATGGAAATGGGAAAAATCACTATGGACTTTGTCACCGGACATCCTAAAACATCCAAAGGCAATAATACTATCTGGTTCATAGTTGATCGTCTTACAAAGTATGCACACTTCATTGCTATTAGAGAGGAAGTTTCTCTGGATCAGCTTTCTAGGATATATGTAAATGAAGTGGTAAGATTGCATGGAGTACCACTTTCTATTATATCTGATCGGGATCCGAGGTTTACCTCAAATTTCTGGAGAAGTCTTCAGCATACTCTGGATACAGAGTTGAATTTCAGCACTGCTTATCATCCTCAGACAGATGGTCAGTCTTGGAGGATAATTAAAACTCTATAAGATATGTTGAGATCTTTCTATATAGATTTCAAAGGTGGTTGGGATCAACACCTACCTTTGGTGGAATTTTCTTATAATAATAGATTTCACTCTAGTATTCAGATGGCTCCTTATGAAGCTCTCTATGGAAAGAAATGCAGGACTCCAACTTGCTGGAATGAAGTTGGGGAAAGAAAGCTATTAGGACCTGATCTCGTTGATGAAATGGCAGAAAATGTCAGATCTATTCAACAACACATAAGAGCATCTCAGAGTCGACAGAAAAGTCATGCCGAAAACCGAAGAAAAGACCTAGAGTTTGAAGTGGGTGATAAAGTGTTCTTACGAATATCTCCCTGGAAGAGGGTCATGAGATTTGGAAAGAAGGGAAATATGAGCCCTAGATATATTGGTCCTTTTGACATTTTGGATCGTGTTGGGAAGGTAGCTTACTGATTGGCGCTTCCACCGAATCTCTCTCAAGTTCACGATGTGTTCCATGTATCTCTCCTGAGAAAGTACATACCTGATCCTTCACATGTACTCAGCTCAGAAGTTGTACCTTTGGAACAAGATATTTCTTATGAAGAACAACTGATAGAGATCTGGATCGTAGCGAAAAGTTCCTACAGAATAAGACCACTTTCGTGGTGAATGTTTAATGGGGGAACCACCAATTAGAAGAAGCTACATGGGAGCTTGAGGATATGATGAGGGAGAGGTATCCTCATCTGTTTGTTACAAAGTGAAAAATTTCGAGGGTGAAATTAATTTTATGGGGGGTAGAATGTAACACCCGAGACATTTGTGAGAAATATTGTTTATATATATAAATAATCAAATGAATCTTTCACTACACACATCACTAGCTTTGCTTGATTTACACGCAATCGCGGCCTTCCTCGATAGCTTGCATCGTACGCAATACCGAGTCTCACTAAACAACGATATGTTATTAAAATATTATTAAAACTAGCCATTATGAATAGTATTAACTTAATTTTGAATTTTATAAAATTTTAATTCAAATTATACATTTTCTAGAATGAGGTATGAAAGCAAAATCAGTTTTTTTGGATAAAAGAAGTATTTTTAAAAAAAGCAGTTTTGTCGCCTTTTGATGGCGCACCCACATTAAATCTAGCCTTTGACATGTTTATAAGTTTAATTTGACAAAATAAAATTCTTCTTTTGAATCAGGGTATAAAAATTTACTTTGGATAAATTTTTGATATTTTTCTGATAACTTTTATATTTTGATGAATAGTAAAAATACACTAATTTTTAATTAAAAAACAACTTTTTTCATCAAGATAATTTATATGGGTAAATTATAATATTGAATGGTTTTAAAGTATAAATAGAATATATTTTTATCATTTAATATAATGTATGTCATTAGCATAAATTTCACATTGAATTCATAGGTAAAAACATTTCAATCGTTGGCAATGTTTTAACTTCTAAACTCATTTTTTTAACAACGGGATTTATTTTAAATTAATTAATGTAACTTATATGTTTTGAATTTTGAAAAATAGATTCCATATTCGCAATTAGTGGTTCCAAATTATGTTAATAGGCTACTTTTTATTTCTGGGAATTATGAATAGAAACTACGGTAAATTTTATTTACCATAGTTAAAGGTAAATCTGGTAATTAAGGGTAAATATAAGATTATAAAATTACCCAAACACCTTCCAAAATCCTATTTTATGACTAAAAGTTGACTCATATCACCTAAGGGTCGGATTAGATTTATATAATGGACTTTTGTCCATTAAAATAATTTAATTATTATTAAAACCAAAGAATGTGACAACATGTCACTTTCTTAAATCTTATAAGTATAATAATTTTAATTTGGTGATAAATTTAATTAACCATCTAACATGAATAGTCTCCAGAACGCTAATAAAATTATCTACATCATATGAATTTGTGTATAATTTTTAAGGATTAAATAATTATCATTAATTATGACACAATAGTGATGTTGAAATTATTTTATTAATTAAAATATCAAATAAATGGTTTTAAAAATATTAAAATAAATAATATATGAACTATTTAATGTTCTACACTAATTTTCTAGATACATATGACATTTTATGAATCTATTAAAGCTTTTATTTTGAGCATATCTTCTGTATATATTTTATTTACATTCAAATAAATGAATAGTGTCAAAATTGACACTATTGTTATTTTATAAAAATAACATATTATAAAATTGTTTAAAAACCACAAAAATATTTAAAAATTATAAATTAAAATTTACATGGTCGACAATGTCATAAAGTGTCAAATTATGGAAAATTCACAACACATATGTAATTAGTTATAATAATTTAGAATTTATAATTTTATTACCACAAATAAAATTAAATTGATAAATAAGGATAAATCAAGTTGATAATGTTTAAAATAAATTCCTAACATGTCTAAATTTTATTTTTTGATGCGATTACAACCCTATATCATCTAATAATTGGATATGAGTCATTTTGGAAGTTTTTAAGTGGGGTTGGGATTTAATATAAACTAATATTTCTTATATTTCCAAAGGTGCCCCTCTCCTCCCTTATAAAAGGGCACCTCCTCCCTCTCCTCCTCACACCAATGTGAGCCTTAAATCTCGGCCAATCCCTGACCATTTCACTTACCCACTTCCATAGAAACATCCTATAGGTCCTGGTTCTCTTCAAAGACCAATTTTAGTGCCTTAAGAGGAGATCTCAAAGAGGCGCTTCAAAGAAGATGTAATGCCCGTTACAGATTCTTTCATCTTTATTTCTTCTTCCAATTATTATTCTTTAGTTGTTTCATTATGAAGTAATAACACCAGTATCACTCATATACTGATATGTTATTATATGTATGAAATAACCCTATTTCACCATCTATCCATCCTACAGAAAATAAAATCATCGCGCGTGCATACGTACGGAATACCGTCTCCACGCTGTGGTGTAATCTATTTTCCCCCACCACCTTACTTGGATGGGTATAATGGTGTAAATAATAACTATATATGATTATTGTAAAGTTATATTGATTATTAAATAGTATACATACACTCCAATATAATTCCACGATCCTGGGAACGATATCATCGCTCATGCGTACGTACGGAATACCGTCTCCACGATGTGATGAGACTTGTTCTACATGATCCTAATTTCATAATGATTATATAAATGAATTGAATGAATAAATATGACATATAGTACACTAATAACATTCTGGAAATGAGGTATCTATAACCTAAAGAGAAGAATAAGAATTTATTCGACAAAACACGCATAAGAACAAAAAGTAATAAACACCCGAATAACAAGTAATACTGAAATATTACTAATAAGATGCTAATAATATGACCATATATGATATCATAGCAATAATTATGATTATGTAATAAGTAAATAACATTATTTAAATCATTATACAGGAGGTTCGGACACTTACGAAGCAAATCGGACCTAAGGTAAGGGAAAATATCAAAATCTCATTTTTATCCGAGATTGTTTATACTTTGGTATTTACTAGGGTGTATTTTATCATCCACATCCATGTTTCCTAAATATGTAATATTTATATCCTTATACAATAGTTTATAATCAATTTTACCCTTTGGTGAGTTTTTAGTAAAAGATATGAAAGGAATCTTTTGTCGTTTTTTGTACGAGGTACTTTTTGACTTTTCCGACAAAAGTATGAGAAGAATGTTTTTTAACTTATACGGCATGAATGGATTTTTAAAACATTATTACCAAGAATATTACTTTACAAGTTTTCATGTTTATTTTTAATCAACTTATTTTAGTTTAAAATTTTATGACATGTTAAGAAAGCAAAAATGTTTTTGAAGTAGAAAGGATATTTTCCTCAAGAATGGAGTTCAAGTGTTTTATTAAAATTATTTTCCATCTAAGATAGTAAAGGGTTCTGTTTCTATCCCTATTATTACATTGATTTGATTATGTTGTGATGGAAATATTTTTATGAATTCATTTATCTTATATGAATTGTTTTATGATGTCATGATGTTTAAGATTCCCATTTTTATTACATGGGTTATGCTATGATGTATGGTTTATGATTTTGTGGAACACATAAGAATGGTATCATTATGAGATGGGTGGGAGATATATCTCTCTCCAATGAATTGGGTAAAGATTTTATATCTCATGAGATAGACATGGCTGGAACGGCAGGTTAAACCGGTTCAGTGAAACAAGACTAAAATGAGGAATGAACTCGGTTCAGAAATGGAATTTGTCCACTAAGATAGTCTTGGCAATGAGTCTTGACTAATAAGAAATGATTCTCTATGTTTATGTGTGTATGACACAAAGTTTCATGTTTTAAGTTAAGATTATTGGGATTACATTTCAATACCATGATTTATCCCATGTTATGAAATTATGATCTCTTTTGCAGGATAAGATTTTCAAAATGTTATGTTCTTATAAATTTGATATTTCTTTTGTTTACCCTTACTGTGCATTTGAGCTCACCCTTTTGTATGTTTTCTTTCCCCAGGTCAGGAAGAAGGGTATTAAGAAATATATGCCAAAAAGGGACTATACAATTGATGAAATAAATGGGAGACAGTGTAGATGCTTTATGAACCAGTTGTTTATGTTTCCCTGTTTCTAAAGACACTATACCTATACGGTCCTTTCATAGTTTTGTTATATGTTTTAATAAGTATGCTTTAATTTTGAAGTATTAACCATGTATATAAAGTAAGGGTTGTTATACATTGACCTTTATAATATTAAACTAAAATATAAAGTTAAAAATGCTACTTTATTTTAATATCAAATATATTTTATGATTGGGATAATAAAATTATGATTAGTTATTAATAGTCATTTGAAATATTTTTTATTATTTTTATTGTGGTAATTTATATGTAATTTTTAATTATGAAATAATTACCATAAACACTTATGAAATGCTAACACAATATTTATTCAACTAATAACAAAATATAATAAATCATACAAAAAATATTTAAATTAATATAATATGAATTAATTAATATTTTCCGTTATTTTTTTGAATAAATAAAACATGTTTGAAATATGTGAAAGTATAATATTCAAATTTATTTTTTTCCATGTTTTCTTTAATATAAAATTAAATTAATAGTTTTATAAATGACATTAATGTTATGATATAATAAATAATATTTTATTAAAATATATAAAATTCATTAAATAATATATTAAAAATATTATTGGAATATGATGTGAAACATGTTCCATTTATGGAAAAATTTCTATTTTTAGTAACTATCATGATCCCTAAAGTGTATAAAACTTTGTTATTGTGGTAATCATCAAAATGGTTAATGGATGGTTAAAACAAAATATAATGGAAAAAACACCACCTAAACATTTTTAATATTAAATGGATGATATTATTTATACTCATACTAATCTCATATTCAAATTATCTAAATTTAGATTAATTTAAAATCTATATATAATTTATATTAGTTTAATACTTTAAAAAATTACAAGAATTCCACTCCCCACATTATAAAAGGACAACCCTTCTCCACTTTTATACACACTTCAATAATAATTAATATAGTGACCCAAGATTCACATATAAGGATATGATATATTTTTTTCATGAATATTTGATACATTACACGAGAACATTACTAAAACTATAATATTATAGTTCCTTTGGAATCATGGAACAACACCTTCTAAATTTTGTGAAATATCTTCAATTTCTCTCATAAATATCTTCCCCTTTTTGTAATCATCCCAAACATAACCCACTTAAACATTTACTAAAAACCTAGGGAAGTGAAAAAAAATAAAGGGTGTGATAAGGTCCTTAATAAGGGTAAAAATGGGAGATATGTACTCATTACAAGAACAAAAGGGTCTGAGAATATTAGCATAACATCTAAAAACCATACCCTACATATCAAATATCAAAATTTTGAGTCATGGAATAAATATTGTAAGTCAATAAGACAATATTCATAAGTTAATAAAATAACATGAGACATAATATCATAAAATTGGCATAATATATAGAATTTTGGCATACACGTCAGCTTATAACATTCTGAATATGTGTAAATAGAAATAAGTTCACTCATTATGTTTAAGACATGAAATCAGGCCCCTGAGAAAAATTATGGACATGCAATTAGGTCCACATATAAAATTATGTACATGGAATATTGTTATATTTATTATGTTTTGATTATGTAATCAGGTTCATGTATAAAATTATGGACAATAAATATTGGTCCATGTATAATATAGTGAACATGTAATCAAGTTCACACATAACATTGTGAACATGTAATCTGGTTCATGATAAACATTGTGAACATGTATTTACATTCCTGCCTTAAATTATGGACATATAATTTAGTTATCAAATAATATTATCGACATGAAATACAGGTCCATGAATAACACTATGAAAATGTAATTAGGTTTACTCATAAAAATTTGAGCATGTAATCAGATTTTCACTAAAACATTATGAAAAAGTAATCAAGTTCACATATAACACATTAACTCTTGATGTATCAATATTTTCAAAAATAATTATATAGTGATATATCTATCACCCATCTCATAATGAAAATCATATTTCAATGTTCCATAATATCATAAACATTCATGTTGTCATAACCCATGAAATGAAATGGGTTTCATAAAAATTTCATCATATCATAGCCTGTGGAAAAGAGAGAATTTTCATAATAATCAGTCCATTATAAACTGAAAACATTAAATTAAATAATAATAATTGTATCATTGGATAATATAATTGTAAGTAATAGGTAATATCAATATATATCGTCATAAATGGAAAATAATTTTGAAGGATCATTTAAAACATTTCTTGATGAAAATATGCTTTCTAATTTAAAAAGGACTTTTTAAAAAATAAACCACAATAAAATCATTTTTATATTAATATAAACTAGAAATTTTAAATTTCAATATTCTAATGAAATAATGTTTATGATAATGGGAAGTTTTTTTTTATTCTGTATATGTTAAACCAAAAAGTCCTTTCACATTTTTAGTAAAATCCAATTGAGTGATGTTTGGAAAAGGAAAAGAAAATTATTTTAAAAAATATATAAATTAAAAAATGGGGAAATTTTCCTTTAAAAATAATAGGATAATAATAAAACCATTCAATAATAATATTTATAAAACATTTTACTAGAAGAAAACAGATTTTCTGTAGAAGAGAAATAAATTTGTATTTTTATAAATACATTTTCTCAATTATTTTAATTACTAAAGTGTGGAAAATTGTAAAATTACTTTAAAATATCATTAATAAAAATATAATAAGAACATTTATGATTTTCTTGAGATATGGATCATAATATTTTATCTTCAGAAACATAATCATAAATAATCTCGATAAACGATGAGCTTGTAACATAAAATCATTTCCACTTTGTTACCATCGAATCGTAATCTCCATGATGGAATAATATATAATGAAACATAAAATATCTTGAGGATAAATAAATTATTATATTACATTTCAAATGGTATTTATATAAACCTCATGAATTAATATATTTGAAAAAGATAATGTATGTCTCAATGATAGAAAATTATGATAAAAATCTCTTACCGCTTTCGTAAATTAGAAATCATAATCCTCATGAAAGATAGATAATAAAATGGATATGAAAATCCTAAAAACATTCATGATAATAATCATAAAATACATTTATGTGAAGTATATACACCATATAAAATAAATATGTGTTGAATATGGATTATGTATCACATAAGATAAAAAGGTGAGATAGAAATACCTTACCATAAGACTTGACATTCTTCATACTTGTTCAAACCTCCTATAAAATAATTCTAAGTTTATTATAAATCAATTAATTAATATATGTGTGTGTGTGTTTATGTATTTATGAATGTATATCATACAGTATATGATTTTCTTATGACCTTTTATTACATGTTTGTAAATAATTCCATGTCAATGTTACGTTTCGTGTTATAACAGCTTCATTTTACTTATATGTTTAGATTTTTTTGTCCTATTAATTTGATCTTGGTTTAAAATATCTATAATGGTATCCATGATATAAATATAATATATAGTCATTACATAAATATTTTATTAATCTATAAATGATATAAATAGAAAATTAATTACACCGTGAATGGAGACGGTGGGTTCTACTAATTCATGAACATTGTTTCCATTCTCTCGATGTATTAGAAGAAATAAAATAAAATAAAATGATATATTATCTTTCCATTATCATAATTATTTAATATATTTCACATATATTTATTAAAACTATCTTTATTACCTTCCACATAAATCATGAACAAATCACATCGCTTCGTGATGTAGTAGTCAGTTATACACACAAACGATGTTATCGTATTCCCAAAAATGGAAACCATGAAAGAATTTGCGATAGAATAATTAAAAAATCATAATAAAATCATTAATATCCCATGTAAACAATAAATCTATAATTATGTCTAACCATGAGGGATGTTAATGGACAAAAGAATGACATCGATTCATTAGGCAGTAGTCTGTCGTACACAAGAACGGTGATTTTGTAACACATTTGATGGAAGTGGGGATGGTTTTTTTCATACTTATAACATAAAAACATCTAATAATAGATAATATTCTTATTTTATTATATCATAATGTTATACGAATAATTTAATAATGTGGAGGAATAAATAAAACAAAATTGTTCGTTGATGAACATTTCCTCTTCTTCAGGTATCCTCCTTAGGGTTGCACCAAAACCATTCCTAAGATATATTTAAGTACACAATAATTATTATAAGATTATAGGAGTGAATTTTTTAATTTATTTTGGATGTTCTTGGCTGAACCTATATGGTTTCAATGTGTGGCGATAAGAGGGGAAATAGTGTCCTTTAATAAGTGGGGTGAGTGGAACAATTGTAATTGTTTTGAAATAATGAATTCCACCAACTTATTTATTATCTCCCAAGGACAGAATTGTAAGAATCCTAATATTCTTTTCAGGTATGTTTTTCTATTTTCTTGTGTTTTTTAGGAAAAAGAGGAGTTTCTGGAAATTTTTGAAGTACACTCCATGTACTTATATGTACATGATGTGTACTCTTTTGTCGCACGTAGCCATGTGTGGTAACCTGGAGACCGCTTAACGCGGGGGATGGTAAGGGAAAGTACATGCCATGTACATCTAAAGTACACGTCGTGTAATTTATTTTTTCATTAAATGGGATGGGGTTAAATCTAATTGGAAGAAGTGTCTTATTCTTTTCCTTCTTCAACCAAGAGCATTCGTACGACATCAATCCTTCCCCGAGCCCCTAATCGAGCATCCATTCTCCGAATCGAACTTTTTCAGTTGAGTTGGAATCACATCGGTGAGTTATCTCTTCTTCTTAAACATCGTTTCCTAATTTATTTTCTCTCGTGATTTATCCTTAGTTTAACTTTTTGTATGTTTTTGTAGATCTACTGCATTCTAGGTAGATCCAAGGGTCGAAGCTGGTGTATACCAATCATACATCCTCAAGGTAGGTGGTTTTTGCCTTTCTGTAGATAGTATTTGAGTTATATGTCCAAGAATTCCCAATAACCCATTCAGGGTATTTTGTGTTTACGATTTTAACCATGTTATTTCCTACTATGATTTATATGCTTGAGTAGAGGTTAATTGAATGTGAATAGGGTTAATTGCTATGTCATGGATGTGTTTCCCATGCTTGTATTGTTTAAGACCGTTTGGTCGTGATTATCATATTAGGATGTTTTATATCCATTCCTAGGGCTGATAGGATGGAGTGATATTTTTTATCTAACATGTTTTTATGTTGTACACTGTTTATCCAAGTAGATATTGAGGTATACTTTGGTCGTTATATATCATTGTGCTTGATTGACTTATGCAGGGCTATGAGAATGTGGTGTAGTAGACCATAGGGAGAATGGATGTATAGGGATTCTCCAGATTGTTTGTTTATTGTTACAATGCGAGACAATATGGGGAATGGACATAAGTGCTTCCTCAAAGTGTCTTTAATTCCTCGATGTGGGCCAGAGTAGGAATTAGACACTGAGTTCTTCCTCAGAGCACCTTTTAGTTACCGATACGAAGCTATATGGGGAATTGACGGCGAGTTCTTCCTCAGAGATTCTGTGAAAAAGTTGAACCAAAGGGGTTAGACTGTGTGTACTTCCAAGAGGGTTTATTGTGTTTGTTTTGTTGGGACCATAGGGGTTAAACTGTGAGTACTTCCCGAAGTGTTCTCTATTTATGATTAGCTTCTTACTTCATACCTGATAATTTAATGCATTTCAAACTATAGGTTTTTTTATTTTTGAGTACATCCATATTTACTACTTCATTTGGATTATATCCTACCATATATTTTCACTGACTACTAGGAATAGATATTTAGATGTTAGAAAATTGGGACTCAGTCTCACACCCAGTTTGGGTCATTCTTTTGGTCCCAAAAAGATTATATTTCTATAGGTATAGATAAGGTCAAGCACCCTTCAACTTTAGGTACTTGATTGCTGCAGAGCTGGAGAGCATGGGACCAAGCTGAGGCTTACAATGCTATGGAGTTTTTTATATATTTTTTGTTTTACTTGGGTTTATTATTGTATTCAAGCATTGTGACTTGTTTGTCTTCTTTCTTATAAATATGTATCTGGCATCATATACATGTGTGTGTGCTTTAGTTGTTTATTACTTCTGTTGTTTTCCTATTGCATGTTTTACAGTTTTTTATATTTCTATCTATTTTACTTCTGATGTGTTACTCTACCAATAAGGGAATAGTTTCCCCACTATCACACCCAAGGCCATCGCTGTTAGTCGGCATCCTCTAGCATTCGTAGAAATTTTCTTGAGGCCATCTGACCAACCGAGTACGGGGCACCTCTAGGCGGCTTCTAGGACCGGGTTGTTACAAAGTGGTATCAGAGGAGTTATTTTCTTTTGAATTACTATTTGGAGCCTATATCCAGAGATAGGAAGGAATAGGTACTTGGTAATAAGTTTTACTCAAGATTAGTTAACCCGTATATAGGGGAAAGCCAATTTACCTCGTATATTGTGTTTTGTTTTCCAATTTTTACAGATGATTTGATTTCACCATTGGGTGATTTACATGTTTTGTGTTGTTATACATGGTATCATTGAGTAACTATTTATGTTGCAACCCGATGAGATGAGGGAATTTCATCTCAAGCATCATATAATAACTTGTTATAAATCACATGTCATGCATTATTGTCATGCCTTTTAAGGCGCATTACCGATAGCATGTTTTTGTGATAGGTGTTGTGATAAATATGTGTGTTGTTGTAATATATGCCTAAATAGAATACCTACTATTGATAGAGTGTTAAATTGTGTAAGGTTTAGTTTGAATGAACACAAGACTTTGGTTTTTGAGTTGTTATGGGCCCTCATGGTTCGAAATTTGGGGGTTAATTTCATTGTTATTATTGTATATGACATGTATAATATTCCAAGCTTTGATTAGTGGGAGTATGGGACCTCACGAATCTGAATTTGAAACTCAAGTGTTTGTTTCTGTGTTTTCTGGGCTCCAGAGTAGTTTCTGAGGCTTACTGTTTGGAACAACCCAGAATACAGGGTGTGTAATGATGAGTACATGTTGTGTGTCTTTTTGTTTAAGAAGAAACTATTTTTCTTAAGTAAACATTGTGTATTGTGTACACACACTCGGTAATCTTTAATCATCTCACAGGCTGTGTGGGCAGAGACACGGGGTTGGGAAAAATCTTGGTAGAACAAGTCATGTTCCGGATGTACACGCCATGTTGTGTTGACCATGTGTCCACCCATGTGACTAATGACACACCTAGATAAAAACTTATGTTGTACATGCTGTGTCAAGATTAAACATGCTGTGTATCATAACCTTTGTATCTATCCATATAACTAACAGCACGGGTCAGTGAGGTTCAACTAGTACACATTGTGTCTGGAACTAACATGACAAGTATTCTTATTCTAGGAGAACTTTGTCGCTTAGTTGTGTAGAATAACTCAAGAAGGGAAAGAGGATTCAAGTACATGTCTTATGTTAGGACAACACGCCATGTGTATGGGGTGTTACATGACCTAGGTTGGAAAAATTACACGCCCATATGAAGGCTTAAGGGAACATGTTGTGTAGTAATTATACACGTCGTGTATCCAGGTTTAGAAAAAATTGAATGCTTTCTTTCTCTTGTTCCCTTCTCACACTTCTAAGTTTCATACCTTGTTAATCTTGATCTAAGGTGTGCACGTGACCTTGAAGAGTCATTACACAGAGACATCCTCTAGTTTTCTACCAGTTACAGGGCAGTGATCAGATGCTGGATATAGCTGATCAAGGGATACCAGTAGGTCCTCTAGTTATGCCAGTATTGGTATCAGCCATCATTCCAAACACAGATGCTGACACACAGTTCTAAGAAGGCTTTATGAGGTTTATTTAGACCTTCTAAGAATTACCAAGTCCTTCCCCTTTTATGGTAGTGTTGATATAGGTTTTCCAGTAGCAGCATCCTCCCACCTTCCTAGGGGAAGGAGGACCTCAGTCTGTAGAGTCATGGATAGAATCCATTATTTCTATCTTCGAGCATATGGAGATGACTCCAAAGAAAAGGGTGAATATTTCTACTTATATTCTTCAGGACACCACCAAGAGATGGTGAGATGTGATCTCACAAGAGGGATGCCAGCATGTTATGTCTTGGGATGAGTTTCAGTGTTCCTTATATGACTACTTCTACCCAGATAATTTGAGGGCCTATTGAGCCTGAGAGTTCATGAGTCTAGAGCAGGGTACTCTTTCTGTTGTGTAGTATTCTTCTCTTTTCACAGAGCTGCAGTGCTTCATTCCTATTCCATGAGGTGATGAGTTATTTATGGAAAGGAAGTTTAAGGATGGTCTCAGGAAAGACATTCAATCTTACTTGAACATTTTTAAGTTTACTTCCATCACTTCTATAGTCAACCATGAATCAATCACAAAGCGCAATCTGAGGGATTCTAGAGTGGTGATCCAGGGCGGTTCGACATCCAGAGTCAGTATCCCTCCTACTAAAATCAGGAAGCACCATAGGGATTCTACACATGGATATCATATTAAGCAAGATACTTATTCTAGTGGCTAGGTGGTGTGCTAATAGTGTGGGAAGAGTGGGAATACAAGACTGCATTTCTCGAGAGACCTAGTGGTGTGCCGATATTGTGAAAAAATGGGACATCTTCAGCACTTTTGTCAGTTCTTCTCACCAACATCTGGTGACAGGGGTTCATCTATGAATCTGCATTCAGGAGCAGCCCCACTATATTCTCATCAGTTAGAGATCTGGAGCCCTTCCATCCATTTAGGCTGAGGTGTATGTTGTGTACATGGTATCCAGATACCAGAAATTTAGCGACAACTTGGTGGATCAGATCGGAGTGGTCAGGAAGGGTCACAGGGCTGCAGTGTAGGTCAGACTTTTGGAGTAGGGCAGACCCAGTAAGAGCAGCATCCTGGACCCTCTACATTTCTAGTTACGATCCTAGTTTCCTCAGTTTTAGCTACTTCTATTTTTGATACAGGGGCTTCCCATAGATTTATATTTTTTTCTATTGTTGATATCCTTGGGATTTTTATATTTTCTTCTGATGATATCTTGACACTAGACATGTCGTTGGGGACAAAAACAACTATTGTATAGTAGTACAAGGAGTGCCCTCTAGATATTGGTGGGTGTCACTTCTTATGGAACCTTTATGTTCAAGAGATTATAGGTGATGATTTCATTTGTGGTAAGGACTTTTTAGTACCCTTCTAGGCTATTATTGATTTTTATTTTCATAGGGTGAGTCACACATCACCGAAGGGTGGATCGTTTCTTCATAAGGTCGAATGGGATGTCCAGGCGAGCATAGCTGGACCCGGGCATCATGGGTTTGGAGGAGTTACCTACCATGTTCCTAGTCTATATCTGGATGATTAGGGTACTTCATATATGGACTTTCCTCTAGTGGTGGATCATTTTAGGGATGTCATTCCAGAGGACATTTCTGGTTTTCCCCCGGAGCGAGTGGTGTAATTTTCTATTGAGATAGTTCCAGGAGTGGCACTAGTGCCCATCCCTCCTTATAATAAGGATACACCAGAGTTACAGGAGCTCAAGAAGTAGTTAGAGGAGTTTCGGGCTAAGGGGTTCATCTGACCAAATACTTCTCCTTGGGGTTCTCTTATCTGGCTTGTCAAGAAGGCAGACGGTACCCTCATACTTTTTGTGGATTATCGGATGTTGAACTAGTTGACGGTCAAGAACTAATATCTCTTGTCGAGGATTGATGATCTCTTTGATCATCTTTGAGGGGCCTGGGTGTTCTCAAATATTTAAATGAGATCTGGTTACCATCATTTTCATGTTAGACCATCTGATATACCTCTTACAGCCTTTCAGAGTAGGTATGGTCTATACAAGTATGTGGTTATGTCGTTCGGTCGCACGAATGCGTATATGCTCTTCATGAAACTAATGAACTAAGTGTTCCATCCGTACTTGGATTCTTTCGTGGTAGTATTCTTTGAAGATATCTTGGTGTAATCTCACACTCGACACGACCATGTCACATATATTGAGATCATTTTGAGTACACTGAGAGAGAATCAATTATATGCTAATCTCTCAAAATGCCACTTTTTGATAGACCAAATTCACTTCTTGGGTCATGTTATCTCAGAGATAGGAGTATCTATATACCCAGAAAAAGTGAGAGCAGTAGTTTACTAGGAGTAGTTGAAGAATGTCTTTGAGGTAGGGAGTTTTCTAGGGATCGTTGGTTACTACAGACATTTCATACAGGACTTTTCAAGATTAGAAGCACCATTGATGGGCCTGACTAAGAAGGGTGCAAGGTTTTTGTGGTTATATTCTTATGAGTCAGCCTTTCAGGAGATGAAAGGGATGTTTACTTCATCACCAATACTTGTATTGGAAGAGAAGGGAAAGAGTTATACTATGTACTTTGATGCATCAGGTATCGGTCTGGGAGTAGTGCATATGCAGGGAGAAGAGGTTGTTGTGTACGGGTCTCGACAGTTGATGCCACATGAGAGGAACTACCTGATGCACGATCTCGATATGGCTGAGGTTTTTCATGCTTTATTCTATTGGATACACTTCATATTGGGAGATAATTTTGTGGTTTTCACTGACCAAAATTGTCTCAAGTATATCTTCATTCAGCATGACCTAAATTTGAGACAGGGAAGGTGGGTTGGTCACCTTCAGTCTTTTGACTTTGAGCTTTCCTACACACCTAGGAAGGGCAATGTATTTGTTACTGCGTTGAGCAAGAGGACTCAGGTACAAGTAGTTCAAGAGGCCAGTAGTGAGTGGAAGCTTATGGCTATGTTCTCTAAGATGCATTTGGAGGTGCATGACAGACAAGGGTAGACGTTTCTATCTTTTGTAGCTATTACCTCTACTTTTCTTGATCGAGTACGAAGGAGGCAACTATTAGTTTCTGAAGGCCTAGTCTTATAGGAGAGTGTCATAGGGGAGGACCCTATTCCTGGATAGAAAATATTTGAGGATGATATCTTACATTGTCATGGGAGCGTATGGGTGCTATCAAACATAAACGAGGACCTGATGTGGAACTTTAATTCCTCAGTTTGGGCAGTTCATCCTGGTGTCACCAAGATGTATCATGATCTACACCGTCAGTTTTTGGGGTCAGGTATAAAGGGATATATTGCTGGGTTTGTCATGAGATATTTCACTTGTCAGTAGGTGAAGGTGGATCATCAGCAACCAGTAGGACTTTTGTAACAGTTACCCATTTTCGAGTGGAAGTGGAACGATGTCATGATGGATTTCTTGATAGGTTTACCAAGGTCTCCTTAATGGAATGATGAAATATGGGTTTTCATTGATACAATC
This sequence comes from Viscum album, assembly GCA_963277665.1. Classification (NCBI taxonomy): domain Eukaryota; kingdom Viridiplantae; phylum Streptophyta; class Magnoliopsida; order Santalales; family Viscaceae; genus Viscum; species Viscum album. The sequence continues at coordinate 392,522,625 of OY728141.1, read as the reverse complement.
ATGAAGGATGATCAGTTATTTCCAATCAAGGAGACCTTTAGTTTTGATGAGCTGGGAAGGTTATACATCCAAAATATTGTATGTTTACATGGAGTTCTGCACTCTATTGTTTTAGACATGGATGCCCATTTTACTTCTCGGGTCTGGCAGGGACTTAAAAGGGATTTGGGTATATAGGTACTTCTGAGTACAGCTTACCATCCACAGAAAGATTGTTATTCCGATCGTAAAATTCAGGTTCTTGAGGAAATTCTTCGAGAATGAATCCTAGATTTTGGAGGTTCGTTGGAGAAGCACATACCTCTTGTGGAGTTTTCCTACAATAATAGTTTTCAAGAAACTATTGAAATGGAACCTTATGAGAATTTTTATGGTAGGACATGCCGATATCTATTATTCTAGATGGAGGCAGGAGAGGCTGCTATGTTGGGACCACATCTTGTCCAGGATACCACACAACAGATAGAGTTTAATTCAAAAGGGGGTGGATACTACACAGTTTCGATAGAAGCCTTATGTTGACCGATAGAGATGACATCTGGAGTTGTAGGTTAGGGATCAGATTTTCCTAAATGTCACATAGAGGTTGGGACATAGGAGGATTAGGATATAAGGAAATCTTTCACTGAGGTATTTCAGACCGTTTGAGATTTTGGGGAGACTTGGACCTGTTGCCTATCAGTTATAGTTACCTCAGAGGTACCAGGATATGCACAACGTCTTACACATTTCTCAGCTTCGACATTACTTCTCAGACCTGTCTTGTGTTTTTTAACCTGAGGAGGTTAAGTTAGAGGTGTACATATCATTTGAGGAGCATCCTATCCATATTGTTGATCGAAGTACAAAAGTTCTCCATGGTTGGTCTGTTCCTTTGGTATGAGGGCTATAGAAGCATGGGTGAGTACATGATGAGACCTGGCAGAGGGAGGCCGATGTACGATCACAGTGGCTCGAGCATTTTTAGGATTCAAATTCTACGGTACCTTACTAGTGAAATTCAGGGTTGAATTTCTTAAATGGGGGAAGTTTGTAAAAACCTAGATCTTCTTTTCAGGTGTATTTTTCTCTTTTCTGGTGTTTTTTAGAAAAAGAGGAGTTTCTGGAAATTTTTGATGTACATGTCATGTACTTATATCTACATTTCATGTACTCTTTTGCTACATGTATCCGTGTGTTGGTCATGTAATGGCTAAGCACACAACCATGTGTGGTGACCCAGAGACTGCCTAATGTGGGGGCTGGTAAGGGAAAGTACACGTCGTGTACTTCTAATGTACACGTTCTGTACTTTTCTTTTTTTATTAAATGGACCAAGTTTGTGTCTAATTGGTAGAAGTGTCTTCTTATTCACCTTCTTTTTCCAAGAGAATCCGTACAACGTTGATCCATCCCGGAGCCCCCAATCGAGCATTCTCTCTTCAAATTGAACTCAGTAAGTTGCATTGGAATTGCATTGGTGAGTTCTCTCTTCTTCTTGAATCTCATTTCCTGATTTCTCTTCTCTCATGATTTTTACTTGGTTGATGGTTTAAGATTTTTTTGGTGATATATCGCATTCTAGGTCGATCCATAGGCTGATGCCAGTGTATATCAATCATACAATGTCGTGGTAGGTGGTTTGTGTCTTTCCGTAGATAGTCTTTGAGTTATATGTGAAAGTGTGTCCAATACCCCATTCGGGGTATTGCAGGTTTGTGGTTTTAACCTAATTAGTGCCTGATATTATTTAAATGCTTGAGTAGAATTCAATTAAATGTTAATAAGGTTATTTTATATGAAATTGATATGTTTCCCATGATTGTATTGTTTAAGACCATTTGGTCTTGCTTATCATGTTAGGTTTCTTGCTTTCCATTCCTAGTGTTGATTGGATGGGGTGATATTTTTTATCTGACATGCTATTATACTATAGACTATTTATCCAATTAGTTATTGAGGTATAGTTAGGCCATTATATATCGTTGTGCTTGACTGACTTACATAGGGCCGTGAGAACCTAGTGTAGTAGACCATGGGGAGAATGGATGTTGAGGGATTCTCCAAAGTGTTTGTTTACTGTTATGATGTGAGACCATGGGGGGAATGGATGTAAGTGATTCCTCAATGTGTATGAAGTTACTCAATACAGGCCACAGGGGGAACTGGACATTGAGTGCTTCCCCAGAGCACCTTTTAGATAACGATATGAAATTATAGGGGGAAACTGATGGTGAGTGCTTCCTCAGAGAGTCTGTGAAAAAGCTAAACCAGAGGGGTTAGAATGTGTGTACCTCCCAGAGGGTTTCTTGTGTTTGTTTTAGTTAGACCATAGGGGTTAGGCTGTGAGTACTTCCTAGAGGGTTCCCTTCTTAGGATTAGCTTCTTACTTAATACCTGATAACTGAATGCATTTGAAACTGTAGGATTGTTTACTTTTGAGTACTTCCTTGTTTACTGTTTCATTTTGATTATAGCCTGTCATATATATTCACTGACTGTTAACCATAGATCTTTCGGTGGTTTCTTATTGGGATTTAGTCTCACACCCTATTTGGGTCAATCTTTTGGGCCCAAAAAGATTATATTGATGCAGGTATAGATATGGGAAAGAACCCTTCTAATTCAGGTACTTTATTGTTGCAGAGTTGGGGAGCATGATACATATATGAGTCTTGTGATGCATCTGTTTTCTTTTGTACTTTAGTTTACTATTTTATTCTAGAATTGTGACTTTTTTTGTTACTTTCATAGACATATATATTTGCATCATATATATATATATATATGTGTGTGTGTGTGTGCTCTAGTTTTTTATTACTTCTGTTGTTTACCTATTTCATTTTTTAATGTTTCTGTTATTTCTATCTATTTTACTTCTACTATGTTACTCTGTCAATGAGAGCATATTTTCCCCACTATCTCACCCATGGACCTCACTACTAATTGGCATCCTATGACATTCGGGGAGATACACATGGGACCATGTGACCAATCGAGTACGGGGAACCTCTGGGTGGCTTCCAGAACTGGGATGTTACACAATAATTTAAAAATATTTATAATTGAATTTAAAAGGTCTAATTATTGTAATTAAATTTTTTTTATATTTTTTGGTCTATTTTAGACCCTTATCCTTTTAGTTCAACCCCTCGGTAAAATAATTTTTATCTTAACTACAGTAATTAAGTTTTACTGTTTTCACCATCAATTTTGGTAAAACAATTTGACCTTATTAGATTATATAATTTATCATAATTAAAAAAATTAATCCATTTTTTCGAATTCCATACAGATATTTGGAAATTTTTAATTCAAAACTAATCCTACAGATGTGATGAGAAAACGGGTTTTCAATGAGAAAATGTTTAAATGTTTACAGAGTTTTTATATCCAATTTCAAAATTTAAGTTATTAAAATTAATTAAATTTTATTAAAATGTATATAATTTAACTAATTTTACTTTTAAAATAATTTAAAATATAATTTATCCTTATAAATAATTTAAACGAAAAGGTAGTTTTCAAAAAAAATTCTGTATTTTTTCAATATTCATGAAAATTTAAATCTTTTCAAATAGTTATGAAAAAATAAAACTATTTTAATTTTGATATGATGATTTCCAAATTGAAAATTATTTTTCCAATTGAATTTTCTAAAATTGATAAAAAATAAATTTAAAACAAAACTCACAGTCGTGATGAAAAAACCGGTTTTTGAGAAGTGTATTTTCTTCAAGCATAATATGATTTATATTATATCTATATCTAATAATAATCATTTTATGAATCCATGTTATAATGCATTGAAATATAATATATAATTTTCATGTAAAAAATTCCTCATTACGTTATATTTTAATTTATCAAAATGGAGACACATTATGTACAGTAAAACAGTAACCAGAAATGGCACCTTTATAATCCCAAAAATAAACTTATACTAAAATACAATATAATGTTTATTCAAAAGTAATTTAGTGGGTTAAATATAACTAAGTAATAATTATGTTGCTAAAAAAATGTCATTTAAATTATATAAATAAATGAAAATAAGTGACAGTTTTACAAAAATCATTTTTTTTCTATTCACTGAAAAATAAACATTTCTTAAAAAATCCTAAAATATCACTACAAGATAATTTTAAAATTATTATTTAAAAAATGAGGTTCATTTTATAAAAACTATTTATATAATATATATAAATTACAAATAATCTTATCTCAGATAAAAGTAATAAAAAATAATTTCGATGAATGCATATTTTTGAAAATTATAATTATGTTATTAAAAATTGATTGATTATTTACTAAGAATTAAAAAATAAATTTATATTGAGTTGGATATTTATTTTTATATTTCATAATTTGGTTTATACTATTCATATGGACCTATTAATGGAAATTTTATAATTTTCATATTCATGATTACACTATTTTGTGGTTTTCTAAAGCTCAGTGTTGTGTGTTATCTATACTATAATTATTGTGTATAATGAAATATAAACTCATTTTTTCATATAATGAAATCTATAATAATTATTACATGTGATGAAAACTAAAATTAGTTTTTTTTGTAATGAAAAATATAAAAATTTTAAATTTAATTGTAAAAAATTACGTAATCTCAGGGAGTCGCATTCAACCCTTCTTAAAATGAATTTTTCCATTAAAATTTGTCTCAATCATAAAAGTTTTAACATTTAAAAATTCCAACATAGAAACCAACATCATAAAAATGGTTAATAAAAAAGCCTCTTGAAAGGGAGATATAGATTTTTAAAGGTCATCTAGAATAACACATACTAGGTTTACAAACAAGGGAACATGGGTGGGAAGTAAAAACATAGACATAGAAGAGAAAACTAACACCTAGATACTAATGGGTTGTGATAGAGAACATTTATCACAAGAAAGTTGGTGATATAAATAAGAGTAACAACCACAAATCCAAAATCCAATGTGGCCAAGAAGGTTCATTTATATCATAAAAATTATGACAATGGGACAAAATTTATTTTAATATCCCTTTCTTAATGTTGGGGAATTCTCGTGAGAATATATACTTACTTGACTTCATTACATTTCATAATAATAATCTCATCATTTGGTTATTCTTTGATAAATTTACAATTCTTCTTTTACCCCAAGAAATAAAGGTAAATATTTTGTTATTGAATCACTAATGGATCATAAGATTTATAAATATACTGATAAATTGTTCCATCTATCTTTAGTTAAAGAAGAGTTAACACTAGTTTTCCTAAATTATCAAATATTCATATGGTGAAGTAATACATTATTATCTAAAACCTAATTCAATTTTCAACTTAAACCACTTCATAAATGGATAACCTAATAAACTTTACCAAATTAAGAAAAAATATAAATGTGGTCACTAAATTTTTAAAAATCAACATAACATTAATCATCTAAATATAATTAAGAATATATAATTGTTCATTAGAAAAATATGTGAATACCATGGTTATGTTTTCTCTTGAATCTTGGTAACAAAACTAATTACTATAAAATCTGATTGAAAACATGTTTTATTCCACATTCCTTGAATAAAACCGAATATCAATGAGAATATTCCATAAATCCAATAATTTGTAAACTCAATCAATGATAACATAAAATACTTTTCAACAAATATTTTATTAGTTATGATGTCCTAAATACTATCCAATTTACTTTATCCAGGTCAATAATATCATTATCCAATAAAAAACCATTTTCCAACCTCAGGAACATATTAAGGGTTTCTTCCATAAATCAAAATTTTACATTTCCATTAAATAATGTTTCTAGTTTGTTGGTAAAATTTATCATATTCTTGAAACTCTTTAATGAAATACTGTTTTGGAATAGTCAATTGATGCTTCATTATTATAATAACTAAAATAAAAATAATAAGAATATAGTTCATTAAATCCCAATACATTAATACATCAATCATTACAATTTCATTATACTACAATAACTTGGATTTGTTGTCTTATTCCTTAACACTTCTTCCATTTATATGTCATATGTACTCTCTTAACCATTAACAATATAATTATTACTAATACAACCTTACTGATTTTATTCATTAGAATTCCATTTAAGAAAAATAATTATATAATTCACATAATTTCCACATTTGAAAAATTAAACCCTCAATGATAACATAGAGAGACCATTATTCTCATCCATTGTGTTAATCAAACATTTCAATTTTTTACTTTGTAGTTACTTTATTTGTGTCTTTTTCCACACCCATGTCATCTTCTCATACCTATGAAACATTCCGTTTTTTAATTATTCCCACATTATTGATATATAAGAAACTAAATCTTATTTACTTCATTGTCTCTACTACTTTAAATCACTGTTAACTTCATCCTTCTCACCATTGGTGAGTCTGATATTTGGTTAAGGTTCACATTTTTAATCATGTAACATGATAACTGATTAGTAATAATCACAACATCCTTTAATCTAGTTATTATCCCTTTTGTATGATCATTAGAAATTTTTTCATCATATTTAATGTTAACCCAATTCCCATTGGTTACTTCAATTGACTAAAACCAAAAAACATATTAGTATTAGTACTAATCATATAGAAAAATAAAATAATCAGGAAAATCACTTATAAGATGTCTAAATAATAACACCTTATTTTCCATCTAATGAACCTTAGGTTTATCCTAGGTCATTCCTGGACATCATCTTATTTACATCCATTAGGATGTTACCTAAATAATATGTGAATTTTCAATGAATATCATGCAGGAGTATCAAACCAGGTATACCGGAAGGCCTAATTTTCTGCACCCGGTGATGATTGAGTCCATCTCAATGCTACTGTTTCATATTTATTACCCCTGTGTACCTCCTTTTAAGAGCCACGTCCACTAACAATATCTGAATAGGGATGTAATTGTTTCGAAATCAATTTTTCTATTATTTACTAAAAATTCAAGTACATTTTTTTATACATTGACTTATCCTTAGACTTATCCTTAGAGGCATAATTATACATATCCTTAAAAATATCCCCAGTGATATCACTAATGTTTTATCATCCAAGTATCCAAAGGACAACTAAAACATTCCTTTAAAACAAATTATAGTGACCCATAATTACCATATATGACTATTATGTCTTTTTAGATGAATATTCAATACATTACAGAAACACTCTATTGGGGACCATAATATTTTAGTGCCTTTCGAATCTTGGAACACAATCATTATAATTTGGTAAAATTTCTTCAATATATCCCACACATATCTTCCCATTTTTATACTTTTTACAAATATTCCCTACATAAACATTTGTTTATAACCTTGGGAAAGAAAACATAATAAAGGGTCAGGTAATGCGCTCAGTAAGGGTAAACAAGGGATATACATGAGAATAACATGAACATAAGGGTATCATAAAATGATAATAACATATAAAAATCAAACCTAGTATATCAAATATCATAATTTTGAGTCATGAAATAATGATTGTGTAAATAAGACATTATTAATAAGGAAATAAATTAATATTATTTATGAGATAATAACATTTTATTAAGACATTGAACTTTGACATACACATCAGTTTATAACATTGTGAATATGTGTAAATAGAAACAGGTTCACTCTTTAAGTTAAGGACATGAAATCATAACCTCATATAAACTTACACACATGAAACCAGGTTCACTCATGACATTATCGTAAGGACCTTTGTTTTTTCAAACTGCATTTTTTTAAAAAAAAATTGATTTTTTCATTCAGATGTTCAGGAAGGGTAAAATAGTCTTTTTCAAATGGAAAATTTTCTTGTATAATTTTTCTGACAACTATGTTGCTCCCAGAAATGGGTTTTTACCCTAGGATTGAAGTTTCGTGGAAATATAAGTCGTTCAAAAAATTTCTAGAATAATTAATATTTAATATTTAATAAATTCAATATTAAATTATTCACATAGGTTTGTTCTGTGGAATCTTTTGAACAGATCATTAGATTGAGATTTTTTCTCTTTCATTTAGTCTAGAACTATGAGTTTATCCTATGTGAGTCATAAACTTGAGTCGGGAATTGTGTTTAGTCGTAGTCTCTTTTTCTTTTCTTTTCTTTTATTCCTTTTTTCTTTGTTTTACTTTTTTAAATTATTTATTCCTTCTTCTTCTCATATACACCCCTCTGAGGGATCCTACATCACTCGATCGATATTGGATAGGGAGAAGGAGAAAGATAGGTAGAGAGGAAGATGGGTAGTTTTTGTTGCAAAGATCTCGATGTGCTGGATCGATGTGGGGAAATTTTAGATCATCAAATTAAGCCATGCTTTCGCAGTTTCTACCAAAAGGTAGGTATATTTATGTTATTAAAAAAACTCATTTAGATTAATCATTTTATAAATCTATCCTACTATTATTCTTACTAATGGCCCCTAGTTTCCCAGTCTATTGATTTTGGGGTTTAAATTGGGGTTTTGGGTGATCTGAAGGTTTTATTTTTGGGAAAACCAGGTTACATGGGGTGTAGTATAGGGTGACATGTTGTGTGTTCTTCCCATGTAGGGAAGATGAAATTTAATGTATTACATTCCATGTATAGGGGTGTACACACCATGTACTAGTACTCGACTATGTAGCTGAGTACCCGGGCATGGATAAATGTGTAGGGGTACATGGTAGTGTAGAGTACATGGCTATACCCTGTGTGAGTAGTACGCTGTGTAAAAGTAAATGACATGGCCATGTATATGGCCAGGCTGGTCGAGGTACATGGGCATGTACCCAATGTCTGGGACACATCATATACATATTTCATAAGTCGTTTATCTGGGTCTTTTATACAACCAAGGCCATAGAGGTACACACCCAGGTGGGGATACAAGAGTACTCACTATGTACCCATGGGGAAACACTGTGTACGTACCCCTTGTAACCCTTAGAGGGGGTTTCATATCTTTTCACCCATGAGTCAAAATTGGACCTACAAGTAATATTTTCTGAGAATTTTTCGCATAGATATCAACGGTAAGACCTGTGAGGTGTTTAAGGAATTATGAGTGTATTTTCCGCCCTTTTTTAAATGGAGGGGTTTTTACTCTGGTAATCAATTTTAGTCATCTCCTAATGGAGATACATGAATTTGAATGATAGGTTGGGAGTTTGGACAAACCTTTTTGAGATTATATCTTGATATTATTCATGATCAATCCCTCTTCAATTGTTCTTTGTAGGTATTCTTTTGAAAACATTCCCCTTATGAGATGTTCCCTTCTCACCTATGAGGCCATGATATGAGTCGTTATCAACGATACCTTGTAGAATTCCTCTACTTATGTTTCGACCTAACGGATCCCAGGTAGGATGCCTCTATCTCCTATCTTTTTACAAAGTATCTCTTGAGTCATGCTATTGCTCATATGCTAATCTAGGGAGTCCCTTATATGATCCTTGTAATTGTGTATTGTTATGAGGATCCTGTGTAGTATGCCTATGTATCTTATAGTTTGAGGATATTGTTTAGGAATCACAAATTACCATTTTTATCTAAGGATCCCAAGTTGGATTCTTTCACTTTGTATACCTTTAAGGATCCCTAATAGGATTCCTCTTTATAGTTTTGACTTGAGGGACCCATTGGGTGCCCGTTGTTTGACCGACTGTGAGTTGTATATCGATTTTGGGATGCGATGGTGTCCGAGTGTCACCTTAGAACTCGTTTCAAATTGGTAATCCCATGGGGTATGGCTGGAGTGTTGGGTTGGTCATTCGGGCCACCCTCACTCATTTTTTATATCTTTGGCATGTTTATTGTTGTTGCAATGATGTTTACCAGAGGTTCTTATAGTTCGGTGGTTGTTGATATAGACACGAGACATCTTAATTTCTTTTGGGATGCTCAAAAGTGCTTCCTAAGATCTGTATACATGATTCTCGCTCAAATTTACCCAAGAGAAGAAGGTAGGACGGTCCTTGTAGCCGAGCTTGGGTTGTCGAATCCTCAGAGACCTAGGAAGTACCTACAAACACGTACATTCTATGGATTGCTTTTGTCTAGGAAGTATCCAACTTCGGTTGATTTGAGATGGGTTTAAGGTATCACTAATTGTTTTAAGTTAATTCAAATTAAGGTAATGAGTTTATCCTTGTTTATCGCTCGGGGTGGATTGGATGAATTCCTTTTTTAATGATTTAAATTTCTTATAATTGATATGGGTTAATTTAATAGGATCAAACATAATCATCACTTACTGGTTTAATGCCTACACACCCTAATACTAATAACCCATAGACTTGAAGGATCAAAGCATTGAGCACCCCAAGGTAAAGGTTCGTATTAGCACTTGAAATGTGTGACCTTAAATTCAGTAAGGATGAAGATGTTTTAAAATCATCAAATAAAAATCTCATTTAAAGGAAGTGATTAACCATTAATGGAGTGAGAAATAACATCCAATATATCCCCTTTCTACTACCTTGGATCAACCAATTAAAGATTTATCCCTCCATTGATGACATGTCTTCAACGGAAGTGGAAAGTAGACTTATGAGGGTGGAATTGAAAAAGTAAAAAAACAACAACAAAAATCGATCACTACACTGTTGTGTGATAAATATCACAAAGTATGATGTGAATAAATTCACACCTTCAACCAAAAGTATCAACGTGATATGTATAACAACATAATAAGATTAGAATAAGAACTTTTGTTAAGAATCTAGGATGAATTAAAACAACTTACATGTGAAGGAAGAATGTTACAAAGAGAAATTGGCAGCATAACATTAAGATGAAAACAAAGATCAAAGATGATAAAATCCTCCAACACCACTGCCTTAAATAGGCATTTTGGGAGCCTTGGGTCGAGCCTCCAATATTAAAAAATATCCCACTTGAGTGTGGTAGGCCTAGGGTGGTGTAAAGTAAGAGAGAGGAGACTTTTCCACCCTTGACCCGAGGTGGCAGTCAGATTGCTTCCACCGAACAGACGTGCTTGTAAGTCATTCTAGATGGCAGAATCAGAGTGGTCCATAGAAGGATAAAATGGATAACCGGCTGTCTCCTACCGGTATGTAAAATTTGGGCCCATTTGGAGTTGTGGATTCGGAGATATGAGTATATTAGTGGACTATATTTCTGGGCCCCAGAATTTGGCCCTGAATTTTTTCTCTAAATTGGGCCGCCTAAATGGACATTATGGAGGCCGAATTATCATTTAATAATGAAGAGTGATTTGTTTCTATACATTTCCTATATAATAACACGAAATTAGGGATTCATTGGGCCTGTATGTTGGGCCCCACATTCTAATCAGTGGGCTGGTGTCCAATCTGACTTCTCTAGAATTGTTTCCTTTCATCACAAAATATCCTCATCTTCTTCCATGAATTCTCCATTGATCCCTGAATAAAACATGTTCATATTAAAGTGTATATCAATTTAAAAAAATATCAAATTAAAATCTGTATAATTAGATTCTTTAAAATCAGATTAATCATTGGGTACTTTAAAAGATGTTAAAAAATGTACCACATAATAGTTCATTTTAAGAAGGTTTTACAATCATAATGTGAAATGATGTTCAAAGTGTAAAATGCACTAAAATGGTGTTTATGAATAATAAATAACATGAATATTATATATATTAACAATGAATATTAGACTCATTTAATGGCTAATTGCACCCCCCCCCCCAACTTGAGTTTAGCTAGTCCCGAGCAAAATATATCTCAACAATATGAAATTCTAATTCCCTTTTCAAAAAACTTTTAATAAACAATGATCACCAAAAACCCTTATACTAAACAATCATAAAACCCATCAAAATATTTTAATACATTATAGTTTCATAAGAATATCCCAAGCCCATTCCTTTGTTCAAATTCATTTCCATATTTAACCAATATCAATTAAGTATGAGGATGTGTTGTGTATCACAATAGATATGGGGGTTCATCTTTATTAAAGGGGGAAATGATGGAAGCTCTAGGTGGAATGAAATTTCAATATTATTATGAGTATTAATTTTTTTATTGTATTGTTTTTTTGTTTTTTTGTTTTTGAAATTTTTCTATGGTAATTGAAGTTGCACTCAAAAGAGTCAACCCCTGTTGCGAGACTTTGCCGATGACTCCCAGGCTCAAAGACCTTAGGGAACCAAGTGAAGCCCTCATACTCGGGCATCTTCTCGAGTTAACTCAGTCAAAAACAAATTCAAATTACCAAAAATAGAGATAAAATTACTAACTCTGGGCCAGAAAACTACGGAGTCACGATCCCCAAGTGTCGAAAGCCACGCATTAGGTCATATCATTACTCTACGTGCAATTTTTTTTTGAATACTCATATTAAACTAAAATTATCACCAAACCTATTATATTTATTTGGGGTACCCCATGAACTCAAACCAATACCCCACAATCCAAAGGATGTGCATTGTGATCTTTTTGTTATTTGGATGTAAATATAAATGATGAAATATCACATTGGACAGCCACACTTTCAAAAATATAAGTTCACGAAATTATACAAGGATTAAAATCAGAATCAAGGAATTCTAAATTATTTGATATTTAGTTTCAAATTTTGCAATTTGTATTAACATGTTCAAAGTTAAAGGAATTTTTCCTTCCATTTACTATTTTTTTTCAAATCATTCATTTTTTTACACAAAAGCATTTTTTTTATTTTATCTCCCCCCAACTTAAAACAACACTTTCCCCAGTGTTTAAAGAAAAGAAAATTTAGAAGGGGGTAGAGGTAGATAATGAAAGTTAAAAAAGCAAATTGAAAATGAGTATCATGGAATGAAGTCACCTAGTGGCTGAAGTTGAAATTCTTACTTCTCCCTTTTAATCCTTTGATATCCATGTCACTTGTAGAGTTCCCTAGTAGAAAAAAACAAAACAAAATCAAAACAAAACCAAACAATATATATATATATTTATATAATAAAGAATGTAAAACATAAGTATATATATAAAAATTATAGAATAAAGAATCACAAAATGCCATAGGTTAGTGGTAAGCGCGCGTCCCTATCTCCCTTCGGTCCCGGGTTCGAATCCATGCGGCTTCGCCGGTTGTGATAGGGTTTGACCCATGACCCACGATGTGTCCCTTTTTATTATTATTATTATATTTTTATTTTTTATTTATTATTTTTAACCTACAAACACATAAAAATAAAATAAAATAAATTGATGATACATTGTCTTCTTTTTAAATTTCTGGGTAAGGTATTACTCAAGGATCACACAACGTGACACAGATGAATATTGAACTCCCTTTTCGTACCCATCCATACTCATAATAGAAGAACAGGTCAACAGACTATATTTTTTACATATCAAAATTATTCATTAATCTTATTTAAAATATAAAGTTGATTAAAACAACAAAATTATTGGAAACTTGAATACCATGGGTTGTCTCCCATGCAGCACTTTTATTTAACATCGTTAGCCTGACATGGATCCTAAATCTATCAATTTTTTATAGTTCATAGGTTAGCTCAGTTAACTCAACCTCTATTTCCTGTTTATTGAATGATTTAATGAATGGTTTTAACCTATGATCATTGACCTTGAAAATGTGACCACTAATGGGATCTTGAACCTCTACTGCCCCATGGGGGTACACATGATGCACTATGAAAGGACCTGACCATCTAGACCTTAACATTTCAAGGTGTAAATGATTTTTTTAACTATATAAGAGCAGAAATTTTCCTGGTTCAAAATGTTTGACATTGATATTCCTAGATTGGTAGGCTTGAACTCTAGCTTTATTTATCCTTGAATTTTCATAATCCTCCATCCTAAGTTCCTCATGTTCATTAATATCTAATTTCCACTTTTCTTCAGCTAAAGAAATGTCAAAATTTATTTTTTTGATTGCCCAAAATGCCTTATGCACAATTTCAACAGGTAAATGGCATGCTTTTCCATAAACCAACCTATATGGGGACATTCCTAAAATGATTTTATATGCGGTTATATAGGCTCAAAGAGCATCTAAGAGTTTCTCAAACCAATCTTTCTTAGAGGGGTTGACAGTTTTTTCAAGAATTTGCTTAATCTCCCTATTCACTAACTCAGCTTGACCATTGGTTTGAGGATGGTATGCAGTGGACACTTTATGAGAAATACCATACTTATACATGAGTGAAGAGAATGGGCGGTTGCAGAAATGGGTTCCTCGATCACTGATTATAGCCCTAGGAATTCCAAATCAATAAAATATGTTCTATTTTAGAAATCGAATCACAACTTTATGATCATTGGACTTATTGGGAATGGCTTCAACCCATTTTGAGACATAATCAATAACCAAGAGTATGTAGAGGTATCCCCTAGAGTTTGGGAAAGGACCCATGAAAGCGATTCCCCAGCAGTCAAAGATTTCAATCACTAAGATGGGAGTGAGTGGAATTTGATTCCTTTTTGTGATGGACTCTACTTGTTGACACCTAGGACAACTTTGAAAAAATGTGTAAGAGTCCCTTGAGATATTGGGCTGGAAGCGACCACACGGAAGAACCTTAGAAGAAGTTTTTTTAGAGGAAAGGTGACCTCCAAATGCCTCACTATAACAGAATTTAAGGATAGACTCTTGTTCAGATTCTGGGACACACCTCTTAATGACTTGGTCAGGGCAGAACTTATAGAGGTATGGATCATCAAACACATAGTGTCTAACATCAGAAAGGAATTTCCTTCGAGCTTGAGTCCCTAATAATTTTGGAATTACTCCTGTAACTAAGAAGTTGGCTATGTCAGCATACCAAGGGCAGTCACTCACAGAGTATAGTTGTTCATCAGGAAATGAATCAGACACAAAAAGGTGATTTGAGTTGGCTTTGAATTCCATCCTAGAGAGGTGATCAGCTACCACATTTTCAACACCCTTTTTATACTTGATTGTGAGGTCAAATTCTTGTAAGACATGGACCCACCTAATCAGTCTAGCCTTAGAATCATGTTTTGGAAGAGGTATTTTAGTGCAGAATGGTCAGTGAACACAGTGATGGGGGATCCTAAGAGGTATGACCTAAACTTCTCTAAGGCAAACACAATAGCATGTAACTCCTTTTCAGTAGTGGTGTAGTTTATTTGGGCATCATTTAAGGATTTTCTTTCATAATCAATGACATAAGGAGTTTTATCACAACGTTGTCCTAACATAGCTCGTACAGCAAAGCCACTAGCATCACACATAAGTTCGAAAGGAAGGTTCCAATTTGGAGATTTCATACTGGGAGGAGAGGTGAGAGAGGATTTGAGGGTTGAGAATGAACCCTCGCAGCTTTCTATCCAAATAAATGGAGCATCCTTTACTAGGAGAGCACAAAGGGGATGGGAGATTGAACTAAAGTCCTTGATGAATCTTCTATAAAAACCACCATTTCCTAAGAAATACCTCACTTCCTTGACAGTTTTGGGTGATGGAAGGTGACGAATGATATCAACCTTGGCTTTATCAACTTAAATCCCCCTACCTGAGACTAGATGGCCTAGAACTTGTCCTTCTTTAACCATGAAATGGAATTTTTCCTAGTTTAGGACCAGATTTTTTCCTTCACATCTTAACAAGACTCTCTCCAGATTCTACAAACATCCCTCAAATGTATCCACAAACACAGAGAAGTCATCCATTAAGACCTCTAAAAAAACACCTACCATGTCTGAGAAGATTCCCATCAGGCAACGTTGGAAGGTTCCAGGGGAATTGCATAACTCGAAGGGCATGCGTTTGAAAGTAAAGGTTCTGAATGGACATGTGAATGTAGTCTTCCCTTGATCCTCTAGGGAGACCTCAATTTGATTATACCCCGAGTACCCATCTAAGAAATAGTAGAATGCATGACCTGCCACTCTCTCATGGACTTGGTCAATGAATGGTAAGGGGAAATGGTCCTTCCTGGTGAATGAGTTTAACTTCCTATAGTCAATGCAGACCCTCCATCCACTACTCACCCTTGTTGGAAGAATCTCTTCATCCTCATTGGTTATCACTGTGATTCCATCCATTTTTGGAACCACTTGGATTGGGCTCACCCATTCACTCTTAGCTATGGGATATATGATACTAGATTTTAACAATTTCAGAAGTTCTTTCCTTACAACCTCTATGAGATTAGGATTGAGTCATCGTTGAGGTTGACGACATGGATTTTAATCAGATTCCAGAACAATCCTATGAGTCCCAATAAGTGGGCTAATCCCGGGAATATTAGACAGGGTCCAACCAATGTCTTCCTTATGTTTTCTAAGGACATCTAGGAGAATCCTCTCATGATTGGCTTAAAGAGAAGAATAAATGACAATAGGATGTGTTTGATTGTCCCCATGGAAGGCATACTTGAGTGCAGCGGGAAGTTCCTTCAATTCAAGCTCAGGTCGGTTCAGAATTTTAGCAGAAGATTGGGGCATTGGATCAAGACCAATTTTGTTTCCTAAAGTTTTATATAGGATTAATTCCCCACATGTATAAGTTTCAGCTACTAGATTGGCTTGATCAGATTTAGGGAAAAAAGTTGGAGTGGTCTCCATGAAAGTGGTTTCTTGAAAGGTTTCACTGATTTTTGGACCTAAGACTTCATCATAAGAGTAATTTGAAAATTATTCAAGCCAAGGAGATAAAAATCCTTCATATGAACAAAGAAAAGCAATCTCATCCTGACTAAAACATTCATCAAATATTCCTTGATGTTCTTTGGATTCATTATCAATGCTTCCTATCATGTTTACTTCATGAATGCCCTCATCATACCCTATTTGTGAGGTTTCATTATATATGTTCAAGTCTAGACTCATGTTTCCAAAGGTGATGGTCATGTTCCCATTTTGGACTCGGATAACAGAGTTGATTGTTGCAAGGAAAGCACGAACAAGTATGATTGGGGTTTGTTCCTTATTTCCTAAGTTTGGATGGTTGTCCAGGACAATGAAGTCAGCAGGGTAGATGAAGTTTTCATCCTTTACCAGAACATCCTTTAAAATCCCATTTGGAACCCTAATGCTATGATCAGCAAGTTTAAGTGTGACAGATTTGGGTTGGACTTCTTCTAGGCCTAACTGGCAGTACACAACATATGGGATGAGATTGACACTAGCACCAAGGTCACACAAGGCCTTGAGAACTTTTCCCTCTCCTAGTTCAGCAATGATGTAAGGGAAACCTAGGTCTTTCAACTTAGGGGGAATGGTCCCTTGAATGGTGGTACTCACATTAGCAGCTAAAAGGACTTGGTTTTTATGTGAAAATTTTCTTTTAAAAGTGCACAAGTCCTTAATGTACTTTGAGTAGGCAGGTATGTTTTGGATTGCATCGAGAAGAGGAATGTTCAACTTGACTTGTGAGAAGATTTCCCTCAATGTTTCACTCAATTCAGGGTTGGTTTTCCCCCTCATGCATTGAGGAAATGGTGCAGGTTGTGGGGTTGTCTATTGAAGAGTTGTTTATTTTACAATGTTATCGTGTTTTTTAGTTTGATCATTTGGTTCATTTGAATTTTTTATCCAAGTTTGAATCTTCGGGTGGGTTCTGAATTAGTTTTTCAGGTTTCTCAATTGATTTCCCACTTCTTAAAATAGTCATAGCCTTTAGTTGTTCATGAGTTGTTTGAGTGCAACTTGACTCTCCCCTTGAAGTTGATGATGGCACCACCTGAGTAGGCTTGGGTGCCTTTCCAGTTTTGATGGTTTGAAGTTCTTATTTTAGGGAAGAGACTTCCGAGTTCATCCTCTCTATTTGTTTTCACAGTTTTTCTAGTAGGCTTTGTAGAACAATTTGGTTTGGTGCTTGAGTAGATTGGTTTATCCCAAGGGAAATTTTGGAGGTGGGATGGTTTTTTGAAAATGTACCAGTGGCTATTGGTATTGGATAGGTTGGGTTTGGAACTGGTTATGGGATTGGTAGTTCTAATGGGGGTAAGGATTTTGTCCTTATGGTTGGCTAGGTTGTTGGTTATCTTTCAAGCGGAATCCTGGGTGGTCATTACACCTTGGGTTGAAGTTGTTTTGGTATTGAGGATTTTGAAAGTTCAAGGCATTTACTTCCACTGGTGGTCCTCCTAAAATAACATCTTTGATGGATGGAATGGTTGGGCAGTTGTCTGTCTTATGGTCATGTTTGTCAAAAATTGTGCAAACAGGGTCAACAGTTTGGATTTCATGGACTTTCCTAAGGTCTATTTCTTCAACCTTCCTAGAGAGTGTTGTGAGTTTATCCCTAAGGCTTTCCTCTTCTCTAAGTGTATGAATTATAGTAGTTTTTTGTGACTTTTTAGAATAAGGTGAAGTTACCCATGTTTGTTTTTGTTCAGAAAGGCTTTCTAGATACTCGTAAGCATCATTTGGGGCTTTGTTTTTAAAGGTTCCATTACACATCATGTCAATGAATTGTTTGTTCCCCGGACCCAACCCTTCATAGAAAATTCTCACTTGTTCAGGAATAGAGAAACCATGGTGTGGAACCATGTTTAGAGTGTCTTTTAACCTCTCCCTTGTTTCATAGAATGACTCTCCCTCTTTTTCAAAAAAATTTTGGATACTCTTTTTAAGTTAAATTGTTTTGTGGTGGGGAAAGTATTTTTTTGTAGAATTATCATTGTAGTTGGTACCAAGAGTTTATGGATGATGGTCTCAAAATTTTTAGCCAATTTTTAGCTTGATCATTTAATGAAAAAGGAAATATCCTCATCTTAGCTGATTCAAGTTAATGTGGGGGACACGTGGTTTCTATAATTTCATTGAACTCTTTAATGTGAAGGTAGGGAATCTCGGAATCCATTCCATGGAATGTGGGAAGGTGGTTTAGGAAATGGGTTTTAAAGATGTAGTTGGAATCTCCTAGGTAATTGTGTCTAATGCGTGAGGGGGCATTGGTCCAAGAAGGTTTGAGGTAGTCATTCATGGTCTGATCAATTGCATTCCCTATGTTTGGGGCTGCCTCATTTGGGTTTCCATTTTGGTTCCCACCCAGGTTATTGAGTTGGTTTCTTTGAAGACCGTCCATTGAAATGGGATCAATTTTTGAATCAGGGGTGTTAAGAAAGTTTATGATATAATGGAAAGTGTTCCCTTCGTGTACTTGACTCCCCAACCCCAGGACTATCCACCCAAACTAGACGATTTGATTGATCGTAGGTGTAGGCGGACATGCTCCAAAAAAACGAGAAAGGGACAAGATAAGAGAATTTGGATGAGAAAGGAAGAAATTGAGGAGAATAGAATGGGTGTTTAGATTAATTACTTGGGTCCCTGGAAATGGTGCCAAAATTTGATTCTCGCTCAAATTTACCCAAGAGAAGATGGTAGGACGGTCCTTGTAGTCTAGCTTGGGTTGTCGAATCCTCAGAGTCCTAAGAAGTACCTACAGACATGTACATCATATGGATTGTTTTTTGATATGAAGTAGCCAACATGGGTTGATTTTATATGGTTTTAAGGTATCAATAATAGTTTAAGTTAATTCAAATTAAGGTAATGAGTTGATCCTAGGTTATTTCTCGGGGTGGATTGGATGAATTCCTTTTTTAATGATTTCCATTTCTTATAATTGAGATGGGTTCATTTAAGAAGATAAAACAAAATAATCACTTACTGGTTTAATTCCTACACACCCTAATACTAATCACCCATACACTTGAAGGATAAAATCATTGAGCACTCCAAGGTAAAGGTTCATATTAGAACTTGAAATGTGTGACCTTAAATTCAATAAGGATGAAGATGTTTTAAAATCATCAAATAAAAATATCATTTAAAAGAAGGGATTAGCCATTAATGGAGTGAGAAATAACATCCAATCCTGACCCTTTATATACCCTTGGATCAACCCATAAATGTGTTAGCCCTCCATTGATGACATGTCTTCAACGGAATTGGGAAGTAGACTTATGAGGGTGGAATTGAAGAAGTAAACAACAACAACAAAAATCGATCACTCCACCGTTGTGTGATAAATATCACAAAGTATGGTGTGAAAAAATTCACACCTTGAACCAAAAGTATCAACGTGATATGTAGAACAATAGAATAAGAGTAGAAGAATAACTTTTTTTAAGAATCTAGGATGAATTAAAACAACTTACATGTGAAGGAAGAACGTTACAAAGAGAAATTGGCAGCATAACATTAAGATGAAAACAAAGCTCAAATATGATAAACTCCTCCAACACCACAACCTTAAATAGGCATTTTTTGAGCCTTGGGTCGAGCCTCAAACAGTACAAAAGATCCCCCTTGAGTATGGTAGGCCTAGGGTGGTGGAAAGTAAGGGAGAGGAGACTTTTCCACCCTTGACCCGAGGTGGCAGCCAACTTGCTTCCACAGAACAGACGCGCTTGTAAGTCATTTTGAGATTTCCAAATTAGAGTTGTCCATAGACGAATAAAATGGAGACCCGTATTTATCCTACCTGCCTATAAAATTTGGGCCGATTTGAAGTTGTTGATTCTGAGATATGATTAGATTAGTAGAATGTTTTTCTGGGCTGCAGAATCTGGACCAGACTTTTATCTCTACTTTTGGCCGCATAAATTGACACAATGGAAGCCTAATTAGCACATAATCCTGAAGAGTGATTTGTTCCTCTACATGTCTTCTAGCATCCCTCGAAATTTGGGATTAATTGGGCCTATATGTTGGTCCCCACAGTCTCATCAGTGGTCTGGTGTCCAATCTAACTTCTCCAGAATTGATTCCTTTCATCACAAAATATCCCCATCTTCTTCCATGAATTCTCCATTGATCCCTAAATCAAACATGTTCATATTCAAGTGTAGATCAATTTAAAAAAATATCAAATTAAAATATTTATAATTAAATTCCTTAAAATCAGAAGAATCATTGGGTACTTTAAATGATGTTAAAAAATGTACCACATAATAGTGCATTTTAAGAAGGTATTACAATCATAATGTGAAATGATGTTAAAAGTGTAAAATTCACTAAAATGGTGTTTATGAATAATAAAGAACATGAATATTATATATATTAACAATGAATATTAGCCTAATTTAGTGGCTAATCAATACACTTATGGGTGGGAGGTAGTTTTTCCCCATACCCATAATGTATATGTTTATGGGTGGGAGAAAGTTTTACCCCATGCCATTTATATATACACTTATGGGTTGGAGATAGTTTTAACCCATTCTACTAATATACGTTATGGATGGGAGGCATTATTACCCCATGATGGTGTCTTCTATTTATGGATGGGAGGCTTTCTTAACCCATTCCAGCTTATTATATATGTATGGGTGGGAGGAAATCTTACTGTAATGACCCAAAATTTTGAATAAATCTTGTTTCCTAATTTTGTGTGTTATTTTATTTTTATACTCAACAAAACTATTTCATTTGATAACATGAGTATAATTAAAATGATACCGTTGGGTTTTGACTATTATATGACCATTGTTCAATATGACCGTTGGAAACTAAACGTTTTGATTTTTGTCTCTAAATACAAGTAATCTTGGTTAATTATTATAGAAAGAAGATTCGATGGCCACACCCAATAGTCTTGGACCGATCGAAGCCCATCTAACAGAACATGGGAAGGAGGTAGCCCCACTGGGCTTTGCTCTGGACCAAACCCAAGCCGAACTTCATCGTGTGAAGCTAGAATGGAATCGCCTTTGCGAGAAGTTCAACCTGATAGAAATTACTACTCGTGCGATGTTGGTCGAGCCTCCCTCAGATTCTCTCACCTTAGAACACCTTACACTTAGGTCCTATGCTGGTGTGATAAGGGGCTATGTAAGGAGACCGTAATTTCCTTGTGTAACCCTGTGTTTTAAAAAAAAAAATTGATTGCTCCTTATGATGAAGTTTATGAATTTTCAAATGTCTGGATAAATACAGTATGCATATTTTTGATGAATTTTAGAAAAAGGATATTTTAAAAAAATGTTTATGTAAACCTTAAATAATTAAAAATGTGTAATGATTTTCAAAAAATGGTCTTCTACAATTATGTTCAGTACGAAATTTAGAGTCTAATAAGATCAACTTAATTTTTGATGAATAGTAAATTATGAATAGTGATTTTATGCATAGGATTATTAATGTGACCAAATGGATTAGTAATCTCACTTAAAGAAAGTATTAATATAATCTAGGCACCTTGATTTAGGTAATGTGATTCAATAAAATGGTTAAATAATGGTTTCATAAGTTATTATTCAAGTATTATTTTTTCAGGTGAATAGTGTTTTTTAATTAAAAAATAAATTAAAAATATTTAGATAATTATTTTTATAAAATCGATTTCATTTTTGAACTCAGAGCATCGATATTATGTTAAGGTAATTTTTGGGGATTTTTCTGAAAAAAATGAATTTTTGGTGAATAGTGTATTTATATAAAAAATAAATTAAAAATATTTAGAAAATTATTTTTATAAAATGGAGTACATTTTTGAAATCATATCATTGATATTTGGTTAAGGTGAAATTTTGGGAACTTTCTGAGAAAGATGAATTTTCAGTGAATAGTAAAAATACAGTTTTAGGGTTTCGGTATGTTTAATGACATCATAACTGTGTCATGATGATATCATGAGATATTTTATGGTTTGGCCGACCAAAGGTGATGAATTATTGTATTGGGGGCCCCATGTGGCCTAACTCTATGGTAAATACCATGGGAGAGCACATGGTTTTGAGAAAACCACTTTTGAGGTGTCCCTTGGCCATTAATGCCTTGTCCCCTCACTTTCCATATAAATACCAAGCCATCCTCTCATCCATTTCGACTCCCCACTCTCCCCCAACGAAGTTCTGGTCTCATTACCTCCCAAGGAGTCCTCCCAAGGTTCCCCCAAGCCCTCAAGGTCCCAACCTCTGAGTTTTAAGAGTTACGTTTTAAGGTAAAGGATCCGACCTCTCTCTTCCTTTTCAAGAAATCTCTTTTATGTAATTTCTTTTATGCTCCATGTTTTTATGTTAAAGGATGTTATTTTATACTCCTCTTACATCCCTTTTCATGTTCATATAATGATATATCCCCCTCTTACTCTTATTATTTCTTTTTATGATGTTTTAAGTGGCGCCGTTAGGCTGTCGAAATATTTGTAACGAATTCTTTCTCCCTTCTCATTTTTCAAGAACTATTTTTCATGTAAAGTATTTCAAGTTCCTTTTTATTATGTTGGGGTATTATCTATAAATTTATCATACTGATCTTTTATGATAATATTATGAGGGACCCCATTTTATCTCTCCAATTCAGTATTTTGATGTTTTTAGTGGCGTCGTTAGGCTGCCGAATTTTTAAGTGGTTCTTTCACCTTTCTCCTTTTTCAAAGTTCTAATTCCATGTCAAGTCTTGCAATTTCCTTTTTATTATATTGTGGTATGATCTCTAAATCTATCATACTGATCTTTTATGATCATATGATGAGAGACCCTATTTGATCTCGTCAATTAATTTTTGTTGAAGTTTAAGTGGCGTCATTAGGCTGCCGAATTTCTAAGGGGTTCTTTCACCCTTCTCGTTTTCATGATCTACTTTCATGTCAAGTCTTTCAAGTTCCTTTTTATTATTTTGGGGTATGATATATATATCTATCATACTGATCATTTATGTTCACATGATGAGAGACCCTATTTGATCTCGTCAATTCATTTTTGTTGAAGTTTAAGTGGCGACGTTAGGCTGCCGAATTTCTAAGGGGTTCTTTCACCCTTCTCGTTTTCATGATCTACTTTCATGTCAAGTCTTTCAAGTTCTTTTTTATTATTTTGGGGTATGATATCTATATCTATCTTACTGATCATTTATTTTCACATGATGAGAGACCCTATTTGATCTCATCAATTCATTTTTGTTGAAGTTTAAGTGGCATCGTTAGGCTGCCGAATTTCTAAGGGGTTCTTTCACCCTTCTCGTTTTCAAGATCTACTTTCATGTCAAGTCTTTCAAGTTCCTTTTTATTATTTTGTGGTATGATATCTATATCTATCATACTGATCATTTATGTTCATATTATGAGAGACCCTATTTGATCTCATTAATCCATTTTTGGAAGTTTAAAGTGACGTCGTTAGGCTACCGAATTCTCATAAGAGAAATCTTATTTTTGTCTTCCTTTCAAGTTCTTCGTTTCATATGGTATATCATTAAAATTTCATTACCATGTTCTTAAATACTATATATTATGTTCCCCTACTGTTTTATGTATCATTTTTTAGTGGGTGACCCATGTCCCCTCTCTTTTCAATGTTTTCTAAAACCATGTATCGTAGACGTTATGCTGCATGGTTTTCATCTCAAAATGCCTCCCTCTTTATCTCAAAATTATTTTATGTTATTAAGTGAATACTAAGATCTCTTATTTCTACAGGGGTATTCACATATATATCAAAATTTTCTGTTTTAAATTCTGGGATTTACATACATGAAACCCGCTTTCCATTTTTCGTGGGTTTAAAGTGACATAAAGATCATGTCTTTAAATCAATTTTTAAAACGTTATGATTATGAAATGAAACCCATTTCTTTTATGATATATGGGTTGTTTATTAATTGATTGATGATGATATATGTGGCTCACATGATAATAATGACATGTCAAGGGTGCACCCAGATAGCGCTCTAATGCATTGGGTAAAGACTTAATCTATAGAGATGACCTTTTAGACTGATACATTGGTGAATAACCTTGGTAATTTTTAATGACACCTTGGGTATGGACCTTGGTGAAATGAAATGATTGTCAATATTAAATGTTGTAGCCACATCTTAAAGTTATGAAAAATGTTATTTTTATTATGATATGCCTCAGGATTCCTTTCTCATGCCTTAAAGTTCTTTTCATGGCCTTATTGAAGTATCTCAAGTTCAGATGTAAAATGTTTCTCTTGTTTCCCTTACTGGGCCTTCTGCTCACCCTTTCTTTTGATGTATGTCCCCAGGTTATGAGATTCAGTAATGAACCTAGGATGAACATGAGGAGAATCCTTTCACGTGTTTAAGAAGAATGTTTTATGTTTTCATGTTTTATGTTCCTGGTTTCCAAGACACTAAACCTTAAAGATCCTTGATTTTGTAAAATGTAATGAAAGTTTATGTGATAAAAAGGCGGGATGCTATAGTTGGTATCAAAGGATGGTTTAGTTATTTGTGGAAATTAGGATATGAAAAATCTAGGAATAACCCTATAGAAATGTTTAAATATAGAAAATCTTCTTGGTATTTTGGTGAGTATTGACTAAGGGGTTGCCAAGAAAATACATCCATGTCTGGATAAGAGCAGGTAGAGGTGTCTCTCGCACAGATGTACATAGGGGTAAAACCCAAAAATGCCACTTTGAGCTACACTCGAATGGGAACTGGTACACGACAACGGGCCTTGCTGCACTCTTGGTTACGACACTCCTGAGGGATATTCTTTGGTAAATTCATAAGCTTAGTATGAACCATTATTAATGGAACAAAGATAAAATAAAATAAATATTCACATAAGAATATATGATCATGGATAACCCAGTTTTAAACCTAGGGGATCACAAGTTAGGGTATACTTTTCTTCTAAAAGTTATCCTTATATGATTTAAGTTCCTTTTCATGATTATTGGTTAAGTATTTAAGCCTATAATTATACTTTCTCTTCTTAGTTAATGGTGGGAAATGGAAGAACGTGTCCCAACAACCAATGTGATAGGAAATGCGACGATTGCCGTATTAATATGACAGAGATGATTAGGGGATTAAAAGATGATTATTATTTTGGAAGACGTTCACTATTTTGGTGACCCTATATGATCGAGGTATATAGATTACTATGGTATTTTCATTGAGGAGAAAGGTTGAATTTTATTTTTAAGAATCGATGAATTTAAGGAGGACTTATAGTAATTTAGGTTACTTATGGGAATAATTAACCTATCTTGGGTAAAATATGTTTAGGTTATCTACTTTTGTTATAAGATGTTAGGAGTGGTTGATGTTGTTTGGAGATGAACAATGAAGTTTATTTTGGAAGACTATGTTATCAAATTCTTCTTGTATTTGGGTTACAATCTTAGTTTGGTTTATTTTGAGGAATTTTAAGAACAGTTATTTATGGAATGGTCTATGATGAACTTTGGGTAGTACCATGGATCTTTGAAGATTTAAAAGTAGTTTCTCTTCCTATGGGATTCTTTCTTTTTTGAAGAGTTGTTTTATCTTAACCTTTCTATTTTTGGGATAATCTTTAAAGGTAGAAGAAATTGATAGTTAATATTTTGTGGATTAAGTGACTCTCAAGAAGATGATTTTTTTGTGTTGATGAGACCAAGTGTTTTTGAATTCTCATCGTTTGGAGAAAAGATTATTTTTGTGTAGAAAATTATTAAAGGATGAAACTCTACATGAAGTTAGGTATATTTTCTTATGTTTTTGTTCTGTCTAGTAAATGAATTCCTCAAAATTATGAAAAGGAACGTAAAGAAAAAACTTTGTTGGTTTACGTTTCCTACTACGTAATCAAAGACCATTTACACACATCATAAGTTTGGTATTTTCTTATGGTTAACTTTCTCCTAATCATGTTTTCTATTACTCTCCATCAGAACTTGACCCTTTGTTTTTCTTCCATGTCCATGTTTTCCTTCATGGAATCCTAGTGTGGGTTATCTCAGGTTACCTTTGTACTTCCCTTTCATTCTTTTAAAGTAATAGTTTTACTGACTCCTTTTATGATGTGGGACTTTCAATGAAATTTTAAAACCCAATTTTAAAAATTTCGAGGACACAATTTCTTAAGGGGGGAAGATTGTAAGGACCCAAAATTTTGAATAAATATTGTTTCCTAATTTTGTGTGTTATTTTATTTTTATACTCAACAAAACTGTTTCATTTGATAACATGAGTATAATTAAAATGAGATTGTTGGGTTTTGAATGTTATATGACCATTGGTCAATATGACCATTGGAAACTAAATGTTTTGATTTTTGTCTCTAAATACAAGTAATCTTGGTTAATTATTATAGAAAGAAGATTTGATGGCCTCACCCAGTATTCTTGGATCGATCGAAGCCCATCTAACAGAACTTGGGAATGAGGTAGCCCCACTGGGCTTTGCTCTGGACCAAACCCAAGCCGAACTTCATCGTGTGAAGCTAGAACGGAATCGCCTTCGCGAAAAGTTCAACCTGATAGAAATTACTACTCATGTGATGTTGGCCGAGCCTCCCTCAGATTCTCTCACCTTAGCACACCTTAGACTTAGGTCCTATGCTGGTGTGATAAGGGGCTATGTAAGGGGGCCGTAACTGCCTTGTGTAACCTTGTGTTTTAAATAAAATTTTTGATTTCTTCTTATGATGAAGTTTATGAATTTTCAAATGTCCGGATAAATACAGTATTCATATTTTTGATGAATTTTAGAAAAAGGATATATTAAAAAAAATGTTTATGTAATCCTTAAATAATTAAAAATGTGTAATGATTTTCAAAAAATGGTCTTCTATAATTATGTTCAGTACGAAATTTAGAGTCTAATAAGATCAACTTAATTTTTTTATGAATAGTAAATTATGAATAGTGATTTTATGCTTAGGATTAGTAATGTGACAAAATGGATTAGTAATCTCACTTAAAGAAATTACTAATATAATCTAGGCACCTTGATTTAAGTAATGTGATTCAATAAAATGGTTAAATAATGGTTTCATAAATTATTATTCAAGTATTAGTTTTTTCAGGTGAATAGTGTTTTTTAATTAAAAATTAAATTAAAAATATTTAGAAAATTATTTTTATAAAATGTATTTCATTTTTGAACTCAGATCATCGATATTATGTTAAGGTAATGTTTGGGGATTTTTCTGAAAAAAAATGAATTTTCGGTGAATAGTGTATTTATTTAAAAATAAATTAAAAATATTTAGAAAATTATTTTTATAAAATGGAGTTTATTTTTGAAATCAGAGCATTGATATTTGGTTAAGGTGAAATTTTGGGATCTTTCTGAGAAAGTTGAATTTTTAGTGAATAGTAAAAATACACTTTTAGGGTTTCGGTATGTTTAATGACATCATAACTGTGTCATGATGATATCATGAGATATTTTATGGGTTGGCCGACCAAAGGTGATGAATTATTGAATGGGGGCCCCATGTGGCCTAACTCTTTGGGAAATACCATGGGAGAGAACATGGTTTTGAGAAAACCACTTCTGAGGTGTCTCTAGGCCATTAATGCCTTGTCCCCTCACTTTCCCTATAAATACCAAGCCATCCTCTCATCCATTTCGACTCCCCACTCTCCCCCAACAAAGTTCTGGTCTCATTACCTCCCATGTAGTCCTCCCAATGTTCCCCCAAGCCTTCAAGGTCCCAACCTTTGAGTTTTAAGAGTTACGTTTTAAGGTAAGGGATCCGACCTCTCTCTTCCTTTTCAAGAAATCTCTTTTATGTAATTTCTTTTATGCTCCATGTTCTTATGTTAAAGGATGTTCTTTTATACTCCTATTACGTCACTTTTCATGTTCATATAATTATAGATCCCCTCTTACTCTCATTATTTTCTTTTTATGAAGTTTTAAGTGGCGTCGTTAGGCTGCCGAAATTTTTGTAACAGAATTTTTCTCCCTTCTCATTTTTCAAGATCTATTTTTCATGTAAAGTATTTAAAGTTCCTTTTTATTATGTTGGGTTATGATCTCTAAATTTATCATACTGATATTTTATGATAATATGATGAGGTACCCCATTTTATCTCTTCAATTCAGTATTTTGAAGATTTAAGTGGCGCCGTTAGGCTGCCGAATTTTTAAGTGGTTCTTTTACCTTTTTCCTTTTCCAAAGTTCTAATTCCATGTCAAGTCTTGCATGTTCCTTTTTATTATGTTGGGTTATGATCTATAAATCTATCATACTGATATTTTTTGATCATATTATGAGATACCCTATTTGATCACTTCAATTCATTTTTGTTGAAGTTTAAGTGGCGTCGTTAGGCTGCCGAATTTCTAAGGGGTTCTTTCACCCTTCTCGTTTTCATGATCTACTTTCATGTCAAGTCTTTCAAGTTACTTTTTATTATTTAGGGGTATGATATCTATATCTATAATACTGATCATTTATTTTCACATGATGAGAGATCCTATTTGATCTCGTCAATTCATTTTTGTTGAAGTTTAAGTGGCGTCGTTAGGCTGACGAATTTCTAAGGGGTTCTTTCACCCTTCTCGTTTTCATGATCTACTTTCATGTCAAGTATTTCATGTTCCTTTTTATTATTTTAGTGTATGATCTATATATCTATCATACTGATCATTTATTTTCACATGATTAGAGACCCTATTTGATCTTTTCAATTCATTTTTGTTGAAGTTTAAGTGGCGTTGTTAGGCTGCCGAATTTCTAAGGGGTTCTTTCACCCTTTTCGTTTTCAAGATCTACTTTCATGTCAAGTCTTTCAAGTTTCTTTTTATTATTTGGGGGTATGATCTCTATATCTATCATAATGATAATTTATGTTCATCTTATTAGAGACCATATTTGATCTCATCAATCCATTTTTGGAAGTTTAAAGTGACGCTGTTAGGCTGCCGAATTCTCATAAGAGAAATCTTATTTTTGTCTTCCTTTCAAGTTCTTCGTTTCATATGGTATATCATTAAAATTTCATTAACATGTTCATAAATACTATATATTCTGTTCCCCTACTATTTTATGTATCATTTTTGAGTGGGTGACCCATGTCCCCTCTCTTTTCAATGTTTTCTAACACCATGTATCGTAGACGTTATGCTGCATGGTTTTCGTCTCAAAATGTCTCCCTCTTTATCCCAAAATTATTTTATGTTATTAAGTGAATACTAAAATCTCTTATTTCTACAGGGGTATTCACATATATATCAAAATTTTCTATTTTAAATTCTGGGATTTACATACATGAAACCCGCTTTCCATTTTTCGTGGGATTAAAGTGACATAAAGATCATGTCTTTAAAGCAGTTTTTGAAACGTTATGATTATGAAATGAAACCCATTTCTTTTATGCTATATGGGTTGTTTATTAAATTATTGATGATGATATATGTGGCTCCCATGATAATAATGACATGTCAAGGGTGCTCCCATATATCTCTCCAATGCATTGGGTAAATACTTAATCTCTAGAGATGTCCTTTTAGACTGATACCTTGGTGAATAACCTTGGTAATTTTTAATGACACCTTGGGGATGCACCTTAGTGAAACGAAATGATTTTCAATATTAAATGTTGTATCCACATCTTAAAGTTATGAAAAATGTTATTTTTATTATTATATTCCTCATGATTTCTTTCTCATGCCTTAAAGTTCTTTTCATGGCCTTATTGAAGTATCTCAAGTTCACATGTAAAATGTTTCTCTTGTTTCCCTTACTAGGCCTTCTGCTCACCCTTTATTTTGATGTATGTCCCCAGGTTATGAGATGCAGTAATGAACATAGGATGAACATGAGGAGAATCCTTTCACGTGTTTAATAAGAATTTTTTATGTTTTCATGTTTTAAGTTCCTGGTTTCCAAGACACTAAACCTTAAAGATCCTCGGTTTTTTAAAATGTAATGAAAGTTTATGTGATAAAAAGGCCTGATGATATATTTACCCCATGTCAATTATATAAATTATGGCTGGGAGGCATTCTTTCTCCATGCCAGTATCTTCATTTTATCAGTGGGAGGCATTCTTACCCCTCACCATTTATACTTTTGATATATGGGTATGCTTGAAGGTCAAGAGACAATGAGGGCTCTTGGTCCTAGGTTTGGGGTAGTCTGTGAGAGCTCCCCTGGAATTGGATAGCCATGGTACATCCGGATCCACCCCAACATATTTCTATCTATATTTTTATATATAATTTCCGATTGATCAGACATTCTAGCCATTGTTTGATGTAGATATATGTCGATTGGGATTATGGACCCAAGGATTGACTTATATTTGTTTTTATGTTTTTTTGTTTCACATATGCATAAATGTCATATCAATGTATGTATTTATGTATAGGTATGGTACTATACATATATATGCTTGCATATATGGATATATGTGGTGGAATATTCCCTGCTTTCCAAGATTACGGACCCAGGATTCGATTTTGGTTTCATGTATTGGTTTTATATACCATTTTTAATTGTTCCTCATCTTGGATGAGTTGTTACTTTGGAAACACTTATAGTCGAACATTTATAGGTTTCATGTCGGGGTTTCCTACTGAGATTATTTCTTACCCATGCACGTGTAGCTTGGTGTACATGTAGACCTTATGTCTGATTTTATGGATGAGCATGAGTTGTGTGGTGGATAGAGATGAGGATAGAAGTTTTATGATTGAGCAGAGATAATCATGTGGGTTCATCTAAATGGGCTGGGGAAGTTTGATAGTGTCTGGAGATCGGGTATGTGATCTAGCTCGTAGTTAGTAGTAGAGTCCTTTACTTTTAATTTTAGTTTATTTTTTACCCTTGTATTTGTATGTTTGGATCAGTGGGTGACCAGTGTTGTATTGTATGAAATAGATATCAAGGCTTTTACAGTATTTCATTTCTTATTACCACATGTTATATTTCAGTTATCTATTAGTTCGAGACTCTATTTTATAACATTTATTATACTTACCTATTATAATATATTTCTAACTCTAATATGAGCAAAAATTCTGCCCACTATCACACCCTAGTCCCTCATTTCTATTCTATAGCCTCTGGCATACAAGGAGGTGCACTCGAGGATTTGTAACCCATAGGCTTGGAGCACTAGTCTAATGTCTTTCAGCTCCGGATGTTAGAAAGTGGTATCAATTCTATTTTTTCCTTGTATTTACTATTTGAGATATGGTCAAACGGAGTGTTAGGAATGTGTCAGAACCTGAGATGGATATTGGACTAGTTCTTCGAGAGCACTTGTTCTAGTAAGAAGTCCTTGTTACCAGGGAATGGATTTTTTTTATCTATGATGTTATAATGATATATGATATTCACCTTGAGTGACACACGTTTCATGTGGATTTGATAATGTACTAGGTATATTTGGATCTTCTACATTGGAAAGAGGCCAAGGAAATATTTTGACTCTTAGACAATAGAGGAAAGAGGTGTCTCATGCATTATTTTTGGAATGTATGATTCACATCATATAGGGATTCTAATGTGAAATTTTACTAACCATTGAGTCCTATTCATTTTGAAACACTCACTTGTATGTATATTTCATTTCTATGTAAGGTTATGTGGATATGGGTTGCGGCGTTTTGTTGTGAGGTTGATGACTCAATCCTCATGCACAAGAGGTGCAGTGACCTTAGTAGGATGATATGAAACATGATTCCTCCTTGTTGAACATGTTTTAGGGTGGTGTTTCTTAGGTCATAGTTATATAGTTGGATCCATGAGTATGACGCTGATGGTTTCAAGGATTTTTCTGGTGAACTGGGCCTCTAGGGATTATTACTGTGTACGGATTCCAAGTGAGTGTGAGTTATGTTTCTCTTATTCATTAGTTTCATGACATCTAGAGAGTAGTTCCATCTAAGGATTCTTGGTGAGGATCAATACCTTATAGGTCTTGTCTTCAGTTTTGACCCTTATAGGTCATTGTGATCTTTACCTACTTTTGAGTGGGTTTTATCATGTTATCTAGGTTGTTAGACCTTGTGAACTAGTTGTGAGGATTGTTTTGTAATCCTAGGTGGGATACCTAGAGGTCCTTGGTTTAGACTTGTACTCATGTAGGTCGATTCTTGTTTTGTTTGAGGGAAGCCTTCATGAGAGGTTGGAACCTATTTTCCTAATTCCTTCTTATGATGTGATATTTTTTTATACTCATTTTGTGATCAATGCAAGATTGGTTCTTGAGTTTTGAATTATGTGCATGTTGATTCCTTCATATTTTGATAAAGCACCTTGGGTGATTCTTTTTCAAGACAGGACTTGATGGGAATGAATATTTACGTGCCTGACCTGGTTGACCAGTGTTTCTTATATTGTTAATTTAGTCATAGTGTTGTTAGATTTTCCTGAATGGAACAACGATGATTGATGGGTGGTCATGTTATAAATTGTGGCATAGTTGAAGTTCCTAATTTTGAAGAGGAGTTCCAAGCAGACTTCTGGATTAATGAAACACATGTTTCATGTAGCATGGTCTGTGTATATTTGTAATGAACGACTCACTTGAGTATGATTCAGGTGATAAAGATATGCATTAGTTACACATAGTATCATTTGATTGTAAATCAGTGAGTTCCAGGGTGCGAGCTCAGGACCAATGTTTAAAGAATTGTTGTGGTCTAGATCCTGAATGTTGTGTTGGGATGTCTCTCTGTGGTAGAGGTGAAATCATGAAATGATGGGTTAATGTGATATGGATGAACCATTGCTAATTCTTTGTTATGTTTTGATAGGATGGTTAGTATGGATCATAAGGATTTATACATTTCGATTTGGGTAATCTTAGTGTACATGTTTTAGATACAATCATTCTTTATCATGATTATTCTTTAGTATAATGAGAGAGAATCATCCCTACACTGAGCTTTTTTTTTTCTATTCTAAATGTTCATCCTTGGTGGAAAAAGAACCTATTGAGGTTGTTCTTTAGGAGTATTGTAAGGTAATCCATATGGTAGGGAGTACACCATTGGTCATTTGAGGGTGGTGACCCTCATTTTCAATTGAACATGGGAGTTTTTCATGGGCTATTGAGCTTGTGGTCTAATTTTGAGATGAAGATAATGGTATTCATGTTGTGGGGTGTACCAGATTGGCCGCAGTAAAATTTATTATGTGTAGAATAAAGTTGTTGATGCTATGAGGATATTCATTGTACAGTACATATAGTTTGGTTTTTTTGATTCTCGGGATGAGATCATGTCTTCTAGTCTTTTCACCAGGCTTCTTAGGGATGAGAAGGTTTATGGTGGGGACTTTGTAAAGACCCTTGTTTTTCTGAACTACAATTTTGAGAAGAATTTTTAATTTTTTCTTTTAAATGCTCATTAGGGGTAAAATTGTATTTTTTTTCCCTAAAATATTATTTTGGATAATTTTTCTGACCACTCTGTTGCCCCTAAAATAGTGTTTTTACCCTAGGATAAGAGTTTTATGGAAATATGATCCATTTGGATTTTAGCGTAATAATTAATATTTTATATTTAATAAATTAAATATTAAATTGTTTGCATAATTTCATTCAGTAATATATTTTGAATAGAGTTTTATATTAAAATTGTGTCTCCTCTGTTGAGTTTGGGACTAGGATTTTAGACTAGGTGAGGCATGAAATCATGTTGGGTTTCGGGGCCAGCCCGAGTCTCTTTTTCTTTTTTTTCCTTTTTTTCTTTTTCATTATTTTGCTTTTTATTTTCTTTCTTTCTTCCTTTTTCTTATCACATACCCCCTCCGTGGTCTCTTGAATCACATGACTGAGATAAGAGAAAGATAAGGAGAAAGAGAGGGAGACAGGAAGAGGGGGAGGAGTCACTGTGAAGCTCTCAATGCACTGAATCGATGTGTGGCAACTGGGAGTTGTCAAATCGAGCCAAGATTCGGAGGTTTCTACCCAATGGTATCCTAATTTATTTATCATTTTTGAAAAACCCTTTTATATTTTTTTTCCTAAATCTATTCCCATATTATTATTTATAACATCCCATAGTGCCCTTATATGTTGGGGGTTTAAACGTGGGTTTCAGGTGATCCTATGGTTTTTTTTTTGGAAAACTAGGCTACACACCATGTTGTCTAGGGTGACATTACATGTGTTCATCCCATTTGGGGAAGATAAAGTTTATGGGGGTAAACTCCATGTATACGGGTGTGCACTCTGTGTAATGGTACTCAACTGTTTAATCGAGTACCCGAGCATGGCTACCCATGTAGGGGTACATGACCATGTAGCTTACACAACCAACCCCCGTGTGTGTAGCACACCATGTAAAAGTACATGGCCCAACCAATTATATGTCCAGTACTATTGAGGGACATAGGCATGTACCCCATGTCGAGTATATGTCATATACCCATTTCACATGCCATTCACTTGGGAATTTTACATGCCCAAGGCAGTGGAGGCATACACCCAGTTGGGGTTGTGGTAGTACACAACATGTACCCATGGGGACATGTTGTGTACTAACCCCTTGTAATCCTTTTAGGGGTTTTTGTATATTTTTAGCTAAGAGCCATAATTGGACATATGTGTAGTCCATTCACATTAATTTTCGCAAGGATCACAATGGTAAGAACTTTTTTGTTTTTAAGGACGTATGAGTGAAGATTTAGAACTTTTTAAAACTAAGAGGTTCTTCCTCCAATAAATGAATTCAGTTGCCTCTTGAGGGAGAGACTTGATCTTGAATGATAGGTTGGGTGTTCATAAAAAACTAAGTGAGATTCTATTCTGAGATGGTCCATGAGATATATCACTTTAACTGTTCATTGTAGTTATGCTTTTGAGGACGACCCCTTGTGAGGTGTTCCCTTCTGGCCTATAAGGCTGTGAGACCATTCATTATCGAGGATACCCTATAGGACTCTTCTTCATATGTTTGGAACTAGAGGATACCATTTATGATGACTCTATCTTCTATCTAGAAACCAAAAATCCCATGAGGGATTCCTTTTTTTATATTCTAATCTGTGGAGTCCCTTACAGGATCCATGTACCATTGTATCATTTTGAGGATCCCATGTAGGATGCCTCAATTTCTTACAGTTTTAGGATTCTTTTTAGGATTCTTCCCTTACTTGTTTTAGATAAGGATGTTTGTGCTTCTGTTTACCTTTGAAAACCCCATGTAGGATGACTCTTTATATTTTTGACTTTAGGGACCCAGTGGGTGACCGTTTTTTACCGAACCTAAGTTGTACCTCAGGTTTGGGTAGAGATTGTGTTTGGTTGTCACCTTAGAACTTATGATAAATTGGTAAGCTGATGGGGCTATGGATAGAGTTTTGGGTTGGGTGTTCGTGCTACCCCCGCTTGTTTGTTTATATCTTCGACATGTTTATTGTCTTTGTAGTGATGTTTACTAGAGGTGGTTTCTATTTGTTGGTTTTTGAGCCTGACACAAGGAATATTAATTTATTTTAGGGTGATCAGATGTGCTTCCTGGGATCCTTATATGCTTATGGGTGGGAAAAAATTACTCTAGGACAATTATATATATGTTTATGGGTGGGATGCAGTTTTAACCCATGCTAGTTATATATATTCTTATATGTGGGAGAAAGTTTTACCCCATTCTAGTTATATACTTTATAGATGGGAGGCATTCTTACCCCATGACAATATCTTCTATTTATTGATTGGATGCATTCTTATCCCATTAAATCTTATTATATATGTATGGGTGAGAGTAATTCTTACACATTGAGAGTTATATATGTTATGGGTGGGAGTCATTCTTATCCAATGCCACTTATATAACTTATGGATGGGAGGAATTATGTGTTCATTCTAGTATCTTCTATTTATGGGTGGGAGGAATTCTTACCCCATGCCATTTATTATTTCGATATACAGATATGCATGAAGGTCGAGAGGAAATGAGGGCTCTTTAACCTGTGTTATGGGTAGACCATGAGAGCTCCCCAAGAATTGGATAGCGGTGGTACATCCTGATTCACACCAACTTATTTCTATCTAAATTTTTATATATAAATCTATATTGATCATACATCCTAGCCATGGGATGATGAAGACATATTTCTATTGGTATTACAAACCCTAGTATCGACTATTATTGGATTTAATGTTTTTTTATTTCAATTATGCATGAATGTCATGTATATATATGTATATATATGTATGGGAATATATGTACATACTCTTATATATATGGAAATCCATGGAGGATCTTTCCAAGTTGACCAGGATTACAGACCCAGGGTTCCACTATAGTATCATGTATTAGCTTTACTTACCCTTTTTAGTTGTTCCTCAGCTAAGATGAGCTATTTCTTTTTCATACACATATAAAATCACATTTATAAAGTTCTTATCGAGGTGGACTAATGATATTCTTTCACACCCCTGCACATGCACCTCGACGTATATATAAACCTTTTGTATTCTTTTTTGGCTGATCATGAATTGTTTGGTGGATATGGATAAGTCCTAGAGTTTCATGATCGAGCGGAGCTTCACATATCGGTACTTCTAATCGAGCTAGTGCATCTTGGTAGTATCTAGAGACCTGGTATGTTGTCTAGGTCTTAATTAGTAGCAGAACCTTGTACTTTTAATTTCAATTTATTTTGTACTCTTCAATTTGTATAGTCAGCCAAGTGTGTGACTAGTGTTTTATTGTATGACATAGTTTTTGGATAGTTTTTAGAATTTCATTTATTATTAAAGTATGTTCTATTTTAGTTATTTATTACTTCAAAACTCTGTTTGTTTACTGCTTTATATGTTAATTATATATTGTAGACGCCGGAAAAGTCCGTTGTTCCCAAACGAAGCTCCGGATGCGGAAAGCGAAGTGATATTTGGAGTCAGAGGCACGTTCCGGAGGGCCCGGAGGACTTGCGCGAAATTTCAGAAGCCCGCGCGCAAAGTTGAGTCGCGGCGCGCAATCCTCCCGGGATGCGCGCAATGCGCTGGGCCGGCGCGCTATTTTGCGCGCCCGTGGCCTGCGCGGCTCCCTTGCGCGCCGGGTCCTGATTCCGCGCCCGCGAAGGGACTTCCGCGCTCGAGACCGGATTCCGCGCCCGGGGTTGCCTATAAATATAAGGCGACCCCCGACGTTTTGAAGGTTGCCAGAATCTGAAGCGTCGCTCGTTCGCGCAATCCAACCCCTTCTGCGCGCAATGCCGATCTTCAGGTAACCTCCTTTCTTTCGCGCAATAGAGCCTTGGGGTTCGCCTTCGCGCGCAATCACCTTGGCTCCTTTCCTTTGAATAATCCTTATCCCGAAGGCCTTTGCGCGCAAAAGAAGCCTCTTGCGCGCAATTGCCCCCGGGTGCGCGCAATCCAGCCCGATTGCGCGCACCCCCCTCTTCAAAGTGGTCGTTCGTTAGAGAATGAGCCGTTGCCCCCGCGTGCTACCCGAAGCCCGGTGCGCGCAATCTCAATCATCCGCGTGCAAAGGGCTGGCCCGATTGCGCGCCAGCCCGCCATTTTGCGCGCCGACCTGCTGTTTTGCGCGCAAAACTCCTCTTTTGCGGGGAATCCGCCAGGGTCGCCCCCCTTGACCCCCTGAGGGTACCCGCCTGCGTGGCGCCCGATGATCTTCATCCTGGGTGCCCGCACCATGCGTTGTCTTTCCGTGCGGCCCTCCAGGCTCGCGCGAAGTGACACGGACCCATCGGTGGCAACCTACGTCCAGCATGACGTTAAACTGCACATACGTCCATCATGACGTTAAACTGCACATACGTCCAGCATGACGTTAAACTGCACATACGTCCAGCATGACGTTAAACTGCACATACGTCCAGCATGACGTTAAACTGCACATACGTCCAGCATGACGTTAAACTGCACATACGTCCAGCATGACGTTAAACTGCACATTCGTCCCGCATGACGCTAAACTGCATCCGTCCAACATGACGTTAAACTGTACTACGTCCAAGCTGCACGACGCTAAACTGCCTAGCCCCTATCGTCCGTGTTTCAAGACGTTAAACTGCCAAGCACCTTCGTCCTCAACACACGACGTTAAACTGTACTTCGTCCGGCAAGACGTTAAACCGTCCGCTTCGTCCTCAACACACGACGTTAAACTGTACTTCATCCGGCAAGACGTTAAACCGTCCGCATCACCCGATCCCGTGCCTCGAACGCAGGGTCCCCCCCGGTTTGGATGTGGCCCCCACCCGCTCGTCTCTGCTGGGATGTTGGGATTTCCCCTCTTTAGGGACGATTTAATGGGAGCGGCTTTTCCCTACGGGGGTAGGGTATTACAAACCCCTAGTTTCTTGTGGGGGGCTGCACATGTGTATCTCCATTGCGCTCCCCCACTGCCGAAGCCAGTAGAGGGTGTGACTGGGATCGAGGTGTCTCCTACTTTCGGTCCAAGTCCCTTCCAACTGAGCTTTGCCGCATCCGGGCTGCCTCAAGTGCGTAAGTCCTGACAGAATGAACTACGTGGACTTTCATCCCTGTCTTCTAAACAGGGTACGTAGGAAGCCTCCCTGAGGTTCAAGCCCACCACCTGGTCGTCCCGGTCGTATTCACGTCGGTTCGTCCATCAGTGGACCCCTCTAGGGTTCACGCTTGCGTCGATTCACCTATGAATCCGCCCCTGTGGGAGACTGCCCGTGTGTATCTCCACTGTGCCTCCCCATAGCCCCTTTTTCCATTTCTCCTTTTATCGTCCAGCATGACGTGAAACTGTGATCCACCCGGCCGTTCCATCCCCTTCTGTGCGAGGTGGTTCGGTTCAATCCTCCGCCCGGCGGCCTCGACCCCTTCGTGAGTCGGCTTGCCGACGTCCATCATGACGTTAAACTGTATACCCGAACTATGTCGACTTTGATCCGTGCTAACGCGCGGTACGTAGGAAGCCCCTACGGGGTCCAAGCTCTTCACTCCATCATCCATCCTGATCCTTACCCGGGCCGCCACATCCCGATGGGGTCATGCCACTTCACTCCACTCTATATCACTTGGGAAGCCACCCATGCGTTGGCCCCAGCGTCGGAGGTTCCCCGCAAGGGGTTCTGTCATCTGATCCCCTCTTCGTGTTGATCGGTCCGATGCCGTCCCCGCTGGACGTTAAACTCGCGACATACCCCGTGTTAAACATGGGAAGCTGAGGAAAACCTCAGGGGACACAGTTCCCCGCACCCAGTGCGGGATGCCTCAGGCCATCATGCCTTCGAGAAGCCCTATTAGGGACGGAAGACAGACGTGCAGAGCCGCAGTGTTACGACACGCCCCCAGCACCCAGAGCCACCCGGTCTCCTAACCGCAGGTTGCTGCCCCGACCAGACTCTTTGGAGAGTCCAGGCGGAAGCAGCGTAATTAACCGGTGTCCATGAAGATATGGCGCCGGGAACGAGATTCACGAGCATGTCTTAAATCTATGAGGGAGACCCGGATTAGGCGACGAGTTCCGAGGAGACGTCCAAGGAAGGAGGAGCCGACATCCCATCATCCCGGTTTCGATCAAGGAGCAGACGCCCCTGAATAAGGGACGGATGCCGCCCGCCTTTGGAAAGAGGGACTGCGGGACCACAAGCCGCGCGCCCATCCCCTCGGGTTGACGGGTGCACGCGCGAACGCGTCCTGGCGGAACAGCATAACCCGACGCACATCCGCACCGAAACAGAAAAATGGTGAACCCGACGTGAATCTCTTCTCCTCGATACGAAGACCGATGGCTTTCAGAGGTGTTGGAAGACCGGCATGTTGCCCGGCCAAGCATTCAGTCTTACCCGCCAGGGGCTGGGGAAGGGACATCGGGCACTCTGTCTCGCAACGTCGAGGGCCTGGGTTCCCCCCACGGAAGGCGTCGTGGCGCTAATGGTTGGTTGTCGATTCCTTTTTCCTGTCAGTGTTAATGGGTCCTTCTCCCTGCTTTCAGAAATCAGGTCGCCCGATCCAGTGCCCGATCTCCACCCGCCCACTGGCGCAGGGGTAGGGGAAACACCGACGCGGCTACTCCGCGCGGTCCCGCCCGTTCCACAGCTGTCCCAGCAGCCGCAATTGCGGGACGACCACGCCCTCTCTCCCCCTCGGAGGTCATCCAGAGAAGGGTGATCAACACCCTGGTGCGGAGATATGAGGAAGAGGGAGTCATCCCCACTAGGGACATGGCTCGCCTAGACCTTGAGGAGGCTGCACCTCGCCACCACCGCCGCCCCCAAGGGCCGTGCAGGGAGGCACCGCTGCCTACCTCAACGTCCAACCGCTTCGGGAGCTTATCCCCAGAGCGCTCTGACAGTTCCCTTCCCTATGCGGATGAGGTGGAAGATGCCCGGGATCACCCTATCCGGGATTCGCTCCAGGGATCTACGGTAAGGACTCCCGCCAGGCCACGGCGACACCGCCGCCAGGCCTCTCAAGT
Organism: Viscum album; assembly: GCA_963277665.1. NCBI lineage: Eukaryota > Viridiplantae > Streptophyta > Magnoliopsida > Santalales > Viscaceae > Viscum > Viscum album. The sequence continues at coordinate 392,481,621 of OY728141.1, read as the reverse complement.
CGAAGAGCGGGCTCTCCACCTGCCCGCGCCGCTCATCCCGACTCGTCTGTCCCGATGCCAACGTCGGGCACGAGCGGAAGAGGATGCCCACCTTGGGACCCTAGCAACAGCGGCCGCATTGGCCCAAGCCACTGTTGGCTCCAGTCGCCAGGCCCCTGCGCATCCTGAGCAGGGGAAATTCTATGCCCGACCTGGATCGAGGCCTCGACCGCCCCAAAGGAAGGTTGGGTCGACTCTCCCGGTTGCTGGTACAGGCAGTAGCCACCGCGGACCACCTCGCGGTAGCGCTATTCACCAGTGGGATCTACTCCGTGTGGCCGATCCAGGAGGCATGGGTCATCCCACCTTCCGATCCCGACCCGGAGGCCTGCCCGGAATCATCTCTCCCCGCGTCCCCTTTGATATCTGTCCCGGTGCCCCTCGCACCTTGGTTTCCAGTCCTCTTGGCCCCAGCACCAGTGCGGCCGGAGGACGCCAGGACAGAGATCAGCCCTGCCCCGAAGAACCACCTAGGGGCAGGAAGGCAAGGCGTCGACGCCGAGGGAAGAATGTTACGGAATTCCGGACAGAGATCCGACCAGTTCGCTTCTCTGATTCAGAGGCGGAGTACGATTCGGCGACAGAGCCCTTTCCCCAATCCCGCCAGTCAAGGGCAGGGGTAGGAATGCGGCACGTCAGCCTCGTGCTCCCCGAGAGCGAGATCGATGTGATCCCCGCTTCTCTACGAAGGTATATCCGGAGTAACGGGGGCCTGGTAGACCCCCAGGGATCAAGCTTGCGGTTGGTACCGGCCCCTCCGGAAGTGCCTTCCGTCTCGGTCGGAGAAGCCGGAGACTTTTTCTGGGGACCGACGGTCGAACCACGATCTGGAGCACCCTCGGCGAGCACCGATGCTACGACAGGATGTTCACTCGCCGGCATGTCCTATCGTGATGTGGTAGCCAGGGCACCGCCACCCTCAGAGGGCGGCCCGGGATATGGAGGCCAATCGGCCTGTTCGCCGTATTCACCGCCGGCCAGCCCGTCAGCCCGGCGGCCCGCCTCGGCACCACTGCCGGTTCCCCGTCCGTTCCCAGCCATTGAAGAGGACCAAGGAGATCTGGGTCCCGAGTTTGAGTCGTGGAGCTTCTGGACCGTCCTTGCAGAGGGCCACTTCCCTGAGAAGTTTTGGCCAGTCGCAGGACCGGGCTTTGATGCACCCTAATCGCTCACCCCGGATGAGTTAGAATGATTCCGCCGAACTCTCCCGGAGACTCGCTCCTGTCTTCACCGCCTACAAATGCCATACCCCGGGAGTCAAGCGCACCTGGAGGATATTGGTGAGCAGTGCCGTCAAATTGACCTGGCCATGCTCCCCGCGGTTCGGCACCCCGGGTCATTTGGGCACCACGAGGCCCTCCAACAACGATGCGTTGAGTGTTTTCAGGTACTCCGCAAAGTTATCGAGGAAGCCACTCCCCACGTGTATATCCGTGGATGGGGGCAGTACGCTGCCCTACGCTTCAGTGTGATTCGCCGACAGCCCGATTCGCTGGGTGACCCTGAGGGTATATCCCCAGGGACAGAAACGGTCAATATGGCTGACATGTCGGGAGAGGGGAACGACTTGGAACTTCTCGACGGGGGCTTCCCCCCCGAAGACAAGCCGTCGTCAGAGCCATCGGTGAGAGTTACTCGTCATCAGAGGAACCTCCTGGGGCTCCCCGCACCCACTGAAGCACTGACGTTGAGCCGAAACGTCAGCAAAGGAAAAGAGCACAGCGAGGGTATAAAGCCCGCCGACCCATCTGCCTCCATGCAGAGGGCAGAGGAGGATCCCGAGAAGGCTACGCTACGTCAGCAGCTCGCCGAACAGAAGAAGCTGGTTGACCAGCTCCTCGCCGAGCGCGCTGCAGAACGGCGGCCTGACTACGGTGATCCTAGGCCAGGACAGCAGGGACCGGAACAACCGCTCCTCGATGAGACTCTCCCGGGCAACCGTGATTACGCTGTGTTCTCCGACAGGAGAGAGGCCATTGCCTACGGAAAGAGGGCGTGGTATGTTTCGCCACACCCTCCCGAGCGGCGTGACTACCTGAGAGACCCCGCTCGGATTCCTCCCGCTGCCCCAAGGGCCGCTCCGCCCGCCATCCCACGAGCTGCCGAGTTCGACGACCCGGTCGACGACCCGATTGAAGGGCCATGCAATGCGCTCGTGGTTAGAGATCCTCGCCAGGACTGGAACCCATGTCCGGACGATCCGATGGCGGCACTCATTGCCCGCTTGGAGGCCTTGGAGACTCGGCAGGTGGCGATCCCACCGGACGGCAAGCCCTACCCAGCATGGGTGGATGACATGCCGGCGCCTCCGGGATTCGGGAATCCCACTTTCACTCCCTTCAACGGGACTGGAGATCCGCCACAGCATTTAGCCCACTTCAACTCGAGGTGCGGGCCTATGTTGGGGACTCCGGCGCAGCAAGAGGCCGCTAATCTTCGTTGCTTTGTTCAGACACTGGAAGGGCCATCATTTGTCTGGTACATCCAGCTCCCCGTCGGGTCGGTAACCAGCTGGGAGGACCTCCGTAGATAGTTCCTCTACCAGTTCAGTTCCACGACCCAGAAGACAAGTATCGCAGACCTCTTCAAGTGCAAGCAGAGGCCTGATGAGCGAGTCGCGGACTTCGTCGCCCGATGGAAGGGTCTCACGTATTCCCTTGACATGCCATTGACTCAGGAGCAGTTGCTGACAATGTGCGTCGGGAACGTCAAGAACGAGCTGGTCCCTTCCTTGATCACTCAAAATTACCCCGGAGGGTTCAGGGACTTATCAGACAAAGCTCAACGTCTTGAGGAAGCCCTGCAACAGGCCAGCCAGGCACACCCGCTGCCTCCTATGATTCCTGCAAGGAGAGTCAGCAGGGCTGAGCCCGCTGCTGTTGCCCAGATAGAGGCCCCCAGGCCGTTGGAGCTGCTGCCGGCGAGGCCAGCTCCACAGCCTCACAGGAACCCGCCTCCACGGGCTCAGTTCCCGGCCCAGCAGCGGCAGCCTCAGAACCAGCCGGCCCCTCCGCGTAATGTACCGCCGCAACCCAGGCGAGATAATCAGGGTCCACCTCCTCGGCCGGCCCCTCCAGCCCCTCGTCAAGACCACGCTCCCAGGGGCCCGCGACTCCTGACTTACTCATTCCACGAGGATCAGGTCCCAGGTTATTTCCGTAGCACCCTGGAGCAGAGGATTGTGCGACTGCCTGAGTGTTGGAGGCCAGAGGAGGCACATCTTACGAATAACCCCCGCTACTGCCCCTACCATCGGGCCCTGGGGCACACCATCCAGCGGTGCTATGTGTTTAAGGATTGGCTCCAAGACCAGATTAACAACAATGTAATCAGGTTGGGCCCAGCTCCAGCACAAGTGGCGGGCGTGTTCATGGGATCAGATGACGATAGTGGCAACGAGGACGAATGGCAGCTGGTCTCCAACCGCGGATCCCAGAAGTATAATAACTGGATGGCCCGCAAGACGACCATTCGTGCCCACGGAATCATCCGTGCGCGCTTGAATCAGCCTGAGCCCCCAGAATCTGCGGGTGCTGCTTCGGCATCGTCGTCCCAGCCTGCCTCTTCCAAGAGGAGCAAACGGCGGCAGCGCAAGAAGGAAGAGCGCGCCCCGCCGGTTCCGCCACTATCCCGCACTCTCGGCGATTTCATGCCCCGGAGATGGGGGTCCCTCCTCGGATCCGCCCGGTGATGGATGATTCGTCCGATGACGGTATTGGGTACGCTTCGGTTAACACCGTCGAGCTGGTAAATCCCTTTTCGGTTCCCGACGTTAAAGAACACCAGGTGGACCTCCCTAGTGTCCCCGGTCGTCGCCACCGTCGGAAGAACCGCAACAGCAGGAGTCGCCAGGGCACAGCCGTTGGTACCTCCAGCCAGGCCGTGCACGCCACTGAGACTAGGCAGCATGCTCAAAACCGAGCACAACGTGCGCCCCCCCCCCCCCCCCCCATTCGGGGATGACGGATTCGCCTCCGCCGCTGTTTGTGGTGTGGGACCAGGCAGAACCGCCTCAGCCGCGTCACGACCAGCTCCGCCCTGCCACGGGTCCATCCCGGCCTCCTGACCCCAGTACGGTGACCATTTCCCGGACTGCAGCCAGTGAACAGCGAGATGCGCCAAGTACCAGTCGGCCGCCGATCCAACCGGCAAGGCCCGTCATGCTTCCAACCGCAGAGCAACCTCCTGCAACTAGGGGCTCGCGCTTGGCCAAAAAGTATGATGTCCTGAAGCACTTGGCCGACATCCCAGCAAGGCTCTCCATCCATGAGGCTCTACGCATGTCATCTGAGATGCGCGAGGCACTCGCTGAAGCCCTGAAAAGCCCCCTCCAGTTTGAGACAGAGGTTGCGGCTGCAGAGGCCTTTCACGCCGAAACGATCGAGGACGTCGAATGTCAGGCAGTTATCTCGTTCTCTGGTAAGGATGAAGACCCTCCTATACAGGGACATATTCGTCCGTTGTATGTCACTGGCCAGTTCAATGGCCTTGAAGTCCGGCGCTATCTTGTCGACACGGGGTCCGGGATTAACCTGATTCCAACTCGGACGCTCCGGAGATTGGGGTTGTCTGAGGATGACTTGATTCCCTCCGACCTCAGGATCCAGGGGTACGACCGCACCGAGCAAACCCCGGTCGGCATGATACGTTTGAAGACCCAATTCGGTGACTTGGTTGCCAACACTGAATTCATGGTAGTCTCTCAGGACACTGCGTACAATGCATTGATGGGCAGGCCATGGCTCCACCTTCACGCGGCGGTTCCCTCGTCATACCACCAATGCCTCAAATACTCCCTTAATGGTCGAGTAGGCATGCTTCAAGGAGATGCCTCTCCTTTTGCCTCATGTGAAGCCCGTTATCTGGACGCGGACTATTACAAGAGCAAGGATAAGCAGATCCTGGCAGGTGAGGTTGAGCCTGTCACTGTTGCAAGTGATCCCTGGGCATGTCTGGATGACGCTTACGTCCTCCCGATTCACCGGTTGGACGTCGCCATGGTCTCGACGGCCCGCGAGTCTCCTGATGAGATGACCGCGACCGCCCGCGCTAGCACCAGTGGCCCAGCAGGATCTGGTAGCCCCAATGCAATTTCCAACGCAGTCTCTCTCGTGGACGATCCCTCCCCGAGTGGAGAGGACGTGGAAGATGCACCCCCAGCCTTTGAGGAGGGCGTCCCCGCCACGGTCGATGAGTTAATACAGGTGAACCTTGGAACCGAGGCCGATCCAAGACCCACATTGGTCAGTGCCGCCATGCCCTCTGAGGAGCGTCAGCAGTACGTGGACTTTCTCAGGCAGCACCGTGATGTGTTCGCTTGGGGCTATGACGAGATGCCGGGGCTAGATCCTCAGGTAGCCGTCCACCGCCTTGGTCTCCCGGCGAACCATCGCGGGTTCAAGCAGCCTCCCAGGAAGATGCACCCGTCCCACGGTGCCATGGTTGAGGCCGAATTTGACAAGCTTATCAAAGCCAACTTCGTGAGGGAAGTTCAGTACCCCAAATGGCTGGCCAACATTGTGTCGGTCAGGAAGAAGAACGGGCAGATCAGAGTCTGCATCGACTTCCGCGTTCTCAACCGCCACTGTCCGAAGGATGATTTTCCCCTTCCAGTGACAGAGCTGTTGATTGATGCCACGGCAGGGTTCCAAGCCCTCTCGTTCATGGATGGATACTCCGGATACAACCAAATTCGGATGGCCCCTGAGGATGAGGAGTTCACTGCCTTCAGGGCCCCCCAAGGTACCTTTTGCTACCGGGTCATGCCCTTCGGCCTGAAGAATGCAGGTGCCACCTATCAACGGGCGATGCACCGCATATTCAAGCCAATCCTCGGCACACTGGTGGAATGCTACGTCGACGACTTGGTTGTCAAATCGCGCCAGCGTCAGGACCATCTCAAAGATCTTGAGAAAGTGTTCGGCTTCCTCCGGTCTCGTTGCCTGAAGATGAACCCGTTGAAGTGTGCCTTTGGGGTCACCTCCGGAAAGTTCCTTGGATTTGTGGTAAGATACCGGGGTATTGAGATCGACCCAGAGAAAATCAGGGCGATTAGCCAGATGCCTTCCCCAGGTACCATCCGGGAACTACAAGGGTTCCAAGGCCACTTAGCCTATATATGCCGATTCATCGCGAATCTGGCCGGCAAGTGTAAGCCCTTTTCTCGGCTCATGAAGAAAGGTTCCACCTATGTATGGGATAAAGAGTGTCAGACCGCTTTCGAGGAGATCAAGCAGTACCTGCTTCAACCTCCGGTTCTGATGCCGCCTGTATCCGGGAAGCCGCTGGTCCTCTATGTGACCGCCCTGGAACGGTCCCTGGGTGCCCTTCTCGCCCAGAAGAACAACGAGGGAACGGAGAATAGCATCTATTACCTTAGTCGCATGCTCCTCGATGCGGAAGTTAGGTATTCCCCCATCGAGAAGAGCTGCCTGGCGCTCGTATTTGCCGTACAGAAATTGCGGCACTACTTGCAGCACCATGAGGTACAGTTGGTTTCTCGGGTAGACCCGTTGAAATATATCCTGAGCCGACCTATGTTGACTAGCCGTCTAGCGCGGTGGGCTGTGATTCTCCAGCAGTTCGACATCAGGTATGTGTCTCAGAAGGCCATCAAAGGGCAAGCATTGGCAGACTTTCTGGCAGCTCACCCGACCTCTGCGGATCAGCCGCTGGATCTAGGCTTTCCTGATGAGACCATTCTCTCGGTTGATCGAGCCGATCCATGCTGGCAGATGCACTTTGACGGTGCCTCCCGGAGCCCCACCGGTAGAAGACTCGATAATCCTAAGCTCAACAGAGTGGGCTTGGGCATCGTCTTCATTACCCCGGAGCGAGCCGTGCTGCCATACTCTTTCCTGTTGTCAGAGGGCTGTACCAACAATGAGGCGGAATACCAGGCCCTCATCACCAGCCTCGAGTTAGCTCTCGAGATCGACGTGCCCCATCTGTGCGTGAAAGGGGACTCCGAGCTAGTTGTTAATCAGATCAATGGCGACTATTTTGTCAGGAAGCTGGAACTTGTGCCATTGTTGGAGTGCACCCTCCTTCTGATGGCTCGATTCCCTTCTCGGCCAGAAATTGTCCATATTCCCCGATCGCAGAACGGTCGAGCAGATGCTTTGGCCAGCCTTGCTGCGTCACTTGCGGAGCCTGAACAGGACAACCTGATCGTCCGCGTGACGAACCGCAGGCTCATCGCTCCCGTTATCCCGGAAGAAGATCGCGGCCCGTTGGTAAGTAATCTAACCGCGGTTTCCCCTATGCCCGGAGACCCGAGTACCCCAGATATGACAGTCGGATCAGCCCCTGATTGGAGGACGCCTTTGGTTGAGTACCTCCAACATGGCATTCTTCCATCGGATCGGGCCGAGCGCGAGCGAGTTTGACGCCGCGCATCGCAGTTTGTCCTCCAGAGCAGTCCCGGCCTGGAGCAGGTCCTCTACAAACGCGGATTTGATGGTGTTCTCCTCCGTTGCCTTCAGGGAGTTGAGATCCCCCGAGTCATGCAAGAGGTTCATGCCGGTTCATGCGGCGCCCACCAGACTGGACCGAAGCTGTCCCACCAGATTCGTAGGTTGGGATACTTCTGGCCCTCCATGATCCATGACTGCATCGAGTATGCCAGGAGGTGCCATGCGTGCCAGGTTCATGCGAACTTTGTGCATCGGCCGCCGAAGCCTCTCCATACCACTAAGTATTCCTGGCCCTTTGCAGTCCGGGGTCTGGACGTTGTGGGACCTTACCCACCCGCGACAGCTCGCCAGTGTCGGTTCATTCTGACCGCCACGGACTTCTTCTCCAAATGGGCAGAGGCGATTCCGCTCAGAGAGGTCAAATCCTGTTCGATCACTGACTTCGTGACCTCCAACATCATCTATCGATTTGGAGTGCCTCACGCTATCCTCACGGATAACGGAACCAATTTCCGAGCAGCCGAGTTGAAGAAGTTTTACGCCAAGTAAAACATTCGCTCGAACCATACATCTCGCTATCATGCGCAGGCGAATGGACAGATCGAGGCGTTTAGAAAAACCCTCTCTAACATTCTGCAAAAGATGGTTGGTCAGAACAAGAAGAGTTGGCCGGACAAGCTCCCTAACGCCCTCTGGGCTTATCGGACGACGACTCGCAATTCCACCCAGATGACCCCTTATTCCCTGGTGTATGGAGCTGAGGCCGTCCTGCCCATCGAGATCCAGTTACCGTCCTTGCGCACTGCGGTCTACGACCAGCAAGCGCCGGACAGAGTTGCTGAAGCCCATCTAGTCGAGTTGGAAGCACTGGATGAGAATAGGCTTCGCGCTTTGCACAACTTGGAGAGGCATCAAAGCAGAATGGCTCGAGCTTTCAATAAGAAGGTTCGCCTCCGCTCCTTCCTGCAGGGTGATCTAGTGCTAGCCCTAAGAGCACCGATGATCCCCGGCCGGAAGCCGCCCAAGTTGGAGCCCAAGTGGGAGGGACCTTTTTTTGTCCACAAGGTCTATCCCAATGGCGCGTACTCCCTAGCGACTATGGATGGTGAGCGTGTCACTCCTCCCACCAACGCTAGGTTCCTCAAGCATTACTTTGTCTGAGTGTACCAACGTCCAGCATGACGTTAAACTGCACATTTGTCCAGCATGACGTTAAACTGCACATTCGTCCCGCATGACGCTAAACTGCATACGTCCAGCATGACGTTAAACTGCACATTTGTCCAGCATGACGTTAAACTGCACATTCGTCCCGTATGACGCTAAACTGCATACGTCCTGCACGACGTTAAACTGCATACGTCCAAGCTGCACGACGTTAAACTGCCCAGCATATCGTCCGTGCTGCAAGACGTCAAACTGCCAAGGGTTTCGTCCTGCATGACGCTAAACTGCACTACGTCCAAGCTGCACGACGTTAAACTGCCCAGCGTATCGTCCTGCATGACGTTAAACTGCCCCTCAAGAACTACGTGCGGCTTGATTCCCATCCTTATGGGATACGTAGGACCGTCTGGACATTCATGTTTCAGGCCCAGCCCCATCCTTTGGGAATTTCCATCCCATCTCGGGCCCTTGGCCCAGTTGCCTCCGGGTGTGCGGCGTATGGTGTGAACGCGGGGCTATGCCCTCATTCACGTCGGTTTGCTCGCCACGCTGTACGCCCCCCACGTTTGGGGATGCCTTCTGCTCCCCTTCTTTTCTCGTCCTGCATGACGTTAAACTGCACTTCAAGAACTACGTACGGCTTGATTCCCATCCTTATGGGATACGTAGGACCGCCTGGACATTCATGTTTCAGGCCCAGCCCCATCTCCCGGGAATCTCTATCCCGCGTCGGGCCTCTGGCCCAAGTTCCCCTCCTTTTTGTGCGAGGCGTATCGCGTGAGCGGGGGATTATGTCCTCATTCGCGTTGGTCTACTGGCCGCACCGTACGCCTCCCCCCGTGTGTGGGACCACCTCACACCTCTCATCGTCCTGCATGACGTTAAACTGCCTCTCAAGAACTACGTATGGCTTGATTCCCATCCTTATGGGATACGTAGGACCGCCTGGACGCTTGTGTTTCAGGTCCAGCCCCGTCTCTTGGTTGATCACGGGGATCTGCCCTCTTTTGGTTGCTCTCAGGGTGAGTCCTCCGACCCTTTTCGGTGATCTGTTAACATGTTTTGGGTACTTCGGTCTATGACTCGTGGTGTCAGATTCAATCCCGACAGGTCCTGTGTTGCTTGTCAGGCCTCGCGCTTCCTCTTGTTCGAGCCTTCACTCAAAGGGATCCTCGTTAGCGGTTTGGGTACGATGCCTCAGTGCTCTCCTACCACTCCAGGTCGATTTACCGGTGGGTCTTGGGCCGCAAATCGATATGAATCCTGCGATTGAGCGGTCGATGCTCGTTTGCTTGCCCCGTCTTAGGCTGACGCGATCGGATGTTGTGTTGCGAATATGGTCAGCAACGTCCTTGATCGCCATGTCGGCTCTTTCAGGCTCTGAACATTGGTTGCGCAGTCCTCATCACACTCCGCCTTTGTGCGTTGTAGTGGAATCTTGACACTCTCTTCATACTGACCTTCAGTACACCTCTACACGTTAGGCAGACCAACCAGGGTAATGATGTCGTTCGAGGCTCCCATGATCTGAGCACCAAGGATATATGCGGATGTCCTCCCTAAGGGCCATGCGTAGCTAGACCCTCGTCCCCATAAGTAGGAAGGAGTCGCCCGAACAATCGCGTTCTGGGCCCAGTATATCTGGAGGCTAGCATCTCTGCCCCTCGGGTGATGGACATACGCAGGCCCCGATCCCAAGACTCTTCTCTTGGAATCGTGCGTGACTGCAGGGCTGGGTATGTTCCCACCCCCGCCGTGTCCGCCGTACCGCAACAAGCGGATTCCTCCATGGTCCGAACCACACGACCTTAAACTGTGTTGTCTGGTCCTACCACACGACCGCAAACTGTGATCGTCTTGGCCGCCCGACGAGAAACGGCACTGCATCGTGATGTCCACCTCAGGGGACACTCATGTTGGGCGCTGGTTAATAACCACTTCATTCATCAATGCCTTCCGTGGCTTGATTATTGTGGCGACGCCAGAGATTTCTCAATCACAGGCATGTCGCCGCACAAAGAAAAACCATTCATCTTTAAGGACAAACAAGAAATATCAAATGCCGCTCCTTCTGTGTGCGAGGGTCAGACCCGCACTCTTCCCCGCGCTGGTGCCCGATTGTGTTGCGCCGCGCTTCAAGAACTACGTGTGGCTTGATTCCCATCCTTATGGGATACGTAGGAACGCCCGGATGTTTGAAACTTCGGGTCCAGCCCCCCACCTCTTAGAGATTCCCCCTTCTCTGGGGAATCCGCCGCCTTCAGGTCACCCTCAAGGGGTGTTCCCCGACCCCTTGCAGTGGTCCACCGGTGTCAAGAGTACTCTGGTTTATTGCCAGGTGGGTCAGGATCCGCTTGGTCAGGTTTCCTCCACTTTTCAGGCTTCGTGCTCCCTTTCATTCGGACCCATTGTCTACGCCCTGGGTGGAGCCCCCGTGAACGGTTCGGACACGATGCCTCAGTGCTCTCCCACCGACTCCGGCCGGTACCCCCAATGGCCTCGGGCAGCAAATCGATATGAATCCTGCGATTGAGCGGTCGATGCTCGTTTGCTGCCTCATTCCACCAACGGTTAGTGCGTTATTGATGCTGCTTTTCCGCCACGGTCGGCAGTACTCCCATATCGTTACTCCGGTGCCTCCAGTCCTTGATTGAATGGCCGCATGATTCACATTTTCCACCTCCCATTCTGACCAAGCGAAACCTCGGCACTCTTGACACTATCCCTCAGTGCATCTTTGCATATCCAGGGGATAGGACCACGATGTGGCGTACTTTGAGGTCCTTATGGTCCGAGCTCTAAGACCTTAAACTAAGATCTCTCCCTATGGTCCGAGCTCTAAGACCTTAAAATAAGATCTCTCCTTATGGTCCGAGCTCTAAGACCTTAAACTAAGATCTCTTCTTATGGTCCGAGCTCTAAGACCTTAAACTAAGATCTCTCCTTATGGTCCGAGCTCTAAGACCTTAAACTAAGATCTCTCCTTATGGTCCGAGCTCTAAGAACTTAAACTAAGATCTCCCCTTATGGTCCGAGCTCTACGACCCTAAACTAAGATCTCCCCTAAACGGGATTCTACGTCCTGCATGACGTTAAACTGCACTCTCAGAACTACGTATGGCTTGATCTCCAGCCTGATGGAGTACGTAGGAACGCCCTGGCATCTCAACTCGGGTCCAGCCTCAGGGATCGTTAAGTCCCGCCCCTCCTCGTCACCGGCCGTCTGGCCTGGCTTCTGGTAGAGTGGTGCAGTTGTGATATTATCCCCGATTCAGCTCGGGATGCCCCACTGCAATGGTGGGAAGCGACGGTTTCGTCGTCAAAGAGGTGCTGTCTGAGAATTGGGGTGACTCACGGCCAGATTAGTGCATCCGCCTAATACGCTTTCCCCACGGTGGCGCAATTCTGAGAGCGTTGGGTTCTGTCCGAACAATCGTCACTTCGCCCCACGCTTCGCATGCCCTGTTGATCTGGATTTCCACCCTTGTGTCTGAAGGAACCCCAAAGCGGTATTCATGATGACATGTGGTCCACCTCCTGCAATATGAATGATGACCTTCGGTCCGTCTATTGCAGTTGTTATGGTCGATCCACTGTCCGCCTACCGTCTTGGGCATTTCCTGGAAGGCCGACCGTTGTGGATGTCTGCATTCGGGACACGTGATTCACCCTTTCCCATTTCCCTATGTTCGGATAAAATCTCAACGCCCCTAGCATTGTCCCGCTCGTGTGTTGGAACAAGTTGGGGGGATGATACACTGATTAGGCTTGAGGTCTCCTTTCCTAGGAATGACCTCCCTCTTTTCTCCAGCAATCCAGGCCCAACTATGGATGCCTGATGCTTGGTTAACGCTCCCGCAAGACAGTGAATTGTGGTTGAGCATGTTAAGCCAAAAGATGCAGATAAATATATTGGTTCATACAAATGGATCAAGGTAGCAGAAGAAAAATGTTCTGGGAGTGGCAAAACAAAGCCCCTAGGGATTAGCGTGCTGAATGAGTCTCTCTAACGCCGCTACCCTTTGGCTGTCGGCCTCCAGGGCTGCTTCTCGCTCTCTGCGTGCCCTCTCCTCGTCGGCGGTCGCAGCACGCAGTTCGTCGATTCTGGCCTGTGCACGCTCCCGCTCGACCTGAATTGTGACCATCTGTTGGCCCGCCTCCGTCAGCTGTACCTGGGCGTCAACCAGCTGGGCTGCTAGTTGCTCCACAAGCTCGGTACACGTTGCGACGAAGGCCTCCTTCTCTGCCGCCTGCCCTTCGAGGCGCCGGACTTCCTGCTCCGCCGCGAGGAGCGCCCGCGTGCTCTCCTACATGTCCCGACTTTGTGTGACGTTGGCATGCTGGCAGCTCTCGTGCATCTTTTCGGCCATGAAATCACGGACCGTCAGATGGAGGCGTTGAGCATCAGCTCCCCCGGCACACAGGAAGCGCAGCCAGGTTTGAAGTGATCCCATGCGCCCCAACCACTCCGATGAGTCTCGCTTGAGGAAGCGCTGGATGCACTTCCACCCCCTGCGGCGCGTTATCTGGCTCTCCTCGACCGCCTCCGCGTCTGAGTCGTCCATCTCCTCGGGGTCGGCAGGCCGGTAGGCAGGGAAGGCAGCCAGCAGGTCTGCTGCAGGGTCCGCCCCTGGGAGGTCCTCATGAGGGATGGGTTCCCCAACATCCGGGCGAACTTCTTCTCTCTCCCCAGCGGCGCTAACACCCTCGTCAGCCCCCGACCTCTCTCCGACGTCAGCACCGCCGGCGTCCGCAGCCCCCTGATCAGCAGTTGGTGGGGCCGGCACGGTTTGGGAAGTCTGTTCCGGAGCAGGCGGCATGTCCACCACTGGTCCACTCGTAGATGGCCCGGGTTCGGCAACCCGACGAGCCTCCAGTCCTGAGATCACTGCGCAGGGCATGCCATGGTTAGTCACGGATCGTCAATGGCAAGCACCAGCAGTAAAGCAAGGAGACTTACGGGAGGTCAGAGCGTCATCTTCCGCTATCCCGGCCGCCGCAGGAACAGTTGCAGCAGGGGGCCCTTCCGCGCCTGTCAATTCGATAATGGGTGCCTGGCCCCCGCCTTGTCCTGCTGGCGCCCCTCCTACTCCCGCTGAGGACGCCTGACCAACATCCGTGCGCTCCTGAGAAAGATGGAGAAATGGGTTAGAAGCTGCATAAGAGAATGGATGAAGCAGATTGAGAAGGGATAGAAGCGGACCTCGAGGAGCTCAGTGACATCAACATTGTCAGAGCCGGCCACCTCGCCGCTCTCCCGCGGACTCCCCTGATGGGATCTTCCCTCGGAGCCTTCATCCTCTCCCATTTCCTCCTCTTCCTCGGAGTTGTTGCTACTGTCGTCTTCTTCCGGCGGCATCTATTCTAGAGCGGGCTCTAGACCGAGCATCACCTTCACCAGAAGGGATGGCTCCGCACGCTGACCACGTTGGCGCGCGTAATCGTCCATGGCCGTCAGATACGCATACTGCCGGTTGAAGTCCACCCTGTCGGCAATATGGAGGCGCCCGACCTCTGGCAGATGGATTCCTTCTCTGAGAATCTTTCGCCAGATGGCGTCGGTCCCCAGTGACTGCCGCAGGGTCATCCAGGCCGACCACAGCGCCGGGAAGACTGCATCGTGGGAGGGTTCGGGCAGACGTCTCACCTGCTTCCCGGGCCGCTCTTCGACCACCGCGCGTGCCCCCTCTCTGGGCGCCGAGGTCATGGCGGCAGCTCGCGATGTGCCCGCCGCCGAAGTCCCTGCCCGCGCCGGCTCCGCTGCTTGGCGCGCCTCCGTTCTCCCCCGTGTGGCGGCGCCTCGCCTCCTCCCTTGACGCCCGGTCTTCGCACGGGTAACCTCGAGCCGCCGAACTGGCTTCCGTAGAAGCCCCTCGGGGTACGCGATGGCCCAGTGTTCGGCGTACTCGGTCGCCAAGCCTGCGTCAACCCCGGTAGGAGGGAGAGTGATGACGTCGCCAGAGCCGAAAGCGGCAAACATCAGCCACATCTGGCGAAGGACGCAAGGGTTCGTCTCCTCCCAGACGGCAGTGAATACCCTCTTCGGCATCCGCTGAAGGCACCCGAACTGCCTGGCGAACCGGGTTGGCACGTAAGGCTCGCAGATCACCTTCCCGTCGATCCGAGCCACGAGCACCCCGCCCCGCATGTTCAGGAAGTATTCGTGCTGCTCCAGCGGACCCTGCCCATTGTCGATCATCTGGCCGACGGGAGTGGGGAATGGACTGAAGTTGAAATTGGAATGATTGCCAATCCGAATCCTCACGCCCTCCTCACTTAGGGTCATCGGAGCGGCCCCCGCGATGTTCAGCAGGGAGGGTCGCAGGCCGTTGCCCGGAGGAATGATGGCGTTCGGAAACGTGTACCCACCGAGGTGAGCAGCCACCCAGCCGTGGAAGAACTGAAAGGGACCACAGATCCTTCGTGGCGACCCCCCTCGTGAGATGCATCCCAGGATGGCATACAGCCTCGCCAGCACTGGGACCCCGAGGTTGTATCTTTTGTTGGCAGCCATAGCGCCCGCCACCGCCAGTGTCGCCGGGCGAACGCCCATTCTCGCGTCCCGCACTGGCAGGAGCCACCCACTCAGAAAGGCGGCCAGGAACGCCGCGTACCGGACATTTGGGTCCCGGGCCTCGATGACGCGGTACCCCCATGAGCGGTAGTCGCCCGTCTCCAGGACCCTCCAGTACGACCCGTTCCGGCTCCTCTGAGCTGCGGTCAGGCACCGCTTCCCCCTGCCTGGCATCTTGACCGCCGGGTCATGCTCCAAGAACTGGCCGAACCACTCCTTGTAGGCTATGTCCTTCTGGAAGTCCTTGATCCCGAGCCGCTGCGTAGCCAGGTCAAGCAGATGCCAGGTCAGAATAGGAGTCCGTGACCTGTCTTCCCAGGTGTTCTTCGGTGGCAGGAACTCATCATATTGGTAGCCCTCCAGCGGGATACCTCCGATGCAGTGGATGTACCAGAGACCGATGCCGACCTCCCCATGGTGAAGATGGAAGGTGTTGGTATCTGGAGACCAGCGGGTGAACAGCTCCGGCCCGAGCTCGGACTGCTGGTAGAAGTGGAACTGCGACGTCCACACCGCCTCAAATAGGCCGATGTACCGCAGCTCCTCTGCGAAGTGATCGCAAGTGTGGCGTACCCAGAACGCCCAGGCCCACTCGCTGGTGAAATTGCCCCCAGACCGCAAGTCCCAGTCCTTCAGCCAGCCCTTGGTGTCGTCAGTAACACTCTGGCGATATGTGCTCGAGTAGAGGGCTGGAGAATTCTCCGCAGTAGGCTCACCTTCGCCAATGGTTCGCGTCCTCGGGTTCAGGACATAGACGTCCAAGTGCCTGGTCTCCCTGGCAGGATGCCCATTGTTGGTGATGTTATAGCGGGGAAGCTCGTCCTCCCGAGTCACCCAGGTCCGTGGCGCATCAACCTCGAACCCTGGCACCGGAACCTCATCTAGGATGCCGAAGTTCCAGAGCGGCAGGTTGTCTGACAGTGGATATGTCTTCTGGGCCGGCGTCAGTAAGTCGAACAGGGATTGATTGTTGGAAACAATCTCCTTGGCTCCGTAAACCTCCTCGTTCGTCGCCATCTCAGCTCTGCGAGTGGCGGTATCCCCCTCATTTCCTTGATGCGCGGCCATCTCAGAAGTTTCGGGAGTCGTGCGGGTTAAGGGATGAAGCGTGCGGGATCGGACGAGGCTGGTAGAGAAGTTTGAAGGTTGGCGCGCAATCCAAGTGGACGGCGCGCAATTGGGAAGAATGTCGCGCAAAGTTCCGGGTTTTCGCGCAAAGGCAGGTGAATTCCGGATGGTTTTGCGCGCCGATCGGGCGAATTTCGCGACCGGAAAAGGCAATTTCGCGCACGATAGCGTTGAAGCTTATCGCGCGGAAGGCCTGTGTACGGAACGCGGAACCCTGGACCCCTATTTATAGACGAGGCCGGGATTCCGCGCCGCGCGGAACGCTCGATTGCGCGACCGCGGCGGCGAATTGCGCGCCCGGCGCCCCTTTTTGCGCGCCTAAGTCCCGCGCAGCCCAGGACTTCGGCATTCCGGCGTCTCCCTCGGAACCCGATCGTTGCGACCTCTCGCCGATCAGATTCCGAGGGGGGGATTTTGTAGACGCCGGAAAAGTCCGTTGTTCCCAAACGAAGCTCCGGATGCGGAAAGCGAAGTGATATTTGGAGTCAGAGGCACGTTCCGGAGGGCCCGGAGGACTTGCGCGAAATTTCAGAAGCCCGCGCGCAAAGTTGAGTCGCGGCGCGCAATCCTCCCGGGATGCGCGCAATGCGCTGGGCCGGCGCGCTATTTTGTGCGCCCGTGGCCTGCGCGGCTCCCTTGCACGCCGGGTCCTGATTCCGCGCCCGCGAAGGGACTTCTGCGCTCGAGACCGGATTCCGCGCCCGGGGTTGCCTATAAATATAAGGCGACCCCCGACGTTTTGAAGGTTGCCAGAATCCGAAGCGTCGCTCGTTCGCGCAATCCAACCCCTTCCGCACGCAATGCCGATCTTCAGGTAACCTCCTTTCTTTCGCGCAATAGAGCCTTGGGGTTCGCCTTCGCGCGCAGTCACCTTGGCTCCTTTCCTTTGAATAATCCTTAACCCGAAGGCCTTTGCGCGCAAATGAAGCCTCTTGCGCGCAATTGCCCCCGGGTGCGCGCAATCCAGCCCGATTGCGCGCACCCCCCTCTTCAAAGTGGCCGTTCGTTAGAGAATGATCCGTTGCCCCCGCGTGCTACCCGAAGCCCGGTGCACGCAATCTCAATCATCCGCGCGCAAAGGGCTGGCCCGATTGCGCGCCAGCCCGCCATTTTGCGCGCCGACCTGCTGTTTTGCGCGCAAAACTCCTCTTTTGCGCGCAATCCGCCAGGGTCGCCCCCCTTGACCCCCTGAGGGTACCCGCCTGCGTGGCGCCCGATGATCTTCATCCTGGGTGCCCGCACCGTGCGTTGTCTTTCCGTGCGGCCCTCCAGGCTCGCGCGAAGTGACACGGACCCATCGGCGGCAACCTACGTCCAGCATGACGTTAAACTGCACATACGTCCAGCATGACATTAAACTGCACATACGTCCAGCATGACGTTAAACTGCACATACGTCCAGCATGACGTTAAACTGCACATACGTCCAGCATGACGTTAAACTGCACATACGTCCACCATGACGTTAAACTGCACATTCGTCCCGCATGACGCTAAACTGCATCCGTCCAACATAACGTTAAACTGTACTACGTCCAAGCTGCACGACGCTAAACTGCCTAGCCGCTATCGTCCGTGTTGCAAGACGTTAAACTGCCAAGCACCTTCGTCCTCAACACACGACGTTAAACTGTACTTCGTCCGGCAAGACGTTAAACCGTCCGCTTCGTCCTCAACACACGACGTTAAACTGTACTTCGTCCGGCAAGACGTTAAACCGTCCACATCACCCGATCCCGTGCCTCGCACGCAGGGTCCCCCTCGGTTTGGATGTGGCCCCCACCCACTCGTCTCTGCAGGGATGTCGGGATTGCCCCTCTTTAGGGACGATTTAATGGGAGCGGCTTTTCCCTACGGGGGTAGGGTATTACAAACCCCTAGTTTCTTGTGGGGGGCTGCACATGTGTATCTCCATTGCGCTCCCCCACTGCCGAAGCCAGTAGAGGGTGTGACTGGGATCGAGGTGTCTCCTACTTTCGGTCCAAGTCCCTTCCAACTGAGCTTTGCCGCATCCGGGCTGCCTCAAGTGCGTAAGTCCTGACAGAATGAACTACGTGGACTTTGATCCCTGTCTTCTAAACAGGGTACGTAGGAAGCCTCCCTGAGGTTCAAGCCCACCACCTCGTCATCCCGGTCGTATTCACGTCGGTTCGTCCATCAGTGGACCCCTCCAGGGTTCACGCTTGCGTCGATTCACCTATGAATCCGCCCCTGTGGGAGACTGCCCGTGTGTATCTCCACTGTGCCTCCCCACAGCCCCTTTTTCCATTTCCCCTTTTATCGTCCAGCATGACGTGAAACTGTGATCCACCCGGCCGTTCCATCCCCCTCTGTGCGAGGTGGTTCGGTTCAATCCTCCGCCCGGCGGCCTCGACCCCTTCGTGAGTCGGCTTGCCGACGTCCAGCATGACGTTAAACTGTATACCCGAACTACGCCGACTTTGATCCGTGCTAACGCGCGGTACGTAGGAAGCCCCTACGGGGTCCAAGCTCTTCACTCCATCATCCATCCTGATCCTTACCCGGGCCGCCACATCCCGGTGGGGTCATGCCACTTCACTCCACTCCATATCACTTGGGAAGCCACCCATGCGTTGGCCCCAGCGTCGGAGGTTCCCCGCAAGGGGTTCTGTCATCTGATCCACTCTTCGTGTTGATCGGTCTGATGTCGTCCCCGCTGGACGTTAAACTCGCGGCATACCCCGTGTTAAACATGGGAAGCTGAGGAAAACCTCAGGGGACACAGTTCCCCGCACCCAGTGCGGGATGCCTCAGGCCATCATGCCTTCGAGAAGCCCTATTAGGGACGGAAGACAGACGTGCAGAGCCGCAGTGTTACGACACGCCCCCAGCACCCAGAGCCACCCGGTCTCCTCACCGCAGGTTGCTGCCCCGACCAGACTCCTTGGAGCGTCCGGGCGGAAGCAACGTAATTAACCGGTGTCCATGATGATATGGCCCCGGGAACGAGATTCACGAGCATGTCTTAAATCTATGAGGGAGACCCGGATTAGGCGACGAGTTCCGAGGAGACGTCCAAGGAAGGAGGAGCCAACATCCCATCATCCCGGTTTCGATCAAGGAGCAGACGCCCCTGAATAAGGGACGGATGCCGCCCGCCTTTGGAAAGCGGGACTGCGGGACCACAAGCCGCGCGCCCATCCCCTCGGGTTGACGGGTGCATGCACGAACGCATCCTGGCGGAATAGCGTAACCCGACGCACATCCGCACTGAAACATATATTTTTCATTTCTGGTTACTCTAATTTGAAAGTATAGTCTCCCCACTACCACACCATAGATCCTCGATGCTAGTCAGAATCCTTTGGCGTGTGGGAGGAATGCATGAGGCCTTTTAACCCACTAACTCGAAGAATTAGTTTAGGGTATTTTGGGTTGGTATGTTACAAAGTGGTATCAAAGATATTATTTTCCTAGAAATTACTATTTTAGGTATTGTTGATAGTATTTTCAAGAATGTTTTTGAACCTAAGATAGATATCGGTCGGGTGTGTGGAGAAAAATTCTTCAAGAAGGATGTCTTAGTTACCAAGGGTATTGAATTGTTGTTCTAATCTGTGATGTTATAGTTTTATATGACTTTCCTTGAGCAATGCACATGTTTTTTGGATTTAAGGATTTAATATAGATCTTTGGATCTTGGAAATTGGAAAGTGGCTAGGGGAATATTTTGACTCTTTGGATCTTGAGCAATGCACATGATTTACTGACGATTGAGGTGTATTAAATTGGTACTACTCACTTGTATATATATTTTATTCTGATGGAAGGTTATTTGGATGTACATTGATGCATTTTTTTGTGAGGCTGATGACTAAGTTCTCATGCATAGGAGGTTCAGGGACACCAATAGGGAAATATGGCACATGATGTCTTCTTGTTAAACCACTTATAGGGTGGTGCTTATTAGGTCATGAGTATCATGTCAGATATCTGAGTATGATTTAAATGGATATGAGGTTTTTTATACTAAATTGGACCTCTAGGGGGTATTGCTATGTATGAATTCTCGGTTATTTTCAGTTCTATATCTTCTTTTCATTGGTTTCATGACCTCTAGGGAGGAGTTCCTTTTAAGAATGTTAGGTGTGGATCAGGACCATATAGGATATGTTTTCAATTTTTACCCTAGTATGTCATTGTGATCATTACCAGATTTTGATTAGTTTTGAACTTTTGGGCTAGGTGGTTTTACATTGTGACCTAGCTGTGAGGATTGTTCCTTAGGCCCAGGTGGGAGACCTAGATACTTTTTTCAAAACTCGAACCCATGTAGGTCGATGCCTATTTTTTTTGAGGTAAACTGATGTGAAGGGTTGGACCCTATTTTTTCAAGGGTGGAACTTGATTTTATGATAATTTTCTGATTGAGGCACAGTAGGTTCTTGAGTTTTACTTTATGGTCATTTCAATGCCTCCAACTTTTGATGAAACACCTTGGGTGCATGTATTTCAAGATTGGCTTCAATGGGAAGGATTTTTCGGGTGTCTATCCTGTTTGAATTTTGTTTCCACTATTTCTAATGTATTCATAGCACATGTAGAAGCTCATGATAGGAATAAAATCGTCTGAATGGTGGTTGTGGAATAAATCATGTCAGGGGTGAGGTTCTCGATTTTGAAGAGGAGTTCTAAAGGGACTTATGGATTACTGAAACTAACATGCTGTTTAGCATGGTCATTGTAGCATTATAATGAAGTTCTCTATAGAGTAAAATACAGATGATAAAGATATATTTTGGTTTCATGTGGTATCATTGGATTCTAAATCGATGAGTGGTCGGGTGTGAGATGAGGACAAAAGTTTCAATAATTGCCAAGGTTTGGGATCATGGATGTTGTGTTGGAATGTCCCTCTGTGGTTTTTGTGACATCGTGAAATGATGGGTTACTATGAGATTGTAGACCCGTGGTTAAATCCTGGTTAGGATTTAAGAGAATGGTGAGCATGGCTCTGAGGGAGTTGTATAATCCACTTGGTGGAATTATAGTGTACACCTATTAGAGACGATCTTGCTCTATCTAGATTCATCTTGAATATACTAAGAGAGTGACATCCCTACATCTAGATCCTTTTTTCTTTCTAAATGTTCCTCCCTAGGGGGAAAATAACCTATTGAGGTTGCGCTCGTGGAGTAGTGTAAGGTAAGACATATGGCAGGGATTTCACCATTGGTCGCAGATAAATGTCTTCCATGAAGAAGGTAGTTTTTGATTCTATGAGGCTAGTCATTGGACAGTCCAGATAGCTTGGTTCTAAATATTCTTGGGTTGAGATCATGGGTTCTAGTCTTTTCATAAGGGTTTTCATGGATGAGAAGGTTTATGGTGGAGAGTTTATAAGGACCCATGTTTTTTTGGACGAAAATTTGGTTATGAAATTTCAATTTTTTCTTATAAATTCTTATGAGGGGTAAAATGGTCATTTACCATAGCATATTATCTCAGATAATTTTTCTAACCAATATGTTACTCCCTGAATATAGTTTTTACCAGAGGATAATATTTTTCTGGATATCTGAGTCATTCTAATTTTGGAAGAATAATAAATAATAAATATTTAATAAATTAAATGAAAAATTGTTCATGTAGATTTGTTAAGTGATATATTTTGAACATAGTTTCATATTTGTATTCCATATTCACTATGGATTCTGGAACTGGTAGTTTACCCTGGGTGAGGAATAAACTCGAGTTAGGAGTTGGAGCCGACTTGAGCCCCCTTTTTCTTTTCTTTTTCTTTTCTTCATTTTTCATTATTTTTATTTTTCTTTTCTTTCTCTCTTATTCTCCTACTCACATACACCCCTATGAGGGGTCCTACAACAACTGAACAAGAGAGGAGATGTATAAGGGGAAATAGAGGGAGATAATAAGAGATTTAGGAGCTGTTGTGATGTTCTCGACACACTGGATCGATGTGTGGCAATTGTGGACTGTCAAATCATGCCAAGCTTCGACAGTTTCTGCCCAAAGGTAGACCTATATATGTTATTATAGAAAAATATATTAGGTTTTTTAAAATTTAATCCCCTTTTATTCTTACTAATTTCCCCTAGTGGCATGATCTATTTATTTGGGGGCTTAAACGGGGGTTTTCGGCGATACGAAGGTTTTCTGTTCGGGAAAACCAGGTTACACAATGTGTAGTCTAGGGTGAAATATTGTGTTTTATTCCCATTTAGGGAAGATAATGTTTAAGGGAGTGCACACTATGTATAGGGGAGTATGTGTCATGTACTGGTACTTGGTCGTGTAGTCTAGTACCCAGTAATTGCTACCTGTGTATGGGTATACGGTCGTGTAGCGTACACATCCAGACACTATTTTGGTAGAACATTGTGTAAATATACTTGGACATGCAAAGTATATGGAATGGCTGGTTGAGGGACACCATAATATACAATTTTTTAGGTACACATTGTGTTCCCATTTCACAAGCTATGTACCTGGGGCTTTTACAGACCTAGGGCAGTAAAGGTACACACAATGGTGGATCTGCGGGAGTACACATCATGTACTTGTGGGGACATGTCATGTACTATCCCCTTGTAACCCTTTGAGGGTTTTTTCATATCATCTCACACAGGAGTAAAAATTGGACCTATGAGTAGTCCATTCAGGTTGTTTTTTCATAGATTCCAATGGTAAACCCTATGTGGCGTTTAAGGACTTATGAGTGGAATTTTAGTCCTTTTGTAAATGGGGGGGGGGGGTATTCCTCTAGTAATGAAATGTAGTCATCTCCTAAGGTAGATACTTAAATGTGAATGATACGTTCAGTGTTCAGACCAGCCTAGTTGATATTTTGTTCTGATATAATCCTTGAGCTATCTCTCTTGAACTATGCTTTGTATTAATTCTTTTGAAGATATTCCCCTTTTGAGATGTGACATTATTTCTTATGAGGTTGTGAGACCAGTCATTATCGAGGATCCCCTATAGGATTCCACTACTTATTTTTTAAACTTGAGGATCCCATGAAGGTTTAATATATATTCTATCTAGTTACAAAGGATCCCCTGAGGTATTCCTTTTCTTATATATTGATCTGGGGTTCCCTTTTTAGATAACTATACATGTGTATCGTTCTAAGGATCCCGTGTAGGATTCCACTATTGCTTATAGTTTGATTATCCCATATAGGATTCCTCCCATGCCATTTTAAACTAAGGATATAATGTTGGATGCATGTTATTGTGTTTACCATCAATAATCCCCAGTAGGATGCTTCTTCTGAGTTTTTACTTGAGGTACCTAGTGAGTGCATATTGTTTGACCAACCCTGAGTTGTATGTCAGGTTTCGGTGGAGATGGTGCTCGTGTGTCACCTTAGAACTCATGACGAACTAGTATGCCCATGGGTTTTTGGCTGGAGTGTTGGGTTGGGAATTTGGGAAACCCTCACTCATTTGTTTATATATTTCACATGTTCATTTGTGTTTCTACAATGTTTAATAGTGGTCATTCTTAGTCGGTGGTTGTTGAGCCCGACATGAGGCATCTTACTTTATTTTGGGATTCCCAAACATTATTTCTTGGGATCTGTATATTCTTATTGGTGAAAGTCAGTTTGACCTCATGTCAGTTATATATACATTTATGTGTGGGAGGCATTTTAACCCCATGCCAGTTATATATATACTTATCGGTGGGAGATTGTTTTTTCCCATGCTAGTTATATACATTATGGATGGGAGGAATTCTTACCCCAAGACAGTATCTTCTATTTATGGATGATATGCATCTTACCCCAAGTCAACTTATTATATATGTATGGGTGGGAGGCATTCTTACCCCACACTAGTTATATATGTTATGAGTGGGAGGAATTATTACCCCACAATAGTTATATACATTATAGATGGGATGAATTCTTACTTCATGACAGTGTATTCTATTTATTGGAGGTAGTAATTCCTAATCCAGACAATTTATGATTTCAATATAGAGATATGCTTGAAGGTCAAGAGGCAATGAGGGATCTTGGACTTTGTTTAGGGGTAGACCATGAGAGGTCCCCTGGAATTGGATGTTGGTGGTACATCTCAATACACCGTAACTTATTTTGATCTATATTTTTATATAAAAAGTAGGCTTGATCAGAAATCCTATCCATGGGCTGATGTGGATATATATCCATTGGGATTGTGATCCCAATGATCGACTGCTATTGGTTTTTATGTTTTTTTACTTGCGCCTGAATTTCATATCTATCTATGTATGTATAGGTATGGGGATATACATACATACACTTATAGATATGGACATCCATGGTGGAAGTTTCCTAGATGATCGGGATGATGGACCTAGGGTTCAGATGTGGTTTACTTACCCATTTTAGTTGTGCCTCAGCTAAGATGAGCTATTTCTTTGGATACACTTATAACAACACATTTATAGGTTTCTTGTGGGGGTGGCCTACTGGGATTCATTCCCACCTTTTCACGTGAACCTCCGTGCATGTGTAGACCTTATGTATTCTTTCTAGGATGAGCACATGTTACACGGTGGATAGGGTGAGGCCTATAGTATCATCATCAAGTAGAGCCGCTCATATGGGTTCTTCTGATTAGGCTGGTCTAGTTATAAAGTGATTGGATTTCAGGTACGTGGCCTAGAACAAAGTTAGTAGTATAGACATGTACTTTTAGATTCAATTTCTTTTGTAATCCTATATCTGTATGGTCGGACTAGTGGGTTACATGTGTTTTATTATATAAAATAGTTGTTCGGGATTTTACATCATTTCATTTATTATTACATCATGTTCTGTTGTAGGTATTTAATGATACTAAACTCTATTTTTTACTGATTTTTATGATACATAGATATTTTTAGCTTCTTATTACTCTGATATGAGGGCATAGTCTCCCCTTGATACTAGTCAGCATCCTCTGGTGTACGGGGAGGTGCGCTTGAGGCCTTGTAACCCACCAACTCGAAGCACTAGTTTAGTAGCTTCTGGGTTGGGAAATTACAATAATATACTTCAAATATGGTGCCATGCATAACACTTTGAAAATGTAATCAGGTTCACACATAACATTACAAACATGAAAGACAGTTACACTCATAACATTGTGAACATTTAATTAGGTTTATACATAACATTGTGAAAATTTAATCAGGTTCACACGTAACATTGAAAACATGTAATTTAGTTCATGAATAACATTGTAAACATGTAATCTGGTTCATTAAAAACATTATGTACAAGAAAAAAAGGTCCACACATAACATAATGAACATGTAATCAGGTACATGCATAAAATAGAGAACATGTAATCATGTTCAAGCATCACATTGTGAACATGTAATCAGGTTCATGCATAACATATTCACTCATTATTTATCAATATTTACCCAATTAATTATAGGGAGATGTAGGACTAACCCATCTCATAATGAAAACCATATTTATGTGTTTTATAATATCATAAACATTAATAATATGTCAACCCATTAAATTAAATGCATTTCATAAACATATCATCATATCATAAACCGTAGAAAAGTGACAGGTTTCAAAATCAGCATTCCATAACAAACATAAACCATTCAATGAAATAATAATAATAATATCCTTGGATCATATCCAAGTATGTAAAAGTTAACACCAATAGATATCATCTTATATGTAAAATAATTTTCAGTGATCATTAATACATTTCTTGAGGAAAATATCCTTTCCTTTTTGAAAAACATTTTTTGAATCATAAAAATTTTAATAATATTTTTATTTAAAAAGAACCTTGGAAACAATTAAAGTAAGATTCAAATGAAATAATTCTCATTAAAATAGTACTTTTCTCTCAATATTTACGAGTTAAAAAAATATTCCTTTCACATTTTTAGTAAAATCCAAACATGAATTGTTTGTAAAATGATATGAAAATTCCTTTAATTTTTAAAGAAGTCAAACTTTTGTATTTTAGAAAAAAAAATATATGATAATTATTAATCATTTTTTAAATCATTTTTAGTAAACATGGTTCTTTAAGAAAAAAAATTTCTGACCGAAGAGATAAATAAAGTTGCATTTTCATAAAAACATTTTCTCAATTATTTTAAGTACAAAAGAGTTGAAAATTGTTACAATTACATGAAAATATAATGAATAACTATAGGTGAATATAATTCATGCCTTTTTTGAGATATTTATTGTATGATTTTATCATCAGAAACAAAATAATAAACAATCTAGATAAAGAGTGATTTTAAAGAATAAAATCATTACTAGTTTGGAAACATTGAATCATAATCCTCATGAAGGAATAACACTAAATTTGACTTAAAATTTCATAATGATAAATAAATTCATGATATTACATGTAAAAGGTCCTATATATAAGCATGAGGAATTAATATAGATACATAACACATTGTATGTATCAAAGAAGAAGAATTGAGACAAAAATCACTTACTGCTTTGGTAACATATCAACTGTACACCCCATAAAAGACATATACTCAAATTGATATATAAATAAAAATAATTTTTAGGATAATTATCATTAAATTCATTCATGGTAGTTATATACAACACATAAAATAAAGAGGTTGTGAATATTGCTTGTGTCTCCCAGATGTAAAAAAGTGAGATAGAAATCCCTTACTGTATGTCTTGACTTCTTTCATACATATTTAAACCTTTTGTATAATGAATAAAATTTTAATAAAAATATATTATAGATAAATATATATATATACCATTTAGTATTTTCTTGTCAACTTTTATTACCCATTTATTAACGATTCCATGTTAATATTAAGTTTTGGTTAATAACCTATTTGTTTTCTTATATTTTTTGATTTGTTATTTTTGCCCCTCTTACATTGATCATTAGTTAAAAATATTCATAATGGTAACCATGATATAAATATATTATATATTTAGTATTTATTTATTTACATTAATCTAAAAAATATTTATATAGGAAATGAAATACACCGTCCCTGGAGACGACAGTCCATACGTATGCTTGAATGTTATTTCCCTTTTTAGAATGAACTAAAGTAAATAAAATTCAATTATTTTCATTATAGAATCATTTTTATTCCATAAATAATAGATATTTTCCTTAAATCTATCCTTATTACCTTTAATGTAATGTTTTAATAAGTCATATCGCTTCATGAGGTGGTAGTCCACTGTACACATGACCAACGTTATCATATTACCAAAAAAAGAAATCATAATGGAATTTGAGATATAAAATTAATATAATAATAATAACATTATAAATATCATATATAAGCAATAAATCAATCATTATGTGAAATCATGATTGGTGGTAATGGAAAATGAATTACATTGATTCACATGGTGGTAGTCAGTCGTACACACGAATGCTGATTTTGTAACCCATTTAATGGAAGTGGAGATGGTTTTAGGTAGTGAGCATAAAAAAATATCATATCATTATATATAATTTATTTATTTTATTATATAATAATTTTATAATAACAATTGAAGGTGGTGGAGGAATAAATTAAATAAAAATACCAGTTGATGTATGTTCCCTCATCTCTAGTTATCCTCTTTAAGTTTGCACCAAAATCCTTCTTAGGTTTGATTTATCTAGAAAAATATGGATTATAGGATTATAGGAGGATCATTTAGAAGTGATTTTTATAGAACTTGGTTGACCTAAAGGGGTTGTAAGGGTTGAAGAGTATAGGAGAAGGGGAGACCTTTTATAAGTGGGGCGAGTGGAATACATGTAATACTTTTGAAAGAAGAAATTACAACCCAGTTTTTATTTTATAAAAAGGATAATATGATGTACCATTCTTTGAAACTAAAATGTATAAGGTCTAAATATGGATAAAAAATTTTTTACAGGTTTTTTTCAATTTTGATGATTATCGTATTTTAACCCTCGATAAAACTATTTTTACCATAACCACATAAATTAGTTTTTAATTGTTTCAGTTTTCAATTTGGGAATAAATTATGTTAACCATATCAGATAATATTTATTTTTCTGATTAATAATATTTAATACATTTTTCTAAATTCCATTCAAATATATAGGAAATTTTAATTGAAAAATAATTGTGCAGACATGACGGGAAAGAGGGTTTTAAAGAGAATATGTGTTAAAGATTGTTATGTTTTTATATCCAATTGAAATATAGAATTGATTATAATAAACTAAATTGGATTAATAGATATATAATAAATAAAATTTTACTTTAAAATCAATTTAAAATATAATTTTACATTACAAATAATTTAAAAAAAAGATAGTTTTCAATTAAAATTCAATATTTGTCGCTATTCATAAAAAATAATATTTTTTTAAAATTATCCAAAATTCACCCTAAGTTAGTTTTTATATGATAATTTAAAAAATTAACATTATTTTTTCTAATAAATTTAAAAAATATGAAAAAACTAAATATAAAATAAACCCAGAGATGTGAAAAACACTGGTGTTTGAGAAGTGTATTTTCTTCACGCATAATATGACTTATATTTACTCTATGTCGAATAATAATAATTGTATGAACATAAATTAGAAATTATTTATATATGATATATAATTATTATTTAAAACAATCCCCATTACAGATTTTTTATATTAGTTAAAATAGTGAAACATTATGCACTTTAAAATAGTTTTCCTAAAAACCCTTTTTAATCCAAAATTTAAACTTATACTAAAATCCAATATAATGATGATTAAAAAGTAATTATGTTTATTAAATATAACTAAATAATAATTATATTAATTTAAAACATAATTTTTCAATTAAATTTCTTAATTTATTAAAAATAAGGGATAGTATTTCAAAAATCTGTATTTTTTACTATTCAATGAAAAATCAACTTTTTCCAAAAAAATCGCAAAATTTCTCTATGAGTTAATTAGGATATGATTATTTAAAATATGGATTTCATTTTATCAAATAAATTTTGAAAAATCTCTATAAATTCATTATAATATTTTATCATGAATTACAATAAAAATATTTTTTGAAGAATAAGTATTTTTAATAACATTAATAATTTTCTAAAAATTGTTCGATTATTTACAAATAATTAATTAATAGAGTTATATTGAGTTGGAAATTTATATTTATATTTAATAAAGTAGTTTATACTATTCATACACACCTATTTAACATATAGTTTATAATGGTCATATTAAAAATAATATTATTTCATGGTTCACTAATGCTCAATGACACTTGTCATGCACATTATTATTGTTGTTTGGAATGAAAGATAGACTTGGTGTTTGGTATGACACAAGTTTTACATAGTATTGAATGTAAATATAGATAAAATCATTATTACATGTAATGAAAAATGTCCAAAAGATTATATTTAATTGATTTTCTTTGCAAATCTCAGGGTGTTATAATTTGGTTTATCAAATACCTATAAAAATACCTTTATAAAATTCCATAACACATTATTGAGTCACATTTTGGGAATAATATTTTCCTTAGAGTTTTTAATGGGTAAACTAAAGGAGGCTGACCAAAGAAAAGGTGTAGCTTTTAAACAATTTTTTTAGTTTAATTTTTTATTATACCTCCTTCAAATATTCTTCAAACATCTTGAAATAATAATTTTAGTGTAGTCTATATATTGAGATGTTTTTATATTGATTTTATAACCTATGTTCTTCTCCTCTTCTATAAAATGGGAAACAAAACTATTATTCATTTGTATAGAGGACTATCGCTTCATGAATTGATGTAATTTTTTTTCTATCACCACCGCTCATGACTAGTTATAATTGTTTATTTAATGTTTATATATAATTTTTATAAAATATTTATCACTATTAAAATTCAATATATCATCTAATTTCTTTCATTTTCATCCATTGAAGAATTATAACATTGTTTGTGTGTACTTGTTAACTACCACAATCATGAAGTGATGTGATTCATTTTCAATCATCACGCCACATATGATATATATATAAGCTTATTTAAAGAAATAACAAGATATTTATGAGACAATAATAATTTTGGAATGATTAAATAACACTTATATTTTATCCATCATGATTTTTGAATAATGGAAATGTTACTCAAGAGTACCTACGACTTACTATCTTCATGATTGTAACGTAGTTAATTTTCTATCACCATTATTCATGGTTGGTTTTAAAAGTATAATTGATTTATAAAATGATTATTATTTCATTATTATTATTCTATATATAGGATTTAACAATGACCTATTATACCATATTCAACATATTGAAGTCATTTTGGGCATATGAACCTAATATCTTCAAAACATCTAACTAGAATATAATTTATTAAGTAATTAAATATAACATGGTAATAAATAAAATAGAAATAATAATAAACTTTAAAATGTTTCATAATAAATTAAATAATTAACATAAGTTTATTATTTTATAAGATAATGTATATACATGATTAGTCAGACCTTAGGTAAGGGGTTTCTTAACTCAATTTCCATTTATTGGGTTATACTTCTACTTTATAGATTATTTTATATCGTGATTATTTATGAAATGACCTCTGATTATATTATCTTTTATTTAGAGTGTTTTTTGGATTAAGAGTTTCTATACATAATCACTTTATTGATTAATTATCTCTTTAATGACACCATCATTGTAAGGGTTTCTCATCTCACTTTTGTTTCCATGATACATATATCATATTAACGATTTGTTTCTTTTATGTGGTGTATATAATACACATTTGTTTTGATATATTAACATTTTCATTTATATTCATAGTATTTTAATGAATCAATTGATATTAATTTTTTCATGGGGATTATGATTCAATGGATACCAAAAAATTAAGGGCATATTTCATAGTCACATCATTATTCAAGATTGTTTATGTTCAAATATATAATGGGGAAATTAAATGATATTTATATTTGAAAACCGATATATTTTATTCTCCTCTATTTATTTTTAGAAATTATAATTTTTTCTTTAATTTTCTTCTCTTAATTACTCAAGATTCAAAATGAATGTTTTTAAGGAAAAATGACTTTTTTTCAGTCAGGAATCTTTATTTCGTGTCTATATTTTCATTATTTTTTTTGAATAATTTTTTTTCTATTCTCAAATAATTTATTATTAATATTTTTTACACACTTTATACCTTGTATGAAATGTTTTAAGTGGAGTATTTTTTTTCCTAATGAGGTAATTTTTAACATTTCACCAAAAATGCGAAAGAAATATTTCTCCTAACATACTTATCTTCAAAAGAGTTTCCGTCCAATATAAATACTCAATGGTTTGAATCATCTATTAAAAATTTCCTTTATTATTTCCAAATAATTGTTTTCCAAATATTTTTTAAAATTTTTTAGTTTGTATAACTGAATTGAATTGTTAAAATCATGTTGTCACGACCCGTCCTCAGGGCCCATGCCGTGACTACCCCAAGCCCGCCTTCCATAGGCCAAGGGCTAGCGACTAGCACCAAGGCGTAAATCCCGGTAAAAAGGGAAGACATTGCCTTTTTAAAGTAAACAAGCACCACAGAGTAAGAAAGCGCAAAAAGTAAACACTATGTAAAAACTGAGTACAATTGTAGGTGCGGAAAGTAAGTGGGCCAGTATTCAAACCCAACCTGAAAGTAAAGTACAACTCGAAAGGAAAAACAACAACTGTAAAGTAAAAGCCGCTACGCCGAGCTGTCCACTAGAAATCCCACCTGAAGGGTGGGTACAGATAGCTCCAATACTCCCCAGGTCCCACTGTCCGCTCTGAGTACGTCCCGCCCATTGATCCACCTCCAGGTATCGTCCTGCTCTACAAGCCTCAACCACGATCATCATTGTCCGTCGTCTGCAACCAACACAACGTAGTGCGGGCATAGCCCGTGCAGGGGTGAGTATAAGCTACTCAGTAGGGACCCCGAGACCCTTGAAGGTCTCCCAAAATCCACAAAGGATAAACCACAAAGGAAGGGTACAATTATGAAGTAACAACCGACACTGCTTAGGTATATGCCCATACATATACCTAAGTCATCAATTTCAATACGCTCTAACCTCTGAGTCCAAGTACAATCCAGTCCACATAAGAAAGTATACATATTCCACACAGGAAAGAAAAACGTAATCCATCGAGGATAGCACAACACAATCCACAGAGGAAAGCAAAACAGGTTTCAGATCACACAGGTATACTTCTTCAAAAGACAATAGAGATGATCACTGATCCATCTAAGTCGTCGGACCCACAAAGGATCGATTGGTACTAACCCCCACAAAGACCCACACAGGATCGGACCCACACAGGATCTGTAGGCACTGGCTCACACAGAAACGCTGAGCGCTGACCCACACAGGATCAGACCCACACAAGATCGATAGCACTGATCCACACAGGATCGCTGAGGGCTGTAGTCATCATCGTCGAATCCACTGAGGATCTCTGCACAATCATTGTCACAGTCATAGTAGCAGTCGCAGCCAGCACTAGGGTTCCCGCACACAGCAAGCTCGTTCGGGAGGGTCTGCTCCACGAGCCGAGAGGCTGATACATCAACTGATACATAGTCCAGAGTTCATGTATCCAAAAGTTCCGTATCGCCAACAGGAACTCAACGTCGCAGACGGCGCGTCAATCAGACGCCCGGTCTGAGAGTTATTGGATTTTTTGTCCCAGAGGCCCGGTTGGTTTTGAAGGAAAAACCAACCCGACCGTACTCCACCTGCGTCCAAACCTCGGGCGGAGTATTCCAAAAGATCTGTCTCATTAAGAGGAACTCAACAAAGTCGACGACACGTCAATCGGACGTCCGTAGCTCAAGATATGAGTGTTTCCGCTCCGAGGGCCCGGTTGGTTTTGTGTATGAACCAACACAACCGAACACAAAGTATTCCGAAACCTTGAGTGCAATATGTCGAAACGACCGTCTTGTTCTAAGGATCGTGTCTCCGCTAACGGTGCGTCGATCGGAGGTCTGTAGCCCGAGTTATGGGCAATTGAACCCAAACGGTCCGAAAACGGGGGTTTCGGGCCCGGACCGACCCGGCCCGAGACCCCTAGGTCGCCCCGAACCTGGTCGACCAGCCCCAGGTCCGGGTCGGCCCGGCCCGGCCCGGCCGGGTGTGGTCCGGCTGGGCCTAGCGCGCTGCTAGCACGGCCTTTGGCCGAGCCGTTTCCGCAAGGGGGTGCCTGCCCCCTGTGTAACCCCCCCCCCCCCCCCCCCCCGCAATTAAGGGGGGGCCGTTTTGGCCAGCCGGCTGGGGGTTTGTACCCCCGGTTGCACACCGGTCCGGCCAGCCCACCCTGGCCGGCTGGTTCCGACCTCCACGGGACCGGCGACAGCCGGTCCCCTTCTTCGCCGACACCGGCGACCCAGAACCGGTCGCCGGTCACCCTACTCCGCCGCGGCACGGAACCGGCCGCGGCTTGGTTCGTTCAGCGCGGTGCGACGGCACCGCGCCCTTCCACCGCGGCCCCTCTCCGACTGCGGTGTCTTCGGTTCTCTTTGACGTGGCGCGACGGCGTCGCGTCCTCATTCAACTCCACGGCGTGGCGCGACGGCGTCGCGTAAAACTTGTCGTGTGATTCCCACGTGGTGCGACGGCACCACGCCATTCTGTTCCATCCACAAATAACAATCAAAAATTAAGGAGGGGGGTTCGTCCGTGTTCGTGTGGTCCGGCCCCCTCTCGTTAATCGTTATTATTTAGTCATTTTAACCACGAAGAACGACTATCTAGATTTCAAGAATGGAAAAATAAATAAAAAATAAACCCCTACCACGGTTCAGGAACGGTGCACGTTAAACAAGCCGCAAAAAACGAGTGTCGCGGAGGTCGGGCGTCACAGGAAACGAATGTTGATTCCGTTGTCGTCGAGGCGCATTCGAAGAAGACTTCGCGTTTTCGGCGGAGGTGTACTTCGTTGAAGAACAGTGTTCTTCGCGTTCTTCATCGAGGTTGAAGAAGAAGAAGACTTCACGCTTCCCAATCCTCTCAAGGTGGCAAACACTCTAACAAAAATAAAATAAGACTAAGTCTTAATTTACTAACACAACCTAACCATTTGAATTTCAAGAGTTTGAAATTAAGTAACTCACTTCATTAATTATAAAAAGTTGTCAAAAATTAAGTAAAGTGAGTTAATGGGGAGTTAGGAAAGTGAGGGGTTAAGAGGGGTTAGGGAGTTTAGGGATTTGATAAGGTGGAAGGTTCGTGTGGGCCCCACCCTTTCAATTATCCACACATGGGAAGTTGGGTGGATGTGGTCCCCACCACCAACTTCCCATGGGAGAAAAATATCCAATTTGATAAGAAATAAAATTGATTCAACAATTTTATTTTCTTTTTAATTAAACCCCATTAATTAACTTCTTCACCCGCACAAACACAACTACGTTAAAGGTTCCCTTAAGCGATTACTGGCGTTGTGAGTTCATCGGTGCCCTCAGAATTCGATTCCGAGCACCGGTTCAAAAGTTAGAAATTCCCACCCGTTCGTTCCCTGAACGTACCCGAGCCAAAATTCGGAAATTGATTCCGAGCACACCGGGCCTCGGAATCCGGTGTCATCAGAAACCGCATTCTTGTAAATTTCAAAAAAAAATTAAGAAAAAATTTCCCTTGAATTTTACGGGTATTTACATTACTCTCACCTCAGGGCTTTACGTCCCCGTAAAGATACATCGAAAACTAGGGAAACAAATGAGGTTACTGAGCACGAATCTGAGCCTCCCGCTCCCAATTGCTCTCCTGGAGGTTCCCGTGCTGCCATTTGATGCGCACTAGAGGAATCGACCGTCCACGTAAGACCCGCTCCTGTTGATCCTCAATCTCCACTGGGACCTCCTCAAAAGTCACCACATCATTAACGTCAAGCTCCCCATGGTCAATGATGTGTGTCAGGTCGTGCACATATCTCCTCAGCTAGGATACATGGAAGATGTCGTGCACCCGGTGCAACTGAGGTGGTAGAGCCAGGAGATAAGCCACCTCGCCAATCCTACTGAGGACATAGAAGGGTCCGATGAAGCGCAGAGATAACTTTCCTCCTCGGCCAAATCTCTGTAATCCACGTCGAGGTGAGACACACAAGAAGACGTGGTCACCATCCTCGAACTCTAGTGGCCTCCGCCTCCTGTCAGCGTATGACTTCTTCCGGCTCTGAGCTATCCTCATCCGCTCCTGGATGACCTGGACCTTCTCTGTTGTGGCCTGGACCATCTCCGATCCCACAAGTGCTGACTCCCCAGGGTCTGTCCAGCACAAAGGAGATCTGCAAGGTTGGTCGTACAACGCCTCGTACGGTGCCATCCTGATGGTGGAGTGGTAGCTGTTGTAGTATGCGAACTCCACCAAGAGTATGTGGTCCTCCCAGCTACGACCAAAGTGGAGGACGCATGCACGAAGCATGTCCTCGAGAGTCTGAATGGTCCTCTCCGTCTGACCATCCGTCTGAGGGTGAAAGGCTGTGCTCAGACGTAGCTGCGTTCCGAACGCCTCCTGCAATCCCTTCCAAAGCCGGGAAGTAAAGAGAGCATCTCGATCGGAGAAAATAGAAGATGGCACGCTGTGAAGCCGTACAATCTCCTAAACATAAATTCATCCCAAGCTCTCCACAGAGCCCTGCTCTCTGATGGGTCAGAAGTGTGCCGACTTGGTGAGTTGGTAGAAAATAACCCAAATGGAGTCGTGACCTCTGGAAGTGCGTGGAAGTCCAGTCACGAAGTCTATAGATATGTCGTCCCACTTCCACTCCAGAACCTCCAAGGGTTGTACCAAGCCTGCTGGAACCTGGTGCTCTGCCTTCACCTGCTGGAAGGTGAGGCATCGAGAAACGAACTCTGCCACAGCCTTCTTCATGCCCGACCACCAGTGCTGTCGTCTGAGGTCCTGGTACATCTTCGCCACTCCAGGATGTACCGCCAAAGGAGAAGTGTGAAACTCTCTCAGTACCTCCTCTCGTAAAGCAACTGGTACCAAGGTACATCCATTGAAAAGGATTTTGTGCCCTGCTCCAAAGGAGAATCCATCAGGTGCCTGTCCTGAGGATATTTGTGCACGCCGCGTCTCACAGTCAGCGTCCCCACGTTGTGCCTCTCTGACCCGCTGTAGTAGTGGAGGAGTGATTGTGAGAGACTGAAGGTAGGTTGCTCCATCTCTATCCATGAAGGATATCTGCAAAGAGGCTACCTGCTCTGTCGCCTCCTCAAGTAGCTGAATGCCCGTCCTCCTGCTGAGGGCATCGGCTACCACGTTACCCTTCCCAGGAGTATAGACTATCTCAAAGTCATAGTCTTGGAGGAACTCAATCCATCACCGCTGTCTTAGGATCAGGTCCTTCTGAGAGAAGATGTACCTGAGACTCTGATGGTTAGAAAAGACTGTAAAGCGCTCACCCATCAGGTAGTGTCGCCATGTCTTCAGAGCGAAGACCACTGCTGCTAACTCCAGGTCATGGGTAGAGTATTTCTTCTCATGCGACCTCAACTGGTGTGATCCATAGGCGATCACTGCCCACTCCTACATGAGGACACAACCGAGTCCGGTCCCTGATGCATCGCAGTAAACTACGTACCCTACTTGTAACATCCCAAGGTTTTCTAAAAATAAATTGAAAATGCTTGAAATTTTGTTTAAGGTATATATTTATAAGTATCCTTTAAACATAATTTTATTTCTTCTATGTTTTGAATTTCAAGAAACTATCATCTACAATTGTGTTCAGTATGTTATTTCGAGTCTGATGGAACAAACTTGTTTTTTTGGTGAATAGTAACATGCCCTTATGAATAGTAATATGAATAGTAATATGAATAGTAATATGACCTCATGAATAGTAAATAATATTATTATTTTATTTTCCCATGGCAATATGATAATGGGATCTTAATTAATTTTCCAATGTCACATAAAACTAATTGCACTTCAATTTTGTTATTTTTCGAATTAACTGTGACCTTATTTTAAAATTAAATTAATAATATTTAGAAAATTATTTTTGAAAAATGGAGTTCATTTTTGAATTCTACACGTCGAAAAATGGTTGGGGTAAATTTTTGGTATTTTTCTGAAACTCTTGAATTTTCGGTGAATAGTGAAATACGGTAAAATACCGTATAATCAATTTATCAGTAAAAATGCACTATTTATGACATCATAAGTGATGCAAGGCCACTTGCTTCGAAATCACATGATATTTTCACTAATTAAGGCCACTTGATTTGAGATTATTCATAGTCTTGATAAAAATATTATAATAATAATTAAAATAATCTAAAATACCTCCCCTCCTCCACTATAAATACCACCCTCACTCCCCTCTTCCTCCCACACCTATAAAGCCTTGAGCATTGTCTAATTTCTGCCAAATTCCCTCCTCAATCTTCTTCCCCACGTCCTAGAGCTGCTGGTCTCACCAAAAGACCAAAATCAAAGCCCTTAAGAAGGATCTCAAGGAGAAGAGATCAAGAGGTAAACATCCTCTTTCATTTTCATTCTTTCCATCCATTTTATGTTATTCTCTTCCTTTACCTTTGTCTTTTGTTGGGATATTTCATTAAATATTTCCCCTTACTGTCCAAATTTTGTATGATTGATGAGATATTCCATTCCTCTCATCAATCTTGTTTTTATGAAATGTTAAGAGGCGCCGTTAGGCTGCCGAATTTTTTGTAAGAAATTTCTCATGTTTTCTTCATTTCAAGATTCCCTTCTCTTCGTTCTTCACCCCCTCTTATCCAAGAGGCATGAAATCTACAGAATCATGTATATTCTGGATGTTTTCATGTTTTTGGAAAATTACAAATCATTATTCCTCTCCTCTCTCACTTATTTAAAGAATCAAAAAACATTGTCCATTTGTGTCGAATTACCGATATCGTGGACGATGTATTTTCAATTTCCATTAATTATTTCAAGTCTGGTCATGAAACCATTTATATGGTTGAACCAGGTTATAATATATGTTTTATGAATCATATAAGGTTCTGTAATTCTTTTGTACTCATGATTCAAACTTATAAGACTAAATGAAATTGTAATTATCAAAGAACCACTTAAATTATCTAAGTAAACATAATTAATGTTTTAACTTATAAATCATCATCATATAAAGCATCAAAGTGATAAATGGTATAATTTATGGTACTGGAATTATGTAAATAATACTCCATTCCAATTCTGGAGTTTCACTTCCAATCAACAAGAACGATTCATCATGAACCGATCGTGAAAATCACAAAAGAACTCACCCAAAATAATGCAGGGAACAAAATACTAACAAATAAGGGGTGAAATGAGGTTATTAAATGACCATATAAGATGTTATAAACATAAAAAAGTTTCTTTAAAATACTAATAACACTCTTTTAACCATTATACAGGAGGTTCAAACAATTTTGAAGTAAGACAAGCCCAAGGTAAGGGAATTCTTAACCCGATTTCCATTCTTTGGGTTAACCTTCTACTTTATAATTTATGTGCTATTTAAATTGATTGTGTGATGGGTTCTGTTTATATTATGTTTCATTATGTGTATTTACAGAGTATATACATATTCCATCCACTCTATTAAGTCTCACTTCAAGTGTATGATGTTTATAAGGGACTTTTCTTCTAAAACCCCCTTTTAAAATTCTGTTTTGAAATATTCAAAAGCAATGTTTTTATGCTATTGTTTATGTTGTATGATTATGTTTTGGTTATTGGGAATTGTTTATGATGAAGGGTGGGACCTATATTTCCCTCCAATGCATTGGGTATGAGTAAGTTGGAGGTCGGCCGTATGGTTACTCCAAGTGTAACTGTGATGGTTACACAAAGTAAGGTAGCCGTGAGGGTTACAAATTTTAAGGTAGCCAAGATGGTTACAAGATTATGTAAGTAATGCCCCAATATACCTTTATGATTATAATTATGTTTGTATGGATCTTGTGTAAATCTCATGTTACACAAAGTAAGATTTTATGGGTGTAAATCATGTATTTTGAAAATGTTTTCATATGTCTTGTGTATTCATGGACTAATGTGATTTTCCTTCTTTTTCATACCTTACTGAGCTTTTGTGCTCATCCCAAGTTTTTAAATGATTTTTCACAGGTTAATGGATGAATAATACAAGGAAGGAAGACATGTTAAATGTTGAAGAATTGTCAAGGAGTCTTGTTTTATGTTTTAATGTTTTATATTCTGAGGAAAATGGAAACTGATTTTATGGTATCCACTATGTAACAATGTGTAATGTTATGAATATTTTGTCTTAATTCTCTAAAGATCTAAACTTGAAAAGATCCTCAATGTAAAATGAAGTGTTTTCTTGAATAAATTCAAGATTATGTATGAAATAAGTGCGGGTCCTTACAGTTGGTATCAGAGGATGGTTTAGATGACTTTAGGGGTTAAGGTGATGCTAATAGAAAACCATAAATAATTCTCACCCTATGTTTAATTTGTTATAGCATTTAAAGATTACCATGTTGCTTCATCTAAGAAATGTTTGTTTAGAATGGTTGTCCGCAGAAGGAACATGGATGCTGAAGAGGATAGGCACCGACAGAATGACATCCTTCCTGATCAACAGCCCGGAATGGTAGGGATTGGAACCGAGCAGTTTGTGACGGTAATGGCTCAGCTAACACAGGCAATAAATGGTGGTGGCATCCATGCAAGAGGACAAATAGATGTACCCCAACGGAACATGACAGTGGTGGAACATTGTATGAGACAGCATCCTCCTGCATTCAGTGGATCTTCTGACCCAGTGGCAGCAGAAGGATGGATTAAGGCCCTTGAAAAGATATTTGATGTTATGGGATGTTCAGACAATCAAAAGGTAAGTCTTGCCATTTATCATTTTGAAGGGGAAGCTGATCAGTGGTGGTCAATGGTAAGGAATATCAGGGGTAGAGAGGATTTTGATGCCTTAGTATGGGATGAATTTAAAAGTCTTTTTCTTGAAAAATATTTTCCTAAGGTGGTGCGACATAGAATGGAGAAACAATTCCTTGAACTGAAACAAAAGGAGGAAGATTCAGTGGCTATGTATGAGGCGAACTTCACCCGACTGGCGAGGTATGCTCCGAATCTTATTCTGGATCTCGATAGCAAAATCAACCGCTTTTACTCAGGATTGAAGCCAAGGTATCGAAGGGCGTTGGCCTCCCGTGAATTCAAAAGTTACGAGAAACTTGTCCGATGTGCTGAGAGGGTAGAGATGGAGTTTGCTGACGATCACATGCAATTTGGAAACAAAGAGAAGAAGAGGTCAAATTGGAAAGCAATGGGTAAGAATCAACCAATGAAATCTGATGGTAAGAAAATACAGTTTCCAGTTTGTGAAAAGTGTGGCAAGAAGCACCCTGGGGAATGTCTTATCAAAACTGGGAAGTGTTTTAAATGTGGTAAGTTTGGACATATGGCCCGAGATTACAATGAAAATGATCCAAAGACTAATCCTGATAAGCAAACTATAAAGTGTTTTAAATGTGGTGAGATGGGTCACTATGCAAATGCATGTCCAAAGAGGGATCCAAATGATGCAAAGAAGCCACACTACAAGCAGAAAGGTGTAGTGAGATCCTTTGCGACTACGTCAGCAGATGTTGGTCCATCCAATGAAGTTGTATCAGGTACTTTGTTTGTTCACTCAGATTTTGCTAATGTTTTGTTTGATACGGGGTCTACACATTCCTTCATCTCTGAGAAATTTTCTAGTAAATTGGAAATATCACCTCAACAAATGATACCCGAACTTGTTGTTAAAACACCAGGGGGAAATGTTATAGCAAAGAGGAATTAT
Source organism: Viscum album (assembly GCA_963277665.1). Taxonomy (NCBI): domain Eukaryota; kingdom Viridiplantae; phylum Streptophyta; class Magnoliopsida; order Santalales; family Viscaceae; genus Viscum; species Viscum album. Next base: position 392,440,513 of record OY728141.1, on the reverse strand, counting down.
AAGAATATTTCTATTGTGGTATGTGGAAAGACTTTACCTGCAAACCTTGTTGTTTTACCCTTAGTCGAGTTTGAAGTTATTCTGGGGATGGACTGGCTTTCTGGTTATCATGCTAAGATTGACTGTAGAGCTAAAGAAGTTGTTTTTCAGAAAGAGTTTCAGTTTGTATACAAGAATGAACCCATACAATTGATAACATATCAAGAAGCTGAGAAACTACTGAAAGATGGAAATGAAAGTTATCTAGCTCATATTGTTGAAAACAAGGGAACTATTCAAATCAATGATGTGCCAGTGGTAAATGAATACCTTGATGTTTTTCCTGAGGAGTTACCCAGTGTCATACCTAAACGAGAAGTTGAATTCACAATTGACTTAGTCCCTAATGCTAAGACAATTTCAAAACCCCCATATCGTATGGCTCCAATAGAACTTCTTGAATTGAAAAATCAGTTGCAGGATTTGCTTGTCAAAGGTTTCATTCGTCCCAGTACTTCACCATGGGGAGCCCCTGTTTTGTTTGTTAAAAAGAAAGATGGTTCCATGAGACTTTGCATTGATTATAGAGCTTTGAATAACTTCACTGTTTAAAAACAAGTATCCTTTGCCTCATATTGATGACTTGTTTGATCAGCTCCAGGGAGCTCAGTACTTTTCCAAGACTGACTTGAGATCCGGATACCATCAGCTGAAGGTGAAGGAGGATGACATCCCGAAAACAGCCTTTCGTACTAGATATGGGCATTATGAATTTGTTGTTATGCCATTTGGGTTAACTAATGCACCTGCTGTATTCATGAATCTTATGAATAGAGTATTTCATGAGTTCTTGGATAAGTTTGTGGTGGTATTTATTGATGACATTCTGGTTTTTTCTAAAAATAAAGAGGAGCATGAAAAACATCTAAGGGTTGTTTTACAAACTTTAAAAGAAAATAAACTATATGGAAAATTCAGCAAGTGTGATTTTTGGTTGCAACATATTTCTTTTCTTGGGCACATTGTAAATAAGGATGGAATAACAGTTGATCCTGCCAAAACAAAAGTAGTTGATGAATGGCCAAGACCCACAAATGTTACAGAGATTCGTAGTTTTCTGGGCTTAGCAAGTTATTACCGACGCTTTGTTGAGAACTTTGCACGGTTATCTAGCCCAATAACTAAGTTAACACGGAAAGGGGTTAAATTTGTTTGGACAGAGTAATGTGATGTTTGTTTTCAGGAACTAAAGAAGAGATTGGTGAATGATCCAGTTTTGGCCTTACCTTCCCGGAATGGTGAGTTTGTCATCTACAGTGATGCTTTTTTGAAGGGACTTGGTTGTGTTTTGATGCAGAATGATCAGGTAATTGCCTATGCCTCGAGACAACTTAAACCTCATGAGCTGAATTATCCCACACATGATTTGGAATTGGCAGCTGTGGTTTTTTCTTTGAAAATATGGAGGCATCACTTATACGGAACCAAATGCCAAATATATACTGACCATAAAAGACTTAAGTATATATTCACTCAGAAGGAATTAAACATGAGGCAGAGAAGATGGATAGAACTGATAAAGGATTATGACTGCACGATTAATTACCATCCTGGAAAAGCAAACAAAGTAGCGGATGCCTTAAGTCGGAAAAATCATGCATCATTAACCATGCTACGTTTGGAACGTGATCCCTTGATTAATGATTTGATAAATTTTGGATTGGAAGTTGTTGGTGCAGGGAATATATCTGTTTTGTTTCAGGTTTCAGTGCAGTCTTCGTTGTCAGACAGAATTATGAAAGCGCAGAGGGAAGACTGTGAGCTACAGAAAAAGGTAGAATTGGTTAAAATGAGTAAGTTTCCAGAATTTAATCTTGATAAAGATTGTGTTTTAAGGTTTGGAAAAAGGTTGTGTGTGCCTTGTGATTCCCAGCTGAAGAAAGAATTGTTGTGTGAAGCTCATAGTTCTCCATTTTCTGTTCATCCTGGAAGTACTAAGATGTACAGAGACCTTCGAGAGTATTACTGGTGGAATGGGATGAAAAGAGATATTGCTGATTTTACAATGAAATGTTTGACATGTCAGCAGGTTAAAGTAGAGAGGCAGTTACCGAAGGGGATGCTTCAGCCTTTGCCGGTGCCAGAATGGAAATGGGAGAATATATCCATGGATTTTGTGGTGGGACTACCAAAGACTTCTCGAGGTAACAATGCGATATGGGTTATTGTTGATCGGCTAACAAAGTCTGCTCATTTTCTTTCTATTCGAGATACAATGACATTAGATCAGCTTTCTCGATTGTACCTCAAAGAGATTGTCAGGTTACATGGAGTTCCTCTTTCCATTGTGTCTGACCGAGATCCCAGGTTCACTTCTAAATTTTGGAAGGGACTTCAGAAGTCTTTGGGCACAGAGTTGAATTTCAGTACAGCTTTTCATCCTCAATCAGATGGGCAGTCAGAGCGAACGATTCAAACTTTGGAGGATATGCTTCGAGCTTGTTCAATGGACTATCAGGGAAGTTGGGATCAGCATCTTTCATTAGTTGAGTTTTCCTATAATAACAGTTTCCATTCCAGTATTCAGATGGCACCTTTTGAGGCCTTGTATGGAAAGCGGTGTCGGACTCCTGCGTTTTGGGATGAAGTCGGTGAAAGAAAGTTGATGGGGCCAGAATTAGTAGAAGAAGTGGCTGAGAAAGTGAGGATGATCCAGCAACACATGAGGATAGCTCAAAGCAGGCAGAAAAGTTATGCAGATAACAGAAGGAAAGACTTCTCTTTCAAGGTAGGTGACCATGTTTTCCTTAAAATATCTCCTTGGAAAAGTGTGATGCGTTTCGGTAAGAAAGGGAAACTAAGTCCACGGTTCATCGGTCCTTTTGAAATCTTGGATAAAGTTGGAACAGTTGCGTACCGCGTAGCTTTGCCTCCGAGCTTGTTTCAGGTACACAATGTTTTTCATGTTTCGATGTTGAGAAAGTATGTTCCAGATTCATCACATGTCTTGAGGCCGGAAGAAGTTCAGCTAGCAGAGAACCTTTCTTATGAAGAAAAACCGGTTCAGATTCTTGATCGAAGAGAACAGGTATTGCGGAATAAGGTAATCCACCAGGTAAAGGTTTTGTGGAGAAACCACATGGTTGAAGAAGCAACATGGGATTCTGAAAATGCTATGAGGGAAAAATACCCTCAGTTATTTAATAAGTAAATAAAATTACGAGGAAGCAATTTCAAGAAGGTGGGGATAATGTAACATCCCAAGGTTTTCTAAAAATAAATTGAAAATGCTTGAAATTTTGTTTAAGGTATATATTTATAAGTATCCTTTAAACATAATTTTATTTCTTCTATGTTTTGAATTTCAAGAAACTATCATCTACAATTGTGTTCAGTATGTTATTTCGAGTCTGATGGAACAAACTTGTTTTTTTTGGTGAATAGTAACATGCCCTTATGAATAGTAATATGAATAGTAATATGACCTCATGAATAGTAAATAATATTATTATTTTATTTTCCCATGGCAATATGATAATGGGATCTTAATTAATTTTCCAATGTCACATAAAACTAATTGCACTTCAATTTTGTTATTTTTCGAATTAACTGTGACCTTATTTTAAAATTAAATTAATAATATTTAGAAAATTATTTATGAAAAATGGAGTTCATTTTTGAATTCTACACGTCGAAAAATGGTTGGGGTAAATTTTTGGTATTTTTCTGAAACTCTTGAATTTTCGGTGAATAGTGAAATACGGTAAAATACCGTATAATCAATTTATCAGTAAAAATGCACTATTTATGACATCATAAGTGATGCAAGGCCACTTGCTTCTAAATCACATGATATTTTCACTAATTAAGGCCACTTGATTTGAGATTATTCATAGTCTTGATAAAAATATTATAATAATAATTAAAATAATCTAAAATACCTCCCCTCCTCCACTATAAATACCACCCTCACTCCCCTCTTCCTCCCACACCTCTAAAGCATTGAGCATTGTCTAATTTCTGCCAAATTCCCTCCTCAATCTTCTTCCCCACGTCCTAGAGCTGCTGGTCTCACCAAAAGACCAAAATCAAAGCCCTTAAGAAGGATCTCAAGGAGAAGAGATCAAGAGGTAAACATCCTCTTTCATTTTCATTCTTTCCATCCATTTTATGTTATTCTCTTCCTTTCCCTTTGTCTTTTGTTGGGATATTTCATTAAATATTTCCCCTTACTGTCCAAATTTTGTATGATTGATGAGATATTCCATTCCTCTCATCAATCTTGTTTTTATGAAATGTTAAGAGGCGCCGTTAGGCTGCCGAATTTTTTGTAAGAAATTTCTCATGTTTTCTTCATTTCAAGATTCCCTTCTCTTCGTTCTTCACCCCCTCTTATCCAAGAGGCATGAAATCTACAGAATCATGTATATTCTGGATGTTTTCATGTTTTTGGAAAATTACAAATCATTATTCCTCTCCTCTCTCACTTATTTAAAGAATCAAAAAACATTGTCCATTTGTGTCGAATTACCGATATCGTGGACGATGTATTTTCAATTTCCATTAATTATTTCAAGTCTGGTCATGAAACCATTTATATGGTTGAACCAGGTTATAATATATGTTTTATGAATCATATAAGGTTCTGTAATTCTTTTGTACTCATGATTCAAACTTATAAGACTAAATGAAATTGTAATTATCAAAGAACCACTTAAATTATCTATGTAAACATAATTAATGTTTTAACTTATAAATCATCATCATATAAAGCATCAAAGTGATAAATGGTATAATTTATGGTACTGGAATTATGTAAATAATACTCCATTCCAATTCTGGAGTTTCACTTCCAATCAACAAGAACGATTCATCATGAACCGATCGTGAAAATCACAAAAGAACTCACCCAAAATAATGCAGGGAACAAAATACTAACAAATAAGGGGTGAAATGAGGTTATGAAATGACCATATAAGATGTTATAAACATGAAAAAGTTTCTTTAAAATACTAATAACACTCTTTTAACCATTATACAGGAGGTTCAAACAATTTTGAAGTAAGACAAGCCCAAGGTAAGGGAATTCTTAACCCGATTTCCATTCTTTGGGTTAACCTTCTACTTTATAATTTATGTGCTATTTAAATTGATTGTGTGATGGGTTCTGTTTATATTATGTTTCATTATGTGTATTTACAGAGTATATACATATTCCATCCACTCTATTAAGTCTCACTTCAAGTGTATGATGTTTATAAGGGACTTTTCTTCTAAAACCCCCTTTTAAAATTCTGTTTTGAAATATTCAAAAGCAATGTTTTTATGCTATTGTTTATGTTGTATGATTATGTTTTGGTTATTGGGCATTGTTTATGATGAAGGGTGGGACCTATATTTCCCTCCAATGCATTGGGTATGAGTAAGTTGGAGGTCGGCCGTATGGTTACTCCAAGTGTAACTGTGATGGTTACACAAAGTAAGGTAGCCGTGAGGGTTACAAATTTTAAGGTAGCCAAGATGGTTACAAGATTATGTAAGTAATGCCCCAATATACCTTTATGATTATAATTATGTTTGTATGGATCTTGTGTAAATCTCATGTTACACAAAGTAAGATTTTATGGGTGTAAATCATGTATTTTGAAAATGTTTTCATATGTCTTGTGTATTCATGGACTAATGTGATTTTTCCTTCTTTTTCATACCTTACTGAGCTTTTGTGCTCATCCCAAGTTTTTAAATGATTTTTCACAGGTTAATGGATGAATAATACAAGGAAGGAAGACATGTTAAATGTTGAAGAATTGTCAAGGAGTCTTGTTTTATGTTTTAATGTTTTATATTCTGAGGAAAATGGAAACTGATTTTATGGTATCCACTATGTAACAATGTGTAATGTTATGAATATTTTGTCTTAATTCTCTAAAGCTCTAAACTTGAAAAGATACTCAATGTAAAATGAAGTGTTTTCTTGAATAAATTCAAGATTATGTATGAAATAAGTGCGGGTCCTTACACTACTCCCTCCTCAGGCAACCTCAAGATAGGTGTGCTGGCCAATCTCTGCCTCAGCTCCTGGAAGCTCTGCTGTCATCTGTCTGACCACACGAAGGGTTTCCCTTTCTTCGTCAAAGCTGAGAGTGGTGCCGCAACTCTGGAGAAGTCTGGCACAAATCTCTGGTAGTATCTAGCTAGTCCCAAGAAACTTCGTACCTCCGTCATGCTCCAAGGTGGCTCCCAAGCTAACACTGCCTCAATCTTCGCAGGATCCACTGCAACTCCTGCCTCAGAGATGACGTGTCCGAAGAAGTGGACCTCACATATCCAGAACTAACACTTTGAGATCATTCCATAAAGCTGGTGCTCTCGGAGTGTGTCTAGTACAACCCGTAAGTGGTAGGCGTGCTCCTCCTCAGTCGTCGAGTAAATCAAAATGTCATCGATGAAGACCACGACAAATCGATCGAGGTATGGCTGAAAGATCCTGTTCATGAGGGCCATGAACACTGCTGGAGCATTGGTTATGCCTAATGGCATAACCAAGAACTCATAGTGGCCATACTGACATCTGAAGGTCGTCTTCTGCACATCCTTATCTCGAACTTTGAGCTGATGATAGCCTGACCTGAGGTCTATCTTCGAGAACCACCGTGCTCCCTTGAGCTGATCAAAGAGGTCATCAATCCTCGGTAGAGGATACTTGTACCTCACTGTCACCTGGTTCAGGCGATGATAGTCGACACAAAGTCGCAAGCTCCCGTCCGCCTTCTTGGCGAACAATATCGGGGAAGCCCAGGGTGAAACACTGGGTCAGATGAACCCCTTTCCATGCAAGTCCTCCAACCGTACCCGCAGATCTTGAAGCTCGGCGGGGGCCATCTGATATGCTGGAGTCAATATCGGGGATATCCCGGGGTACAGATCGATATAAAAGTCTACCTCTCTGCGAGGAGGTAACCCTGGAACGTCGTCGGGAAAAACGTCCGCAAAATGATCCACCACTGCAGGAAAACCAGGACTCCGCACGTCATCTGCTCCTAGGATGAGGCTAGCCAACTGATGAGTGATGGGTTGTCCTCTCCTCCGCGGAAGTCCATCCTGTGCTGCAAAGGCTCCCTTCTCGCTGATGAAGGTGAACCTGCTCCCGTCGGTGCGTACACATCGCACCTTGTGCCTAATACAGTCAATCTGTGCATGGACCGTAGACAACCAATCCATGCCCAAGATGACGTCGTAAGGCCTCGACGCTGCTACAAGAAGATCCCAGCCAAAGCTCTCTCATCCTAGAGTAAGCTCAAACTGCCGGAACTAGTGCGTAATCGTTGAGTCTGCTCCCGTAGGAGTCTCTAGCCGTAAGGATCGAGCCAACGGCTCTGTCGGAATCTCAGAGCTCCGAACAAGGGAAGCGGCTATGAAAGAGTGACTCGCTCCTGTGTCTATAAGTACTGTAGCAAGAGTGGAATAGACACAGATAGTACCTCGAATCATCTCGGGCGCACCGTGGTTATAGGCCTCTGCTACCTGGAGCTGTGCCTGTCTCTTACCGCCAGCTCCCTGTGGTCGGGGTGGACCTCCTGGTGGTGGTGGTGGTAGAGCCTCAAATCGTCGCCCACCACCTGCTGCTCGGACAACTCCTCTGCCTCGTCCGCCTCCTCGCTGCAGACCACCACGGTCGACCCTCTGCCACTGCCTCGGTGGTCCCTCAACCGTCTGATGCTCCTCGGCACGGCGGGTCGGGCAGTCACGAGCCATGTGGCCCTGCCCGCTGCATGAGTAGCACTGTCTACCTCTCGAATGACTGACTCTGCGCTGTGTGCCCCGCAGTGTTGAACCAGTGTCCTGAGGTTGTCTCCCTAAGGGTCTGGTCTTCCTGGACCCATGAGTCATCCGTCGACTGCCTGCTGCAGAAGACTCTACTACGTGCTGCCCTGCGGTGGGTCTCGGTGCTGGTGTAGACTCAGCAAGAAAGCTCTCGATCAAAAGGGCCCACTCCAGTACTCCTGTCTAAGTCGGAATGCTGAGGGAGATCAGCGATTCCCTGATCTCGTGTCTCAATCCCTGCTCAAAGGTCCGGGCCCGGTAGAATGGGTCTCGTACCATGTCGGTCAAGTAGCGTGAGAGATCAGTAAATCTCTCCAAGTATATAGCGACCGTCATGCTGCCCTGCCGCAGCTGAAGAAGCTCCTGAATGCGCACAGAACGGAGGGTGGCTGGGACGAACTCCAAGTGGAAGAGGCTCTCAATGTCCGTTCTAAAGTAGAGATGCCTCATCGTTCACCTGGAGCATCAAGCTCCACTATCGGCCTGCTGTTGCGTGCAGTAGGCTCGCAGCGAGGATCACCATGAGGTCTGCTGTTGTCCTCACTAGCCTGAAAACTCGTACGACTACCTCTAGCCAGTCCTCGGCTGCCTGGGGGTTCGTCTCCCCGCGGAACCTGGGCGGCCGCTGGCTCTGGAACTCATGCAGTGCACTAAGGCGACGTGCATCATCAGCGGCTGGTGCTGGAAGCATCGGTGGCTCGGCAGGTAGAGCTACCGCCGGTGCCACTGCTGACAAAGGGCCCGGTACCGAGGCCTCGTCGTTTGGTGGGCTGTCATCACGCTCGACTCTCAGAACCCTAGCTGGCTGCCGTCGTGGGGCCATCCTGAAAAGGAAACAGGTGCGCCATGGTCAGAACAGTATACCTGGTGAGCTGATACAAAGTAATCACAAAGAAAACTTGAAACACACAAGCAATCAATGTTTTCGTGCATTAATTCGGAAATCAGAAGTCAGGGTCCTGGTGTACGGATACGTCGGCCACTGCACCAACACTGGACTCCCTGGAGTGATAAACACACTCAATACGCTAAACACTATTGCTTCACATAGAAAAAAGATCAGAGTTCGCGGTAGAACCGAACTCCTTTGATACCAATTTCTCACAACCCGTCCTCGGGGCCCGTGCCGTGACTACCCCATGCCCGTCTTCCATAGGCCAGGGGCTGGCGACTAGCACCAAGGCGTAAATCCCGGTAAAAAGGGAAGGCATTGCCTTTGTAAAGTAAACAAGCACCACAGAGTAAGCAAGCAGAAAAAGTAAACACTAAGTAAAAACTGAGTACAACTGTAGGTGCATAAAGTAAGTGGGCCAGCATACAAACCCAAATTGAAAGTAAAGTACAACTCGAACGGAAAAACAAAAACTGTAAAGTAAAAGCCGCTACGTCGAGCTGTCCGCTAGAAATCCCACCTGAAGGGTGGGTACAGATAGCTCCACTGCTCCTCGGGTCCCACCGTCCGCTCCGAGTATGTCCCGGCCAGTGGTCCACCTCCAGGTACCGTCCTGCTCTGCAATCCTCAACCACGATCAGCGCTGTCTGTCGTCTGCAACCAACACAACGCAGTGCGGGCATAGCCCGTGCAGGGGTGAGTATAAGCTACTCAGTAGGGACCCCGAGACCCCTGAAGGTCTCCCAAAATCCACAAAGGATAAACCACAAAGGAAGGGTACAATCACGAAGTAACAACCGACACTGCTTAGGTATATTCCCATACATATACCTAAGTCATCAATTTCAATGCGCTCCAACCTCCGAGCCCAAGTACAACCCAGTCCACACAGGAAAGTATACGTATTCCACACAGGAAAGCAAAACGTAATCCACACAGGATAGCACAACACAATCCACATAGGAAAGAAAAACAGGTTTCAGCTCACACAGGTATACCTTTTCGAAAGACGATAGAGATGATCACTGATCCATCTAAGTCGTCGGACCCACAAAGGATCGATAGGTACTAACCCCCGCAAAGACCCACACAGGATCGGACCCACACAGGATCTGTAGGCGCTGGCTCACACAAAACCGTTGAGTGCTGACCCACACAGGATCGGACCCACACAGGATCGGTAGCACTGATCCACAGAGTATCGCTGAGTGATGTATTCGTCATCGTCGAATCCACTGAGGATCTCTGCACAGTCATCGTCGCAATAATAGTAGCAGTCGCAGCCAGTACTAGGGTTCCCGCACACAGCAAGCTCGTTCGGGAGGGTCCGCTCCACGAGCCGAGAGGCTGATACATCAACTGACACATAGTCCAGAGTTGATGTATCCAAAAGTTCCGTATCGCCAACAGGAACTCAACGTCGCAGACGGCGCGTCAATCGGACGCCCGGTCTGAGAGTTATAGGCTTTTTCGTCCCAGGGGCCCAGTTGGTTTTTAAGGCAAAACCAACCAGACCATACTCCACATGCGTCCAAACCTCAGGCGGAGTATGCCAAAAGATCTGTCTCACTAAGAGGAACTCAACAAAGTCGACGACACGTCAATCGGACGTCCGTAGCTCAAGATATTAGTGTTTCCGCTCCGAAGGCCCGGTTGGTTTCGTGTATGAACCAACCTGGCCGAACTCAAAGTATTCCTAAACCTTGAGTGTGATATGTCGAAACGACCATCTCGCTCCAAGGATTGTGTCGCCACTGACGGCACATCGATCGGAGGTCTGTAGCCCGAGTTATGGGCAATCGAACCCAAACGGTCCGAAAACAGGGGTTTTGGGCCCGAGACCAACCCGGCCCGAGACCCCCCGGTCGTCCCGAACCGGGTCGACCCGCCCCAGGTCCGGGTCAGCCCGGCCTGGCCCGGCGTGGCCCGACCTGGCAGACCGGCCAGGCGCCGGTCCGGCTGGGCATAGCGCGCCTAGCGTGTTGTTGGCTCGGCCTTTGGCCAGGCCGTTTCGGCAAGGGGGGCGCCTGCCCCCTGTGTAACCCCCCCCCCCCACCGCAATTAAGGGGGGCCGTTTTGGCCAGCCGGCCGGGGTTTTGTACCCCCGGTTGCACACCGGTCCGGCCGGCCCACCCTGGCCAGCCGGTTCTGACCTCCACGGGACCGGCGACGGCCGGTCCCCTTCTTCGCCGACACCGGCGGCCCAGAACCAGCCGCCGGTCACCCTGCTCCGCCGCGGCCCGGAACCGGCCGCGGCTTGGTTCATCCGGTGTGGTGCGACAGCACCGCGCCCTTCCACCGCGGCCCCGCTCTGGCCGCGGTGTCTTCGGTTCTCTTTGACGCGGCGCGACGGCGTCGCGTCCTCATTCAACTCCACGGCGTGGCGTGACGGCGTCGCGTAAAACTTGCCGTGTGATTCCCGCGTGGTGCGACGACACCACGCCATTCTGTTCCATCCACAAAGAACAATCAAGAATTAAGGAGGGGGGTTCGTCCGTGTTTGTGCGGTCTGGCCCCCTCTCGTTAATCGTTATCATTTAGTCGTTTTAACCACGAAGAATGACTATCTAGATTTCAAGAACGGAAAAATAAATAAAAAATAAACCCCTTCCTCGGTTCAGGAACGGTGCACGTTAAACAAGCTGCGAAAGACGAGTGTCACAGAGGTCGGATGTCACGGGAAACGAACGTCAATTCCGTTGTCGTCGAGGTGCGTTCTAAGAGGAAACGTCGTTGGAAGAAGACGTCGCGTTCTTCGGCGGAGGTGTTCTACGTTGAATAACGGTGTTCTTCGCGTTCTTCGTCGAGGTTGAAGAAGAAGAAGACTCCATGCTTCCCAATCCTCTCAAGGTGGCAAAAACTCTAACAAAAAAAAATAAGACTAAGTATTAATTTATTAACACAACCTAACCATTTGAATTTCAAGAGTTTGAAATTAAGTAACTCACATCATTAATTATAACAAGTTGTCAAAAATTAATGAAAGTGAGTTAATGGGGAGTTACGAAAGTGAGGGGTTAAGAGGGGTTAGGGTGTTTAGGGATTTGAAAAGGTGGGGGGTTCGTGTGGGCCCCACCCTTTCAATTATCCACACATGGGAAGTTGGGTGGTTGTGGGCCCCACCACCAACTTCCCATGGGAGAAAAACATCCACTTTTATAAGAAATAAAATTGATTCAGCAATTTTATTTTCTTTTTAATTAAACCCCATTAATTAACTTCTTCACCCGCACAAACACAACTACGGTAAAAGTTCCCTTAAGCGATTACCGACATTGCGAGTTCATCAGTGCCCTCAGAATTCGATTCCGAGCACCGGTTCAAAAGTTAGAAATTCCCGCTCGTTCGTTCACTGAACGTACCTGAGCCAAACTTTAGAAATTGATTCCGGGCACACCGGGCCTCGGAATCAGGTGTCGTCAGAAACTGCGTTCTTGTAAAATTTCAAAGAAAATTAAGAAAAAATTTCCCTTGAATTTTACGGGTCTTTACACATGTTGTCCTCAAGAATGTTTTTAATGATATTTTTATAGTATTTCTATTCATTAGTGATAAAATAAATTATTTTAGTTATGCTAAACTGCAGATATGCTGTAATGATACCAATATTATTATTTTTCTTGATGGTTCACGATCATTTTGAATAAGGAAAGTATTGAAATTTTGTATACTAGAACCTATTATTCTAAATATTTTGGATTATTAAGGAATGTTGATTAAGTTTTATTTTTTATTAATATGATAAATTCATTAGACTTTATAAGTGATGGTAAAGGACTATTATAGGCACTTGATACATAAATTAGTCTCAATAAAAAAACTGGTTTGGGTATTTGTAAAATTCCTTATCCATTTATGTATGATTTCATATCCTGAGGTCGAAAAGGTAGGTTTATAATGATATAAAATATGAATTCCATCATTGTAAAATTATATATTAATGTGCATCTGATTAATTTAATATTTAATATATTCACAGATAGTTTTAATGATCATGTGATTATAGAATTGTATGATCATCATTAAATGATATAATATTGTTCCTAATGCTCAAGTTATTAATCGAATGGCATATTTTTTCAGTTATTTACCTTTACATATTGATTATTACTTATTAACACATGATATATTCCACTATAAAAACCCCTTATTGAGAATATATTTTCACCCTTATTTTTTCATTACCATATATATGAAGAAGGGAAATAATTTAATTAGATAAATTATGTAGAATATTCTCTTTTACTATATTATCATGTGACATTCAAGTATTTATATAGTTTACCAATACTACTAAATTTTTCATTTATAAAGGATATGATCTCTTATAACCTATTACAATCTAATAAAGTAACCACCATGTCTGTGATATTAGGGTCAGAGTCTTTTCATATTTAATTCATATTCATGGATAATTCTAATGTATTCTAGTATAGTTACAGTTGAAATGGTTTCTTCATATTCTTTAATTTTTTATTTTTTATATCATTTACCCACTAATATATAATTATTCCTTATGATTACACCAAATTCATCCTTTTTCTTCAAAAGAACCACTTTGTTCAGATAATAGGATAATCTGATTGTCTATTTTTAATTCTCATACCTTATTCCTCTTGAACTATTTTAAATCTTATTACATTGTTATGTACTAAAAACCATTATTTAAGGAATATTTTAATGTTTAAAGTTCTAGTTTAGATAATAAGGTAGAAAAAACTACACGTTTTTTATACTTACTATAGTTTGAACACCTTAATCTAAGCTTCCTATAGAAGTCTTTAAGGGACAATTTTTCAAGGTTCTGGGCTATCATGGAATTAAACTTTTAGGTTTACTATTATCAATCCTTTTTGGATTTGGTTCACTAGAATAAATTTCCAAATCAGAATCCATTTCGTTGTTAAAAAGAGTTTCATGTATCATTTTTTCTAAAGAATGACATAAATCACCAACATGAGTCATTTTACGATCAAACGGATCATTTTCATCATAATTCAGATGAGTTGATTCTTATGAAAAAATTTATATTTTCTTCAAAACTCTAAAGTACATTAAATTAATATAATAATCATGAAATATTCCTTCATCTACCTTTGGATCAAATTTACTAAGGTTATACTTGTTGTTCAAAATAAAAACATTTTATCAAAACACATTAAATTAAATAATCTTTTTTTCTATTATACCATAGTTAATAAGGTGTTTTCTTCAAAATAGGCCTGATTAAAACTCTATTAATAACATAACATGTTTTATTTTCCATTTAATCCCAAAATTTATTGGGTAGTTATATTCACATAACGTAGTCTAATAAATTTTCTTAATGGTCCTATTACTCTATTCAAATACACCATTTTGTTGAGGTGTCTTAGGGGTTGAAAAGTTATGTTTGATACCGTGTTTTAGATAATAATAATTAAACTAATGGTTTTAAAATTCTCTCTCAATTTTACTTCTTAAAGAAATAATTTTTTAATCTTTCTCTTTTTGATACAAATTATAAAAATGTAAAAAGAGAAAAAATGATTGAATTTTATCCCTCAAAATGAAAACCCCATGTAAATTTAGATAAATCAACAACTAACACATAAAAATAAATGTTAGACCTAGGGATTAAATTCTAAATGGACCAAATAAATTAATGTGGATAAGTTTTAGAGCCACAGATGTTGCAACCTCTTTAATTGATTTAAATCATGAATTTTGTTTTTTCCCATTTGGAAGGTAACACATAGTTTCCCTTTATTCTATTTATGTTGGGGTGAATAAAAGATAATATTTCTTTTAAACAATTTCCTCAAAGAATAAACTATAAAAAATCATATTATTCTATTTCAGAGTGAATATTTTTTTTTAATATAAAAATAGTTCAATATTTTTCTACCAAAATAATTAAGATATAAAGTATAAAAATTATTACTTCTTGGTTATTTAAATATAGAAATTTTACTTTTGAAAATAAAACATTCATTATTATAATGATATAATGAGTAACCTTCATCACAATGTTGATAAATACTTATTAGGTTTTGTTTTCTTCCTTCCACACATAGAACTTTTTTTATCAAAACATTACCTGAATATCCAAAAGATCTTACTCCAATAATTTTTACATTAGAATTGTCACAAAATGTGACATAACCTCCATAAATATTTGATAAGTAATGGAAATTTGAGAAATCATCACTCATATTCCTTGATAATCCAATAACCATATACAATTTTTTATTTATTCCCTTAAATATTTTTCATTACAAAATAAATAAAGAAAGAAATTTGTTTGGTACCCAAATTCTCTTGGGTGCAGAAATGATAACAACCAATGATTTGGGAACCAAAATATTATATTTTTGGTTCAGAAATCCCAATAATAAATTTTGAAAATTTTATTTAATTAAAAGAATTATTGACCCCAAAAAACTATGGGTGTATTAAATTAAAACCATATTTAATGTTTCTTTGTCTTCCATAATGAAACCAAATAGCAGTGTACATGTTTTCGTTCTTATACCTAGGCACACTATATATTTTATAAAAAAATATTTTTTATCTTTACATCCTCTCCAAATATTATCATTATGGACTTTTTTATTAATAATAATTTTTTAGGTAATTTTATAATTATTTAACAACACTAGAATCATATTTAAGGTCTTGAGATTATTTTAAATATATTTTAATTTGGTTACCATGTTCAATTCAAGATGTAGAAAAACTTTCCATCTTGAAATTTAGATCTATAATTTGTTTATGTGAGTCCTCATTTTCATTAATAACATAATTATGATAATTTCTAAGGTCTCTATTTTTTTCTTGATATTTTACATTTCATTTCAAGAATGGAACATTGGTCATTTAATTATTCTAAGGGACTATTTTATATTTCAAAACAAAACAAATAATCAGAAGATTCAAATGAATAAACTTAATTAGAGTGTTCCATAAATAAAATATTGTCCTTTTCATTAGATATTGTAACTTTTGATGCCAAAGAATTATCATCTCTTGAATCTTTACGAGAACACCATACGTCCTTCATATCTCGTTTTATTTTCTTCATATATTCATGATTCTAATTATAATTATTTTTTTCATATTTACATTTTTCATGAAACTATAGATAATCAGATTTGGTATTTCTAATATTATTGAATCAACAAACACCTGACTTATTTGGAGAATCGGTCATATTGTTCTTACTTATTGAAGGAATTGTTGATCCATCTTCCCTTATTTTAGAATTTCTTGAACTTGTTAAAAAAGAGAGAGAGATTATCATCATAAGTGAAACTATTTAAAGATAACACATAATTTGATTCATTAATATAAATGGATTTTATATTTTTTACATCCTTTGATATAGAAAAAATAAAAGAATAATTTTCCTTCTTAATCATTTTATGCTCACAATATTCTATCATTTATCCTTATACATTATATGTACACCAATGATATTTTTATCTTTAAATCTTTCACATCAGGGGTTTTTCTAAGGAAATATGAAATTACACTCCACTTATATTATAAAACTCTGAGAACTTTCATTTATTCATTTGATTCCATAATTGGTTCTACTAGAGACACAACATTATTCACAATATCTGTTTTCCATCCATTTATCAGAGTTACGGTTTCTCCATCAACCATTCTAAATGTGTTAAACTTGAACTTCAGTGTTTAATATTATAGATGCCTAACATTATCAGTACCTTTATATTCTACATCTCTAGTTGTAAATATCTCATAAGACGTCGCACATTTTGATACTCAATTAAACTCATACAGACATATTCCACATATGATATAACACCACAAACATTTTATTGTACGTTTATCTTAAATACATTCTATTCATAGACTATATTTTATAAATAATTGAGTTTTTTTGAAACAACACTTGGTTATTTAAGAGATAGTCATAAACTAGCCATTAAACATAAATTTTCCACTTCTGTAATTTAAATTTTGAAAAACAGATATACACAGTTGCGGTCAGGGTGATATTTAGAGTCAGATAGAATTAACATAATTTTAGTTGAATAGTAACCTACCTTTATGAATAGTAACATGCCCTTATGAATAGTAACTTACCCTTATGAATAGTAATATGAATCTTATGAATTGTAACCATACCTATGAATGTGTAAATACAATTTAGGCACCATAAAAACGAAGATGATTATTTTAAGTGATTATATTTTTTATTAAATAATGATTTTAATTAAATATTGAATTTATCATATTTAGAAAATTATTTTTGAAAAATTGAGTTCATTTTTGGATTCTACAAATCGAAAAATGGTTAGGGATAATTTTTGGGATTTTTCTAAAATACTTGAATTTTTGGTGAATTGTAAAATACAATAAATTACGACAAATGATAAATACTTGATTTACTGCATCATAGGTGATGAAACGATGATGTAAGGACAATTTTTTCAAACTCAAATTCAATTATTATTATTTTTTATCACATTAATCAAAACTATTCACATTCTTAGCAAAAATATTAAAATAAATATTAAAATAATGTAAAATCCCTCCTCCCCTCCACTATATATACCACCCCTCACCCCCTATTCCTCCCACACCACTCAAGCTTAATTCCTTGAATAAATTCTAAAAAATACTCTTCATAAGATCCATTATCATGTCTAAGACCTTCTGGTCTGACTAAAACGCCAAAAAATGCTTTAAGAAGATTCTCAAGGAGGAGTACTCAAAGAGGGGAACCTCTCTTCCTTTTTCTTTTAATTTCATTTACAAGTTCCATTAATGGGTTCTATGTTATCACCTCACATTGTTCAAATGACATGATAATTACATTACATTACATGTACTAGATTTTCATTAGGATAATGGAATATTTCATCATAATCTATCTTTTTTATCCTCCTTTTATACTATAAATGTAAACACCGTCTGAGGTGTGTTAATTTATCACACTCAAGGAAGAAGGGTTTTCAATTTCCATTACTATCATAAATACTGGTCATGAAACCTTTTTAATGGTTGAAACAGATCATAATATTTTTTTTATCTTATTTAATGTTCTGTAATCCTTACACACTCATAATATGGAATAATAATACAAAACAAACTCATTGTGCACAAAACCGCCAAACAAATTCCAAGCATTTATCATTAACTTATCGAATGATTAATCCTAATATTATATAACAAAAATAATTATAATATCATTTATATCTCTTCAATGTCACTAATAATATATATTAAAAATTATGTATGTTTAACCACATTTCAAATGAACATCTATTCATTAATACAAGTAAACAGATCATGAAAACCAAGGAAAAAATGTTTCCAAAACAATAAAATTGAACCTCTTAAACCCATAAAAAAGTACATTAATGAACCTAATAAGGTTATACCATATCAATAAAATGTTGATTATGTTTTTTAATTATTAATTAATGAATCTAAATTTGATTATTCAGGTCATTAAGAACAATCAAGAACACCTTCGAGCATAAGGTAAGGGAAACTCTCTCTCACTTTTATTCAAGAATCCCCTAATGTTGTGTTCATTTATTTTTAATTCCTAATAATTGGTTACGTTTTTACACCTACCTCGTATGTAACACCCCAAGCTTCCACGGTACTCTTCTCTTTGAATAATACAGTAGCGTGTGTTATACGCAACTTCGAATTCTAACACACACCACAACCAATCAAAGTAGCCGTTATGAATAGTAATAACAACTTTTTGAAATTTTATAAATTTTATCCCTCTAAATGGACTTCATTTTTGGATTTGGAATATCAAATTTAGCCTAGGGTGAAATTTTGGTGCTTTTCGGATAACTTTTATATTTTGATGAATAGTGAAAATTACTAAATTTTTATTAAAAACCACTTTTTTAATCGAAATAATTAACAGTGGTAAATTATTAATTTGAGTAGTTTTAAAGTATATTTAGAATATATTTTTACCATTTATTACAATTTTGGTCATTGGACATAATTTCACAATTAAACCGGACATAAACAAGTGTCAATCTTTTGATAGTTATTATATCTTAAAAACAGGATTTTTGTTTTGACAGCGGGAATTAATTTTAAATTAATTTCTGCCACTTCTGTGTTTTGAATTTGGAAAAATGGATTCCATATTTTGAATCAGGATTTCCAAATTTTGTAAATAGGTAACTTTTATTTGTAGACATTTTGAATAATTACTTCGGTAAATATTTTATTTACCATGGTTAAAGGGTAAATCTGATAAATTAGGGTTAAAAAATAATATTATAATAATAATAAATTACCATAAAACGTGTCCTAACCTTATTGGTTGATACATGTCCGACCATGGGAATCTTCGGGTCGATTTTGGGACCCCATGGAGCCACTTGTGGGTGATAAGGACACTTTATATTAATTAAGTTAGAATAAATACAAAAATGACAAAAGCCTATATCTTTTAGAAAAAAAAATTTACATAGTGTTATATATGTTGGATTTTAGACTATAAATATTAATTAGAAAGATAAAAAGAATTCCTACATAATGGTATTTTATTTTTAATTTTTAGACATTTAATAATTAAATTTATTTATGACACAATAATGATGCAGTATTTGCCTTATTAATGAAATAATCAAATAATTGGTATTATAAATGTTTAAATAAATATAATTTTAAAGTTTTGATGACATCCAGGATTTTTATTGGTTAATATTACATGTTAGGATTTATTAAATGAATTTCTTTCGAATTAATAAATTTGATAAGACTTTAACAAAAAACAATTATTGAGTAGTTTCAAAATTGACATAAAAGAGTTTTTAAAACAAATTTTATATTATTAATTGATATTCAATTCCTAAAAATCCAAGGTTAGGCAAAGAGACTTATATCATGATATTTGTATCATTAATGGACCACTTGGGGGTCTCTTGGATGTATATGGTATGTTTATTAACTATATAATATAAAAATACAAAGTGACATGGTAAATTTCAATCTAATTAACTAAGTGTTTAAACTAAAAGATAAGGTTAATATAATGACCAAAACCTGTCTAAAATCTATTGGTTGAGTGGTCTTTGACCCATCCCTGCCTTAACCTTTAAATAATAAACTTTTAGCCTTTAGAAGCTGAATATTAATTTATTATACAATAATATTTCTAGCTTTTCCAAAGGTACCCCTCACCCCTCTTATAAAAGGGAACCCCCCCCCCCCATTCTCACAATTTCACACATTCAAAACCTTTTGGCTCGGTCAAAACCTACCCAAATACTCTCTCAACTTCCCTCAAATTATTATGGAGGCATTATTTTGATCAGAAAGCCAACCTAAGGAGCCCTTTTGATCAAATCAAAAGGAAGAACCCGAAGAAGAGGTAACGTCTTCACCACCCTCTTTAAAGTTCCTTTCTTCATCAACTTCTTCTTTCCTTGTTGTTTGCATTATTAAATAATAATTCTAGTATATTCTATATAATTTAATGTTATTATAATTATGTAACAAACAAATTCATTATTCTATCCATCCCTTGAATGACATGTCATCATACGTGCGTACGTACGGCCTACCGTCTCCACGTTGTGGTGTAATTGTTATTCAATATATTATTATTTTGATGGGTATAATAATGATGTGTAATTAATTTAAATAATAAATATAACATTATAATGATTTATTATATATGATATACCATCCAATTATATATTATTTTAACATCAAAATATTGATATTGTCACTCGTGCATACGTACAGACTACCGTCTCCACGAACGCGATGAGATTCATTCCCCATCATATCCATTTGAGTATTATTCTCATTTAATGATTAAAAAAAATGTTTAGGGACTTTATATCATTATGGATATTAATAATATACAACCTATCCATAACAAACATGACTTATGTAACAAAATATATAAAATAAAATAAGTAATTTAACACCCAAAACGACGATAATACAAAAATATTATTAACAAAGAATTATTAGAAGATAATATATGATATCATAATTATGTATATGGTTCTTTTATAATTTAATAACAATGTTTTAACTATTAAACATGAGTTTAACCTACCCTTAACTAATTAAAAGTATAAGTTAAGGTTTTATTTCACAATCTCTTCATTATCCGAGGTTGTTTATACGTAATTATCTACTAGGACCTCTTTATCATCCACATCCATGTTTTTTTAATAATTTATTTCAAATATTTCTTACTATTTTATATAATATGGGTGAAAGTCATGTATACCCTTTTTGAATTTTTATAATATTTTTATAAAGGAATCTTTCCGTCATTTTCAAACAACGTCCTTTTTAACCTTTTCGACAGAATTAAGGTAAGAATGTCTTTTTTTACTTATACGGCGAATGTGGCTATTTTATGCCGTTATAAAATATTCAAAGCTTCCCTCTCAAGATTATAAGAATATTTTCAAAGTAAATGTTTTATTTTATAATTATGTGACTTTTAAATTATTTCAAAAGAAAGAGATATTTCTCTCAAATAGTTTTGATTTCATCAATGTCAACATCCTTTGATGGATTCTAAGCTTATTTGAAGTTGATTTATTATGATACAAAACTTCCATATTGTATTGAAGGTTTTGTGATTTTTTTGACTATGGATGTGTTATTTTTATACCATTCATGGTTTATGTAAAAAGTATTTACATTTCGTATGCGAGTTTTAATACGAATGTTTATGTTATGTTTAAACCTGTTCATATGAGGAATGCATTGGACTTAATAAGTGACGGGTGGAGCACTCTATAGATCCTCGATGAATCAGTAGGTCTCATGAGACAAACTAGTGTCTTGGCATGAGGTCTTGACAAAATATTATTTATAGTCTTGGCACGAGGCCTTGGCTACGTGGTGATGATAGTCTGGCATTATGCATTCAGTCATTATGAAAGTGGTTACTGATATTGCATGTGATTATTCGACTAGTAGAATATCCATGCGAGTAAGTAAATGGAATTATTTTATTTTTATCTATGCCATATTATTCTGAAGTTGATTTTTAAAAGGATTTTTTTAGTTATACATTGCCTTAAATGTTTATGTTTATTTATGAATGTTTCCGCTATATTGTTATCCTTACTGAGCATCTGAGCTCACCCCTTTCAATGTTTTATTTTTACCAGGATGTGAAGAAGTAATTTATGAATGACCTACAGGGAAAGTATGTGGGGATATGAGTGTGTACTATAGAGAATATGTTGTTGTAGTTTTCATTTTTATGATGTAATGTATTACTTATGAATATATCTAGTGTTTCCAAGGATACTAAACTAATCGGTCTTTTGAGATTTTATTTTTCTCGTGATCATGCCAATGTTATGTAATAATGCACCGAATCTGGGAAAATGGGGTCGAGGCGTTACATTTTACTTCCCTTATGATATATAAATGATTTTATACCCCTTTACCTTTCATTAATCTCTCACAAGAACACCCATTTCCATGCAGAAATGTTTGTAAGGGGTTTCTCATCTCACTTTCAATTCCCTAAGATTTCCATTATTTTCCACATATTTATTGAATTTAGTGTATGTGTACTATTATTTTTCATATAATATCATGATTATATTTATATTAATGGTATTAAATGATTCATTTTAGGGTAATTATGTTTTACTCATATGGTTCGACCGATTACATTGTGGTAAGGAACTTTGTCTCAATTTCCATTTCATTGTGACTTACTTTATATTGTGAACTTAACAATACTTTTTTGGGGTACCTAATTCCCATTTTATATCACATTTAATTTGAAATTATATTTCTATTAAATCTCCATATTCTTGAATCACAGATATGTTTATTGTATAAACCATATAATATTTTACATGCGGTGTTTATTTTGAGTGTTGTTTTAACTATAGAAGTATTGATGAATCCATATCCTATATTCTATGCAATGAATGTAAAGGAATATTGATATTTTATTGAATCTATGTATAAATAATTCTATGGACATGCAGTGATATGCAGGGCCCTCTATAGCCCCTCGATGCATCGACATGTCTCATGAGACAAATCAGTTGGCGACAAACCATTTGAGTTTGTTTCCAAAAAATAGATGGGTTTCTACCCATATAACTAAATCATTTTAAAAGTATTATGGTATCATGTCCCAAATAAATGAAGTAAAATTAATAATCATTCTCTTTATTCATTTATATTTATTACTATCCACGAGGTTTTCACTATGACAATATCTATGGATGCAGTTTCATTCTCAGTTTATTAATGTCATGTGTTTTTCATTTATTCACCATGCCCTATTGACTATACCAAGTTTTTTATGATTTAGTTATTATTGATTCATGATTACTCTATTCAAAACCCTTACTGAGAATTTGATCTCACCCCTTTCATTTGTTTACCTTCAGTAGGTTATGAAGAGGATATCATTTATTGAGTTTTCATGGATATAATTTTTAGTTTTTTGTTATGTATTGTATTTTTTCTACCCTTACCAATGTAATTTGTGTTACCCCTATGTATCTAGTTTAATTAATACTACTAAATTTATCATTCCTTCGAGATTTCATTCCTTTTATGCATTCTAATGTAATAAGTAATGCACCAGCTTCGGTCTAGAGGGGTCAGGGTGTTACAGTTGGATTTAGAGGAAGTTTAGTTGAAAACATGGAAACTAGATTAGAAAATGGAGATTAGGGAACAACGACCTAAGGTAGCATTTTTTTACAAACATATAAGAACATCCTGTAATTTTGATAAGGAATATATTATGTGGATATTTCTAGAAAATACATCCCTGTCTAGATACAAACTGGTACAGGTGGCTCTGGCACAGATGTACCTAGGAGTAAAAAATCTGACAATGAGTTTTGGGCTTGACTCGGGATATCGCGGTACACAAAAATGGGACTTGTTTCACTCTTGTTATTGGCACTCCTATGGGATATGCTTTGGATAATTCACTTTTTCTTTACAGGACATTATGAAGGGTTTTAATGTAAATTTTCCTTAGAGAAACCATTTTTATAAGATTAGCTATGCATAGAATTTTAATTTATGATAATTTATTTTCTCATTGAGAATATAAATTATGATTCATAACCTAATATAGTGTATTACATTATTTATAAATGGCCCCTAATGGAATAATGGGAATCAATACTTATGGGAAATGTAGGGATTCCCCACTGAGCAAGTCAACACAATCAATGTTGGAGCAGATCAAATCATGACCATATTGGGACAACTTACTCAGGCTGTGAAGAATAACCATGCCACACCTATGTTAGATCGTTTCATGTAGAAAAACCCTCCATCTTTCAGTGTTTATACTAATCCGGTGGATCAAAAATAGTGGATCAAGTCTCTTGAAAATATATTCATGGCATTAAGATGAAATGAAAATGAAAAGGTAGTGATGGTAGTATATTGTCTCAAGGAAAACACTGATCAGTGGTTGTCATTTATCCAGAATACCATGGATTAAGAAGAAATAGAAGATATGGAATGGAGGACTTTTAAGGAAATATTCTTTGAAAAAATATTTCCCTCGTCAGCAACAAACTGGATTGAAGAGGAAATTCCTTAGATTAAAGAAAATAGAAGAAGACAGTGTTGCAGAGTATGAGGATACCTTCACCAGACTAGCTAGGTATTCCATACATTATGTAATTGACTTGGAAGAAAATTTTGATCATTTCTTTAAAGGTATTAATCCAAGTCTTTTAAGGGAACTAGCTCCTCAAATATTTTCATCATATGATGAAGTTTTATCAAGTTCCCTCAAAACAAAGAAAGAATTTGATAGATCAAATTTTTCAAGGGAAACCAAGATAATAAGTGGTACTATAATAAACAAGGAAAATGTGAAGTGACAAATAATAACAAGATAATGAAGAAATTCCCATTATGAGATAAATGTGGAAAGAATCATCTCGGTAAATGCTTGAAAGGCCTGAGAGTCTTCTATATGTGTAGAGAAATGGTACATTGATCTAATGAAAGAAATGGAAAGAAACAAGTTGATGATTTCAATGCAACAATTTTAGAGATATGGGACACCATGCAAGTGAGTGTCCTATGTTTTAAGGAAACCTTTCTCATAAAAGGCCATGAGGGCAAGGGAAAGCTTATGCGATTACAACCATGGAGGTTGAAGTTCTTAATAATATGGTGGAAGGTAATTTAATTTTTTCCTCAAACATGGACAATGAATTATTTGATTCTAGATCATCGCATTAATTTATATCTTCCCATTTTTTTATGAAAATTAGACATTTCCAATTTGATTTAATAAAGCAGTTGTCAGTCAAAACTCTTATGGGATTTATTATTGCAAAAAGGTGTGACAATCAGTACCCTTCCTAACACATAAAATCTCTTTAGTTTGTAACCTTATCATCATACCAATTATTGAATTTAATGTAATTATTTGTATGAATTGGCTGTCAAATTACGATGTAAAGATCTATTGCAAGAAGAATGAAGTTACAATTTTTTAAAATGGTGTATAATCCCTTATATTTAGAGCAGAAACCTCGGCATATGATTCTTATTTAGATCCACCCCCAGTATCCCTACAGAATGGAATTCTTGGAGAGGAAGAGAACCCAATAACTATAAGTGAGGAAAGAAATCTTCCAATTTAATATGTACATATAGTTCAAGAATACATTAATGTATTTATATAGGATTTACCTGGACATACTTCAGAGCAGTAAGTTTAGTTTTATATAGAATTAATTCCTGGTGCAATAACTATATCAAAGACTCCCTATAGAATGGCCACTAAGGAATTAGTGAAGCTAAATAAATAACTATAGGAGTTGAGTGAAAAAAGATATATTCAACCTAGTGTTTCTCCATGGGGATCCCCTATTCTCTTTGTTAAGAAAAAAATATTAATCCATGAGGCTATGCATTTATTATAGGGAAATAAATGCTATTACAATAAAGAATAAGTATCATCTTCCATGAATTGATGATTTATTTGATCAACTTTAGGGAGCACAATACTTTTTGAAGATTTTCCTTCGAGCTGTATATCATCAGTTGTGTGTGAGGAAGGAAGATATTCCAAAGGAATCATTACGAACTAGGAATAAGAATTATGAGTTTATAGTTATGCCTTTTGGACTCACTAATGCACCCATTATTTTCAAGGGTTTGATGAATATAGTTTTCAAAGAATATCATGAAAACATTTTTGTGGTATTTATCGATGATATCCTGGTATAATCCAAAATCTATGAAGACCATGAGAATCACTTGAGTATTATTATGAAAAGTCTTAGAAGAAATGAATTATATGGGATGTTTAGTAAGTGTGAATTTTGTCTTCAATCAGTTTCTTTTCTTAGACATATTGTCTCTAAGGATGGAATCATAGTTGATCCTGTGAAGACAAAGAAAATAATAGAATGGACGAAGAAAACAAACATAATTGTGGTACATAGTTTTATAGGCTTAGTAGGTTACCATCAGTGTTTCATTCAGAATTTATCCTAACTAGCTAACCCGCTAACCAAGCTCATACGTAAAGGGGTCTAGTATGTTTGGATGAAATAATGTACATAATTCATTGAAGAATAGAAGAGAATATTGTTTGATGCTCTAATTTTGACTATTATTTCTGGAAGTGAGGGATTTGTGAGATACAATGATGCCTCAAAGAATGGGATGGGTTGCGTCCATATGAAAAATTATAATGTTATTTCTTATGAACCAAGGCAGTTGAAGACTCATGAGAAACATTATCCAACTCATGATCTAGAGTTAGTAGCTGTAATATTTTCACTGAAAATATGGAGAAATTATCCTTATGGTGAAAGATGAGGAATATATACGGATCACAAGAGTTTGAAATAAATTTTCACATAGAAAGAACTCGAAATGAGGAAAAGGAGATGGCTCAAGTTACTCAAAGATTATGATTGTTCAATACACTACCACCACAGAAAGTAAAATAAGGTGGCAGATGCATTAAGTAGGAAATATCATGGACTCATGACACAAATGAGGATTAATAGAGACCCTATATTCATGGATATACTAAAGATAGATATGGTAATTGTTAAGGAAGGGAAAACATCTTTACTCTTTCAAATGATTGCTAAAACATCTTTACTATAGAAGATAAAAAGCTCTCAATCTTATAATGAGAATCTGCACAAGAAAATGAAGGTTGTTAAGGATGGTAGATTAGAAGAATTCATGTATGAAAAAGGAGTTCTGAAATTTTGGAAGAGGTTATGCGTTCCATCAGAAACTGAGCTAAAAAGGGAACTCTTATATGATTCTCATAACCCAAATTTCTCTATACACATGGGTATTACAAATATATATATAGATCCAAAGGAATATTTTTTTGTGGGATAATATGAAGAGAGAAATTTTTGACTATGTGTCAAGGTGTCTAGTTTGTCAACAAGTAAATGTATAGGGACAAAACCCTAGAGGGGTGGTGAAACCTCTACCTATTCCTATGTAGAAGTAGGATGACATTACGATGGATTTTTTCACCAGACTACCGAGGAAACCTAGAAGGAATGATTTAATATGGGTAATTGTTGATCATCTCATAAAATTAGAAAATTTACTTGTTATAAGAGAAGATTGAATAGTTGGGTGCCAGGAAAGGCTTTATATTAATGAAGTTTAAGACTTCATGGTGCACCTCTATCGATTGTGCCTGATAGAGATCCCTCGTTTACATCAAAATTCTAGAAAAGTATCTAGAAGGATTTGGATACTGAGCTTCATATGAGTACTGCTTATCACTCCCAACCTTATGGACATTTTGAAAGAAATATTCAAACACTGGAAGATATTTTGAGATCATGGTCTCTTTACTTTCAAGGTATATGGGATCAATACATTCCTTTGGTGGAATTTTCCAATAATAATAGTTTCCATTATAGTATTCAAATGGCTCAATATTAATCATTATATGGAAAGATATGTTGAACTCCAACTTGTTGGGATGAATTTGGTGAGATGAAACATATAGGCATAGAACTTATTAAAGAGACCAAAACCAGGGTAAATACAATTCAAACCCATATTAAACATCCCAAAGTAGGTAGAAGATTTTTTCTGACCACCAGAGAAAGTATTTGGAATTCCATGTGGGAGATCGTGTCATTTTGAAATTATATCCATGGAAGGGTGTCTCAAGGTTCGGTAAGAAAGGTAAACTGATCCCCAGATACATTGAACCATTTGAAATTCTAGAAAGAATCAGATTTGTAGCTTACAGAGTAGAAATTCCCCAAAGTCTCTCCAAAGATCATGATGTGTTCCATGTGTCATTGTTGAAGAAATGCATGCCAGACCCAATGCATGCACTCACTTATAAATAAATTGAACTGGAACTTTATTTTTCATACTGTGAAGAGCCTTTCAGGATTCTTGAAACAAGGGAGAAAGTATTGGTAAATCAGACAACTCATCTGGTAAATGTGTTTTAGAAAAACCATAATATAGAGGAAGAAACATGGGAACCTAAGTATGTTATGAAGAAGAACCACCCACATATTTTTGAAGGGATTTATAAATGAAAAATTTTGAGGAAACAATTTCCGAAGTAGGGGATAATATAACACCCCAAACATTTTATGGTATGTTTCTATCAAATGCATTCTATTCATAGCCCATATTTCATAAATCACGGAGTTTATTTGAAACAACACTTGTTTACTTAAGAGATAGTATTAACCTAGCCATTAAACATAAATTTTCTAATACTTTGTTTTGAATTTTGAAAAACAGCCATACACAGTTGTGATCAGGGTGATATTTAGATTCTGATAGAATTAACATAATTTTCAGTTAATAGTAACCTACCCTAATGAATAGTAACATACCCTTATGAATAGTAACATACCCTTATGAATAGTAACTTAACCTTATGGATAGTAATATGACTCTTATTAATGGTAACCATACCTATGAAAGTGTAATTAAAATTTAGGCATCTTAAAAATGAAGATCAATATTTTAAGTGTTTGTATTTTTTGAATAAATAATTCTTTTAATTAAATATTAAATATAACATATTTAGAAAATTATTTTTAAAAATGGAGTTCATTGTTGGATTCTAAATGGAGAAAAATGGTTTAGCTGAATTTTTAGGATTTTTATGAAATACATGAAATTTTGGTGAATAGTAAAATACAATAAACTACTATGAATGCTAAATACTTGATTTTATGCATCATAGGTGATGCAAGGATGATGTAAGCCAACTTGGTTAAGACTAAATGCCATTATTACTATTTTGGATCACATGAATCAAGACTATTCATAGTATTGAGAAAAAATATCAAAATAATAATTAAAATAATGTAAAATCCCTCCTCTCCTCCACTATATAAACCACCCCTCACCCCTTCTTCCTCCCACACCACTCAAGCTTTAATCCTTACCTAAATTCTTCCATATAATATTCCTAGTCTTCTAACCCACGTCCAAGACCTATTTTTCTCACTAAAATTCCAAAAACAAAAGCCTTAAAGAGATTCTCAAGGAGGAGTACTCAAAGAGGTGGACCTCTCTTCCTTTTTCATTAAATTTATTTTAAAAGTTCCATTTATTTATTCTCTCTTCTTGCCTCACCTCATCCATATGAAATGATAATTATTTTACCTTACATGCACTTTATTTTCATTTTTCTAATTGAATATTTCATCAAAATCAATCTTTTTCCCCTCCTTTTATACTATAAATGCAAATATCGTCTGGGATGTGTTAATTTATCACACTCAAGGAATACAGGTTTTTAATTTTCTTTAATATCTTCAAGACTAGTCATGAAACCTTTTTAATGGTTGAACCAGATCATAATATATGTATTTTATTTAATTTAATTTTTTTTAATCTCTACACACTCATAATATGGAATAAAAGTACAAAATAAGTTCATTGTGCACAAAACAGCCAAGCTAAATCGAAGCGTTTATCATTAACTTACTGAATGAGTCATCCTCATGGTATATAACCAAAATCATTATAAGATAGTTTGTATCTCTTTAATTTAACTATTAATATATATTAAAAATTCTGGATTTTTAACCACATTTCAGACGAACTTCCATTCATGAATACAAGTAAACATATCATGAAAACCAAGGAAGAAAATTCTTCCAAAACAATAAAATTGAACCTCATAAACCCATAAAAAGGTCATTAATGAATATAATAAGGTTATACCATATCAATTAAATTTTTATTAGGTTACAGAATTATTAAGTAATGAAGCTAAATTTGGTTATTCAAGTCATTAAGAACATTCAAGAACACCTTTGAGCATAAGGTAAGGGATCCTCTCTCTCACTTTTATTCAAGAATCCCCCCTATGTTGTGTCCTTTTATTTTTAATTCCTAATAATGGGGTATATTTTCACACCTCCCCCATACTTCCATTATTATATATAAATGATGGTATACCCATTTACCTCTCTTTAATCCCTCATAATAACACCCATTTCCATGACGAAATTTTTTTAAGGGTTTTCTCTTCTCACATTCATTTCCGTGATATTTCCATTTTTTGAAACTTATTTCTTGAATTTGGTGTATGTGTATTTAAATTTTTCATATAATATCATTATTATATTTATATTAATGGTATTAAATGATTTAGTTTATGGTTATTAAGTTTTATTCATATGATTCGACTGATTACATTGTGGTAAGGGACTTTGTCTCAATTTCTATTTCGTTGTGACTTACTTTTTATTATGAACCTAATAATCCTTTTGTGGTTTACCTAATTACCATTTTAGATCACATTTAATTTTAAATTATATTTCTATTAGATATCTATATTCTTTTATCGTGTATTTTTTTATTGTCTAAATCGTATACCATTTTATATACAGTGTTTATTTTTAATGTTGTTTTAACTATAGAAGTATTGATGAATATGTATCCTATATTCATTGCAGATAATGTAGAGGCATATTGATCTTGTTTTGAATCTATGTATAAATAAAGATTATGAAATTCAGTGATGGTCAGGTCACACTATATCCCCTTGATGCATTGATAGGTCTCATGAGACAAATCAGTTGGCGACAAACCCCTTGAGTTTGTTTCCAAAAATCAGACGTGTTTCTACCCACATAACTAAACTATTTTAATGGTATTATGATATCATGTTCCATATAAATTACATACAATTAATAATCATTATCTTTATTCAATTGTTTTTATTACTATCAAGGATGTTTTTACTCTGACGAAATCTATGGATGTAGTTTCATTCTCAGTTTATTAATGGTGTGTCTTTTTTATTTATTCACCATGACATGTGGATTGTGCCATGTTGTTTATGATTCAGTTATTATTGATTCATGTTTACACTATTCATAACCCATACTGAGCATTTGATCTCACCCCTTTAAATTTTTTACCTTCAGTAGGTTATGAAGAGGAAGCCGTTTATTGAGAATCTATGGATGCAGTTTTTATTTTTTGTTATGTATTGTATTTTGTTACCTTTCCCAATGTAATTTTAGCTACATCTATGTATCTAGTTTCTTAAGACTACTAATCTGATCATTACCTCAGGATTTCATTCCTTTTAAGCATTCTAATGTAATAAGTAATGCATCAGCTCCGGTCTATAGGGGTCGGGGTGTTATATATGATAACATTCATTACATTAGAATTTAAATCGTATATGAACTCAGTTTTAGAATACCATGTATTAAGCTTATTATTGGTAATTTCATAAGCCTTAATAGCCTTTAAATTGACTTTGAATCCATGATTTTTCAAGTAAATCGTCTTCAACTACTTCCAACATATAGTGTTTTTCCATTGAATAAATGAGATATAACCATGAAAATAACTTATTTTTTGTTAGCCATAGAAGCTATGAAATATGATCTTTCTGAATTTAACTATTTAGATATGATAAATCAAGATTCACAATCTCAAATACAGTTTTATTCAGATAAAAACTACATTAAGACTCAAGAGGTGCGTAAATAGAGTTCATCAAATTTTATTTTCTAAAAACATCCCTCTATGAATATAGGAATGTATTTTACATTTTCATAAAAGATATATGAGTTGTAAATATAATTATAATGAAAATTATTTGATTCGAGAAATTTATATTGGTTTTTAGAATAGAAATCACCTAGTCCACTCCATCAACACTCAACTCCTAGAGTTTGGATATTTCACTAAAACCAATCCTTTTTCTAGAACTAGTCCTTTTCTCGTGGACTAACTTACTGAGTTAAATCAACCATCACTTGGTAAAAAAACTATGAGAATTTATTTGGAATCTATAAGGCTTTACAAAACACTATCTTTTTAGTTTATTTTACTAGGTACTTGCATACTATAGTATTAGAAGATAAGACTTCCACCAATGAGAGAGGATAATGAATGTTTACAAATGAATCATGTAGTTACAAAATATAACTGATATAAGTAAAGAGATATATAGGAAGGAAAATTAGAATAAAAATATCTTAATGATAATATTTTTAAATACAGTACAGTCGATCCTAAAATAAAAATCTATAGAAATTTCGAACATTCTTCTTAGTTTCTTAATATAGAGAAGCATCGCATAAGTATTTGAGAATGAAAGTTGAAAGTTCTAGTTCTTATTTTTATTCTTGTTTCTTCTATGTATTTATCTTATTCGAATAATCTAGAATATAATCTAAATTTATATTTCACAGGACAATATCCTATAAAATCTGGTCTCCTAATTAAATTCCATATGGTCTTTTCTAAAAAAAATACATCAACATCTAGACTAAGTAATAAATTATTCTACACCATTTTCTTTTTTTGATACTTGAAACATTTTTTAAATTTATTTTAATATATATCAATAGCCCAATAATAAAAAAAACTATGAAAATATTAAATTCCACTTAAATGACACCAACGAAAATAAATATGTATGTGGGGGGATTATATATCTGAATCTGGATCACTACATAGTTGAATTCCATATATTTTGATTCACATATCTAAATTTATCCACATAGATATTCTTCACATAGATAAATTCTTCATATATCTAAATCACATATATATTTTTCTCACATAGATATATTTTTTATAGCTAACTAAATCACACGGCCGATTGAAACCATAGAGCTGAATTTTACATGGATCCAATTGATATATTAAAAAACTCCACATAGTTAATTTATGTTGTTTTTTATCAATGTATAGATTTATTCACATAGTTGATTCATTGACATAGGAAATTTTTACATAGCCAAGTTAAGTTGGTGATTCCTTACCATAAATTATTGCTCAATATACCTAAATATCCACTTAGGGGATTTCCTCACATATCCATTTTTTCATATTTAGTAAATTTCATAAAGACATACAGAATGAAAAATTCAATAAAAAAATACTTAAATAATGAAGAAGCCTAAAAAATCTCTAAAATAAAATCATTAGTGACATATTATGGGTTTCTGAGATCATAAAACATAAAATACATGGGATATATTAAAACAACATTATTATTTCAACACATTATTCTAGTATCTTATATAACCTGGTAATGATTAAATTTTTGTTACTAAACAAGAATCAACACAACCTTTACAAAACTATTAAAAAATAAGAAATAAATGTTTCTAATATTTGAAGATGAAAAATTAACAATAATTGATTAATATATTTATAATAAATGAATATAACTAATTTTTATAAATGTAAATATATATAAATAAGGATATGAATAAGTGATTAGGATAATAATCTTTATTATATTTGAGTTTATAGTGCGTTTGTTTATGCGTGAATACAAGGTAAGGGGTTGATTGTCTCAAATTTAATACCTTGAGGAATATTTCTTATTATACACCATGATATATTGGATATTGTGTTATTACTTGTTAATGAATGTTTTTTTCTATATTCATGAAATGAAAGGGGTTTTAAGATCCATACTGGTTTCTTTCTTTAAATGGATTTCAATTCAAAAGATATTAAAATAGTAAATATTTTTTCTAACTCAAATCCCTTCATGGAGTTGTAAAGTGTTTTCATGAAATTATTTCTTTTATGATTGGTTGAATCCACTATAACACTTTATTTCATGTAAATTTATCTTTTTCTCTAATTAAAATTAATTCTTTGATTCAAATATTCCTCCTTAATTAATTTATCCCCCATAAAAATTATATCATTTTCAATAATAATTCCTATCATATTTAATGACGGTTTCCCTTTCCCATATTTTACATTCCTTCCAATATTATATTTTATACTTGGAAATACAATTATTTTTTATCTCATGTGACCTTTATATCTTCCTTCTACAATTTTGAAAAAAAGTTTTGTTACTCTTTATATGAAGTGGGTTTTCCACAAAGGTATTTAAAAATTTTAAAAATCTTTTCCATAATCTGAAAATAAAATGTTTATCATCAACAACAGTTTTATTTTTGAAACCATTGTTTCTTTCCCAAGGATCTATTATTGAAATTTCTATTTAATAGTAAAATAATTTCCAAAAAAATTAACTTTTCCTTATAAAAAATTACTTTACAAAGTGACTATAACTTCTTATTTTAGGCCAAAGTAAAACACATTTTCTAAAAACTATGTTATAATTTCACTACCTTTTTCCCCATTATCTATAAAGGCTATATTTACTAAGAAATTATTTTTCTTGATTCTTCTTATAAATGTTCTTATGAAATATTCTTTTTTCTATGATTTATTTTGGGGTATCAACTATTAATAATCTTGAAGTAACTTTTGGTGATACCATATGAAAATATTGTAAACCCCATTTTTCATTCCCTGTGTTATTAATAATGTGGAAACTGATTACCTCCAAGTGGAACACATATGTGTATAAGAATTAATGTTTGGGTCATATATCTCCTTTAAATGCATTGGTATGTTTTATATCTCATGAGATCAAAAGGGTACACAAGTGGACTATCCCAAGAAATGGTAGATCATAAGATTATATCATGATAAATGGAACACATGACGTTTATCCCAAGCCAAAGGATATATGAGTGGATTATCCCAATATAAAGGGTACAAGATAGGATTATCCAAGGAAAAATGGTATATGGGAATATTATCCAATACAAAGGGTACACGAGATGATTATCCCAAGAAAAAGGGTACATAAGAGGGTTACCCCAAGAGAAAGGGTAAATGATAGAAATATCCCAAGCCCAAGTGTATACAGAAGGATTATCCCAAGACCAATGGTATACAATAAGATTATACCAAGCCCATGAAGGTATAAAAATTATTATCCCAAGCCTGTTATGTAATGAATTCCTTGTTGGGAATCCATTACATTTAATTTCTATGGTTATGATTATATAAAAATATTATATTATAATCTTGGGTCTATAACTATTCTCCTTGAATCATTTTTTTGGTCTCATGATTCCACACAATTTTTCAATTGTATATGTTTTTAATTTTATATTACATGTCCTTATATCTTTAATTATGGATAACTCTTATTATTCCATGTTCTTTTTATTAATATTTTTCTCTCAAGATCATGTTTCCTCACATGATTTTGACCTAAAACTTGATGAAATTTTAACGACCTTTTTCATTAAGAATAGTTTTTTCTCACCTCTATGATTCCCTTACAAAGGACACGAAGATAAATATTACGTATGAAAATTCTAGATGGAAGTCTATTTTGGATTAATTATAATAAAATTTTCACATGTTTTTAAAAATGATTTCCCTCTATAACTGGTACACAAAGACACTAAAACTTCCTTTCATGGTATTGTGTGATCATTTTTGAGAAGTAAATTTTAGCTTATATAAGCTTTGTAAAATAATTATAGGTCTATCTCATTTTTTTTATCAAATAAAATGTTTAAATAATGTGTTTTTACTGCTATATCTCAGAGTACAGGTTTGGGGAACCAAAATTGGTATTAAAGTGGGGTTTATTTATTTGGGGATTAGTTTAGTTTTTTGTGGATATTATAATAGCATAACTTTATTGAAAACAATAAGGATATCTATATGTATCAGATAACATCTTGAGGTTTTTGTAGAATATATTTTTTGAAGTTTTATGAGAATTAATACACTTTATGGATACTGTAAATTGGACGAATTTTTGGAATGTATGCATGTAGGGGTAATGAACTTTAAAAATAATAGTTGAGTATCAACTCAGTATTCACTCCGGTGGATGGATATTTAAACTAAGGAAACACATCAGGATAGACACTCCAAGGTGGATATTCATTGTTTAATATCATTTTATTTATAATCCATTATAAAGTATTTATTTTCTTATTACATTAATGGATATGGTTAAGAATATTGAAAAATAACTAATTAAATTAACCTATAATGAACCAAGAGAGTTATATGATAAAACAAGTGTGATATATTTGAATTTAATTTTTCACGGTTTGAAATGAAGTTTTACTATATAATATATATTAAGACTGAGATTTTATATTTATATGATCCTTTTTTTATTTTATTATATATTATTATAATTGTATTGTTTTATGAGTGGGATGGAAATAAGATCTTGGAAATGATATTATTGAAGGTATGCATCTAGAAAATCCTAATACATAGATATACAACCATATGTATAATAAATGGTATTGAATTTTAATATATTCCTTTTATGATTGAAACAAATATTTTTTCCCTTGTAACGACTGCGACCCTAGTTTCTCGGTGCTAATGTCTTAATTTATTATGTCAGAATAGATGCAAAGTGTCGAATCATAAAGGGCCAACCAGTTTTACAATTTCGGAGAACCTCATACATATATGATACCCATTTTAAATTAGTGATAGAAAATAAAACATAATACATAACAAAATAAAATGAGCATCATCCATGACAACTCATTCCAAGAATTTTTCTTCATATCCTAGGGAAAAAACAAAATAATGGTGACATGAAATTCATAGAAAGGTTTAAGTACAATGGAATATGTCAAGAATAAATAATAATCGTCATCATTAAATGGTAGTTAACATAACGCAAATTACATTTAAATAAATTTAATATCTTGATAAGATAAGGAATAATCAATATGGTAAGGTAAATAACAGAAAACCCATAACATTTATCAATAATTGAGAATGAAATGCATCCAAATATAATATCATAGTGAAAATAACATGGATAATATAAATAAATGAATTCTAAAAGAAGTAAATACCTACTTATTGGATTTCATTATTTTAGTGATCATGATACCAATACCGTTAAGATATTTCGTAAGATAGTTAGAAACCCATTTAATTTGGACAATTGATTTGTCTCATGAAGCCTATCAATGAATAGAGGTTATATATAATTCTGGACCCCAAAAATCACTTCATATCTAAATAATTATTTTTATATCAAATAATAAATCTAATTCATGAATAATATACATTATTAACAAATATTCATATTGATTAAAGGATAAAGATATATAAATATTTCCCCAGTTAATCAAATAACATTGAAAGTATAAACCATATGTTAAAATTGTATAAAGTTTATGAAATAATCATATAAATAATTAAATAATATTTAAATTTAATATAAATATAGTTTAAAATGAAAAATGAACATAAGTAAGTGATTTTTTTCATGAGATAGTTATCAATCACAAAATAAATTGACATTGTACAACAACTTTTACCACTTGGTAATTTTCATTTCAAATCACCATAGATTAAATAATTAAGGTTGAAACATAAAATAAAATATATTATGAATTAATAAAGATATTACATATAAAAGGGGGTTTATATACACTATATAAAATAAATTACGAGTATAACATTTCAATATGCCTCAACGAAAGGAAATTGAGATGAAGTTCCTTAACTTTCGTCTGAATCATCACATACATTCATTATCTTCCTAAATAATAAACCTATGTTAATTATATATTTCTTAATAATATTTTTCAATTTTATTATTCCTTTTTATTCACTTATTACCATGTTATATATAATTACAAAATCAATTAGGTTTACATAGGGTGTTTTGAAAATCTTTGACTTTTGTGTCAAAAATGACTTTGGTAGGTTGATTATTGTCAAATAGATCATTATTTAAACATATATAGAATAATAATCAATAAATTATTATCATATTTCTAAATTAGTTATACTAATTATGATTTTTTTATAAATTAAGTACATTTCAATCATGGATATGGTCAGCCGTACATACGCATGAGTAACGTTTCTATTTTTCAAAGATCATTATGGAATGTATGTAAGAAATATTT
The DNA here is from genome assembly GCA_963277665.1 of Viscum album. Classification (NCBI taxonomy): domain Eukaryota; kingdom Viridiplantae; phylum Streptophyta; class Magnoliopsida; order Santalales; family Viscaceae; genus Viscum; species Viscum album. The sequence goes on along the minus strand of OY728141.1, from coordinate 392,402,575 downwards.
TAACCGTAAAATAATTATAATAATATAAATAATAACATATTATTTATCTAAATATACTTATATATAATATTCATGTGGTTTGGTTATGAAAAGAGAGTCTTATAGCTTTGTGAAGGTAGTAGTCCACACGTACATAAATGACATTATCATCTTTCAATGACTGAATAGGTAATCAATTAAATGATATATTATCCATTAAGAATGATAAATATGTCATTAATATCATTATTATTTTTTATGTATATCACAGATAATCATTAAATTTATCTATATCACCTTCCATGTATAGAGTTAGTGAAAGAAAAATCACATCTCTTCACGAGGTAGAAATCTAACATACACATGAGCGATGTTATTATATCACCGATGGAATGTAAAAGAGGTATATGTGATATAATAAATATATATGTATAATTATGTTATAAATATAATATATACACTTTATATCCATCATCATGCCCAACTGTGATATGTGGTAAAGGAAAATTAATGACATCGGTTCACGAGACTGTAAACCACCGAACACATGAATGATTAATCCGTAACCCATTTTATGGATTTGTGGATGGTTTTATGTAATTAAATTAACAAAAAACATCTCATTATATGGAATATAATTACTGTTTTACAATATCAAGGTTTATTAAGAATCTAATGAGGTGGGGGAAGAAATAAACTAAAAAACACTCATTAAAGATCGCTACATCTTCTTCGGGTAACCTCTCTAGGTTTTCACCAAAATCCTTCATATGATGGATTACTAAAAACATTGGCTTCTAGGATGAGGGTATTTAATTTTGGAAATGATATAGGTAGGTATTTTTACAACCAAAAGGGTAGGATTTTTTAAATAATATAGGAGACGTGGTGGTCTTTTATTAGAGATATGAGTGGCATAATTTTAAATGGAAAGAAATTTTTATATGCATGTTATTTATGAAAAAGGTCAAAATATATTATTCTTGAGAATTAGACATCATAAGGTTGAAATATGTCAGTAAAATATATTTTAGACAAGTTTTAGGTCATTTTAACCCTTATATTTTTAGTTTAACCCCCAGTAAACCCATTTTTACATTAACTATAGTAAATAATATTTCTTATTTTTACTATTAACACAAATAAAAAAATGGGCTATTCACAGGGTTTAAAATCGTGGCAATAGGGCCCAAAACTGTGACTATAGCCTATGGTCATGGTTTTGCCCAACCGTGGGTGCTATCGTCGTGGTAGTAGCATCTGACCTATGGCCACAGTTTTAACCATGGAAATAGGTGGCCTATTAACATGGTTTGCAAAATCATGGACATAGGTGTCTCTGTTGTCAACTGTGGCAGTTGACCTTTGGCCATGATTTTAATCCTAGAAATAGGGGGCCTATTGCCACTATTTTAACTGTTGCTGTAGCCCTAGAAAATTGTGGCAATTAGTGGATTATTCCCATGGTTAAAACCATGGATATAGCCCTAGAAAACTATGGAAATATCCTAAAAGAAATCTGTGTCTAGCCAAATTTGATCCTGGCACCATCCATTCACATTCCAGTGACCTAAACACTACACCACTAAGGATTTTTTGTATATACATATATAATATGTTATATATACTATTAAAAAACTTGGCAGTATCCTAAAAACCGTGGAAATAGTTCTTCCTGCCATTTTTGGGGTGAAATTTCTTCTCCTTCACAAGGGTGGGAGACCTACAACCATGGTTTTCAAAACTTTGGATAAAGCCTTTCGAAAAATAGGCATATATCCACAGTTTTGAAAACAATGGCTATAGGCCACATAACTGTGGCAATATATTTGGGCAATAGCCATAGTTTTGAAAATCGTGTCTATAGGCCATGAAAAAAGACCTATATCCACAGTTTTAAAATTGTGGCTATAGGCCACATTACCGTGGTCGTAGCCACCTATTTCCATGGTTTTAAAACCGTGGCTATAGGTCTAAGGCCATAACCTATTTTTCTTGTAGTTTAATTATACTAAAAATTTAATCTTCTCTAATTAGATAATATAAATTTTTCTTTTTTCGAATATGGATTCCATTTTACATAATTACATTCAAATAATTAAAAAAATTAATTGAAAATTAACCCCATAGACATGACGACAAAGCGATTTTTCAAAGAGAAAATGTCAAATGTTTACAAATTCATTATTTAAAAATTCAATATTAAAATGATTCCAATTACCTAAATTGGTTTAATATATATATTTTTGAACAAATTTACTTTAAAACCAATTTAAATTATAATTTAACTTTATAAATAATTTAACTACAATGGAGGTTTTCCATTAACATTTAGTATTTTTTCTTAATTCATCCGAAAATGACACATTTCAAAAAAATCTCAAAAAATACCCCTAACATAATTTTGATATTATAATTTATAAAATAAAGTTAATTTTATCAAATATATTTTCTAAATGTGTTAGAAAAAATTAAAATTATGTGTGGAAAGTGCGATTAAATGGTCTTTTAGGAAAAAAAATATCATTGCTTTTAGGAAACATTTCTTTTTCTTTTAAATGATTTATATTTTATTTGTAATAAATAAAGAACCACAAATTCTATACTTTATTTAGTACTATTCAAAACATTCAACATAATGACTAGATTATAATGGTCATTTTTAAATAATATTTTAATTGGGTAGCCTTTTAAACAAATGTTTCGTGCATTGAAAGCTATTGAAGAAATTAAATTTATTCTAAATGAATTATTTTGTAATGTATAGGGGTGTTACATTCTTCAATCCTATAAAAATTAAATCCCTAATAGTTCATGGATAATTCAATTTAAATAGATGAGGGTAGTTCTTCTTAAAAATATCATCTAGTTCCAACATTGATTCCTCCATTTTTTGATTTCCCTAAAGTAAATATACGATTTGTGTAACATAATTACTAATCAATTTGTCTCTAGTATAAATTATATGGATGGTTTATTCATATTAAGACAGATCAGGTTCCCATTCTATTCCATTATAGGAGATCACATGCATTGGGCCTAGCATGTACTTCTTTAACAATGATATATAAAATGTGTCATGTAATTTTGATAGACATAGTGTTGTTTACAAATGATAAGAAGCCACTATAATATTTTAATGGATTTAAAATGTACGAATATACATATGGCTCAATTTCCAATTCTAACCAAACCATAGAACAAACCTCCTGGGAGATACTATAAATAAAACATGATCTCCCGCATAGAATTACAAATATTTACTCTGATTATCATTATAACTATTTTTCCTAATTTGGGCTTCTTTAATGTGCGACTGAACATCCGATACCTTTTTTGTTTTCTCACTAACAATTTCTGGGCCTGTATGTTTCCTTTCACCAACTTCATCCCAACATGTTTGAGTAAAAAATATAATTCCACGTAATGCTTCATAGATCCCAATTTGAATACATGAATGGAAACTATTGTTATAGGAAAACTATTCTAAAGGTAAATAATGACCCCACATATCTTTAATTTCAATTGATAAAGACCTAAAAATTTATTAAATTTTTTGAATAGTTCTTTTGGACTATGCATTTGTTTCAGTATAGAATCTAGTGCTCAAATGATATTTAGAAGCATGAGAATTATGAAAAAATTTCAAGAAAATTATTTTAAAATAGGGATCTAGATAAGACACAATTAAAAGAGGTGATAAATGAAGTCTTAAAAATGCATTAATATAGATACTTATGAGGAACTCAAGAGGTAAATATTATCTTATAAAGCAGAAATGTGTAGATTTGGTTAAGTGATCAATGATAACACATATTTCATCATTATATATAGTAGTATTTGGTTTTACTATGATAATTTCCGTAAAAATTTCATCCCATTTACACAGGTGAATAAAAATAGGTTGGATGAATATTATAGGATGTTTTATTATGACTTTAACTTGTTGAAAAGCCAAAAATATTCACACATAATCATAAATTTACCAATTCATTTTATCCCTCCAAATATGATCACTAAGCTACATATACATCTGTGTGATACTAGGTTTTATAAAAAAAATTAATCTATTAAATTCATAAAAAATTTAATTTTTACCTCAGGTATATATGGAACACATTATCTCTTTCAAACTTTTAGAACACCATCTTCACAAATAAATTCTATTAATTTCACATCATTGACAACATTTTCTTTCTTATGAAAGTTCTCATCATTATATTGATAATTTTTTATCTATTATAATAAATATGGTTTCACAATCATTCAAAAATTAATGTTGTCTCCACTTACTTAAAAATTAATATATATATATATATATATACACAGGATTTATGGACATAGAATCCCTCTTAATCCTCATTTGGGTCATAATTCCATGATCTTTCGTACTCAATGCATATTGTAGCTTATTTTCTTTCCCTAAATGGTAGTGTATTGAGAAATCATAATTGTTTTAAATCTTGAGTCATCACTGTTGTCTCATATTGAGCTCTTTTTGTGAAATGATGCATTATGGGAACTTATAGTCCATGTATATCTCACATATTTCACTACATAGATAATGTATCCATATAGATTACATTTTCCAACTCATGATCATGGTTTTTATAGTTATGTTCATTAGTTTTCAATTTCCTTGATGTATATGCAATAATATTATCATTTTTCATTAATACACAACCATGTCCCCTTTTCAATGCATCACTATATATATCAAAAAATATATCATTTAAATATGGTAGATTCAAACATTTAAAATTGACTAATATCCCCTTTAGTTCATCAAAATATTATTCAAATTCATTTTTCCTAAAAAGCATAACCACATTACTTATAATATTTGTTAAATGGTTATCCAATTAGTCAAAATTATAAAAGAATCTACAATAGTACCATGCTAAACCAATGAAACTATGTACCTTGATTAATTTCGTTGGAGTAGATAGTTCTCTGACTCCCTTTATCTTCATAGGATCAACTGTGATTATATCATTAGAGATAATATTTCCAAGAAAATAAGCTTATTAAATCAAAAAATAAAACTTACAAAATTCCCCATAAAATAGTTTTTTCTAAGAGTCTCAAAATGATACTAAGGTGATTCTCTTAGTCCTTGTCATTTTTAGAATACACCAAAATATCATAAATGAACACAAAAAATAATTCATCAATATCTTCCTTGAATATTATTTTAATTAGGTCTATAAAAATAGACGATGAATTATTTAATCCAAATTCCATTATTGTAGGCATGTAATGTGCATACCTTGTTTAAAAAGATATCTTCATAATTTATTCCTTATTATAACATCCCAAGTAAATAAATAAATAATACATTTTCATTTTTATTAATATTTTTAAATTAAATATTAATTTTACTTTAAAGAGGTTTTTATGTTCGATGGTGTACCTAATACGCAATAACAGGTTTCTTTTAAATCTTACGTTGCACACTAATAATATAATATTATTATTTTAAATGGTAGTTAATGCCTAGTCGTTGTATTGGAGGGAACGAATAGAACTAACTAAAATATTATTATACATGTTTTTTAAATGTTTTTACATTTATCTAATAAAATTTAGAGGCTTAAAAATGTGAATGAATCTAATTTTAAGCATAAATACTCTAATATTGTTTAAAAGGTTGATTTACTGCCTTTTGATTGCAAACCCTCTTTTAATATAGTTTTGGTCACTTTGATATGTTCTATTTGAAAAAATAAAATTCTTATTTAGAATCAGGATATCAAAATTTACTTTGGGTAAATTTTTGGTATTTTTCTGATAAAATTCATTTTTTATTGAATAGTAGAAAATATTCTATTTTAATTCAAAACTGCCATTTAATCTAATTTATTTATATGGTTATATTATCTTTATAATTTGTTTTAAAGTTTAATTACATTATATTTTTACCATTTAATATAATTTTGGTAATTGGAATTAATTTCACTTTGAAATTGGACATAAACAAGTGTCAATCTTTTGATAGTTAATATTTTGTAAACACACAGCTCTTGTTTTGACAACAAGAATTACATTTAAATTAATTAATTCAACTTCAATGTTTTTAATTTGGTAAAATATACATCATTTTTGAATACGGAATACCAAATATATCTTAGGATTAATTTTTGGTATTTTTCTAAAAAAAGTCAATTTTTGATGAATATTGAAAACACTGAGTAATAGTTAAAAAACTGGATCTTTCATTTAAATAAAATTTTACCAATTCTGTGAATTGAATTTTAAAAATATAACATAAATGTTTGTTATTATTAAGTAAAATTTTGTTCAATAAGATGAAAATAGTCTTTGGTGAATAGTATCTTTTGACTTTTATTTACTGCTGTTAAAGGTAAATAAAGTAATTCAAGGTAAAAAATATTATAATAATACAAAATTAACTTAACACTTTTCCTAACCTTATTTATTGAGTCATTTATGAACATGGTCATATTTCGGTCTTTTTTGGGACCCCATTGAGCCACTTAAGAGTGATAATGACAATTTATTTTAAATAATTTAAAGTAAATGCAAAAATGACATAAACAAATAAATTTTTAAAATTAAATTTTACATGGGGTTATATAAGTCATATTTTAAACTATAAATATTCATTGGAAAGTTGAAAATATTTCCCACATCATGGTAGTAATTTTATAATTTTTAGACAAAAAATAAATTAAATTATTTATCACACAATAATGATGCAGTATTTACCTCATTAATAAATGACTTAAATAAATAAGATTATAAATATTAAAAAATATCCAAAACCTGTCCAATTATTATTGGATGATTTTATTTCGACCATTAGTCATATTATCATTAACTTTATTTAGTTTCAGACCTTTATAAACCGAATATTGTTATATAATAAAATAATATTTTCACACTTTCATAAAGATCCCCTCTTCCCCCTTATAAAAGCCCTCAATTTTAAATCATTCTACACACCTCTCAAGCCCCTTTTATCATCCAATACATACCTAAATAATCTATTAAGATCCCTCTCTTCCACCTAGAAGCCTTACCTTAGGAAGAAGTCACTTCAAGATGTCCTTTTGGTCCAAACCAAAGGGAGTTACCCAAATTAAAGTTAAGATTTTCTCTTAACTTCTTTTCTTTTATTTTACTTCTCCAACTCATAAAATCTTTTTATTACTTTGTTTTATAAAAACACCAGTATCTTTAATATGATATAATGTTTTTATGAGATTGATTCTAACTACACTTACACACACCTCCATTTAATGGGTGAAGAACATATTATTTATGTGGATGGAAAACTAACGCCTCACGAAACGATGATTGTTCGATTATCTTCTACTGCCTCTCATGGTGGCCATTAAGATGGAACTATATTTATATATGATTTATATTATGTTTCTGTTTTTTTATTCTTCTGTGTTTTACATTTATATCCTACCTTTATGGTTTCCATAATGGGTAAAAGCGATAATTTCATTTGAGAAAGTGTGGAATACCGCCCCCTCAAAGTGATATGACTTGTTAATGCCATATGTGGGACATATAAAGGATGGAGTTAATGATATTATATATTATATTATACTGGAATTATAATATACCTATGTATCATTATGTTTTTATTCCATTAAAATATAAAATAGAAATTAATGTAGCGTTCATTCGTACGTACGGCTCACCGTCTCCATGAACGGTGCTTTTCATTTCTTATCTCTAAATGATATTTACTATTATAAATTCATATATATACTGGATATATATGATATATATTATATATAAATAATGAATATCATTCTAGTGATAATGTACTATTGACCACATGGACAACTTGTAAATATAAGGTGTTCATTTTGGACTCAAGTACCAAATATCGACTAAACGGCCATTATTAACTTAAATGATTGAATTATGTTTATAACATTGTAATAAGTGATATAAAAGGAAAACTAAACTTGAAAAACGTTCTTAAGTAAGTAGATATTAACTTTATTTTATTATTCTGGAGATTAATGGACAAACAGGTCAAGTCGGATATGAGGTAAGGGACTTTGTCTCAATCTCCTTTCATTGAGGCATATTTTGTTTTAATACACGACTTTATTTTATATCTGTATAAAAAACATTGACTTTTAATTTCATTCAAACGGAATATTTTTATATGAATTGTTTGGCTAAACAACAAAAAATAATGTTTCTTTTTAATGTAAGTGGTGAAAACAACCTTTCTACCACCGTGAGTATTATTTGATCTTTGGCTTCCTTAACAAGCCATAGTGTTTTTTTAAGGGAAATAAATACTATATACCCTTTTTGTGTATTTTGGTATCGAAAATGGTTTTCAGAAATAATTTATTATTTCAATATCTTGAAATGATATATTGTGATTGAAATGTGGAAATGTTATCTTTCCATTATGCTTGTTTTATGTGTTATGGTTCTTGGGAATTTTTTACATATATGAGTGGTTCCATGATAAACCCTGGGCAGGTGAGCCCGAGATAGATATCCAATGCATTGGCTAACATGATGGGGGTAAATGTGAATGTTTCTCCTAACAGATTTAGGGAATATATTGTAATGGGTATTCCAAATGTGACTCCCTACTTAGCTATGAAAGCTACAACGTAAGTATGTTATGGATGACACAAGTTACCTTTATGATTTTTGATTAGTATGTGTTATTAATAAATCTTATGTTTTCATGAGGTATGTAAAACCGTTTATGTTTTGTATTTATTGATGGACTAATGATTTCATTCTTTATTTTATAACCCTTACTGATATTTTTATGGTCATCCCAAGTTTTTAAATGTTTTTCACGGGACATAAAGATGAATAGGATCAAGGATGTGATCAAGGAAAAGTCATGTTATCTAAAACATGGAACTAGACATGACACTTTTTTCAAATAGTTTTTATTTTGTGAAAACAATGGGAACTGAGTTGAAGTTTCTACTTTGTATTTTTGAGATGTAATGTAATAGTTATGGCCTAATTCTATAAAACTCTAAACCGAAAAAGATACTCAATGTTAATTATTTATTTAATTTAATATTATGTAATATTTAAGGTTGGGTCCTTATAGTTGGTATCATAGGTCAGTTTAGACAACTTTAGGAGTTATAATATAGTTAAATTAATATCCATAAATTATTTTTAGTTTAAGTTATGATTGAAGTGATATAGAATTTAAATATTACCATGTTGCTTCACCTAAGATATTTTTGGGTTCATAATGGTTTTCCACAGAGGAAACCGGGAAGCTATGTTGGGACGACATCAAGAGGAAGACAACATTCAAAATCCTCAACCTGATATGGTCAAAATCGGAACTGAATAGTTTGTTGCGATGATGGCACAATTTACCTAGGCTATAAATTGTGGTGGTATCCATTCATGAGATCAGTTAGATCAACCATAGAAGAACATGTCAGCAGTGGAGCATTTCATGAGGCTTCATCCCCCATCATTCAGAGGATCATCTGGCCCTATGCTAGCAGAATGGTAGATTAAAGCACTAGAGAGAATATTTTTATGTCATGAGGTGTTCATAACATCAAAAGGTAAGTCTTGTAGTTTACTATTTTGTAGGTGAATATGATCAATGGTGGTCGATGGTGAAAAATATCAGGGATATTGAGGAGATTGATGATCTTGATTGGGAAGAATTCAAAGGTATGTTCCTTGAGAAATATTTTCCTAAGGTGGTTCTACTTAAGATGGAAAACCAATTCTTAGAAGTGAGGCAGTAGGATGACTTAGTGGCGGCATACGAAGGAAAGTTCACTCGACTTACAAGGTATTATCCAAATTTCATCTAAGATCATGATAGTAATATAAATTGATTTTACTTAGGACTGATTTCGTGGTATCTAAGAGCATTAGCCTCTCGTGAGTTCAAAATTTATGAAAAGATTTTTTGATGTGTAGAGAAGGTGGATATGTAGTTTGTTGATGATTAGGTTTTCTTTGACAAACAACAAAATAAGAGGTCCAGTTGGAAGGAAAAGGGAAAGAATTTATCAAAGAATCCTGGAGGTAAGAAAACTAAATATTCATCTTGTGAGAAGTGTGGTAAAAAGAATCTTGGATAATGGTTTTCAATATCTGGAAAGTGCTTTTCGTGGGGTAAGTTTGTTCATATTGCTCGTAACTGTAAGGAAGAGGATCAAGCAGGAAATGAAAATCCAATGGTAATATATTTTAAGTACAATGAAATGGGTCATTATGAAAATGAGTGTTCAACGAAGAACTCAACTAAGGGAAATCATCCAAACTACAAGCAGAAAGGGGTGGGGAAATCCTTTGCAACTACTTTAGTAGATGTTGGGCCATAAAATGAAGTAGTATCAGGTACACTTTTTGTTTATTCAGATTATGCCAAATGGTTGTTTGAATCAGGGTCTACACATTCTTTCATTTATGAGAGGTTTTATAGTAAATTGGGATTTCTATCTTAAGATATGATTATGGAACAAATGGTAAAAACACCTGGAGGAAATGTTGGGACCAAAAGAAAACATAAAAAACATCATGTCCTTGTGTGCGGGAAAAATCAACCTACAAATCTTATTGTTTTTCCTCTAGTAGATTATGATGTTATTTTGGGTATGGATTGGTTGTCTATTTATCATGCTAAGATTGACTTCAGAGCTAAAGAGGTTTCTTTTCAGAAAGAGTTTCAATTTTTTTACAAGAATGAATCCTTAACTTTGATAACATATCTGGCAGCTGAGAAACTAGTAAAATATGGAAATGAATGTAACCTTGCACATAATATTGAAAGAAAATAAACTATTAAGGTTAATGATGTGCTAGTGGTAAATGAGTACCTTGATGTTTTTTCGGATGAGTTTCTTGGTATTATACCTGATCGTGAAATTGAATTTATTGTTGACTTAGTTCTTGATGCTAAGAAAATTTTAAAAACCCCTTATCGAGTGGCTCAAATTGAACTTGTATTGTTACAGAAGAAATTACATGAGTTATTAGATAAATGTTTCATTTGACCTAGAACATCACCATGGGGTGATCCTGTATTATTTGTTAAAAATAACGATGGTTCAATGAGACTTTTCATTGATTATAGAGCATTGAATAATATCACTATTAAGAATAGGTATCCTTTGCCTCATATAGATAATTTTTTTGATTAGCTCTAGGGAGATCAGTATTTTTTGAAGATTGATTTGAGGTCAGGGTACCATCAGTTGAAAGTAAAGTAAGAAGATATTTCAAAGATCATGTTTCGTACTAGATATGGCCATTATGAATTTGAAGTTATGCCTTTTGGGTTAACCAATGCACCTTCTGTATTCATGGATCTTATGAATAGAATTTTCCATAAGTTCTTGGATAAGTTATTGGTGTTTTTCATTGATAATATTTTGGTTTATTATAAAATTAAATAGGATCATGAAATCCATTTAAGGGTTGTCTTTTAAACCTTAAAAAAATTATTTGGGAAATTCAGAAAGTGTAAGTTTTGGTTACAGGAAATTTCTTTCCATGGTCACATTGTTTCAAAAAATGGTATAACTGTTAATCCTGCTAAAATAAAAGTTATTGAAGAATGGCCAAAACCCACAAGTATAACTGAGATCCATAGTTTTCATGGTTTGGCAGGTTATTACAGGAGGTTTGTTGAAAATTTTTCATATTTTTCTAGCTCATTAACTAAGTTAACTCGAAATGGTGGTAAGTTCATTTGGACAAAATAATGTGATGATTGTTTTCAGGAATTGAAAATAAGATTGGTGAATGCTCTAGTTTTGGAACTGCCTTCCAAAAATGGTGAGTTTTTTATCTATAGTGATTCTTCGTTGAAAGGAATTGGTTGTGTCCTGATGAAGAATGATCAGGTAATTTCTTATGCTTTACGTCAGTTGAAACCTCACCAGTTAAATTAACCTACACATGATTTGGAATTATCATTTTTTGTTTTTGCTTTAAAAATTTTGAGGCATCATTTGAATCTAGTAAAATGTGAAATATATACTGACCACAAAAGTTTAATGTATATATTCACTCAGAGAGAATTGAACATGAGATAGGGGAGATGGTTGGGATTAATCAAGTATTATGGTTTCATGATCCTTTACCATCCAGGAAAAGCAAATAAAGTGGCTGATTCTTTAAGTCGGAAAAGTAATGCTACATTAACCATGTTGTGTTTTGAATGAGATCCTTTGTTTTTTGATTTGATGAAATTTCGCATAGAAGTTGTTGGTACATGAAATTTTTCTATTTTGTTTTAGGTGTTAGTGAAATCATCTCTATCAGACAGAATTAAGAAAGCACAGAAGGAAGAAAGTGAGTTACAGAAAAAGTTAGAGTTGGTTCATAAGGGTAAGTTTCATGATTTTAATGTTGATAATTATCGTGTTTTGAGGTTTAGGAAAAGATTATGCGTGCCTTGTGATTCACTGTTGAAGAATGAGTTGTTATATGAAGCTCATAGTTCCCCGTTTTCAGTTCATCCTGGCAGTACTAAGATGTACAAAGATATTTGGAAGTATTACTGGTGGGATGGAATGAAAAGAGATATCGCTAATTTTACTTTGAAGTGTTTGACTTGTCAGTAGGTTAAAGCAGAGCGGAAGTTTCCAAAAGGGATGCTTCAGTATTTACTAGTGACAAAGTGGAAATGAGAAAATATATCCATGGAATTCATTGTGGGATTACCGAATACATCATGAGGTAATAATGCAATCTGGGTTATTGTTGACCGATTGACTAAATCTGCTCATTTCCTTCTTATTCAAGATAATTTGTCTCTAGATCAACTTTATCAATTGTATGTTAAAGAGATAGTCATGTAGCATGGAGTTAACCTCTACATTGTATCTGATCAGGATCACATGTTTACTTCTACGTTTCCGAAGGGCCTTCAGATGTTTTTGGGTACTGAATTAAATTTCAGTACAGCTTGTCATCCTCAATCATATGGTCAGTCAGAAAGAACAATTCAGACCTTAGAGGATATGCTAAGTGCTTTTTTACTATATTTCTAGGGAAGTTGAGACCAATATCTTTCTTTTCTTTAATTTTAATATAATAACAGTTTTTATTCCGGTATACAGATGGCTCCATTTGAGGCATTATAAGGAAAGTGTTGTCGAACTCCATCTTTTTGGGATGATGTAGGTGAAAGGAAGTTGATGAGAATAGAATTGGTAGAAGAGATGGAAGAAAAGGTTCAGTTGACTCATAAGAACATGAGAATAGCTCAAATTAGGTAGAAAATTTATGTGAATAACCAGAGTAAGGATCTCTCTTTTGAGGTAGGTGGTCATGACTATCTTAATGTTTCTCCATAGAAAAGTGAGATGCTTTTTGGTAAGAAGGGAAAGTTGAGTCTGAGGTCCATTGGAACTTATGAAATCCTAGAGAAAATTGGATCAATTGTGTACAGAGTGGCTTTACCTCCATTTTTATCACAGGTACACAATTTTTTTCATGTTTCAATTTTGTGAAAGTATATTTCAAATCCATCTCATGTTTTGAGCCCAAAGGTAGTTCAGTTGGAAGAGAATATCACTTATGAGGAACAACCAGTCCATATTCATGACCATAGAGAGAAAGTGTTAAGGAATAAGGTAATTTACCAGGTAATTGTTTTTTGGAAAAACCATATAGTTGAAGAGGCAACGTGGGAATCTGAAAATTCTATGAGGGATAAATACCCCAATTTATTTGATAAGTGAATAAAAATTGCGAGGACGCAATTTCCAAAAGGGGGGAAAGATGTAACATCCCATGTAAATAAATAAATAATACATTTTAATTTTTATTAATATTTTAAAATTAAATAATAATTTTACTTTAAAGGGGTTGCTATGTTCGATGGCTTACCAGATATGCAACAACGGGTTTCTTTGAAATCTTACATTGCACACAAATAATATAATATTATTATTTTAAATGGAAGTTAACGCCTAGCTGTTGTATTGGATAAAATTAATAGAACTAAACATAATATGATTAAACATGTTTATTAAATGTTTTTACATTTATCAAATAAAATTTAGAGGCTTAAATTGTGAATGAATCTAATTGTAAGCAAAAATACAAAAATATTCTTTAAAAGGTAAATTTACCACCTTTTGATGGAGAACCCTATTTAAATATAGATTTGGTCACATTTATATGTCATATTTGAAAAAAAATATATTCTTATTTAGAATTGGGATATTAAAATTCACTTTGGGTAATTTCTTTGTATTTTTCTGATAAAATTCATTTTTAATGAATAGTGGAAAATACTGCATTTTAATTCAAAACTGCCTTTTAATCAAATTTATTTATATGGTTAGATTATCTATTTAATTAGTTTCAAATTATAATTAGATTATATTTTTACCATTTAATCAAATTTTGTTCATTATAATTAATTTCACTTTTAAATTGGACATAAAAAAGGGTCAATATTTTGGTAGTTAATATTACTTAAAAACACGCCTATTGTTTTGACAATGGGAATTAATTTTAAATTAATTAATCCAAATTCTATGATTTTAATTTGGTAAAATAGACATAATTTTTTAATACAGAATGTCAAATATATCTTAGAATTAAATTTGGTTATTTTCTGAAAAACATCAATTTTTGATGAATAGTGAAAACACTTAGTAGTATTTAAAAAACTGACTTTTTCATTTAAATGAAATTTTACTGCTTCGATGAATTGAATTTATAAAATCCAACAAACATGGTTGTTATTAGTAAGTAAAATTTGGTTCAAATAGATGAAAATATTTTTTGGTGATTAATAACTTTTGACTTTTATTTACCACGGTTAATGGTAAATAGTGTAATTCAAGCTAAAAAGAATATTATAATAATAAAAAATTAACTTAACACTTTTCCTAACCTTATTTGTTAAGTAATTTAATACCATGGTAATCTTGGAGTCGATTTTGGAACCCCATGAAGCCACTTAAGAGTGATAATGACACTTTATTTTAAATAACTAAAAGTAAAGGCAAAAATGACATAAGCAAATATATCCTTGTAAATTAATTTTTACATAACGATACATAAGTCATATTTTATAATATAAATATTAATTGTAAAGATAAAAATATTTCCCACATCATGGTATTTTTTTATAATTTTTAAACATCAAATAAATTAAATTATTTATGACACAATAATGATGCAGTATTTACCTCATTAATAAATTATTTAAATAAATAAGATTATTAATATTAAAAAAGATATCCAAAACTGGTCTAATTCTTATTGGATGATTTTATTTCGAAAATTATTCACCTTATATTATACTTTAATTATTTTTTTACCTTTAGAAACCAAATATAATTATATAATAAAATAATGTTTTCACAGTTTCCTAAAGAGCCCACCCTCCTATTTATAAAAATCACTCACTTGTAACTCATTCCACACACCTCTCAATCCCCTTGGATCGTCCAAAAACTGAAAAAATAATCTCTCAAGATCCTTATCTTCCACCTAGAAGCCTTACCTTAGGTAGAAGTCACTTCATGAATTCAGTTTGGTTCAAACCAAAGGGTGTTACCCAAATTAAAGGTAACAGTTTCTCTTAACTTCTTTTCTTTTATTTTACTTTTACAACCCATAAACTCTTTTTATTCCTTTATTTTATAACAAAAACAGTATCATAAATATACTAGGACGTTGTTATGATAATTATTCTAACTACACTTATATTGACCTCCATCATATGGGTGAAGAACATATAGTTTCTATGGATGGAAAACTAACGCCTCACAAAACGATGATTACTCGGTTATCTTCTACTGCCTCTCATTGTGGCCATTAAGATGGAACTATATTTATATATGATGTATATTATGTTTATTTTTTCTTTATTCTTCTGTGTTTTACATTTATATCCTACCTTTATGGTTTTCATAATGGGTAAACGCGATAATTTCATTTGAGGATGTGCGGACTACCGCCCCCTCAAAGTGATATGACTCGTTAATACCATATGTGGGATGTAAAAAGGATGGATTTAATGATATTATACTATAATTATAATATAAATTTGTATCATTATGTTTTAATTCCATTAAAATACGAAATATGAATGAAAGTAGCGTTCATGCGTGCGTACGGCTTACCGTCTCCATGTACGGTGCATTTCATTTCTTATCTCCAAATGATATGTACTATTATAAATACATATATATATACTGGATATATATGATATATATGATATCTAAATAATTAATATCATTCTTGAGATAATGGACTATTGAAAATAAGGACAACTTGTAAATATAACTTGTTCATTTTAGACTCAAGTACCAAATATCAACCAAACGACCATTATTAGTATAAATGATTGCATAATGTTTATAAAATGGTAATAAGTGATATAAAAGGAATAATAAACTGAAAATGGTTCTTAAACAAGTAAAAATTAACTTTAGTTTATTATTATGGAGATTAAAGGACAAACGGGTCAAGTCAAACACAAGGTAAGGAACTTTATCTCAATCTCCTTTCATTGAGGCATATTTTGTTTTAATACACAAATTTATTTTATATGCCGTATAAACACCTTATAATTTTCATTTCATTAAAAGAGAATATTTTTATGTGAAGCATTTTACTAAATGAAAAAAAAGAATGTTTCTTTTTAATGTAAGCAGTGACAACAACCTTTTTGCTGCCATGAGTATTATTTTATCTTTGGCTTCCTTAACAAGACGTAGTGTTTTTTTAAAGGAAAATAAATACTACATACCCTTTTTACATATTTTGGTATTGAAAATGGTTTTTAGAAAGAATTTATTATTTCCATATCTTGAAATGATATATTCTTATTGAAATGTGGAAATTTTATCTTTCCATTGTGCTTGTTTTTTGTGTTATGGTTCATGGGAATTCTTAACATATATGGGTGGTTCTATGATAAAACTAGGGCGGGTGACCCTAAGATAACTCTCTAATGTATTAGGTAACATGACAAAGGTAAACGTGAATGTTTCTTCTAATAGATTTAGGGAATATACTGTAATGGGTATTCCAAATGTGACTCCCTACATAGCTATGAAAGCTACAACATAAGTATGTTACGGATGCCACAATTTACCTTTATGATTTTTGATTACTATGTGTTATTATTGAATCTTATGTTTTCTTGAGGTATGTAAAAGAGTTTATGTTTTGTATGTATTGATGAACTAAGGATTTCTTTCATAATTTTATAACACTTACTGAGCTTTTTATACTCATCCCAAGTTTTGAAATACTTTTCATAGGACTTAAAGATGAACAGGGTCAAGTATGTGATCAAGGAAAATTCATACTATCTAAAATGAGGAACTAGACATGAAACTTTTTTCAAATATTTTTTATTTTGTGAAAAAAATGGAAACTGAGTAGAAGTGTCTTCTTTGTATTTTTGAGATGTAATGTAATAGTTATGGCCGAATTCTCTAAAACTATAAACCTGAAAAGATAATCATTGTGAATTATTCATTTAATTTAATATTATGTAATTTTTAAGGCTGGGTCCTTATACTAATTTCCATATAAATAACTATACTTAGAACAAAGGTAAATCATAGAAAAATATTGGGCTCCATTAAATTGATTGAATAATTCATTAGTGTGAGGAAAAGGATACATGTTTTTATAATATTATTATAGATTTCTCTATGATTGATAAATTGTCTCATGGATCCATATTTATTCTTAATGAAGAGGAAATGGGAACCCCATGGAGAAAAGCTAGGTAGAATATACCCTTTATTACCTACCTCCTCTAGTTTTTTCATCAACTACACTAATTTTTTCATGTTCATTCTATATGAAGTCTTTGATATTGGTCTTGTTTTAGGGATTAAATCAATGTAAAAAACCAAATTCACACTATGTTCGATGTCCACGTAATTACTCAGGAAATATATCAATATATTCTTGGTTAATTGTTATATCATAAAATTGAAGATTACCTTCACCATACCATGATTTTTATTTCCCTTATTTTTTTATAATTTCATTCAATAGAGATACTAGGGGTGGATCTGGATATGTATCAGATAATGAAGTCTCTTCTCTAAAGATGAGTAATTCTAAATCTTCCTCAAAAATAAAAATTTCCTTCTAGAAAAAAATTATCATATTTTGAAATCCTTTCAATTCCAATTATTATATTGATGTCAACCATAGTTATTATTATAATGTTAGTAAATGAATAATATTTGTGTGTCTTATTGGGGATTTCTTGACACAACCTTATTGTAGTGATACATTCCATATGTGTTTTAACTAATAACCTCATTCTTAAATTAAAATTAAAATATGTAATTTTCATAGAAAACTGGGTAGATATAGAGGATTATAAGGATCCAAAATAAAATAAAGCATTGTCTAAATTTTAAAATAGGATTAAATTTTCTACCACCTCATAATTGGTAACTTCAACCTCAAATATAAAGATTTAATAAGGTTTTTCTTTTCCCCTTGACTTGTTCAATTGTAGATTTCCATGATGCTTAAGAAATTGGTGTAAACAATGATTAGTTTGTTTATAGTTGAATAACTTTACATAATTTATTTATTTCTTCCCATTTTATTCATGAGGTAGATTCCCCATCTCACCACAACTGTAACACTCTCCCATTCCCTTCATTAACTTCACATGATGTTTCATTACACAATTTTAGCAAGATGGAAATTTATCTAGTATAATCTTATTATTTGATGAACGTTCTTTCTCTTATTGCTCATATGAACTCTTCTTCTCTTGATTTCCATAGAATATTTATGATCTAGATAATTCCATCTCTATTTTAATAGAACATAAAACTATTTTATCATCATTTTAGTTTGTTTCTCACACAGGAAATATTTTTTAACAAGTTTTACTGAAAATAATTTCATTTCATGAGTTCTATTGCCTCTTCCTCTATAGTATTATTTAAAAACAAACACCATTTATGTATATCACCTTTGATATAATACACTAAATGAGTGACCTTTTCCATTTCACCACATTATAATTCAATAAATATATTATCTAGAGAATTAATTCATTACATAGATACCATTGGATTAGAATTCCTACCAAATGATAGGGGATCATGCCACATAAAGTGATCAAATATAGGATAATCTCACTGTGGAATGGGCTTCACTATTCCGGAAAGGAAATTTTTTATAACCTGAATAAGATTCCTTAATATAACTATAATTTCATCAGTCCCAATACCAGTTGTATTGGCTTCCTTTGTACGAAAATATCTATATTATCTATAAGTATTGAAACCTTTATTTTTTACAAGTGTCATTTCTAAAAAGTGGAATATACTGGATTATCACAAAAAATCATGATTTTTAAATCATAATTGATAATTTAAAATTATGTAAAATACTTTACATAAATTAAATTTAATTCATTATTAATATTATAATTAAAAACATGGTTTCTTTGGGGATATATTTATTTTCAATCCTTCATAATGGTTGGTAAATAAAATGTGAATAATCCTAAGAATATCCCTTAAGGGTGTTAAACAAGGTTCATAGTAAGGTATGTTTTTCTACACCAGGTTTCAATAAGGTCTAACCAATGTGACCGTTTTGATGTTATTATCCATAGGTAACTATGTGCCAGTACCACATCTACGTGTATTATATAGACATAGATGTATTTCTAAGAAAAAACACATAATATATTCCTGAAAAACATTAGGATTTTCTTATATAATTATCCCCAAAGCCTATCACATTTTTATGTTCCAAAATATATGTTTTCCTTTATCTATTTTCCATGGTTTATATTAAACATCATGTACTACCAACAATAATGACCTTAACACCAGTATCTTGGAGTTGTTGTCTTACTTTTTTTACATTAGCAGAGATATAAAGGGTAAAATCTAGAAGGGCCAATCTGTTTAGAATATTTTGATAACCGTGTACATAAATGATAGAAATTTTTTATTGGTAATAGAAAATGAATCATATTACATATCAAAATTAAATGATCTACATCCTTGAAAACTCATTCCATTAATTTTTCATCATATTCATGGGAAATGAAACTAAATAAGGGTGATCTAAAATGGTCAAAAAGGGTTAAGTTAATCTGATGCTATCATGAATAAATAATCATAATCATCATTTAAAGGTAAATAAATGAACACACAAGTCATTTAAATAACATGACTATCATGATAAGATAATGTACAATCAATATAGAAAGGTAAGTAACTTACAACACATGCCATTTAATCAATAACTATTAATTAAATGCATCCAGAGATAATATCATTGAAAAAATATCATAGATTATAATAATAACTAAATTATCAAGGAATAAAATTTTAGTTATTGTATTTCATGACCTCAGGCATCCTGATACCTCTTCTATCAAGTCATTTCACTAGATGGTTTAAAACTTCAGGAAGAAACTCATTTAATTTGGAAAACAGATTTGTGTCATAAGACATGTAGATGCTTCGAGGGGATATATAATTATGGTCCCCACCCTTCATAACATATAAAAATATTTCCTCATATATTGAATAATATTTTTAATTCATGAATAATATTCATCATCAACAAATATCCATATTTTTTAAAGGATTTATATTTATCAATATTTCCCCAGTTAATCAAATAACATTCAATGTATAGCCCATTTGTAATAAGGGTATAAACGTTTGGAAATAAGAACATACATCATAAAATACTATTTATATTTAATAGAAATGAAATTCTCAATTAACGATGATTATAAGAGAGATATTGGTTCAAGAGAAAGTTAATAATCACAAAATAAATTGATATTGTATGATAACTTTTAACACTTAGTAATTTTCAATTCAAATACCCTTGGATGAAATAATTAAAGTTGAAACTTAAAATACCATGAAGTGTGAATGAATCATGATATTAAAAGTCTGAGGCGTAGTATATATACTCTATAAAAAATTATTTACAAAACATTACAATATGCCTTAATGAAGGGAAATTGAGATGAAGTCCCTTACCTTGAGTCTGAATTGTCATGTACATTGTTTATCTTCCTAAATAATAAACCTATGTTAATTATTTACTTTATTAATAAAATTTTAAATTTCATTATTAATTTTTTAACTTATTACCATGTTTTATATAATTACTAAATCAATTATGTTTATGTGGTGAGTTTTAGTGATATTTGACTTATGTGTAAAAAATTGCTTTGGTATGTTGATTATGGTCTAATAGATCATTATTTAAACATATATAGAATAATTATCATAAAATAATTATCATATTTATATATAAATTATTATTTTAAAACATATTAGTAATTATGGTTATGATAAATGAAGTATGTTAGGATCACAGAGATGGTAGGTCATATGAACAAACGAGTAATGTTTCCATTTTCAAAGAAAATTATGGATATGAGGTAAGTAATAATTTATCTATATATATATTGATAAAAATATCATAAATATCATAGTATTTCTTTAAATTTACTTATCTATACCATCCATGTGATGTGTTAATGAAAATAGAGTCACATCTTTTCATGAAGGTGGTAGTCCATATGTACACAAATGACGCTATCATATTTTAGTGTGTTAAAAGGTATGAAATAAAATGATATATTATCATTTAATAATGATAAATATGTCATTAATATCATTATTATTTCATTTATATCACCCATAATCATTAAATTTACCCATATCACCTTCTATGTAATGTTTTAGTTAAATAAAATTCACATCACTTCACGAGGCGTTAGTCTATCGTACACACGAGTGATGATATTGTATCCCTATAGAATCTAAATTAAAAAAGTTATATATATGATATATTTAATAAATAGTTGTAAATATTTTGTAAATATAAAATATAATATTTATATCCATCATTAAACCCAACTGAGATTGGTGGTAATGAAAAATGAGTGACATCAGTTCCTGTGGTGGTAGTCCACCATTCACAGGAATGATGATTTCGTAACATAATTGATAAAAGTGGGGAAAGTTTTTGGTAATTAAAATAAAATAAAATATATCATTATATATAATATATTAATTTTATTATGTCATACTATTTTAATAAATATTTAATTTGGTCGATAAAGAAATACAATAAAAAAGCTCATTGAAGAATGTTACCTCTTATTCGTGTAGCCTCATTAATTTTGCACAAAAATCCATCCTATGTTTTATTTCAGACAAAAATAAAGGTTCTAAGATGATATTATAGATGTTATTAAGTTATTTTGGAAGGTCTTGGTAGAAAAAAATGGTTTTATAGTGTGAAAAATAGAAGAGAGTGGGTGGCCTTGTATAAGTGAGGTGAGAGGCACACTTGTAATTTTTAAAATGAAAAAGGTGTACTCATGTTTCTCTATTAAAAAAAGTTTAAAAAAATGGAGTATTATCAAAAATCATACATTATAAGGTCTAAATATGTTGTGAAAATATTTTTTTGACAGGTTTTTAGGTCATTTTAGCACTTATCTTTTTAGTTTTTTCCACGGTAAAATCATTTTTATCTTAACCGCGGAAAATAATTTTTTACAGTTTTTACAATTAATTATGGTAAAAAATTTAGATAAAATATTTTGATAATTTAAATTAGTATTATTGAAAATATATAATATATTTTTCAAAATTAAATTCACATAATTTTAAAATTTTAATTTTAAATTAATCCCACTAATGTGACGAGAAAGCGGATTTTCAAAGAAATAATGTTCAAATGTTTAAAAATTAATTATACCAAAATTAAATATTAAAATTACTCTAATGACATAAATTATAATTAATTATATATTTTTTTCAAATTTTACTTTAAATCCAATTTAAAATATAATTAATCTTTATAAATAATTTAATCAAAAAGATAGTTTTCAATTAAAATTCATTATTTTTCAATACTGAGTGAAAAATAACCCATTTTAGAAAAATATAAACAATTCACCATAATATAATTATGATATTAAAATTTCAAAAATTAGTTTCATTTTAGGAAATAAATTTTCAAAAATTGGTCAAAAAATTAATTTTAAATTATGTGCATGAAGCATGAACAAACCGTCTTGTAGAAAAAATAAATCTTTTTCATAAAGCATTTATTTTTCTTTTAAATAATTATAATTTTATTTATAATCCACAGATAACCATAAATTTAAAATTTTAATTAGTATTATTCATACCCACCAATATAATGGTTATATTATAATTTCCATGTATAAAAATATATTAGTTGATTATTTTCATTTAAACCTGGTGTTGCGTGCATTTCCAATTATCGACAAAATTACATTTATTCCAAAATAAATACATTGTAAAGTCTTTGGGTGTTACATAGAAGATTGTTAAAATAACTAGAGAGATTATATTTTGTGACATATTTATATATTATATAACCTTATTTAGTTTACCTAGTAAGTGATATCTAAAATAGATATGATGGAATTTATTTAAGGGGTTAATATATAATGGCTTGAGAATTTAGAATATATGTTTTTTATAAATTAATAATATATTTTATTGCATTTTATACACTCAAAACTGAACTAAAAATGGCCAAAAAGTATTTACTATTAAAAAATTTAAAAATAATAAAATATCATATAAATAAAAAGTATTACAATAAATTAAAAAATGTAAACAAAATCTGATTAAGAACACTTAATGTTTTAAAAATGAATTTTTTTCATTAAAGTGGTTCTATTAATATATATTAAATTTTGATTAAAAATATAAATTTAAAATTTTATAATTTTAATTTTACTACATGAACATAATTTTTTAATTCCACATATCAAAATTATCCTAAGGTGTGTTTTTGGTATATTTCTAAAAAATTGTTTTTAGGTGAATAGGAAAATAATAATGGTTTAGATAATACCATCACTTTTAAGAAATTATGATAATAAAATAATAAATTTAAAATAATTGAAAATTTTTATACAAAGTAAATCATTTAAAAACACTATTTTTAATTTGTAAAACTCATGTTTAATTTTTTTGGTAACTTGATCAATATTTCTCTCTAAAAAATGTTTTTGATTTTCTTATTTTAAAAATAATTTTTCATCACTTATAGAAACTAAATATAAAAAATTTATTCAATATTTTATATCATCATGTTCATGTTATGTTATATGATAAATTTCATTATAGTCTTGAAATTATGATTACTAAGATTTATGTTAATGGAAATTATAATGGGAAAGGGTTGTTTTCAAAGAATTATTTTATTGATGTTGTTTAATTTTTGTGAGATAAGTTAAAATGATATATTTTATATAAATACATAGATATTTTGTTTAAATTTATTAAAATATTTTATAACCCATTTAATTGGTTATTAATTTCAAATAAGATTAAGAACACTTAATGGTGAAAACTATATATTTATACAAAATAGTTTTTTTATTTATTAATGGTTTTAATTTATAAGTTATGTTTATATTATTTATAAATTTAACTATATTTTTTTTCATTAAATTTATTTTCATAAAACCATAACTTTTTAATATGTTTTTTCATATATATTTATTTAAATATAAATTACTTGTGTAAAAACTAATTACGAAGGTAAAAAACAAAATGGTAATATATAAATATCAAGTTGTAAAGGATTGAAACATATTAAAAACAAGTATTTAAATTACCTCTATAGAATTTATAAACTATATATCACTAAAAATATATATTATTTCTCAGTTTTTTATCCATTGACCCTTGAATAATGTAATTCCATTATTGAAAAATAATGGGTATTCACAAAAGTATCTTTTTCTTCACTTGTAAAAGGGTATCAATTCAACCTCTTCATACTACACATTAAAATTATAATTTAATCCTTAAAATATTTCATTTTAATTTTCATATAATCCTCTATCATGTTTATAATCCAAGGATCTCAATTATATTTCCTAAAACCCCCAATCCTATAGATATTTCCATGAAAAATCTCATGTCCTCAATGTGAGTATTTCTTACTCCTTAGTATTTTCTTCTTAATATTCCTCTTCCATAATTATTCTATCCACCATAATATAATTTAAAAATTATTTTTAACATATAATAATTTTATTATATTAATTTATCAACCATTATTTAATCCATTTCATCCTCTAAGAAAAAAACATTGATTACATGTATATAAGACTACTTCCACCACGAAGTGATGTAGTTTCTTTTTTATCACCTCCTCTCATGGATGGTAACAAGGGATTTTTTTGAATGAATATATTTAATCTATCACATATTTTTAAATAATAATTTATCATGCAACTTCCTTCAGTACCATTCATTGTGAAATGAAATTTTTAATCGTGTGTGTGTGTGTGAATTACCGTCTCCACAAATGATGAAATTAAATTTTCATAAACCCCCTAAAAATATGGTTTTAAGAATAAATTTAATGAAGTTAAATGAAATTAATTTAATGTTTATGTTTTTTTAATTTTATATTAATATTATATAAAAACATTTCCATGCTCGTAAAATCATTCCTACACACTCTTATTTTACCCGGTTTTACAACCAAAGTGAAAGATGATAAAATGTTTATATAATTAATTCATTTGTCTTATTATATAATTCTAATAAAATTTAGTAATAATTTATTTAATATATTTAATTATTCTAGAAATTTTTTATTTATATTTAATATATTTATTAATATATTACATTTTTATTGTCAAACACGCAAAAACTATTTCTTCATAATTTTCATTTTCAAATACCATAACATTATCATCCACCAAATAGAAATGGGATATGATTAATCATTGAAACACCATGATAATAGAATATTTGATTGGTTTTTAATTTAATGGGGTTCTCTCAAGAGCTCCCTACTCTCAAGGGTGCCCTAGGGTTTGGTCGTTGGGCGGACGAGGCGGATGGAGGGGTTTCCGGCAGCGGGTGTGGATTTGGCATGTGGGAGGTGGAAGCTCCCTCAGATATCCCTCCTCCTAGTTTTTTATCCTTTTCAGGTTCTATTTTTTGTGTCAACTGAGTCATCAACAATGAGTTGCAGTGATGGAATGGATGAATTGGTTTGGTTGTTGGGTGGACGGCACAGATGGAGGTGTTTCTGGCAGCGGGGGAGGATTTAGTGAGGTATATCTATGCTACTGGGATCTGGGAGTTATTGTGGTGGGAGGTTTGATGCATACAATGGTTCTGGTGTGACTCCCCCAGTGATGTGGTGTCTCCCTCAGATCTCCCTTCTCCCTGTTTCTTCCCCATTTTTTGGGTTCTTCAACTGATGATTCTCCAATGAGTTTTCAACCTCTATGACGGTGCTAATTCATGTTACAATTTACCTTACTAGAGGTTCTTCCCTGCAAATCTAATGCAGATCTAGGATTGTCAAATTAAGGAAACATGAATTTTTATGGACCCTTTTTTGTTCGAGTCGTGTTTTTCCTACTTGGAAGACCACCAGATTGCTGGATGAAGGGGTTGGATTTTTATATCACAATGTTGTTTAAATTGGTTTGGGTGCTGGATATTGTTTTCTTAGTCCTCTTGAAAGTTTGTGTCTTTTGGAATCTTGTTCTCTACTCTTTCCCTAGAAAACTTCCACTCTCTCTTAGGCGGATTTAAATTGTGGTATTCATGATGCTTTGGGATGTGAGGGAGAGCGATAGTAGACATCCATTGAAAGTTTTACTTGCATTGTGTCTGGGGTTTTTTCTATGGAAGGTTAAGTGTTATCATGTTATTTGATGAGTTGAGTTTGGTATTTTCATCTTATGTGATGTTCATTTGTCTTTTGACTTTGGTGGTGGTTTTCGGTGTTGGGGGACATAGAGACATGATCCGTTGAGGGCATTTTCCATTTGTTCTTATACTCTTTCTCCAAGTCTCTACCACAGTCTCTAAGGCAGATTCGAGTGGTTGTATTCATGGTGATTTAGGATGTGAGGTAGAGAGATTTCAGGCATATTCTTTCGGTTCTATCTCTATTTTATTACATAGGTTGATGATGTAGATGATCTACAATGGATTTTGATTTTGGTATGTGAAAGCACCTAGACACACTATGAGGAACATATCTAGATGAGGAGTTATAACATGAATGTTTCACCAAATCTTTTCCATATGGATTTGGATGAATGAGTGGGTATAGTTTTTTCCACCGGTAACAGGCCCGTCAAACCCTAAATGAGATAGCTAGCTGAGAAGTCAGGTGGTGGTGGAGGCTTGACATCACGATGTAGTCATTGGGGAGGAGCAGTTCCCATATTCTCTATTTGGAATGAGTTTCCTTTTATATTTTTAATTGGTTTAAGTTTTTAGGGTTCACACTTACCCTTTGAAAGTATCATTTTAAAATACAAAAAAATGGATTCATCTAACTATTTTTTAATAAACCTCAATTTATAACGCCATTACAAAACTAGTATAAATCTAGAAATTAGAGTTTATAAAGCCTTATGATTAAAATAAACCATAATCGACTAATATATTTGTAATAAATGGTTATAAATAAAGATTATAAATGTAAATCTATATGAAAAAATGGAATAATTTATTATGAGCTTTATGTTTATTTTACAATAGTTTAGAGAACGTTCGAGTAAATATGAATACAAGGTATGGGGTTCCTTATCTCAAATTTATTTCCATGAAATATATTTCTTATTATACAACATGATATATTTTATATGGTGATATTACACTCTAATGAATATTTTTTTCATATTCATGATACTCATGGGGTTTAAAGAGGAATATTTTGATCTTTATTTATATTTATTTAGATTTAAAATACTCAAAAGTGCTAATGGTTTTTGTTGACACAACTCACTTCATTGAGTTATAATTCATATTCTTGCAATTATTTCTTCCATTATTTGTTACTTACACCCTAATATTTTATTTCACAACAATATCCCTTTTTTTATGGATAAAATGATACTTTTGATTCAAATATTTCTCATCAAGTAATTTCTTCCCCATGAAAAGAATATCATGGTATAGATTAATTTTTATCCTCTTTAATGATGGTTTCCCTTCCTCATCCAAATTTACTATCCCCAAAAATATTCTCCTTTATATTTGTAACCAAATTATGTGTTATTTCATGTCACCTTAAAATTTCACTTATTTTATTTTAAAAAAGAATATTTATTACTCTTGATGATGTTGGATTTTAAAAAAGGTATTTCAAAATATTAAAAATGTTTTTATCATTTCGAAATTAAATATTTTATCTTCTTATATATATTTATATTTAAAATATTAATGTGTTATTCAATTCAAAATTATTTAAATTTTTTTAAAGTAATTATTTAAATAAATTATTTAATATTATGAAAATTTACTTTTAAAAGTGATCATAACTTATTCTTTCACACAAAATATAAAAAATTTCTAAAATAGCATTTATCATTTCACAAAAAATTTCATATTTATCACTAAAAGAAATAATTCCCTGTTAAATTATTTTTCTAAAATCCCCTATTAAATGATCTTATTACAATTTTTATGGACCTTATTTACTATTCACTAGTATTCTCCTTAGGCTTAGAGGTGATCTGGTGGATTTTGGTAGTGATATATAGGTTTTTGTGGTATTTTGAAATTTTAAGGGAGGCCAATCCTTAGGAAACATCTTTCAGAACTATTTTGGTCGGTGTGCTGGCTTGGTGGACAACCTATGCCCTATGTCCAGCTTAGAAATTCCCAAGGAAGGGTGTGGCATTGGGCATTTTATTTTGATAGGGAACCTATCTGAAATGAGGAAGGAGGGATCACCACACCATATCCTTGAGCATAGAGCAGATATAATAGATATCATACTAGTGATAGGTAATATCACATATCCATGGAAATATAATAATGAAATAAAATATATTGGAACCCTCTATGGTTTAGACCTTGGTGGTTGTAATATATGAATTTTAAAATGGGAATGAAAAGTGGATATTACAAGAAGGATTTTAATCTCTAATTAACCAGGACCACCACTGGTATTTTGGTTATTCACCATAACGTAGAAGAGACCATTGGTCTGGGATTATAAATTGGAGGTTGGTTTCACCCTTTTTTTGTTTTCCAAAATTTTAGTTGACTTTTGTCCAACCCCTATTCATTTTTTCTTTCTTTAGTCACCTTTCAAAGAGATTTTAATCCCTTGGTTCATTTGGATCATCCTACATGGTTTCTTTAGATTTAGGTAATTACCCCCCTCCATTTTATTTTTTAATTATCTTTCACTTCTATATGGTTGTTCACTGTGGTAGTTTCTTTTGTTATTTTGGGAAGTTTTTGATATATTTTTTTATGTATATGAGTCTGGTGGAAATTCCTTTGATATTGAAGGTGGTCAAACCTTGGTTCTTGTCTGTTTCTCTTCAAGCTTCAATCGGGGTAGGAGAACATTTATCTTACTTTCTTTAGTTATAAATATTAGGGTATCGTTATTTTGTTTTCTTTTTGGGAGGTTGTATAAAGAAAACTAATGAATATAATTAAATGGTTTAATTGGAATTGAAGTCTAAGGGGAGAAATCACATGGTTTTATTACTATTGGATTTTCCCAAAAGGTTTGAGCATCCTTGATATTACTTTTCATGGACTTGGAATTTTTGTGATTTTTTATGTTTTTTTGGAAGATGAAATTGGTAAACCTTATTTTTTCTATCTTCTAGATTCACCAAATTTGAAATTGGATAAGAACTTATATCCAGAAATTACATTGATGACACATTGAACCTTATCTTGTGTGAGAATTTATTTGATGAAAATGAATTAAATAAGGTAAAATCGTATTCTTTATTCAAAAATAAATATGTAAAATGTGTGGGGAAATTATGATTCATGCAATGGTTGAGTTGTGTGGTGGATGTCATGTGTGAGGGATTAAAGGAAGAGTGGTTATGATGTGTGTTAGTGGTGATGAGTAGTAGTTGTGATGTGTGGTTTTAGTGGAATGTGGTTGAGATTATTTTTGAGTTTAACATTTGGTGGTTAGAGCCTAGGATCATTGACATGTGTGAGATGGTGTGTTGTAATGGGCTTTGCTGTGCTAGTTTCCTGCTAGTTATAAAATTTATTTTAAATTACAAAATAAAAATGGCATGGTTTGGTATGTATAATAATTCTTGAATCTAAATAGGTTGTGTGATCTGACTTGTTAAATTTTAAACATGAACTGAAAAAGCTTGATAAATGTTTAGTAATTAGAAAATCTTTGAATGCCTTAATTTGGAAAATAAAAGATGTAATGTGGGTTTCTTGGGCTATGTTATGAATTTATAGGTGGTAGTGAATGTGGTGGTGGTTGTGAGGGATTAGTGTCATGTTGTGAGTTGTGAAATTTCTCTTTTCATATACCCATACTTTTTTCTTTTGTGTGTATTTGACTATTATATATTATATTTTATTGTGATTTCTATACGCACCCCACCCATTTAGAGCACTATGTATTGATACTCAATTTTTTTGGTTGATGTTTTTTCCAACATCCAATATGGTGAGGAAGGATGGATGGATACCCCTTATTCCCCACTCTCTCTTCCAGCCAATATTTTTATGTATAGGTTGTGATATATTTTGGATAAAATGAAATTATAGTTGGGATGATAAGTTTAATGAGGTGACATATAGTTGGGGTCATGCATGGTGGGGGTAGGTAATGAGGTTGATGTCCTTTAGGTTCATGATACCTTACTACTATGGTTATGGTTGTGGTTATGAGAGGATTTGAATGATATGATTAGTTTCATGAGAGGTTATTGGATTTATTTGGATAATCAAGTGTCTTCGGGAGTTATTTAATGGTTATGATCATGTGGGGTGTCTGTCATTATGTATGTTCATATGTTTCTTCAGGTATGATTTTTTATAGAAGAGGTGGGTGCACCACGAAATTAGATATTAGGGTGTGAGAGCAGCAAATCAGTGGTAAAGTAGTGTAAGGTATGATTTGTTGATATGGTTCTTATTATATAACTATACTTGGATGTGTTATTTGGTGATTGTATCTTTGTGAGGATTGGATTTGTTAGTTCACCTACTTAGGTGATGTTGGTTATTTTGTTTTCTCACTATTTAATTTGTATTCTCTTTTCACTAATGCATGAGAGACTTTGGGTATAATCCTACCGAGTATATATGTTTTTCTCACCACCACATATATTAAAAAATATTTATGTTTATAGGAGGACATTGTTTACTAATACAGACATTAATTTCCCAAGAGTTGGAATTTTTGTTGATTCAATGATTTAGGAGTTTCTTATAGGTATTTATTTCAATACTCTTTATATTTTTTTACCTCACACATGCAATGTGGGATGTTTTTTGTGTCCTTTATTTTTTATTTTGTCATGAAGTGTCATGGAGGTTGATATCTTATCTCCTAAACCTGCTATATCATTTGAGGTTAATCCCTTCTATATGTGTTATATTTATACCCTTAGTGATACTCTCTAAGTTAGTGCCTATTTGAGGCAGGACTCATGGGCCATTATCTCTCTTACTTAAATACTAACCAAGGAGGGTTACTAATAGAGGGAGGGGGTTGTGATAGAGTGGTATCAAAGGATAGTTTTAGAGATAGTTTGGATTTTAGAGTTTCTCAATTTGAGGATTTCATGGGATGGTAGTTAAATAGTGTCAGTTGATTTTGGTGCATGAAATAGGATAGGGATGGATAGATAGGAAAAGGAATTTTATATCCCCCTGTGATCCAATGTAAGGAATCTAATTCTACTAAACGAAAATGAAAGGTGGTTTAATTATTAAGGTAGAGACCTTGGGCAGGTACATGCATCATGGTTGATTATGTTCTTATTTGAGTTATGTGATATTATTAAGCCAACTAGTTTTTTATTAATAAACTCTATCAAAATTTCATACTATTAGGATTATGGAATATTTGATCTTTATTTTAGTTATAACTTTTAGACATTTTCTACATGTGGTTCGGGTTGGTGAAGTGCAACAAGATGACTTTATTGAACATTATAGAGTTGACTTGGATAAGAAGGATGATCAATAGCATAGGTAATTTAATGAATTTTAATGGAATGCTTTGTAAATTTATTAGGGTAGTGTCTTTGATATATAGACAGAGTGATTATTGGAAGATATTTAGATCACCTATGGTTTGATCTAGGCCCATGCATAGTACTGATTCTTGTTGGTAGTCATTTAGATGAGGGTTGTGTCATGTAAATAGAAGACATTGTATATCAGAGAGTATAAGGAGGTATATTTTTCATGTGAATTATTTTAGAATGAGTTCTAAGTGGAGTTCCTATCGTCGAACATGAACGTAGTGAAGAGATAAGAACTGATCTCTCTTTGACAGGGGATTATGTTAGTGTGAGATCATGGTATCAAGTTGAATAATATATTTTGTTTGACCCAGATCTTTTTCTAAATGATAAGTCTCATGAACAGTGTAATGAGTATGAACTATTCCCTTCTATCATGTAAATATTTACTCCTACATTTTCGACTTACATGGAGGTTTATAAGACTATGAAGGTGATTGATCGCATTCACTAATAAAGAGTGTTATCATGAGTGGGTAAACAATAGGTTTAATTAAGGAGAAGAGTTTTTATTAGTAGATCTTTGGCACTGAGGCCTTCTAGGTTTTGAGAATCATAGATTCAACCCTAGAAACTACCTTTTCACCTTTACAGGGATAGTTTGTTTTCATTATTTTTCCTATATTCTTTGTCTAGTGTTATTTGTCTATGGGATGTATGGTAATCATATAAATCTATTACCAATGGTTCTAGGTGATAATTAAGGTGTTGGTGGTGATTAGGTACAACATGAATCTTTGTATAAGCCTCTAGTGAGGTCCTTTCATCAGTAGTGACAACAGTCCTATGAAATCATGAATGGAAATGGAGAAAGCAGAGGACAACCTTAGGATTTTCCACATCTAGAGGGACCCCAACAAGTTTAGGGAAACAAGGGTGGATATTTGTAGAAAGTAAGGAGATAAATTAATGAATACTTTCAAAAACAATTGGCTCTATAACCAAAGGTGGCAGAGTTTTTTTGAGCTATGATTATATTATCTTCTACCCAGGTTTTTGGCGTGTTTTATTTTGAGATTCATACTCCTTTATTACACCCAATTTATTCAACGCTCCAGGACTCAATATAAAGAGTTTTCCTTTTTCCCTTGTGTTGAATAAACTATTTAGATGATATACCAGATTTTTTGATGTGTGTCGAGGGTGTATATTTTTAATGGTGAAAAGTTAGTCATGTGGGGATCTTTTCTTAGTGTTGATACAACCGTACTATAACACCTTGATATTTTAAAAGACAAACTACATATTTGATAGAATATATGAAACGGAACAAAAATATTAGAACATAATTAAACAACCTAATACTTTATTATTTTATTATTTTTAAACAAACTAAATTACTTCGATAGCTTTTAATGCACGCAACACTAGGTTTGAATGAAATGTGATGCTCTATTAAATTATTATTATTTAAACATGAACAATAAAACCTCACTATTAATTTGTAGGTTATGAAGAGTAATAAATAAATTATGAAATTTTTATGGTTTATACATATATAAAATAAATTCTATAGATATCTATTTATTTTAAATAAAATAAGAATCATTTTAAAGAGAAAGAAATTTTTTCTAAAAACTGTATTTTTCAAATATGTGATTTATCCACACTTAGCACACATAATTTAACATTAATTTTAACCCCTTTTAAAAAAATTATTTTGAAAAAAAATAAATTTTTTAAATCTACATGTCAAAATTATCTTTGCGTGAATTTGTGATAATTGTATGAAAAGAAAATTATTTCGATAAATAGTGAAAAACATTTCTTTTTATCGAAAACTATATTTTTTGTTAAAATTATTTACAAATATAAATTATATTTTAAATTTTTTTAGAGATATATTAGTAAAAATATATTAAAAATAAAAAAATTGGTTATGATAATCAAATTTTTATTGAATTTTGATATTAAAACATTTTAAAGTCTTGAAAATTTTTCTTTGGAAATCCCATTCTTTTCACCGCGCGTGCGGGTTTTATTTTAAATCGAATTCTTCCACTTAAATATAGTGAATCTAGAAAAATTGATTCCATATTTGGAATAATAATAATTTGTATTATCTAATAATTCCATAATAAATTTTTACAATAATTAATAGTGAAAATATTAAAAATCAATTACCATAGTTAATGTAAGGATGGGTGTATCGATTGGTTAAAGTAAGAAGATAAGTATAAAAATGAACTAAAACTAGTAAAATAAAAAATTTAGTGATATATTTAGATATTATAACCAATAAAGTTCAATAATGAATCATTTTTAGGAATTTTAAAATACAAATAAGTGGGCATCACTTTTTATTTTCAAAAATACCATGTGTGTCAAAGGCCACCCACTCTCCTCCCCTATTTATACATCAAAAACCATTTGGTTAAAAAAAAATTACATTCCATATATCTTCCAAAGTTCTGTCCCTACATTTTATAGGCCTTAGTTATATAATTATTCTCTCCTATTAATTCATTACTTATAAACTTGAAGAGTCTATCCAAAGAAGAGGAAAAATTCTTAAACATGTGTATTTGTTTTATTTCTTCTTCCACCTCCTTAAAATAAAATTAAATTGTGATAATATTATAAAAATATAATAATATATATAATAATATGTTATTATGTTAATAAAATTACATTAATCCATCTCTACTTCTCAGATGAGACGAAAAACCATCAGTCATGTGTACGGTGGACTACCGCATTTTGGACTGATGAAATTCGTTTTCAATCACCACCATTATAGGTTGGATATATTTATTTATTTAACATATTTATATAATATTTTTGAAATTATTATACTTATTTAACTATTATATCTCATTTATTTTTTTCTTGACATTTTTTGGGGCATGTGATAACATCGCTTGTATGGACGACATATTACCACCTCACGAAGCAATGTCATTTGTTTTTCACATATTATTTATATGGAAGGTAGTAAGGATAAATTTAATGAATATATCTTATATTTATTGAATAATTATTATTATAAAAATTTAACATCCCATATCACTTCTAACCTTATAATATATTGGAAAACAATAAAGTCACTTGTGTATATGTGGACTACCGCCTCCACATAGCGACATGAAATGTTTTTCATTTTATTTTTACATGGATGGTAATAAGGATGTATTTTATTGATATAAATTTTATATATAAAAAATAATTATTGTATAAATTTTAATTAACATTTATTTCCATTTAATTTATTCTTTTTAGAAAAATGAAAACAATGTCCTTGTGTATGTACAATTTACCATCACCATAAAAGGTATAATCCAATTTCTATATCTCGCTTCAATTGATTAATATAAATAAATATATAATGAATATATATATATGTTAATTATATCATTGTTGAAATTATTTATATTTTTTAACTATGATAAATGTAAAAGGACCAAAATTACATAAACATAACATACTTGAAAATGAAGCAATTATCACCTAAAACGGTGATTTTAAAAAAGAATCGTTAATAATTATGTGATAAAAAAATTAGTAAATCATACATGGTATGAGATATATTTATATGGTTATATAATATTTTAATAATAAAATAATATTTATTATACTATATTTTATAACTTGTTCTAAGGAAGTTGAAAAGGCAGTAAGGGTTTATCATCACACTTTTACTTCTGTGATACATATAACATATTCAACACTTATTCCATTGTGTGGTGTATATAATAACCCTTTTGATATGTTATATAATGAATATAATTATATTAATTGTATTTAATGTTTCATTTTATGTAATTCTTTTCCTTGGGATTATGATTCAGAAGTTGAAAATGTGTTAAGATATTTCTGTTTCAATCTCATTTTTAGAGGGGTTTTTTATACCAAAATTTTCCCTGAAAGAAATTATTTGATTATAGTATAATAAAACACCTTAATTTTCTTATCATCTGATTCTTCATTAAATTTTTGAGTTATAGCATTTTATTCCTCCCTTTACTATGTAAAATTATTGAGAAAATATTTTTAATTAAATTTGACTTCATTTCTCTCTTCTGGCGAAAATCCAATTTCATCAAAAACATGGTTTTCTAAAAATGTTTTCAATTTTCTTAATATTCTAAATATCATTTTTAAAAACATTTTTATCCATTTTTTGAACATTTAAAAATTATCTTTAAATAAATATTCATGTCATTTTTCAAAAAGTACACATTTTCTAATACCGAAAAATGAAATAACTCCTTATTTTACCATGTACAAGATGAATATAATTTCCCATAACCCTGAGAACTCAATTTATTAATTCTTATTTTACATTTATTGAAAGGTTAATTTCAAATAGTTTTTAAAAAAAATACTTTTTCAGCATTTTTTTAAATATTTTCTCTATAAAAAATATTATTTTCCTCACAAATGTTTTAAATGAAATTTTTATGGTATTTCTATTCATCAATGATGTCAACACTTTCTTATAATTATTATTCAATGGGGATATGTTGTATTAAAATCATGCTTACTATTTATTTGGATTATTTTTTATTAGTTTGATTAAGGATGTACAATTATATTACCATTCGCCAAGTTACGCAAGATGGTTTAAGATTATATATATTCTATTGGGGAAGTATTAATATTTTTTATGTTAGTTTTTCAATATGAATGTTTAGGTCGAATATGATTCATCAATTTCATATGATAAATTCATTAGACTTAGGAAGATATGGGTGGGGTCTATCTATAGATAAGTTTTTGATGCATTGAAAGTCTCATGAAAAAAATTGGTTGGCCTAATTTTATGGGTTTTTGCATATAGATTTAAACTATCTTGTCAAAGGTATTAATAGTATGTTTTAGATTTCCAGTATTATTTATTCCCTCATTATGTGATAAGTTATTTATATACATGTAATTATTCAAATTAGTAAGAATATCCGATTATAAATTTTACAATCATTTGACTATTGATATAGATTTATTTTATCAGCATTTGTTCTTTCCATATTATGTTCAATTTATTATTTAAATGGTTTTTATTTTAGTTATTTACTTTGAAATATTGATTATGATAAATTATTCGTGGTAGCTTCCATTGTATTGATACCATTATTAAGCATCTGAAGTCACCCCTTTTCTATGTTTTATTTTCCTTAGGATACCAGGAATTTTTTTTTTTGATTGATATATAGGGATAAGGTAAGGTTAATAATTGAATTTTTAAAGATAAATTTTTTTTATTTTAATTTTTCAATTGTATGATAAATTCATGTATATGTCTAGTTTACCAGTACAATTATAATATTTTATTCTTCAAGATGTGATTCCTTTTATAGAGTGAATATGTAATAAAGTAACCACTAGATCATAGTTACTAGGGTATGCATCCTTACATGTACAATATCAATATTGACGTCAATTGGTTGTGTTCTATTCATGTGGTTGTCGACTACTTCAAGAGGAAGATCATGTTCTTATGTATTGATTGTCAACATGTAGTTTTCATCAACAAACAATGTATTGGTTGGTATGTGGAAATGTTGAAGGATTTTTTTCCTAAATGATAATGTTTTTAGTAACATTAGTGGGTGTTGGGATGGTAAAACCTCCCAGGGTTATCAAGGATTTTCCTTATGTTTTTTCCAAGGAGGCTGTGACACTACCCCTTGATGTGATATCGCGTTCAGGGTGGATTTTCAACTATAAACTTCTCTAATTTCAATGGTTCCTTATCGAATGATGCTCTCTATGTTTCAATAGTTGAGTACACATATATATGATCTCATATAGAATGGTTTCATTAGGTCTAGTGTGTCTTCATGGGGTTCTCCAGTGTTATTCTCTAAAAAGGTAGGTGGTAGGATGAGACTGTGTATAGACTAATAAAGTTTTATTAATGTGAAAATAAATAATCTTTATCATATTCTTGGGATAAATGACTTTTTTTAATATTTGAGTGGGTTATATTGTTTCTATTGGATCTATCTTCAGTCTTGATACCATATATTAAGGGTGAAAGAGAGATATACATTGAATAATGCCTTATGATGTAGGTATAGGACCTTAAATTTTGTGTTCATGCCTTTTAGGTTCACGAACATAACAATTATATTAATGGTTCTCATGAATTTCATGTTCTCTGGGTTCCTGTACTATGTTTCATTCATGTTCAATAAAAGCATCTTGATCTACTCAAATTTAAAAGAGGGGCATGTATTTCATCTCAAATTTATTTTGTGATTTCTTTTATTCCACCATATCTATGAAAATATATCAATTTTTTTTTGGAATTGGTATATTCATTTCCCTAGGCATTTTTTCCCCATTGGGTGTCACCATAGACCCGACAAAGATCAAGGTAGTAATTTCTTGGGAAGCACCCATGAATGGGGAAAACAACCATAGTTTACTTTTTTTATTTTGGGATATTGTAGGAGGTTCCTATATAATTTACCATCAATTGTAGAACCATTGATAGCCCAAAAGAGTAAATAATAGACTTTTATCTGGAATTACTGGTGTCAAAAAAACATTTAACTACCTAAATGGGAGTTTAATCAGTTATCTGTTTATTCAGTTTCTAGAAGAAGGGGTGGTGTTCTATGTTTTCCATGAAACATCTCACCTTTTCTTATTATGAATATAGATCTTGAAGAAGGTAGTGATATATTTTGGGTCTAATAGTTTATGTCCCTATGATAATTAGTATGCCTCTCATGATCTGGGGAGAGAAGTGGTTGGGTTTGTGATAAATCTATGGTAAAATTTCTTTATCATAGAACACTTTGTATTTCAACAACTAGCCCACCAGGCCCGACCTGTCAGGAAGTAAGCTGAGTGTGACAACCCAATACCTCATCCAATAGTCTAGGGCCTAGTCACCTGTGTCGAGTACGTATATCACTAACATGTGAGGATTTAGCCTAAGCTATGTATACACACATACACACATCTCCATCCTCCAATACAATGTTGTAAATTAAAGATATATCTTTTACCAAAATTAATGCATACATATAATACAGCATCATAGTATGAAATAAGTAAAACAAATAAAAAGGTCCTAATTAAATCCCACATAAACTTTAAAAGTGTCAGACCTGCTAGAAAAAAGTAGACTATCAACAAGATGAAACTCCATGAATCAAATGAAGTCTTTCATTAAAAACTAAGATTCATCTACTCCAAGTCATTCTATATTTCTATTTAATTTCCCATCATCTTCATAAGATATTATATTTATGGGTAGATCCCAGGTTGGAATGAGTATAAACATACACAATGGGGCACCCTGAAACCAGACACTATAAATTATCAGAATAGTGTCTGCTCAATATCATATATATGAGTCAATAAAAGAGAGATAGAAGCAATAACAACTATAACCCAGATATACTCAAGTTATAAACCAAGTCTCAAAGTATTTTTACAACCACACTACTTTTGTATGATTCCACTCAAGGATTTAACGTAATGCTCATCTGAGAGAACTCGCTATTTGAATCTTTACCATAATAATATAATTAATACAACAAGTCATTCCTATGAGTAAATTCCATAAAGAGGTATATGATGAAATTTGGATGATGTTGATACACAAATAGAGGATCACACCCAGGTTTTATAAGGTATACCTAACCCGATTGGCATTATCCTTCCTGGATGGGGATCACATTCCCTAAAAGTTGGTAATGAGATACATGGACCATCTTAGGGAAGAATGATATAAGATCACACTCTTTCCAAATAAAGGGATACATTAATCAATCTTGGACTAACAGATAGATAAAATCATTTATACTATGAACATAATGGGGTTCCTAACTATACCATCATACTAACGGACCAACGGGAAACACTATGTTGATACAAGTCTAGACTAAAGAGGGTGAGGGATTTACACTACCCAGGAAGAAGTGATGGACATGTATTGGGAGTACCCAATGTGTCAGTATATTACCATACCTGCTCAAGTCCACTCCCATCCCATGTCCTTATAATTTTTCCCATACTTTCTGGTTGTACCTATATACCATGGTCATTCCATTGTACTCTAGTTGTTCTCATGTAAACTAGTCATGTCCATTCCTAAGTACCCATGGGGTATGCACTGAGTCACTGATCATGGGTTACATGGTGTGTGATATTTTATTCTCTACATTAACCCTATCCACTATGGTATGGGCTCCCCAGGGTGTGTGATATTTAACTGTATGTGTAAACCCTATCCAAAAAGTAAAGGGCTCTATATAGAGTGTTCTCCTCTAAACTACACATAATGTACTTTGGTTTTTTATATAACCTCTATAATATATCACATATATCTATCATCCCACCATCACCTACTAAACTACTATAAATCACCCTCATAGATCTCAGATCTACTGTTGACTAAGATCAAGCTATCATCAGTGGCTAGATTCTAGCCACCCATCCATTTGGAACATGATTCCCATTAGAAAAAATCACCAAATCTATAGCATGAAAGTGAAGAATGTATAATATAATCACCCAATATTCATTCATCATCATATCACCTCAACCATGTTCTCAATGATGAATCTGAACCCTTATAAATGTTTTTTTATTCCAAATATCAATTTTCCAATGACAGATTTATAGTTTTTTTTCAACATCCAATAAAATTGAATACCAAAGATGAATGTTTGAAGAACAAGGGGATAAAATTATAAAACATAAAAGTGAAGATAGAATATTGGAAAATTTTCAAGTTTCCTTCCATTTTTTGATAAATAAATAAGTATATAGAGGGATTAAACATAATCCAAATAATTCATAGCTCTATAAATTATTAAAATTTTCAACAATAAATATTCATCGACCCATGAATAAATTTTAGGGAGGAATTTATTTTCATTTTATATGGCATAAGAAATATAAATATTAAACCAATATAAAAATGAACACCTTGAGATTGGATCAATTGATAATGAAAAATTAGTCATGCATTATTGCAATTGGTGAGATCCAAGAACTCTGTTGATGAAGGAAAACTGATCATTGATCTAAAATCTTATTATCATCCTCTAAAACTTCCCCACCACATTCCTCTCAAATATCTAGGTTCATGTAGACAACCCTAGTATTTTTTTGTAACTATGTTTTTTTAGGATAGGATATGGTCATAGACATTTAATAGATAATATTTTATTTTATTTATTTATTTTTATATTGTTACAACCATGACTACTCTTATAGAAAACAACCAACACAATCAAATTTATTTCATTACAAGGTTAAAACCTAATTATTTAATTTAATGGTGGTAATGTTTTTCCCATATGAGACATCATTTTGGACTTATTATATTATCTTATAAAAACTCCACATGCATGATATAAATAGATCCACCCCTCGTCTTATTCATTCAGTAGATTTATTTTCGAGTTATGGGGATTTAAAGACTAAGAAATGGTAGGTTTTCTCGATAAGAGACACATCGTGATCCTATTTTCTTGGGAGGATGATCTAGTCATGGCCTAATACAGTGCCCCTCATAGCTACAATAGCTTCTGGTTCAACCTCTTCAACTGGTCCTATGACTTTCATTTTAAGTAGTGCATCCCAATGACGTTGATTTGGGTTAGTTTCCCCGAGTTAGATTTACCTTTTCAAATTCCATCAATTTTATGCATTCTTGGGAACCTATTTAGTTGATACTAATTCTTATATAGTAAGACTATGTTAGTTTTGCATCATATTTATCCCCACATATTCGTGGAACTGGATGTATTGAAGTTACCTATGAATTTCATTTGGGTTATAGTGGGAGAATAATATCAACACTATCAGGCAGTGATTTTGGAATCATGGGTCAACTTTTTCTTTTTATGTAGGAAATTGGGTCACTCTTTAGATGTATGTCAACATCAAAATCTAAATGATGTTTCAAGAGAAAAAGGAAAAGGCTTATGGTTGTGTAGTGGTGAAGGGATGATGGGGAGTCCTTTGGCCACTTTTATCTCTAATAAAGCTTTATTCATCTTGAGTCTTAGGGGGGGATACTTTGGTTTCTGATATTTTCAGGCAGTTGGAGAAGGACCTAGGTGACCCCATGTTATCTATTGGTGTTCTTCTGGGTCCTGAAAGCTTGGAGGTGGTCTGTGGGGAAGTTTTCCAAGATTCTTCTCTCATTAATTCAGAAGCGGCCTCCCACGAAGGGGTTATGAGATCTTACATTCGCATGGTCAAAGTGGCTGAAGATGAAGGTGTAAGGACCCTAAAGGATTCATCCTATGATGATGAAGTATGTTCAGTTCAAGGTTACTTATAATGAAAGAAATCATAATAACCCTAGAGTCTTACATAATATTCAAATTCATTAAGGGGTCTAAGTATGAGAAGGAATTCTCCAGTCCTAAATCTTGACAACTACTTTGAGAGTTTGGATCCTGACAAGCCAAACAGAAGGTTGAAGTAGCCCATCTATATTATACAATTGAGAAGTAGGGTGAACTCGGAGAGGTATCTGGTGATGACCAATCTTTCCAATTCTCGGGAGATTGTAATGATGATCTTTTTGGTGAATATCTCCTTAATCAAAGGATGACTAAGGGTTGGAATGATTATTCCAACATGACCCTTCCAATGGAGACAAGATCTGCTAGATGGACAAAATATAAGGAGAGTGTAGATAATCCCAATGTTTCATGTTCCTTTAACACGGGTAAAGACTTTAGTCATTGAGGCAGTTCCTTTCAAAGGAATTATTTATGGTCATCAGCAAGAAGAATTTGTGGGTACGGAGAATAATATGGAACTATTAATTCACTCAGGAGAAGATATTTTAGAGGAATTTCTAACGATTAAATCCCCACATGAGGATATTGAAAAAATGATGGTAAGAATGCTCAGAGTGGACACTACTAGCAGTGAATGTTCATGGATTGAGAAGAAAGATCATATAATAATAAGAAGGTTCAATAAATATAAGATCAAAAAATAAGAATACATGAAATCATAGGATTATCGGGCGTATCATTTTGAATACCTCTTAAAGGATGATCCAAGTTCTCAGGTAGCTTCTATCCCCTATAAATTGTTTAGGGATAATTATTTGAGATGTCTTGAACTTTTCCTTCATTACTCTGCAGTTTATTTTTGTTCATGATCTGGTTATGCTATGCAGGTTTTCACTTTTTCCCCTAAAACTGTTTTATTAATAAATATTTACTTTTCAGTATGTATAAGGGAAAATAGGAGTCATTACATTCTATGCACCACAAGGATTTTATTCCCAAAAATAAAAAAGACTGCTCAAAAAGATGAGGGCACTGACCTCACATCAGGTTTTATCACTCACCGTAGATGTCCTAGAGGTTTCTATACTGCCTCTAAACACCCACCAAGGGAACCACTCACCCATGAAGGATATTATCCTATCAATTATCAATCTCTAATGGTTACTCTACAAAGGTAGCTCTATCCTCAATTGATAACATGTGATGGGTTATCCACATAACTCTTTAGATGTGACGTGTAGAAGATGTAGTGAACCCGGTCTAATTGTGGTGGAAGGGATAAGGGGTATTCCTCTTCACAAACCATACAATGTATCTGCAAAGGCCTAATTAATCTTAGAGATAACATTCATCCCACATGAAATCTTCATAATGATCTCCATGGTGAGACCATTAAGAACACATGGTCCTCTTAATAGAACATCAAAGACCTATATCATTAGTTATAAGAATAATTTTGATGGATCTGGGTAGTCCTCACCCTCTTCTAAATAATATAAACCTTTTATGTCTTCGACCACACCAAATCTAGGCCCATAAGTGAAAACTCCCTTAGATCTGTCTAGTACATTGGTAACATATAAGGTCTCCTATAAATTTCCTTGAATGGTTTCATACCGATGGAGTAGTAGTTCTTATCATTTTATGAAAACTTCACTAGGGGTAGGAGATCCTCCCAGCAATGGGTGAAGTCCAACATGAAATCCTAGGAAATTTCCTCTAGAACTGGAATATTCTATTCAATTCAACCGTCTTTCTAGGGGTGGAATTCTATGATTAAATGCAACTGTGTCCCAAATTTCTCTCACGATACCCTTCTTAATAATGATGTTAGATGATATTCATGGTCTGATACAATCATATAGGGAACTAAAGGAACCTAAACTGTCATTTTCATGAAAATGTATCCTAATCTATGTATTTAACTCTGCTCTTGGATAACTTGGAAGTGTACCGACTTGGTGATATGGTCAACAAATATCTAGATGGAATTATTAAATCTATATTATTATATAATTCCAAAAAAAAATCAATGAATATAAGCTCCCACTTCCACTCTAGATTCAAAAGTGTTTAAGAAAACCCATTATAACATAGTGCTCATCCTTCACCAGCTAACAAGTGAGGCATCAATAGAAAAAATCACCTACACACATATTTATTCTTAGTTACTAGAAGTAACACTGATGGTATTACTATATCTTTTCCACCTTAGATATAATTCTAGGGGATATGTAAGAAACTCCCACAATACCTCTTCTCGCAATGTGACTAGTACAGCCATCTTCTATCAGAAAAGGATGAAATGATCCCCATCAATTAAAAATAAATCAATATCATTTTCAGTGGATATCTAATCTTGAATGTCCTTGAAATTAATTTCTCAATGTGGTTCCCCCCAGCATTTTAATTAATTGGTGGGGTAAAAAACATAAACTAAAGCTATGATTCATCATCCTTGTCTACTATGGACAATAGAAGTATAGAAAAATGCTTTGATTCCTCCCTCAACAAATAGGAATAGGATCATTGAATTATAGAATCTACCACCTTGTTCCTCTTTCCATGAGTATAGGCTATCTAATAGTAATAATCCTATTGAAAATATAGGTTT
Organism: Viscum album; assembly: GCA_963277665.1. Taxonomy (NCBI): domain Eukaryota; kingdom Viridiplantae; phylum Streptophyta; class Magnoliopsida; order Santalales; family Viscaceae; genus Viscum; species Viscum album. The sequence continues at coordinate 392,357,712 of OY728141.1, read as the reverse complement.
ATCCTATATATTAACTTAAAAAATTCTATAAAAATACATACTTGAGACTCATGTGGATAGAATGGATGATAAATCATTCAGCCATAAGGTAGAGTCTCAATATATTTAGGGAGAAGAGTACTGCTGGAATTTTTGGATCATGTTTCATGTAGTTATTTCCATGGGGTATCATCTTCCAGGACCAATATGTGATCACCACCTTCCTCTTTATAATATAACTTCTTATCCTTGTTATAGAGGCATCACAAAACACCACAAACTCAGCACCCTCCTCTTATAGTCTTTTGATGGGGGTTATCTTCAACCTCTACATAAAATCCTAGAAATACTATAGGCACCACTCTATCCATGAAAAAGTTATAAATTTTTGATTCATGGTAGTTAGGGGTGTTGAAATAATAGAGATATTAGGCATGAATCTCTTATAGTATCCTATAAAACAATGTATGCTACACACCTCAGTCATTCTATTGTGTTGCTCCAAAGAAAGAACCGACGCATCCTTTGTCAGGTCCACTACTAATCCTAATTCGGATATAATGTGTCCCATGAAGTGGAAATCTTGAATCTAGAAAGTAAACTTTGGGAGTATTCCATAAATCTAGTGCTCTCAGAGTATATCAAAAACCATCCTCAAATGTTTTACATGCTCCTCCTCTCTATCTACGTACATAAGGATGTCATTAGTAAATACCACCATGAATCGGTCCAATAAATGTTTAAATATAAGTTTCATATGTCCCATGAATGCCATTTGGGTGTTCATCAAGCCAAAGGGAATCACAAAATACTTTTAGTGATTGTAGTGGAAACAAAATACCTTGTTCATTATATCCTCTTCTTCAATGTAGAGTTAGTGATTTCCCGACATGAGGATAATCATCAAGAACCACTTTTCCCCTTTTAAATGGGTTAAAAGACTATTGATTGTAAGAATTTGATACTTAGTATTGATGTTCATCGGATTTAGGTGAAGTTAATAAACACATAACCTCATGCTCCCATCCGCCTTCTTATAAAACAAAATTGGGGCTTACTAGAGGGGAGGGTTGGGTTTGAAGAATTCTATCATCTACAAATCCTCCAAAATTAACTTTATCTCTCAAATATATATTGGAACCATCAAATATAATACCACTAATATTGATGAATTCATTTGGTGTAAGTCAATATTGAAATTGAACTCTTGGTTGGGAGGTATTCTTGACACATCGTCAAGGACATAAGCCTTTACTACCTACTACCTCCCACATCCCTGACCAGAAACTCCGTGTGCCTAGTGTGGACCACTTATGGGTGGTGGTGGAAATAAATCAAAATGTTGAAAACCTCGGGTACTCTCCCAGATCCTCTACTGCATTTTTTCTCTATAGATATACTTGATAAACTTGATACCTCTATCTAGGTGGTCCATAGACCATCTTACATTAAACTACATGGTAGGTTATAAAATCCCACAAAATAAGTCATCCCCTATCACAAGAGAAAAATAACCTGTCCCTTTTCTCACTGAAACTACCATGAGAGACCTAGACTTCAGACCCACTATCATGGGATTATCTCTGAAAATTCCTCAAATACTTTGATCCCTATGTATAGCATCAACTTACAGTTGATAAAATCTCAACTCATGGGTGTGCACTACCTCAACCAGCTACCGACAGCTACTCTTCTATAGAGATCTAAACCACTAAGAAATTCTCTTGGACTCCCAAATTATAAAGGATTCAGAGACATAAAACTCAATCATGGATATCTTGGTGTTTTAGACACATGATGGTACATTATCAAAAGTGGGCTTCACAAACCATGTACATGGAGTATCATAAGAGGTTAATGGACCTCAACACATACTCTACTACTGATATGCTACCCTAATGGATCTCTAGAATCTCCTAGATACAAACTGAACACAAATTTGTTGTATAGAACTCCTCTCTGAATAATCCCTCGAACTAAGTCTATGTGAGATTGACCTTGTTATACATATATGTCACCAAACTCTACCATCACCCTAAGGATATATAGATAAGTTTCACCACTTCAACCAACATCAGATCTAAATGGGTCATAACATTGTGAAAAACATAACCAATTAACTCAGGCCGATATTATTATTCCTAGGGGTCTAGATAGCCATGAAACCAGAAGGGTTTCTATTAATGAAACTCATATAGTGTTCTCAACCAACAAACATCATATTCCAATATTTTTGGGAAAACCAACTTCTTAGTGGATAGATGTATTACTATAAAACCACTTGGAGGTACCACATATTGCACATAACCATGAACTAAAGCCTTGTTTCTAATAGTATTATTCCTATGATCTCCCTATAGAATCCTAGTTAGTTGTTATCATGGAGAAATACTCTAATCATCTAGACACGCCATGATCAAATATAATATCTGTGTAGGTGACTCATGAAGCACATGGAAGACACAAACCATTCCTATATGATTCATGTATTGATGTTTTCCTTTCAAACTATTCCTATATGAACTAATGAAAGATGCAGGTTATCATAGTACCAGTGAATGGATACATTGGTCACCACACTACCATTGGGTTCCATGACTTGAGATATGAACATGAAATACTTTAAAATTGTTTCCCTAATTCCCAAACCAAACCTCAAAACTAGGTAATCTCCAAACTCCTGTCCTAATATTCCCACATTTGGAACCACTCTACCGTGAAAAAATCCACTAGGGATCATTTTTCTAGTGGTAATACATGTGTGATTCCCAAGAAAACCTCTAATAGTTTATTGGATAAAACTAAGTGCTACGTAATCATATCACACACATGGGAAGTTGTAGCCTAAGGTTTATGTACACATGCACACATCTCTAACCACTAGTATTGTGCAAAAAAGGAATGATATAATTATTACCAAGGCAGATTATTATATCAAATCCCACATCAGAGCTTGAAAAAATTACAAAGAATAAAATGTGATAAATAAAATCCCACCAAAATAGTAAAAGGGTACAACCTACATGTAAAAAAGCAGATTATCTATGAGACGAATCTTTAAGAAACGACTATATTCTACCTACAATTAATAAGATCCATAATCTCTTGGTCCTACTAGATCTCTAAAAATGTCTTATAATTTTCATAAAATGTAAAACATGTTCATAGATCTCATGTAGGGGTGAGCATAAACATACCCAGTAAGAATACCTAAAATCAAATAACATAAAGAATCAAAAGAGAGTCATCTTAATATCATTGAGATGATTCAATCAAAGAGTGAGACAAAAAAGTAATAAAAATTATCTAGATATACTCAAGATACATAACAAGTCTCAATGTAAGCCCAAAACCATACAACTAGAATTGGATTCTGCTTGAGGATTCAAGGTAACACTCATCTTGGAGAGCCAACTCCTATTATCTTGCTAACACTGATGTAGCTCATCTAATAGGTCATTTCCATTAGGAATTTCCCTTAAAAGGTATGAACTTAATCTATAAAAATGTACATACATATACGGGGGATTACATTGAGGGATTATGGTGGATACCTAACCATTTTTGGATTAAACCACTATGATGGGGATCACACCCAATGCAAATTGGTATTGGGAAGCTAATACAACATAGGGATGAATGATAGTGGATAACACCCAATGCCACATGGAGGGATAAAAAACCCTTCCTTGGATCAACCTACTGAGGGGATTTCTCATCTTCTTCTATAGATGGGATGCCTCACTATACCTTCATAGGAAAGAACCAAGTAAACACACCTTACTGATACATGTATAGAATGAAAAGATATTGGGAATTTACCTACCCTATAATGAGTACATCACATGTATAGTGATTACATAGTGTGTCTCTCTAAGACCAAACCTTCCCAAGTCTATTCCCATGTCTGTTCCTTTTGGGTCATGCACATGTTCCATTTTTTTGATTGTGTACACTAGTTTGGGCCATGTACTCTGGCTATTCACATTCTCATTAGCCATGACCATTCCTTTGTACCCCTAGGGTAGACACCGAGTCATCGGTCATGGGTCACATGGAGTGTGAAATGTTACATGGCATGTGATATTATATTCTATGTGTAGACCTTAGTCACCATGGGAAGGGATTAATGTCACAAACATAACATATTTTAATGGTATTTTTCATTTAATTTACATCCTTGCTCTGTTTTGGGGGTTTCCCTAGGTTTTATGGAGGAATAGATGAGTTTTTATGAATTGGGCCAAACCATGAGCCCAATTCCAGATTGAAAACTAATTTTTTTTCTTTTATAACCTTTTCAGTTTTCAACATTTTTCATCCATCCAAATTCCTACTTGGCCTCCCCTAACCTATTAACACCGCCAAGTCAATTTTGGAGCCTTTATAAATCTATAACCAAGGTTTATTTGGGTTTTTATCTAAGGGGTTGGGCCTGCTCGAAAGCCCAATTCCTATTTGCAAAATGATATTTTTTATGTTATAACATATTCAATTTTTGGGCTTTTTCAGTGATTCCAAGTCTCAACCAAACCCATTGAAACCAGCCGCGTGTCTGAACTCTCTCCCCCTCTTTTGAGCTCTGGTTAATCACGATTTAGTGCCAAACTTCATAGGCTTCCTCAAATCGTCCAGATTTGAAGAGGTAACATCTTTCTTTCATAACTCTCTCAATTATCAATATGTTTCCTCCATTACAGTTCCTAAATGACCTAAAATATCTTGTTCGGACGAACACTGAATTTTGGATGTTCTAAATTCTAGCTACTAGTGTTTTGGAGTGATTACATCAAGATACTTCAAGTAAATGAGTCCTTTTCTTTCTTCTTTCAAATTACTTAAGGTTTAATTCATTTTTCTTAGGGTTTTTTCACTTATCATTGAGATTACTAATGTTCATAAACTAGCTTTTCGAACCTAGGGTTTAACTTTGGGCTTTCTTGGCCAATTCTTGTGGTTTTAGGTTTGATCTAGGTCTCTCTTGGTGCGGCGGGGGTGCGATTTGATTTTCACATGGAGATTCAGGTGTTTTTGTTACCTTGGTAGGTGATTACATTGTGCGTGAAATTTTTGTGAATTATCTTACTATGTTCATGGTATTTTAATGTTTATTTCATTTGTATGTTTCAGTAAAAATTTGTTTTAGTTTCATTTATAATTCAAATTAATTTTAAGTTTGAATTTTTGGTGAAATTGGGGGTTTTTCATACAAATATTTTATTGGTTCATTTTGGGCTGACCTATAATTACTTAGTTGATTTTATTTAACTTTAGTAGGACAGAAAATCATTTTTTTAATGTTTATTTTTTTTGGTTGTTGCTGCTAAAGTTTTTTTAAATGGTGTTTCGGAAGCAAATGGGCTTTAAGTGCCATATTTGTGTGAAAATGGTGGTTTTTAAAAGATATAACTTCTTGGATCACATTGGGCTGCCCCATAACTTAATTTTTGGTTTAATTAAAGGTTATTGAACTGAAATTTTGTTTTGATGACTTAAAAGTGTTCACATAGTGTGCAAAGTGGATATTTTAAAGAGCTTTGGGTGCAAAACAATGTGATATTTTGAGAGGTTGTTTTATTAAAAATCAAAATATTTTATTGTGTGTTTTAAATGGTATAAAAAGTGTGTAGCTACTGTACTGTATGTTTGTGACCAGTAGTGATATTTTATATACAAAAGTATTTGTGTTGTTTGCTGAAATTGTTTGAACACAAAATGGGATTCCTGGGTACTTAGGTGGGTGGATATGTACTAGTACGACTAGTGGACCGGATGGGTTGTGTCTCTCTTTCACTGAGAAAATGGATAACGACAACTCTAACTAAACTATGTGGATGATATTTGGGTACCACTAGGTTATGGGTATGTTCCCTACTAGTGTCTCATGCATGGGAAAGGATTGTGACTTGGATACTTTACACCGAGGTATGAGGTACATAGGGCCCGAGACTATCTAGTTGCCTAGGGGTATTCCCAATTTTGGTGCTCATTGGATTTGTGGTATTTACCCCTGTATTGGGGTGTTTTTTGATGTACATTATAGTAGCTCGCATATTTATTTAAATTTTTGAACATTCGGAAAATTTTAGCTTGAAAAATGTTTTCAATTGAAAGTTGCATTTCTTAGATTTTATCACTCCTCTTCTTTGCGTATTAAAACTACTTGCCTTTTCACATCGTATTGCATTCTATTTGGAATAATTGGGTTGTATCATATTGGGATTAGGATCACACCCTAATTACACCCCTTGGGTGTAAGTAGACTTGGTTATGTTTGACTCAGGTAAAGGAAAGGCTAAGGGTGATGGTGGTTCAGGGTGTTAGTCCCCATCCTTGGGATGGAGTTGTGGAGACGGCTTGGGGGTGATGAACCCTTGTCACGTGGAGTCCATGGGGTTGTTTTTTTGCTGTTTCATTGTGCCTTTGGACCTTTTGTACTTCATTTGAACTTATGTATTCAGTTCTGGATTTTTGTATAAACCATGCTGGTATGGATTTTTCAGATTCATTTTATCAAATATTTTTGATGTTTTATGTATACACATTTGGCTAAATCATTCCCAAACCAAGATAAATGATACCTAGGAACTTGTGCCAGACTTTGGGGATAGGTAAATCCCTTCGGGCCTTGCCATGGGCCAATTTTGGTGCCGTTAATGGTGGCGACTAGATTCGGTTCATAAAAAATGGTATCAGAGGAGGTTAATGTTTTTGGGTAATATTGCTATTTTGGGATGAGTCGGGATAGACAGTAGCTAGGAATGTTGTGGATCGGGGTTTTTATTGTGAGTAGGGTTCCTGTCCCACACCTCTCATGGAAGACCATGAGTCACTAGGGGATGTTGGAATTTACGGATTGACTTCACTTCCAGGTGAGACGTGTGGGCTGCATACCACATGTGGACATCAGGAGGATGTGGAGTAGTTGTTTATTTTATTACTAAAATGTTTTTAGTTTATTTATATTTGATGTATTTGATTAAAATTTTCAGAATTTTGGTATCGACTATTAATTTGTGACTGTTGCATTTTGTAGCAACATGCCTCCCCGGAAAGCTCCCACCTGCCCACAGGAGGAAGCTGGAGAGAGTTCTCCCACACTGATTGATCAGAGGCACCTGGAGGCTGTGGTTCAGGCTATTCATGATTTGGGATAGGGACCAGCTCCTACTTCTATTTCTGTTAGGGAAGAAGAGACAGGTCCTATAAAAGATAAAGAACAAGAGTTTCTGAAAAACAAGTCTCCTACCGTCCGAGGTAGCTCAGAACCCCAGGAAGCAGAAGAATGGATCGAGAAGATCGAGCGTATGTTTGAGTTCCTGGAAACACCTGAGGAGATCAGGGTGTAGTATTCCTACTTTATTTTGGAGGGTCCCAGCCGTAAGTTGTGGGAGTTAGTGCTTCAGTCTGGGAAGAATGAGTAGATGTGCTGGGTAGATTTGAAGGTTTTATTCAATGAACATTACTACCCTGAGGTGTTGTCTTATGCAAGGTCTAGAGAGTTCATGGAACTTTTTCAAGGGAATCTATCTATTATAGAGTATGCCAACCGTTTTGCTGAGTTGGTTTGGTATGGTCCATAAATTGTCTCTAATGATCAAGAGAAGGCCCAGAGGTTTGAGAAAGTCTTGCGACCAGAGATATACTCCCAGGTGTTCTTGTTTAAACTGAGGACCTATGTTGAGGTCGTTGATCGGGTGTGCATGGTGGATATTGATAAGAATGGTAGGGATGGTTTCTATGGTTCAGTATCAGCAGTGGGAAGTGGCAGATCCTCAGAGAAGAAAAGGAATCAGGGTGATCTTGTGAAGAAAGGAGGTGGCAGTTCAGTCCACTCTTCCATGAAGTTTTCTTCTACGACTTATGATGTGAGATCGGTCATGTGCCACCAGTGTGGGAAGCCTGGGCACATCTGACCAGCATGTACACTTACTCCGAAGCCTTGTTACTAGTGTGGAGGTATGGGGTATTTGCAGCATTTCTGTGGTGTGGCACGTCCACTTCTGAGTGGGGATGGGTGAGTGGCTTCAAGAGGAGTGCCAGCACAGTCTAAGCCGTTGAGGACTGTGGGATCTCGATTTGGAAGCCATGGTGGTAGGGTTGGGTCGTCTTCTGGGTAGCGCCAGTTCAGGGTATAGCCACATACTAGTAGTCATCTTCAGGTAGAGACCACACATCTCCATGCGGTGGATTAGGCACCAGCAGGATCAGAGGCGGGACCGTCGATAGTTTGAGGTACCATTTTGATCGCATCTTCTATAACTGCTTCTCTTTTTGATACTATTTCCTCTATTTCATTCATTTCTGTCTGTTTTGTGGACATGCTGAATTTGCCAACTGATTTGATGCCTTTCACGATGGAGTTGGTGACACCGGTGGGAAAGAAGAAGGAGCAGGGTCTCAGGTGCCCGTCATGTGTGCTTTCTGTGTCAGGGGTCGAGATAGAGTGGGACCTCTTGGTCTTAGATATGGAACTTTTTGATTTCATAATCGGGATGGATTGGATCGTACCCGTCCAGGTACACATCGATTTCTATAGACGGCGTGTGAGTTTCACGGCACCTGATGGGAGTCGTCAGGTTTTTCATGGAGAATGGGATCCTCGGTCAGGTCTCAGAGGGCCTCCACTCCCAGAGTAGGGAAGTGTTATCTTCCAATTATCTTCGCTCATTCTAGAGGATGGTCTTTTCCCTGAAGGTGCACTACTTCATGTAGTGAATGTGTTTCTGGAGGTATTCCGTGATGATTTCTCAAGTTTTCACCTAGAGCGAGATGTGGAGTTTTCGATTGATATGGTATCGGGAACAAAGCCGATATCTCTTCCCTCTTATCACATGGCCCCCACCGAGCTGAGGGAATTAAAGATATAGCTATAAGACTTAGAATCCAAAGGATTCATTCACCCGAGCATCTCTCCTTGGGCCACTCTTGTGTTTTTCGCGAAAAAGGCTGATGGATCCCTCCAGTTGTGCATTGACTACCGGAAGCTAAATAAGGTAACAATTTAGAATAAAAACCCTTTTCCCAGAATATATGATTTGTTCGATTAGTTGAAGGGGGAAAATTGGTTCTTAAAGATAGACATGCGTTCGAGGTATCGTCATCTTTGGGTGAAAGTGTCAGATATCCCAAATACAGCCTTTCAAAGCAGGTACGACCACTTTGAGTATTTGGTCATGCCCTTTGGATTGACCAATTCTTCATAGGTCTTTATGGAACTCATGAATAGGGTGTTTCATCAATATCTTTATTCCTTTGTTGTGGTGTTCGTGGATGAAATTCTGGTATACTCTAGCTCTGTGGAGGAACACGAATATCACTTGAGGGTAGTTTTGGGTACATTACGGGATCACTGCCTCTACGCAAAGTTGTCAAAGTGCACTTTCTGGATTAGGGAGGTGATATTTTTGGGGCATGTGATCTCAGAGCATAGAGTTTCAGTGGACCCTGAGAAAATTAGTGTTGTCATGTTGTGGGAGAAACCATAGAATGTGTTCGAGATCCGGAGTTTTCTTGGGTTGGATGGTTATTACAGGTGATTTTTTCGGGATTTCTCTCAGCTTTCTTCACTGATGAATGCCCTCACCCGGAAAGGGTTGAAGTTTGTATGGGGTCTAGAATACCAGGCATCATTTCAGGAGCTGAAGAGGCGGTTGACTACCGCCCCCCCCCCCCCCCCCCCCCGTGCTGATTTTCCCAGAGGCTGGAAAGGGATATGTGGTCTATTCTGATGATTCAGGTATGGGTCTTGGGAGTGTGCTTATGAAGGATGATCATGTGGTCGCGTATGGCTCTCGCCAACTTTCACCACATGAAAATAACTACCCGACCCATGACTTGGAGTTGGCAGTGGTGATGCATGCTTTGAGGACATGGCGTCAATACCTCTTTGGGGATATGTTTGTGGTCTACTCTGATCACAAAAGCTTGGCTTATATCTTCTCGCAGAAGGACCTCAACTTGATGTAGAGTCTCTAGATCGAGTACTTTTAGGGGGTTGACTTTGACATTATCTATACCCCCAGGCAGGGGTAATGTAGTGGTCGACGCCTTGAGCAGAAGGGTTCCAGTGCAGGCTTTGAGGAAGTCCAGTGATGAGTGGACATTGATGGGGCTCTTTTCTCAGATGCATGTGGAGACCAGGGAACACAGTGGAGGGGAATTATTGGTGAGCGTCTAGTTGAATCTTTCTCTATTGGATTTGATTCAGTAGGAACAGCCCAATGATGAGCTTTTTCAGCGGTTGAAGCAGTTTCTTCATGGTAGGGAGACATCCTCTGATTGGTCGTCGTCTCCTGAGGGCATCTTGTGCTTCAAGGGACATTCAGTAGTGTCGTTATATCTGCGGAAGGTGGTAATGCAGGATAGCCACTAGTCTTAGTGGGATGTCCATCCGGGTGCCACTAAGATGTATTATGATGTCTGTCGGCAGTTTTGGTGTCCTTGTATGAGACGGGACATAGCGGACTTTGTTTCGAGATGCTACACATGTCAACAGGTTAAAGAAAAGCACCAAAGGCCTTCTGGTTTGCTCTAACCACTACCCATTCCTACCTGGAAGTGGGAAGAGGTCACCATGGACTTCATTGTTGGCTTACCTCGTACACCTCAGGGTAAGAATTCCATTTGGGTGGTGATTGATCATCTGACCAAATCATACCACTTCATTCCGATAAAAGATACAACTAAAGTGGATGAGTTGGGCCATTTTTATCTTCAAGAAGTGGTGAGAATACATGGTGTACCATCAGATTTTTTCTCAGATAGAGACCCCCGCTTCACTTCTAGATTTTGGGAAGGCCTTCAGAAGGCCTTGGGGTCTCAGATTAAGATGAGCATGACATACCACCCTCAGAAGGATGGTCAGACAGAGCGGGAAAATCATATTTTGGAGAAAATGATTTTTTCATGTGTCCTGGACTTTGGAGGTTCTTGGGATATCCATTTGGGATTGGTTGAGTTTTCTTATAATAATAGTTACCAATCCTTGATTTGAATGGCCCCTTTTGAGGCGCTCAATGGTCAGCCATGTCGGTCCCCCCCTATGTTGGGATGAGGTAGGAGAGACTTCACTGTTGGGGTCGAGCCTTGTGTAGGAGACATCTGAGAAGGTCAAGTTGATCAGGCAGTGCTTATTGACAGCTCAGAGTCGTCATTAATCTTATGCTGACCAGAGGCGTCGAGACCTAGAGTTTTCTTTGGGTGACAGGGTATTCTTGAAAATGGCCCCTCGTCTGGGCCATCATCGATTGGGAAACCAAGGTAAGCTGATGCCATGGTATGTCGGGCCCTTTGAGGTCACCGATAATATTGGAAATTTAGAATACAGGTTGTCCTTACCTTCTCAGTTGACGTCCATCCATGATGTCTTCCACGTCTCTCAGTTGAAGAAATACAACCGGGATCCGTCCCATGTGTTGAGTTAGGAAGAACTAGATATAGAGCCTGACTTGTCTGTTGTTGAGAGGCCGATGAAAATAGTGGAATCCCAAGATAAGATACTTCAAGGGAAGTCTATTCCATTATTCAGGGTTCTATGGCATCATGGGAATGATACACATGAGACATGGGAGCGAAAGTCATGGGTCGAGGATGAGTACCCATTCTTGTTTTCCAACCAATCTTCATGTTGACTTTCCGGGGCGGATATTCCTTCATGGTGAGGAAAATTGTCACATAAATGACATATTTTAAAGGTATTTTTCATTTAATTTAAATTCTTTCTTTGTTTTGGGGGTTTCCCTAGGTTTTATGGAGGAATAGATGAGTTTTCATGAATTAGGCCAAACCATGAGCCCAATTCCAGATTGAAAAATAAATTCTGTTTCTTTTATAACTTTTTCAGTTTTCAACATTTTTCATCCATTAAAATTCATACTTGTCCTATCCTTACCTATTAACACCTCCAAGTCAATTTTGATCCTTTAGAAATATATAACCAAGGTTTATTTGGGTTTTTATCTAAGGGGTTGGGCCTGCCCGAAAGCCCAATTCCTGTTTTAAAAATGAATTTTTTATGTTATAAATTTTTCAATTTTTGGGATTTTTTGGTAATTAAAAGTCTTAGACAAACACATTGAAACCAGCCACGTTTCTTAACTCTCTCCCCCATATTTGTAACTCTGTTTAATCTCCATTTGGTGCCGAACTTCATAGGCTTCCTCAGATCATCCAGTTTTGAATAGGTAACATATTTCTTTTATAACTCTCTCAATTCTCAATATGTTTCCTCCATTCTAGTTCTTAAATGACCTAATATATATTTTTCGAACCAAACCTGAATTTTGGCTGTTTTAAATTTCATATACTTGTGTTTTGGAGTGATTACTTCAAGATACTTCAAGTAAATGAGTCCTTTTCTTTCCTATTTCAAATTACTTAGGCTTTCATTCATTGATCTTAGGGTTTCTTCGCTTATAATTGAGTTTCCTAATGTCCAAAAACTAGGTTTTCGAACCTAGGGTTTAAATTTGGGCTTCATTGGCCAATTATTGTGGTTTTAGGTTTGATCTAGGTCTCTCTTGGTGGGGCGGGGGTGCGATTCGATTTTTTCACAGAGATTCAAGGGTTTTTGTTACTTTGGTAGGTGATTCCATTGTGCGTTAAATTTTTGTGAATTATCTTAATATGTTCATGGTATTTTAATCTTTATTTAATTTTAATGTTTCTGTAAAAATTGATTTTGGTTTCATTTATAATGAAAATGAATTTTAAGTTCGAATTTTTAGTGAAATTGGGGGTTTTTCATAAAAATATTTTATTGTTTCATTTTGGGATGACCTATAATTACTTAGATGATTTTATTGAACTTTATTAGAACTGAAAATCATTTTTTAATGTTTATTCTTTTTGGTTGTTGCTGAAAAAGTTTGTTTAAATGGTGTTTGGGAAGCAAATGGGCTTTAAGTGCCATGTTTGTGTGAAAATGGTGGTTTTTAAAAGATATAACTTCTTGGTTCACATTGGGATGCCCAATAACTGAATTGTTGGTTTCATTAAAAGGTATTGAACTGAAATTTTGTTTTTATGATTTAAAAGTGTTCACATAGTGTGCAAATTGGAAATTTTAAAGAGCTTTGGGTGCAAAACAATGTGATATTTTGAGAGGTTTTTTTATTGAAAATATAAATATTTTATTTTGTGTTTTAAATGCTATAAAATGTGTGTAGATACTATACTGTTTGTTTGTGACCAGTAGTTATATTTTTTTTGCAAAATTATGTGTGTTTTTTGCTGAAATTGTTTGAGCACAAAAAGGGAATCCTGGGTACTTAGGTGGGCGGATATGTACTAGTACGGCTAGTGGACCGGATGGGTTGTGTCCCTATTTCACTGAGAAAATGGATAAAGACAAATCTAACTAAACTATGTGGATGATATTTGGGGAACACTAGGTTATGGGTATGTTCCCTACTATTGGATCGTGAATGGGAAAGGATTGTGACTTGGATACTTTACATCGAGGTACGAGGTACATAGGTCCCGAGACTATCTAGTTGCCTAGGGGTGTTCCCAGTTTTGGTGCTCATTGGATTTTTAGCATTTACCCTTGTATTGGGGTGTTTTTTGGAATTAATTTATAGTAGCTCACATGTCTATTTAAATGTTTGAACATTATGAAAATTTTATCTTGAAAACTATTTTCAATTGAAAGTTGCATTTCTTAGATTTTATCACTGCTTTTCTTTGCGTATTAAAACTGCTTTCTTTTTCACATTGTATAGAATTCTATTTGGAATCATTGGGTGGTATCATATTGGGATTATTTTCAAACCCTACTTACACCCCTTGGGTGTAAGTAGACTTGGTTATGTTTTACTTAGGTAAAGGAAAGGCTAAGGGTGGTGGCGGTTCAGGGTGTTAGTCCCCATCCTTGGGACGGAGTTGTGGAGACGGCTTGGGGGTGATGACCCCTTGTCATGTGGAGTCCATGGGGCTGTTTTTGTTGTTGTTTAATTGTGTATATGGACCTTTTTTTACTTCATTTGAACTTCTGTATTCAGTTCTGGATTTTTGTATAAACCATGCTAGTATGAATTTTTCAGATTCATTTTATCAAATATTTTTGATGTTTTATGTATAAATATTCGGGTAAATCGTTCCCAAACCAAGATAAATGATACCCAGGCACTTGTGCCAGCCCGTGGGGATAGGAAACTCTCTTTGGGCCTTTCCATAGGCCAGGTTTGGGGCCATTAATGGTGGAGACCAGATTCGGTTCGTGATAATTCACATAATGTGTCTTCCTCCAAACTACAATCAGTGAACTTAAATTTTTCATAAAATCTCCATAATTTATCATGAACATCACTCACACATTCATTTATTATATATAAATTTAAAATCATGACTATATATATTGAATATATATTTGACCAAACTCAAACCATTGATATTGGATGGATTATAACCACCCACCTGAAAGTAGATTCCCATAGCACCTCGCTACATCATCAAATTGCTAACCCATGAATGAAGAACACCCAATCCAAACTTTCAAACTTCCAATATCATCATTACTCCTTGGTCATGATTTCAATCTTAAATATGAACCTATTAAAATTATCCATTACACTAATGATCAAACACACAAAGATCACTTTCTGGTTATTTTCTAACCATTGGTAAAAATAAATACCAACAATGAAAGGTCAAAGAAAGATGAGGGAAAATGATGAAACACAAAAGAAAGGAATGGGAGTTGGTTATGGTTTGGGTTTTCTTTAGTTCATTGATGAATAAATTAGCATAAAAAGGTATTAAAAATAATCAACCAAATTATTATCTCTTAGAATTATGAAATTCATAAATCATAAATCTATATCTCCCGGTGAATCAATTTATGAGAAGAATATATTCATGTTTGATATAGTGTAAACAAAATTAGGGAAAACACAATAAAAAATTCCTTACCTTGAGATTGGATTGATCTCTTATGAAGAAATAATCTTGTTTCATGTTCATTGGTGATATCCAAGAACTCCGTTTATGAAGGAAACTAATCATCAATCGAATATCTTATTTTTATCAACCAAACATCTCGACCATGGTCCTCTAAAATCATTAGTGTTTTGAATATAACCCTAATATTTCACCATAACTTTGTTTTTTGTAAGAGGGTATTGGGTGACGGCCATACAAATAGATAATAAATTATTTATTTTATTTATTTTTCTATAAGTTCACCAACAGCTTATCTTCAATAGATTACCCAACACTCAAAAATATTATATATTTCCTATTATACACACCATAATGTTATATTATTTTCCTCATATGAGACATTGTTCAGGAGTTATTCCATTATTTCATAAATAACACACACTTGTGATATAATATATTTAATATTTTATTATATCAATATCAAGGATCAGAGGTCCCTAGAATCCCATGCCAACTCTATTTCTATCTTTGAAATTATTCATTAAAATATTAAAATAATTACAAGTAAAAAATGGGGTTGTTATATTATGTTCCTTACCGATCAAAATAGATTGAGATGTATCTTTTATTAGCATGAATGAATTATGCGACAATGGGGTTGGGTAGAGTTTCTCTAGGAAAATGACTTTGAGATCTATTGAACCTCAAGAAATTTAAATTTAATTTTTTACTCATTCAAATGAAATTCATTATTTTTTTAAAGAGTCCAATGATTCTTATAAGGTGATGGAGGAGTTTCCATCATGGAACCTAGATTTAGTGGTTGTTGATGGTAGAGTTTTCTTGTTACATATGATAATATTATCTTCTCTGATTTAAAAAGTGGAAGAGTGTTAGTGGGGTGCCTTAGAGACATAGCTGATGGATGATTTTTTTGGATATTGTGATACCTCAAGGGATGGTTAGAGGATAGTAAAAACATATTTGGTTTCAATGGAGTCTGTTCATTCTACTATTGATGTATGGGGGAGTCCTTCACAAGTATCATATCTCACATTTAATAGTACATCTATTAGTATAGAAGATGTACCTTGGTATGAGTGAAAAATTTTGGTTGCCCAAGATGATATGGATACTAGTATATTTTTTAGTTTGATATTTGGCCTTCCGTCAGGTGAAGATAGAATATCATTTTCTTGGTGGTTTGTTATATCCCATAGAAGTTCTTAAGAGGAAGTTGGACAATTCATGGATGGAATGTGTCATGGGATTACCCTAATCTTGTGAAGTACATTATTTCATCTGAATAATCATGAATTATTTGATGAAGTCTCCCCACTTCCAAAAAAATCAAGGAGTTGGGAAATATGGATGAATTAGCATGGAGTTATACAGATGAGGTTGTGTGGTTTCATAAAGTTACAATATCCATTGTTTAGGACCAAGATAATAATTTTTCCTCATGAGATTAGAGATTATTGTATCATTCTTTTGGCACTAAGTTACACCTCAGTACTACATTCCACCATCTAAAATATGGGTAGATGGAGCGAACCTTCTAGACACTAGAGGATATGTTGCTAGTTTTTATCTTGGAAAACAACATATCATGGGAAAATAACATTCCATTTTATGTGTTTTGTATAAAAATATACCAATTATTCATTTTCGTGGTACTATTTGAGGATTTATATAGTCTTTTTTTCATATCTATTCTCCTGGGTTGAGGTTAGGGAGTCCATATCTCATGGACATGATGTGGTATAAATAGAAACTGATAAGGTTCAAGTGGTTCATTAGTGGATAAATTCATCATAGGACCGAAAGAATTCTTATGTTTATTAGAGGATTGTAACCTGATATTTTTTAGTGGGATAACTTGTTTTCTTTATTATATCTCCCCATCATTGGTAGTAGATATTTAGTAGGGGTTGTCATCTATCACCCCAATTTTTTGATCCCTTTGAGTTGTTGGAGATAGTGGTGATGATGGAATATTGTATTTCTCTTCCACCAAGGATGGGAAATATCCATGAAATGTTCCATGTTTCCCAGATTATTTTGTTTATTCACGTTGGATAACATTTTATTGACTATAGGTAATTATATATATATATATATATGATAATAAAATATTTTTGGTGTGTCCAGTAGGGAACATGGATCACCCGAAGAGGGTTCTATGTGGATATAGAAATCCTTTGGTTTGTTTTTTGTAGAGTAATGGGGGATTGGAAGATAGTACTTGGGTGTGTTTAGTTAAAATGTGTTCTTATTACCCATATCATTTTTAGGTTTTTTTTCTTTTTTCACTTTGATGATGTGATGATTAAATATTTTTAGTTCTGGAAAATTTGGTTTCTCTAAGACAATATGATGTATGTTAAAGCTTGAAGCATATTAAAAGTGGTGAACCCATTACTAATAAAGTAATATTATATTATAATATGTTTTAAAACTATTTTGATGTGTTATTTCTTCCCAGAGTGGATAATACTTTGATATAGAAATTGAAATTCTTTGACTTGTGTCCTTAGGGACACAATATATAGTCTTTGTGGTAGTAATCAGATTAGTATTTGTAGAGGTGGTGATGGTGGTGCATATGGTTGTGAGGAGAGGAGGTGGATCAAGGTTTTTATGATATGTTGGTTGTGTTTCGATTGTAATGACATCCCTGAGATGTATTTCATGGGATGGTTATTTAAACCCTTCCCTTTCTTTCAATGTTTCTATGTTCATTTTGATTCTTGATGATGATAATTTTTTATTGTTATATGATGTAATGATACAAATATTCTCAAACTTCCCTTGTCTTTACTTGAGGATTGGAGGTGATTTGGTGGGTTTTAATAGTTTAATAGAGGTTGGAAGTGGTGTTTTGTCCTTTTAAGGGACACAACAACTTGTGAAATAGCTTCCAAACCATTTTGGTTGGCATATTGGCTTGTTTTCCAGCCAATGCACCACAATAATCTTGGAAACACTTTGGTGTGGGTGCGGTGTTAAGAATATAATTTTCATGGAGTTCCAATATGAATTGAAGAAGGACTTACCACATCATATCATTTGGCATGGTGAGGGTAAAATTAATTTCTAACTAGATCTAGGGTGTAGCACCACACCATTGTTGAAGAAGGAAGAGAAATAATAGATTTGACCATAATGTGTTCAATACTGTGGTGGAATTCAAATATCATTTGTAATATGATTGTGAAAATTGGATCCCACATGAAGGATTTAGACCTCTCATTGACCAGACCTACCATGATCATTTTTTATGTTCACCATTCCATAGTGGAGTCTAGTGGGATTAGATTATATATAATAGGTCATGTTCCACACCATTACATGTTTTAAACCTTCCCTTGAATTTTGGTTGACCCTGAAATGCACGGCCGATTATCTCCTACCGATTGGTCAAAGTTCTGGTGTTCTGCTAATGTGTATAGCAGCACTCGGGTCGAATCATCGGTGATGATACTTTGAAATAGTCATTTGTTTTTAGTTGATTATATTTTGATTAGGGGGGTTTGTTTGCAGAGCTTAATTGAAATGATTGATTGTATATAATTGATTTAAAAAATTGATAAATATTGGGGTGATTTCATCATTAGGTAGTTAAGATTGTGTTATCCTTGATCTTTTCTTTATATTGCATTTAAATTAACATCCACTTCACAAGTTGACGTTGATTAGAATTCCTAAGTGTTAAAGCTTTAATCCAAGCCTTAAAATAATTAGGATTGTAATCTAAATCAGTACATGTTTATGGTAGTGTATTTTTTGTTCTAATAATCCATGGAAACCATATTCTAAACAAAATATGTCATTAATCCATGACATATTAAGTCCAACATAGACAATGTTAAATTAACGAATACTCATCGAGCAAATAATCTCAATAACTTAACATCCCTAAATTATAACTCAACCCAATGAGATATTTACTCAGCCATTTGGGTTTTTAATATTCTGGTTATAATAATTCTGATGATAAATTAAGAATATAAGAAATAGAAAGGGATTAGAAAAGAGTGGTACGTCGAACACACACACACGAACAATGTTGATAATTAAAAACGGATTTTCGATTGAATGAGGAAGCAAAATAAGGGAAGGGTATTATACTGAATTTAAAATATTTTAAGAACATTAATATTAAACTACAGAAGGTGGATATGAATAATATATATTTAAGAAGAAACTTTCATTAAAACATAATTACAAACAAAGAGACTTACAAGATTACAAAAACGAAGAAAAAGAAAGTAAGTGAAAACAAAGAGAGGAGTAAAGGTATATCAAATGAAAACATGAGTATTGAAGGTCCTCCCAAGCCTTTTTAAATTCTCTGGTCATGCCAATATGTTATCCCCTCTTCTCAAATTCCAACCCTTTTGAAAGGAGAGGAGGGGATGTATTTATAGCCCAAGGTGGTGGACTGTTTACATTCCAGAAATACCCTTCCACTTGGCTCACAGATATGGACATAAAGACATCCAAATATTGAGAAATTACCTTCTTCAAAGTTGTAGATAATAAAGTTGGCCGACTACTATCAACATTTGGATTCATTTGGACTTAATTATCAAAATTTGTGGCCAGTTTATTAAACAAAGTAAAACTGTCCATTTCAATCCAGTCTTTTTGAAGTTCAGAATGTGAAAGGGTTTTGGAATATGAAGATGCCTTCAAATCCGAATGGGTTCTTCAACAAAGTCTGCATACTATATCCCCTCTTTCACACTGCAAAATATCAGCTCCATTGGATGCTTACATCATGATATATGTCATGCATACTATACTGATTTTAATTCTCTTCCAGAATGGTGGGATGGACTTCAAAGCTTCATTTGGGCCCCTTGTACTTAGATTTGGGCCTTGAAATTTTTATCCAAGATGACATGTAGTGTTCCCCGAATTATTGTGGAGAGTTATGGTTTTTGGACTTCTGGATGGATCCCAGTAAATCAATCTTCAAGGCTGGTCCAGTTTGTTCACAGATTCATTGGTCTTGTTTGTGAGAACCATATGACCATTAAAATGGAAGAATTGGCTCATGGTACCTTCTAATGAAATGTTTTATATTAAAATGGTAATCCTAAAAAACAAGAACCACCTAATTTGGATAAATATAGTGATAGTTATGATTAAAACATTAAACTGACTCAATTGGACTACTTCTAAAAATGCTCAAAAATTATACTCAATATTAAAACATTAATATTTCACAAAAATCATGCACATTTCATATAAAATAAGTAAAGGGGGTATATAATAATTCATAAAAATATTATTAACATAAACTCCCCTACACTTAGTTTTGTGCATGTCCTCATGTGCAACAAATATAAAAACATTACAAAATCATTTTTACTCACCAACAGATATTAAAATTTTGTTTTCTCCAATCAGGAGAGGTTTAGACTATTTCACTCATCCATTTTGAAATCCACCACAAGTTTTTACAGAAACAATGTTCCAAAACTAATTCATTTTTTCATGATCAAATTTATAAATGGAAAATGTGGACACTTAAAACTCACACCTCTCAAGATGATAAAATTTATTTGTGGAGGTTCCCTTTTTCACCAACCAAAAGTGAAAATCGTAGAGTTTGAAAAGATATCTCAGCTTACAATACCTATCCATAGTGAACAAGAATCAATAGGTCTTTTTAATGGGTTTTTCTGTGGCTATGGGATGGTAGGAATATAATGTCCAAGAGAGAGAATAAGATGGTTAAAATACCAACATAAAAAAAGCAATGCACATTTTTTTTGAAATAAAACATGGAAGGAAATGAAAACACATATTTAAAAGGGAATGATTTTGTGAAGAAAGACACAATAGAGGAAGAAAATATGAAGGTAATGAGAATATGAAATATTTATAAAACACAGAACTTCTCCCAATAAGAATATAATGCAAGTGTTCTTTTTTTTCTTCTCCTTTTTTTTCTTTGTTTTTTCGAAAGTTAAACTTGGAAAAGATCTCACACTCATAACCCAACCCATGATTGATCTCCTCACGACACAAATTGTAATAGTTATAACAAGATCAAATGTTGAGGAAGAGTGATTTTTGAACCACCCAAGACACAACCCATTTTTTCATTTTTTTTTAATTTTTTTTTGGTTTTTTTTCATCATTTTTTTTGAACATTTGTCAATAACATTTACAAAATTACATAAATGGAAGTTAATTAAATTCCCCAAAACACACTTAATGACAACCTATCCCGCACACTGAAATAGATGCTTGTCCTCAAGTAGATGATAACTCGTTGAAAATCAATAATAGGGTACCCAAAAAATGAAATCGATCCCCCCCCAACACTTAAATTTCAAAAAAAAAAATTATGCATTGAAAATCCATGTTGATATTGGGTGGGAAAAGGTATTGGGATTGTAATGTGGATATTAAAGAAAAGGTTTTCATAGGCTCGAAGGGGATTTCAAATGGAGGATTAATGTAAGGGAAATGGGAGGGTATTTGGCTATTGTGATTATCATGTGGTTCAGAAAATTTCTCTATCATATTAATACACACTAAGGTAGTAAATTCAGCTCGAAGGTCCACAAACTCAAGAATCACAAATGGGGGTGAAAACACACATTTTGAAAAGATGTCCATAGGTGGCCTTGGCATGAAAGAAAATGTTTGTTCTCACGGTTGGGGAAAATCATTTTCCAAATCAAAAATTGAGCTTTCAAAATTATTTAGTGTTGACACACTATTATTTATCCAAAGTCATGATGAAAATACAAAATTTTTGAGATGAAAACATGTATGTTAAATCCCCAAAATGGTTGGAAAAAATTTCAAAACTCGATGGTGAGTAAGCATGACTCGTTTTTTTTGTATTTTTTTAAGTGATTTTGTTTTTATGGTTTTTTTAGTTTTAAAGGTTTTTTTAAAATACACACCAACACAATAATGAAAAAAATGGGTTTGATGAAGAAAGTGGTGAAAAAATGAAATAGAGAGGGAAAGTAAGAAATAGGTAGAGAGAGGAAGAGATAAAGAGAGAGTTAAAGGGAAATAGGTTCCCCCTGGTTTGGATTTGGCGGGATCCAGTGGAAGTCGATGATGATCTAGGACCATGGGAAGTTACCTCAAAAAGAAAATTCATTATTCATATAATGAAAAACTAAAACGAAATTAAAATTTCATAAAATTAAAAGAAAACATGGGTTTCCCCCCAAGAAGTTCTGCATTTATTTGTCTACAGTTGGACAGTTGCAGTGGACTACCCATAGTCTGACGGTGGCCATTGTATCTTCTCAACTTCAGTGTGCTTGCATAAAAACTTTTTCTTTGGGAGGCCTGATGAATCATTGGATAATTTTTTCCCATCCTTGTTGATGTGCTTGCAATTCAATGGGGTTGGAAAGAGAATATTTCTATCCTCACTTTGGTCTTCAACCTGAGTAATGATGTTATCCACAAAGTTTTAGTTTTCTATGCTTGGAAATTCAGGAAGATGGCTCAATCCTGATAGTTTATTTTTGTAAGGATCAGATAACACAGAACCACAGTATGAGATCCCAATTGTTTTTGACTCATTTATTTCATCACTTACCGATGTAGAGTAATGATGATCAGTGGAGTCATAATACTTAATAAAATTTTCAATTTCCTTTATGTCAATGTTTTTTTCCAAATAATTGAGAATTTCAACCTAACTAGTGATCACTTTATTAATTAGGGAATAAATGTGACAACCTTCTCTCCCATCGGGATAATGTTAACAAATTGTATTGGGGTTCACCTCACATATAAAAGAATTTTCAGAATCCTGGATAGGAAATGATGAATGTGGGATAATCAGATTTGAATCAATAAATGAGCATTCTAGTTCATTTTCATTATTACCATCCATGTTAGATCATTGGAGGTCAGAGGTGAGATAAGATTCCAAAGAGTTTTCAAGATCCTTTAGATCAAAGGATATTTCATTTGTAATGTCAACATCAATTTCACCATTTATGACTTTGCTAATCATGGTGCATATTTCACAAGATCTTTTGTCATTAGAACATAAAGAACATGGTGTATTGGGGTTTGATTGACTCTTTGAAGTGTCCTCGGAAGCATGGATTGAGAATGCAGAGTGATCCTCAGATGGGTATCACATGGCTTGGAAAATGTTGAACTTGACCAGTTGGTCACCGAATTCCATGGATAAGATTCCTGAATGGACATCAATTTTGGTTCTCGTAGTCATGAGGAATGGTCTTCCTAGAATTAGGGTAGATCGAGAAGAGTTCATCTCACCTTCCATGTCAAGGACATAGAAATCAGCAGGGACGATAAGATCATTGACTCAGACAAGGACATCCTCAATTATTCCCTCAGGACTGGCTGTGCTTCGATTGGCTAACTGAACGACAACACCTGTTGGATGTAAGGGATCTAGAACAAGGTTGGAGAATATGGATTTGGGAATGAAATTAATTGAGGATCCTAGGCCTATGAGTGCATAATCAAAGTTCGAACATCCAATTTTGCATGTAACCGTAAAGGTCCCTGGATCTTTGCACTTTTTGGGAATAGACTGCAGGGTGGAAACATTTTCAAAGGTCCTAAGTTGCCTCTTGTGGGTACACAACTCCTTGAGAAACATGGCATACATAGGAATTTGTTTTATGGCATCTAAGAGGGGAATGTTGACTTCAACACGTCTAAACATGTCGAGCATTTCAGGATCAGGTTCAAAGGACTTCCTTGGTTTAGAAATAGCTTGAGGAAATGGAATTGGATTCCTAAGTGGAATTGAAGGAGGTGAGGGAATGGTTTCAGGTTCCTTTTCAAGTTTATTTTTCCTTTCATTTTCTAGGTCAAAATTTAAAGGAGGTTTTGAGGATTTATCTTGAGGCATAGAAATTTGATTTCCTGATCTAAGTTCAATTGCACTTACATTACCCTTGGGGTTGGGTAATGTTTGAGCTGGGAGTTGGGAAGAATTTGATTGTTGTTGCTGTCTCAGGTGGGATGCAAGTTGACCTATTTGAGTTTCAATGTTCTTAATACTAGAACGGGTGAAGGAGGAAAGATCTTCAACAGCACTTTCCCATGGTTGCTTAGAAGAAGAGGCTTGTCCCAGATTGGGATTTCCTTGATTTTGGTTCTTGGGAAATCTATTGAATTGGTTTGAAAATTGGGAAGGCTCACTAGGATAATGGAATCCAGAAGGAGGATTGTTCCTTTGAGGTTGAGGAACAAAAGGATAAGGTTGATGGAAGTTAACACCACCTTGACCATATTGGAATTGGTTTGGGTTTTGAGGAGGGAATTGAGGGGGTGAGATATGGGATTACCATACCTAAGGCCTTGGTTATAGGAAGAAGCGAAGGGCTCATAGTGAGGTTGGTTAAAGTTTCTAACAAACTGGCATGATAGTTGAGGATTGGTGTTCCGCTGAGCATATGCTGCATTGAGCTCCATTGGTCCAGATGAATCGGGTTGATCCTCTTGAAGTTGTGGACATGTGTCAGTTGGATGAGATGGAGAGTTGCAGATTCCATAGTTTTTGACAGGTCCAAGAAACATTGATTGCAGAGAAGACGAGGTTGGGGATTTGGTAGCCACAGCTAGTTGTCACACAAGAACTGTAAGTTCACTCATCCACTCGGTCATTTTATTCGGCTCAATTGATTGATTATCTTGGGCTTGTTTGACTTGATCATGTGCTCGAGTATGGAATTGTTGTGTGTTTGCAGCCATGTCACTTATAAGATCTTTTGCTACTATAGGAGTTTTATCAACCAGAGCACCACCACTTGCAGCATCAATGAGATTTCTCTCCATAGCCAATAAACCCTCATAGAAGTATTGGATCAAGAGTTGGTCAGGGATTTGATGATGTGGGAAGGTTGCAACAAGATTTTTGAACCTCTCTCAGTACTCATGGAGTGATTCACTTGGGAATTGAAAAATACCACTTATTTCCTTTTGGATATAAGCAGTACGAGAAGCAGGAAAGAATTTCACTAAGAATAGTCGCTTCATGTCATTCCATGTGGTTATGGAACTAGGAGGAATGTAGTAGAGCCATGACTTAGCAGTGTCATCTAGGGAGAAAGGGAATGTTAGGAGTTTTATTTGATCCTCAGAAACCCCTTGAGGCTTCATGGTAGAGCACACCACTTGGAACTCTTTAAGGTGGAGATGTGGATCATCACCGACTAGCCCGTGAAAATGAGCGAGAAGATGAATCAAACCCGATTTGAGTTAGAAGTCAGCTTCTATGTTTAGATATTGAATACCAAGATGTTGTTAATTCATATCAGGGGCATCGAGTTCTTTTAGGATTTGTTCCCTAGGATTCTCCATTTCAATTTCAACTGGTTGGATGAGGACTGGTTCTTGAATTATTTGAGTATCTCTTATGTTCCTCCTATGTTGTCAAAGTGTTCGCTCAATTTTAGGGTCAAACAAATCTGAGGGATTTTTTTGGAGGCTAATGGGCATTCAGGGAGATTTTGGAAGAAAGAGGAAGGCAGGTTTTTCTTTTTATTTTTTCAGTTTATGATTTTTAAGAGGAATATGGGTTTTTCTTTGTGTTTTTTTTCAAGTTTTTTAAAAATTTTGTTTTTTTTGGGTTTTTTACAATAACCAGAAAATAATGACTACATAAAGCACCATCCCCAGAAATGGTTCCACTTGAAACACACGGCCGATTATCTCCTATCAACCGGTCAAAGTTCTGGTGCTCTGCTAATGTGTATAGCAACACTCGGGTCGAATCCTCGGCGATGATACTTTGAAATAATCGTTTGTTTTTAGTTGATTGTATTTTTTTAGGGGGGTTTGTTTGTAGAGATTAATTGAAATTATTTATTTTATATAATTGATTTAACAAATTGATAAATATTGGATTGAGTTCATCATTAGGTAGTTAAGCTTGTGTTATCCTTGAGCTTTGCATTATATTGCATTTAAATTAACACCCACTTCAGAAGTTGACGTTGATTAGAATTCCTAAGTGTTAAAGCTTTAATCCAAGCCATAACTTAATTAGGATTATAATCTTAATCATTAAATGTTTTTGGTAGTGTATTTCTGGTTCCAATAATCCATGGAAACCACATTCTATACAAAATATTTCATTAATCCATGACATATTAAGTCCAACATACACAATGTTAAATTAACGAATACTCATCAAGAAAATACTCTCAATCACTTAACATCCCTAAATTATAACTCACCCCAATGAGATATATACTCATTCATTTGGTTTTTTAATATTCTGGTTATAATAATTATGTTGATAAATTAAGAAAAGAAGAAAAAATAAAGGGATTAGAAAAGAGTGGTACGTCCGACACACACACACACGAACAATGATGATAATTAAAAACGGATTTTAGATTGAATGAGGAGGAAAAATAAGGGAAGGGGATTCAACTGAATTTAAAATATTTTAAGAACATTAATATTAAACTATAGAAGGTGGAGAAGAATAAGATATGTTGAAGGAGAAACTTGCATTAAAACAGAATTACAAAGAGACTTACAAGATTACAAAAATGAAGAAAATGAAAGTAAGTGAAAACAAAGAGAGGAGGAAAGGTATCTAAAGTAAAAAATTTGTGTATGGAACGTCCCCAAAAGCCTTTGTAAAGGCTTTTTTCGTTCCAATATGTTATCCTCTCTTCTCAAATGCCAACCCTTTTGAAATGAGAGGAGGGGATGTATTTATAGCCCAAGGTGGTGGACTGTTTACATTCCAGAAATATGCCTCCACTTGGCTCGCAGATATTAACATCAAGAAAGCCGAATCTATAGCAATCTTATTCTCCAAAGTTCTAGATAATAATTTTTTACGACTACGCAAAAAATTTGGTGTCATTTGGACTTAAGGATAAAAAGATATGGTCGGTTGATTAAACAAATTAAAACTGTCCATTTCAATCCAGTCTTTTTGAAGTCCAGAATGTGAAAGGGTTTTTGAATATGAAGATATCTTCAAATCCGAATGGGTACTTCATCAAAGTCTTCCGTATATATCTCCTATTTTACACTGCAAAATATCAGCTCGATTGGATTCTTACATCATGGGATATGTCATTCATACTATACTGATTTTAATTCTCGGCCAGAATGGTGGGCTGGACTTAAAAGATTCATTTGGGCCCCTTTTACTTAGATTTGGGCATTTAAATTTTTATCCAAGATGACATGTAGTGTCCCCCGAATTATTGTGGAGAGTTAATGTTTTTGGACTTCTGGATTGAGCCCAGTAAATCAATCTTCAAGGATGGTCCAGTTTGTTCACAGATTCTTTGGTCTTGTTTGTGAGGACCATATGACCCTTCAAATGGCAGAATTAGATCATGGTACCTTCTAATGAAATGTTTTATATTGAAAGTATGATCCTAAAAAATAAGAAACACACAATTTGGATCAATATAGTGATAGGAATTATTAAAACACTAAACTAACTCAATTGGACCACTTCTAAAAATGCTCAAAAATTATACTTAATATTAAAACATTAATATTTCACACAAATTATGCACATTTCATATAAAATAAGTAAAGGGAGTATATAATAAGTAATGAAAATATTAATAACATCAACTCCCCCACACTTAGTTTTGTGCATGTCCTCATGTGAAACAAATATAAAAACAAGAAAAAATCATTTTTACTCACCAACAGATATTAAAATTTTGTTTTCTCCAATCAGGGGAGGTTTAGACTATTTCACTCATCCATTTTGAAATACACCACAAGTTTTTACAGAAACAATGTTCCAAGACTAATTCATTTTTTCATGCTCAAATTTAGAAATGGAAAATGTGGACACTCAAAACTCACACCTCTCAAGATGATAAAATTTATTTGTGGAGGTTCACTCTTTCACCAACCAAAAGTGAAAATCTTAGAGTTTGAAAAGAGCTCTCAGCTTACAATACCTATCCAAAGTGAACAAGAATAAAAAGGTATTTCTAATGGGTTTTTTTGTGGCTATGGGATAGTAGGAATATAATTTCCAAGAGAGAGAATAAGAGGGTTAAAATACCAACATAGAGAAAGCAATGCACATTTTTTTTGAAATAAAACATGGAAGGAAATGAAAACACATATTTACAAGGGAATGGTTGCGTGAAAAAAGACACAATATAGGAATAAAATATGAAGTTAATGATAAGATGAAATATTTACAAAACACAGAACATCTCCCAATAAGAATATAATGCAAGTGTTCTTTTTTTTCTTCTCCTTTTTTTCTTTGTTTTTTCGAAAGTTAAACTTGGAAAAGATCTCACACTCATAACCCAACACATGATTGATCTCCTCACGACACTAATTGTAATAGTTATAATAAAATAAAAGGTTGATGAAGAGTGATTTTTCAACTACCCAAGACAGAACCCATTTTTTCATTTTTTTTATTTTATTTTTATTTTTTGATTTTTTTTTATCATTTTTTTTTAAATTTGTCAATAACATTTAAAAACTTACATAAATGGAATTTCATTACATTCCCAAAAACACACTTAATGACAACCTCTCCCCCACACTGAAATGGATGCTTGTCCTCAAGAAGATTATAACTCGTTGAAAATTAATAATAGGGTACCCAAACAATGAAATCCATTCCCCCCCACTCTTAAATTTCAAAAAAACTTATGAAATGAAAATCCATGTTGATATTGGGAGGGAAAAGGTATTGGGCTTGTAATGTGGCTATCAAAGAAAAGGTTTTCATAGGCTCTAAGGGGCTTTCAAAAGGAGGATTAATGTAAGGGAAATGGGAGGGTATTTGGCTATTGTAATTCTCATGTGGTTCAGAAAATGCATCTATCATATTAATACACACTAAGATAGTAAATTCAGATCGAAGGTCCACAAACTCAAGACTCACAAATGGGGTTGAAAACACACATTTTGAAAATATGGCCATAGGTGGCCTTGGCATGAAAGAAAATGTTTGTTTTCATGGTTGGGGAAAATCATTTTCCAAATCAAAAATTGACCATTCAAATTTTTTTGGTGTTGACACACTATTCTTTATCCAAAGTCATGATGAAAATACAAATTTTTTGAGATGAAAACATGTCTGTTAAATCCCCAAAATGGTTGGACAAAATTTCAAAACTCGATGGTGAGTAAGCATGACTCTTTTTTTTATTTTTTTAAGTGATTGGGTTTTTTTGGTTTCTTTTTAGTTTTTAAGGTTTTTTTAAAATACACACCCACACAATAAATAAAAAAAGGGTTTGATAAAGAAAGTGGTAAAAAATGAAAGAGAGAGGAATAAGAAGAAATAGGTATAGAGAGGAAGAGATAGAGAGAGAGTTAAAGTAAAAGAGGTTCCCCCGGGTTTGGATTTGGCGAGATCCAGTAGAAGTCGATGATGATCCAGGACCGTGGGATGTTACCTGAAAAAGAAAATTCATTATTCATATAATGAAAAATTAAAAATAAATTGAAATTTCATAAAATTAAAAGAAAACATGGTTTGCCTCCCAAGAAGAACTGCATTTATTTTTCTACAGCTGGACAGTTGCAGTGGACTACCCATAGTCTGACGGTGGCCATTGTATCTTCTCAACTCTAGTGTGCTTCCAAAAAAACTTTTTCTTTGGGAGGCCTGATGATTCATTGGATAATTTCTTCCCATCCTTGTTGGTGTGCTTGAAATTAAATGGGGTTGGAAAGAGAATATTTCTATCCTCACTTTGGTCTTCAACTTGAGGAATGATGTTATCCACAAAGTTCTGGTTTTCTATGCTTGGAAATTCAGGAAGATGGCCCAATTGTGATAGTTCATTTTTGTAAGGATCAAATAACACAGAACCACAGTATGAGATCCCAATTGTTTTTTACTCATTTATTTCATCACTTACAGATGTAGAGTAATGAGGATCAGTGGAGTCATAGTACTTAATAAAATTTTCAATTTCCTTTATGTTAATGTTTTTCGCCAAAGAATTGACAATTTCAACCTCACCAGTGATCAATTGATTAATTAGGGAACAAATGTCACAACCTTCTCTCCCATTAGGACAATGTAAACAAATTTTTTTGGGGTTCACCTCACATATAACAGAATTTTCAGAATTCTCGATAGGAAATGATGAATGTGGGATAATTAGATTTGAATCAACAAATGAGCATTCTAGTTCATTTTCTTTATTACCATCCATGTTGGAGCATTGGAGGATAGAGGTGAGATGAGATTCCAAAGAGTTTTCAAGATCCTTTAGATCAATTGAGTTTGCATTTGTAATGTAAACATCAATTTCACCATTTATGACTTTGTTAATCATGGTGCAGATTTCACAAGATCTTTAGTCATTAGAACATAAAGAACATGGTGGATTGGGGTTTGATTGACTCTTAGAAGTGTCCTCAGAAGCATGGATTGAGAATGTAGAGTGATCCTCATATGGGTATCATATGGCTTGTAAAATGTTGAACTTGACCAGTTGGTAACCTAATTCCATGGATAAGGTGCCTGAATAGACATCAATTTTGGTTCTTGTAGTCATGAGGAATTTTCTTCCTAGAATTAGGGGAGATCGAGAAGAGTTTGTCTCACCTTCCATGTCAAGGACATAGAAATCAATAGGGAAGATAAGATCATTGACTCGGACAAGGACATCCTCAATTATTCCCTTAGGATTGGTTGTGCTTCGATTGGATAACTGAATGACAACACCTGTTGGATGTAAGGGACATAGACCAAGGTTGGAGACTATGGATTTGGGCATGAAATTAATTTAGTATCCTAGGTCTATGAATTCATAATCAATGTTCGAACATCCAATTTGGCATGGAACCGTAAAGGTCCCTGGATCTTTTCACTTTATGGGAATAGACTGCGGGGTGGAAACATTTTCGAAGGTCCTAAGTTGCCTATTGTGGGTACAAAACTCTTTGAAAACTTGGCATACTTAGGATTTTTTTTATGTCATCTAAGAGGGGAATGTTGACTTCAACACGTCTAAACATGTAGAGCATTTTAGGATCAGGTTCAAAGGACTTCCTTGGTTTAGAAACAGCTTGAGGAAAAGGAATTGGATTCTTAAGTGGAATTGAAGGAGGTGAGGGAGTGGTTTCAGGTTCCTTTTCAAGTTTCTTTTTCTTTTCATTTTCTAGGTCAACATTCAAAGGAGGTTTTGAGGATTTATCTTGAGGCATAAAAAGTTGGTTTCCTGATCTAAGATCAATTTCACTTACATTACCCTTATGTTTGGGTAATGGTTGAGCTGGGAGTTGGGAAGAATTTTATTATTGTTGTTGGCTCAGGTGGGATGCAAGTTGACCTATTTGATTTTCAATGTTCTTAATACTAGAACGGGTGAAGGAGGCAAGATCTTCAACAGCACTTTCCCATGTTTGCTTAGAAGAAGAGGCTTGTCCCGGATTGGGATTGCCTTGATTTTGGTTCTTGGGAAATCGATTGAATTTGTTTGGGAATTGGGAAGGCTCACTAGGATAATGGAATCTAGGATGAGGATTGTTCCTTTGAGGTTGAGGAACAAAAGTATAAGGTTGATGGAAGTTACCACCACCTTGACCATATTGGAATTGGTTTGGGTTTTGAGGAGGTAATTGAGGGGGATGAGATTTGGGATTACCATACCTAAGGCCTTGGTTATAGGATGAAGATAAGGGCTGAGAGTGAGGTTGGTTAATGTTTCTAACAAACTGACCTGATAGTTGAGGATTGGTGTTCCGCTGAGCATATGCTGCATTGAGCTCCATTGGTCCAGATGAATCGGGTTGATCCTCTTGAAGTTGTGGACATGTGTCAGTTGGATGAGATGGAGAGTGGCAGATTCCACAGTTTTTGACAGGACAAGGAAACATTGATTGCGGAGAAGACAAGGTTGGGGATTTGGTAGCCACATCTAGTTGTCGCACAAGACCTGTAAGTTCACTCATCCACTCGGTCACTTTGTTTGGCTCAATTTATTGATTATATTGGGCTTTTTTGACTTGAGCATGTGCTTGAGTATGGAATTGTTGTGTGTTTGCATCCATGTTACTTATGAGATCTCTTGCTTCTGCAGTAGTTTTATCAACTAGAGCACCCCTACTTGAGGCATCAATGAGAGTTCTCTCCATAGCCAATAACCCCTCATAGAAGTATTGGATCAAGAGTTGGTCAGGGATTTGATGACGTGGGAAAGTTGCAACAAGATTTTTTAACCTCTCCCAGTACTCATGGAGTGATTCACTTGGGAACTAACGAATACCACTTATTTCCTTTCGGATAGAAGCAGTACGAGAAGCAGGAAAGAATTTATCTAAGAATAGTCGCTTCATGTCATTCCATGTGGTTATGGAACCAGGTGGAAGGTAGTAGAGCCATGACTTAGTAGTGTCATCTAGGGAGAAAGGTAATGCTCTAAGTTTTATTTGATCCTCATAAACCCCTTGAGGCTTCATGGTAGAGCACACCACTTGGAACTCTTTAAGGTGGAGATGTGGATCCTCACCGGCTAGCCCGTGAAAATGAGGGAGAAGATGAATTAAACCTGATTTGAGTTCGAAGTCAGCTTCTATGTTTGGATATTGAATACCAAGAGGTTGGTAATTAATATCAGGGGCAACAAGTTCTTTTAGGGTTTGTTCCCTAGGATTGCCCATTTCAATTTCAACTGGTTGGATGAGGACTGGTTCTTGAATTATTTGAGTATCACTTATGTTTCTCCTAAGTTGGCGAAGTGTTCACTCAATTTCAGGGTCTAATAAATCTGAGGGATTGTTTTAGAGGCTATGGGGAATTCAGAGATATTTTGGAAGAAAGGGGAAGATGGGTTTTTTTTCAGTTTATGATTTTTAAGAGGAAGACGAGTTTTTCTTTGTGTTTTTTTTCAAATTTTTTTAAAATTTTGTTTTTTTTTGGGTTTCTTTTACAATAACCAGAAAATAATGACTACATAAAGCACCATCCCTGGAAATGGATCCATTTGAAACGCACGGTCGATTGTCTCCTATCAACCGATCAAAGTTACGGTGCTCTGCTAATGTGTATAGCAGCTCTCAGGTCGAATCCTCGGCGATGATACTTTGAAATAGTCATTTGTTTTTAGTTGATTGTATTTTGATTAGGGGAGTTTGTTTGTAGAGATTAATTGAAATGATTGATTGTATATAATTTATTTAATAAATTGATAAATATTGGGGTGAGTTCATCATTCGATAGTTAAGCTTGCGTTATCCTTGAGCTTTGCTTTATATTGCATTTAAATTAACACCCACATCACAAGTTGACGTTGATTAGAATTCCTAAGTGTTAAAGCTTTATTCCAAGTCTTAACTTAATTAGGATTATAATCTCAATCAGTACATGTTTATGGTAGTGTATTTTTTGTTCCAATAATCCATGGAAACCACATGCTAAACAAAATATGTCATTAATCCACGACATATTAGGTCCAACATACACAATGTGAAATTAACGATTACTCATCGAGAAAATACTCTCAATCACTTAACATCCCTAAGTTATAACTCCCCCCAATGAGATATTTACTCATCCATTTGGGTTTTTAATATTATGTTTATAATAATTATGATGATAAATTAAGAATAGAAGAAAAATAAAGGGATTAGAAAAGAGTGGTACGTCGAACACACACACAAGAACAATGATGATAATTAAAAAAGAATTTTCGATTGAATGAGGAAGAAAAATAAGAGAACGGGATTAAACAATATTTAAACTATTTTAAGAAAATTAATAATAAACTACAGAAGGTGGATAAGAATAATATATATTGAAGAAGAAACTTTCATTAAAACAGAATTACAAACAAAGAGACTTACAAGATTACAAAAACGAAGAAAACGAAAGTAAGTGAAAACAAAGAGAGGAGAAAGGTCTCTAAAGTGAAAACATGAGTATGGAAGGTCCTCCCAATCCTTTGGAAAGGCTTTGGTCGTGCCAATATGTTATCCTCTCTTCTCAAATTCCAACCCTTTTGAAAGGATAGGAGGGGATGTATTTATAGCCCCAGGTGGTGGACTGTTTACATTCCAGAAATACCCCTCCACTTGGCTCGCAGATATGGACATCAATACAGCCGAATCTTGAGCAATCTCCTTCTTCACAGTTGTAGATAATAAAGTTGGAAGACTACTCACAAAATTTGGAGTCATTTTTACTTAAGGATAAAAAGTTATGGTCGGTTTATTGAACAAAGTAAAACTGTCCATTTCAATCCAGTCTTTTTAAAGTCCAGAATGTGAAAGGGTTTTTGAATATAAATATGCCTTCAAATACGAATGGGTTCTTCAACAAAGTCTACCGTATATATCTCCTCTTTCACACTGAAAAATATCATCTCGATTTTATTCTTAAATCATGAGATATATCATGTATACTATACTGATTTTAATTCTCCGACAGAATGGTGGGTTGGACTTCAAAGCTTCATTTGGGCCCCTTGTACATAGATTTGGGACTTCAAATTTTTATCCAAGATGAAATATAGTGTCCCCCAAATTATTGTGGAGAGTTAATATTTTTGGACTTCTGTATTGAGCCCAGTAAATCAATATTCAAGGCTGGTCCAGTTTGTTCACAGATTCTTTGGTCCTGTTTGTGAGGACCATATGACCCTTCAAATGGCAGAATTGGCTCATGGTACCTTCTAATGAAATGTTTTATATTGAATGGATAATCCTAAAAAATAATAACCACATAATTTGGATCAGTATAGTGATAGTTATTTTTAAAACAGTAAACTGACTCAATTGGACTACTTCTAAAAATGCTCAAAAATTATACTTAATATTAAAACATTAATATTTCACACAAATTATGCACATTTCATATAAAATAAGTAAAGGGAGTATATAATAAGTCATGAAAATATTAATAACATCAGACCCCTACTTATGTTTCCTTCTATGCATCACCTATATTTGAGATTTAAACCCCTTGGTTCATTTGGATCATCTGTCTTAGATTCTTTAGATCAAGTTAACATCCATCTTCTTGTTTATTCCTTCCCTCTCATTCATTTCCATCTAGGTGTTTCCTATGATAGTTTCACCCCTCTATTTTGGTATATTTTTAATGGAGGTTTTTTTTACATAGTAGTATGGTGTTGATTAATTTGATATCGGTGGTGGTTGATCCTTGGTTCTTGAAAATTTCTCTTGATGATTCAATCATGGTAGGGGATCCTTCATATTTCTTCCTTTAGATGTTCGTGTGAGGAATCATCATTTTATGGGGAGGTATTATGATCAATATTAATGTATATAATTTAATATTTTAATTATAATTGAATGGGATGGAGATAAATATCATGAATTTACATGTTCTAGTGTTTTCCAATAAGTTTAATAATGATTCATATTCTTATTCTAGGATTGGAATTTTGTTTTTGATTGGTTATATTCATGTGGTGGTTGAAATCGGAAAACAATATTTTTCTTTTTTACTTTACTCAACACATATAAAATTCTATAAGAAAATATATCCTAATAATAAATTGTTTACACATGTAACCTAATATTTTATGATAATTACATTGAAAATATTGAATTAAATATGATTAAATCACCATATTTAATCAGAAATAATATATGTAAAGTGTGTGGTGCATTGATGAGTTGTGAGATATTTTTTTGTTCCATGGTTTTGTTGAGGGGTGGATGTGATGTATGGAAGATTTAAATAAGAGTGGTTGTGATGTGTGTAGGTGGTGATTATTATTATTTATTTTGTGTGGTTATGATGGAATGTGGTTGTGGTATGGTTTAGTTATTATATTTTGTGGTTGGAGAATTGTCTTGTAGAAATTAAATAAATGTGAAGTTGTGTTGTGTTTTATTGTACTAGTTTCCTAGTAGTGATGGGATAAAATATAAATAATGAAATAGAAATAGTATGGGTTGGTATAAAAAATAATTTATGAATTAAAATAGGAAGTGTGTTGAGGGTTGTTAAATGCAGAAATTTAAATGATTGGTAATTAGAAAATATCTAAATGGATTGATTTGAAAAGGAAAGTAGAATTTGGATCATGTTTCATGTCTTGGTTGTGTAATATAATTCACTTAGAGGTGGGATCAAAAGTAGTGGAGTTTTTTAGGCCTTGTTTTATGTTGTGAGTTTTGGAAGTTCTCTCATCATGGAGCCATAGGTTGGGATTGTGTGTGTATGACTATTATATATAATATCTTATTGTGATTCTTATATACACACCTCCATTGTTGAGAACTTTGTTTCGAAAATTGAATGTTTTTGAGATGTTTTCCCAATAACCAAGAGGGTGTGAATGGGTGTATGGTTACCCTCTCTTCTCCAGCCTCTCATACTATTGAGATTATTTAAAATGAGGTGTGATGGAGTGTATATATAGCACGCATTGGGTTGGTATGATGAGATTGATGAGGTGGAATATAGTGGGGTTCATGCATGGAGGTAGAGGGGAATGATGTAGATATATATCATGTTAAAAATACCTTACTACTCTGGTGATTATAGTGGTTATGAGAGGATATAGATGAGATAGTCGGTTTCACATGGGGTTCTTGTAAGGATTTTGATACGTAGGTGTATTCAGGAAAGTTGTGATGGCCAGTTACACATGAGGTACTCGATGTGATCTAGTTTCCCACATATCATTGTATTGGATTATATATGGGAGATATGGGGGTGTCAGGACATTCGATGTTGTGGTATCATAATGGAAAATAAGTGGTAAAGTAGTGTGGGGTACCCTTTATCAGCATCATTCTTCTTATGTGATTATACATGGATGTATAATTTATTTATAATTCCTTATTGATGATGATATTGATTAGTTGATATTCTTAGGTGTTTGTGGTTCTGTTGTTTTCTCATGGGTGAATTATTATACTATTTCACATCTCCATGAGAGAATTTAAGTTTTATCTTAGTGAGTATACATGTTTTCTTAGCCCATATATACAAAAAATATTTTTCAAATTTCTAGGAATACTTTTGGATCGAGTTGGATATCACTAGCCTCAAATTTGGAGTTGTTGTTGAGTCACTACCTTAAGACTTTCTTTTGGGTACTTATTTGGGGACTCTTTGTATTTGTTTACCATACACATGAATTGTTGGATGGTTTTGGTCTCCTTTATTTTATATTATGTTATGATGTTCCTTGGTGGTTGATATCCTATATCTTGATCCTACTATATTTGTTGAGATTAATTCCTTCAATGTGAAATATTTTTATACCCTCGGTTCTAGTCACAAACCTAAGACCTATTGAGGGTGGGAATCATGGGTTATTATCTTTATTCCTTCTTTTATATCCTAGGAAAAGTACTTTTGCAGGGATGGGATCATGAATCTTATGAAATTCTATTTTGGGTGATTGAATTTAGGGTATCATCAATTCACATTATTGAGGTAAACTCCAGTGATACCATTTTTAAATGTCACAAAAACCATTTTTCATTCAATTGGATCTTAATTATGTGGAAAAATATTGTTATTAAGTGGAAAAAATACACAGATAAATGAAAAGTGGGGTATTATATATCCCTTTAATGCATATATAATGTTTATATCTCATTATACCAAAAGAGTTCACAGGAGGATTATCTCAAACCTTAGGGTACACTAGAGTATTATCTCATGCCAATGGGTAAATGATAGGATTATACCAAACTAAAGGGTTGATAAGTGGATTACCCCAAGATAAAGGGTGAATATGAGTATTATCCTATATCAAAGGGTACACATGAGGAATATCCTAATAAAAAGGGTATTTGAGAAGATTAACCCAAGACCAATGGTATACAAGAGGATTATCACAAGAACAAGGGGAGGTATATCCCAAGTCCAAGACGGTACATGGGTGATTATCCCAAGACTACTATGTGATGAATGTATTGGTGGGTATCCTAGAGATATAATTTATATTCTTATGTTTAAGGAACACTATTATGTCATAATCATATGTCTATGATTATTCACCTTCAATCATGTTTAATATCTCCTAATTCTGCACACTTTTTCTATGGTATGTGTTTTTTCATTTGAGATTACATGTATTTCTATAATGACTTATGGAGAACACTTTCTATTAAATGTTATTTTTCATAATATATTTATCCCCTGATCATGTTTCCTCACATCCTTTAGATTTATCCCTTGATGACATGCTGATGATTATTCCCTTATTGAAAATTTGAGTTTACACCTTTTTTATTTTTTTCCTTACATAGGTTATGAATATGAGTATAACATAGGAGAATTATATAAGGGAATCTCGTTTGGATTGATTATAGAGAAGTTTTCACATGTTTTATAAAATTATTTTCTTTTGAAACTGGTCTATAAAGACACTAAACCATCAAATATTTGGATTTTGTGAATATTTTTAATTTTTAATGTTTTTATTATGGAAATTTTTTAAAATAATGATTTGTTCATCTCACTTTTTTTAAAACCTGTGTTTAAATATAGTATTTTAGCACCATTTTTTGAGTATATGTGCTCAGGTTTCCTCAATGATCTCCTAGAATCATTCAAAAACTCAATTTTTAAGCCAATATATAATGAAAATTAAAAAAATGAATATCCTATCAATGTAATTAAAAATTAAAATTTCTATTTATTGACTATGTGTTATAGATTTTTTAGGGAAGTCCCATTATTGGTTCCTCAATAAAGATTCTATATATCACTAGATTTATATTACTCATGATGATAAAAAATACTAAATTAATCTACTACATTGTCACATTTGTGTTAAATATGATTCTATTTTGTCTATGAAATTACACAAGGTATTTCCAATTAATGCATAGTTAAGATTTTTTTGATTTCCTAATGAATTTCATGGAAGTACTCATGAATTATTTTACTATATATAGATTCTTATGTGATAGAAATATAAATTATTTCTATTTTTACGATTATATATATATATCAAAATTTATATCATATGTAATTATGAGGAATGTAATTTCATGGTATAAATGTTTATAATGCATCGACATATCATTCCTAGAGAAAGTAACCTAGTGGACAAATTATAATTGAATATAATTTTGTGTTTATCTTTACCTAGAAATATATATAATGTGTAATATTTCTCAAGTAACATTAGATTTTACTACCATTTAATTTTTGATATTGAAAATGTTATATTTCTATTCCCATGGTTACTCTAAATATATATGGAATTAGTCCTAGGTGTGTACTAATATGATACATTTAATAAATTAAATATCATTCTCATGTTAATCATTCTGATAAAAATAAATTACTAAGATTTACCATTTTATCTTATGTTTGATGCTTCTATAAATATATTTGGATCCATTCTTTTATAGAATATCAAAAAATCTCCATATGTCATCACATATACCTCAAACATATTGTAACTTCCCACCAATGTGACTCCAAAATTGAAAAATGATTTATTAAATTTTTATTTTTTTAGAGGAATATATATTAATTTTTGTGGGATAAATTAAATTCATACCCTAATCATGAAATTGTATAGTGTTTCATTAAGAAACCTAAATCCAAACCACAACCCAATTATTGGACTCTAATTATATAAGAATTTAATCTATAGGGTATGGTTAATAATTTTGAATAATATGTGATGAGTATATATATGTCATTAAGATTATTCCATCTTCATACACTAGCACATCCCCTATGTTATGGATATTTGTATATACATGATTTATACCTCATTTTAATATTATAAAAGGTATTCTTTTGATTGAATGTAATTTTATTGATGAATTCTTTATATTTATCAATCTTTGGTGTTCATTTAATAATCATGTAGAAATTTGATTTTAATTCTTAAATAACAACATGTTCTATGTTTAATGTTTTATATATTTTTATGTGCCATATTTTGAACGTTTTTATTGAATAAAATTTGATTGATTAATTTTTGATGAAGTTATAGATTTGTATGTTTTAAAAATAATATATTACATATTGTTTTCAATATATTATGTATCAATTGTTATATGTTATATATATCTTGAATATATTATGTATAAATTAATTATATTATTTTTTCTATATTTTAAAAATAATTATTTTATAAATTATTTTATAAAGGATTCGATAGGTGAATATTTTATGGTAATGTGTAATGTTTTAGATGATACATATTTTTTTTATAGAGGAAATTATGATACATTATATAATTATATTTTAGAAATTTCGTAGAAGATGGTATGTAAGAATTTTTTTGAGTAGAGGGGGATTCATTATATCCCATCATTTACAAAATAATAGATACATGAAGTGTTGGGTAAGGATTTTGGTGGGATTCATAAAATTTCATAGTTTATTAAATTTAATGATACTGATAAAATATGAATATTTTTAAGGGTATTTATTGATCCATAATATCCTTAACACAATACATAAAGATTTTTTAAGGGATGTAATATCCCTCAATTTTTCAAAATTGAGGAACCAAGACATAATGGGTGATGTTGTTACATATAATATTTCACTTAGTCAAGGGTGAAGCAGGATTCATTTCTTGAAAAAGAAGTGTGTAAGTGGTCATAGTTTTTTTATTATTGATAATGAGATATGGTATTATGGCTGAAAAAACTATTATATTAGTTAATGAAGTTCCTTTTTCATTAGGGGGTCTCTGTCAGGCTCGGTTGCAAGGAAAGGTGACCAATAAAATAAAATCCAACCACTTCTAATGGTTTGTTTTGATTTTTAAACGGTGATGGGATATAATGAACATAAAAAAATAAATTTCAAATAATTGTTTCACCATGGGTTAACTGATCACATAATTGGGAACAAACAGACCTGAATGTGGAATCCCATCTTGAATATGTACTGACCAAACCTAAAGATGTTGGGATAATTTACTTAGGTAGGTCACAATATTTTAGGATATAAATTTTTAATATTGAGTTTATGTTGAGTTCATTTTTAAAAGGATATTTTTGTAGTTAGTACAAACCTAGAGATTCAAATAAATATTAGAGGTGATTTGTGTTCTCTTTTTGTATTATTATTTATAGTTTACAATTAAAAATGATGTTAGGATGTGGATTTCCCAATCATTATAATTGAGAATTCCTAAATTAGATCACACAATATTCTTGATTATTTTATTTATTTTCCCAATTGAATTATTTTAATTTTGGTAATATGAGCTTATATGATTGATAATTTCATTCCATTGGTTAGTTCGAGTAAAGGATGAGATATATCCTTGTTCAGGGAACCTGAAGTGAATGAGTAAACATGTGCATGTGCCACTTTTGATTGAGGTGGATCACGATAATTACAATAATTAAAAAATACTATTATGTTCATAAAATAAGGGGAATTATTAATTCATTTGAGTTAAATTAATTTAATTATTTATTGAAATTGAGAGGATATGACGGAAGTGTTACTGGGTCGTACATGTGTTAGTTAAAATTCTAGAAATGAAATTCATTAAAAATTAAAGTATATGTAGAATGAAGTTGGGAAATATGAATTAAGACAGTAAAACTGAAAGAGATAGTATATTGTTTATGTTGTTAGATGAAAACATTAAAATTAAATTTCATTGAATTTAGATGAGGTTTGGAATTTATGATAAAGAGGTAGGAGGGATAAATAAACTGAGAGATATAAGGGATATACTATGAAATAAAAATTAAGAACATCAAGGAGGGTGAAAGTGAAAGGAGAATTCATGAGAGATATACACTCACTCAATGGAAAAGAACATATAACATTATCATATTATTATTCATATTATATATATTTATTATATTATTCGTATACCAGATTATTGTGAATATAAAAAAAGTGGTTAATTTATTGAGAGGATACAATTGTAATTGTTTGTTAATTCTTCTAAGTTCTTGATTTATTTCATGAGGATTGAAATTAGAAAATCTTTGACATTTTTCATTCAATTTAGTTCTTAATTTTATTTGATATTTTAAAATATGAATATCAAGATTGAGTTTTCTTTTTTGAGAACCTCTTATCCACTATAGTAATTTCATAGATAGAGGAAATGGGGCTAGTTTAATGACTCCCCAGTCACTTGATTATAATTTCTACAAAAACCTATTTGAAAAATATTGTGTCAATGTAAAATAGTATTTATAATTATCTAAAAATATTATAAACATTTTTTTGGACTGTTTTTATGTTTTTCAAAACACTTTTCAAAATATGATCACCGTCAATTTATTTTTTATTTTATTGAAAGATCCACTTTAAGGAAAAGTTAGAACCCTACAAATCAAAATATGATCACATTTTCAATAATATACATCAATTAAAAATCCCATATATTATTTATTAGGCATGTTTCTAGCTCGATAACCCTTTTTACGCCATTAAATTCTCACACACTAAAATTTAATTATTTAAATCCAAAATTATGAACACTCCTCCTTTATTATGAACAAATTTTCATTCTTTTTAGTTTATTAGTGATTATGTATCCATTATTACATCCATTATCTCTCTATTCGGTTTAACCCTTCAGTATTATGATATTATTGGTTTATAAATGAAATTTGGATCATGGTGATGAATTTTATCCTGATTATAATTTTCCAAAACTTCTATTGATGTCTTCATATCGTG
This sequence comes from Viscum album, assembly GCA_963277665.1. Taxonomy (NCBI): domain Eukaryota; kingdom Viridiplantae; phylum Streptophyta; class Magnoliopsida; order Santalales; family Viscaceae; genus Viscum; species Viscum album. The sequence continues at coordinate 392,315,267 of OY728141.1, read as the reverse complement.
TGTCTTTTTAAAAAAATCAAATAAATATAACAAATGGTTTTTGTAACTAATTTTATTCTATGATCATAGTGCTGAAAATTCGAAATTTTCTTCTTTTAATGTATCAAAAAATTGATTAATTTGTTAGAATATATTTAATTATATGATTTTTGTTTGTTTTCCTTTTATTATAAACTACTTTTCTGGATTAGAATCAATTATGTGGAAATTTTGGTTTCTGTTGTCGAAATTATGTGAATATTTCATGATAGTGTGCCAATAACTTTCCATTTAAACCCCAAAAATTTCAAGAAAAGAAAATAAATCAGACTTGGAATAAATTCTAATAAATAAAAGTGATAATATTGATATAGTATATGATAATTGTATTAAAAAATTTCATGATCATGAATATCAAATTGAAAGTTTATAAAATATGGATTTTGAGTGATGATAGAAGTATAATGATCTATAAAATAATTAAATTGATAATGATATAAATATACTGGGTGACTTTAGGAATAATATTGTAGTATAAATTGAGGTAGAAGTTAAATAACAAACCATTGAAATAGAAGTATTTGAAAAAGATGAAGAATAATTTAAAATTTTGATCAATATATTAAATGAACAAAATAATTAAAATTGGAGGTAGGAGACATTAAAAGAGGGATAAGTGGAGTATTGTGTGAATATGTAAGAGTTATAGATAGATAACACTATTTTAGAGTCTTTAATAAATGGAATTTCATGAATAGTGAAAAAAAATTATTTCCTGAAAGATTTAGACATTAATGGGGTTAAAGAAATGAGTTTTTTCTTCTTTTTCTCATAAAATAGGTACTAGGCCCTTTCTTGTAGCTTATTTTAGAATTAGGAGCCTAGTTTCACCAAAAAATAATAATAAGGACTCACTTATTAACAAATCCTTAAACTATTTTCCTAAAATAATGAATGAATATAGAGAGAGAGAGAGGATGAAGTTGGGGAATTTTAGGAAGAAAAAATTAACTTAGAAAAATATAATTCTAAAATTAAAGATCGTGATTTTAAATATGAATATCCATGTATTGGGGTTTTGAAACCAAAAAATTCTCTATTTGATATTGGTAAAGAGGTTGAGGCCATGAAATTTGAAGAAATGTTTATTCTTTAGAAGTTTACTCTTAATCCCTTCATCTATAATTTATCCAAAGACTAAATCAATGGCATGTAAATCATTAGAGATAATTTGGGGGAAATAGTCTTAATATAGAATATATTTATTTTGATTTTATTAAAACTAAAAAAAGTATTTTTCTCCCATGAAATGGATTTAAAACACTCAAATATCATTCCATATCTTTGTAGAATGAAAAATTGGATTGGAGATTGAATATGATGTTGAACACACACTATTTATTATAAATTGGATGAAGTATTACAATATAGAGACTACTGATTTCCTTATTATAGATTATTTTTTTTTGGAATAAATGATAATTTGAAAAACATTAATTCGAAAAATTTTATGATGAAAAAATATAAATTATCAAATTTTACTCAATAAGAAATCTAAATATTGATTAATTTGGTCTGATTGAAGATATAAAAACCTTGTGATCTAGAAGTCACTTTGTTGATGAGAAAAATGTTGAATATTTTTTACTTGATACAATTGAAAATAAAATTTATTTGAAGAAGTATATTTTAGTAAATGATTTTAAAAAACATATTCTTTCACCTTGGTTTATGATGATTTTAATATTTAATTTATTTAATAAAGCAATGAGGGTCATGGGAAACCTCTAGACACACCTTATAAATTGATGTCCCTTTAAGAAGGCTGGGAATATATCAATTAATAATTAATTCTATAAGTGGAAAAAAAATATCCAAAAACCCCAAGGGGAATTTTCAAGGGTATTTTTTCTATAAAGGGGTTTGATTATTTTCATATATATTTTTAAGCACACAAAACCCCTTTTTCACTTAACAAAATATGGAATGTCAACATGTGGTAGTTTATAGATAATAAACTACACCCCCTAGTGACCATGGATAATTTTTAGGTATGAATTGTAATTATAGAATTAAAAATCATTATTTCATAGGATTCAACCCATGGACATTATTTCTTTTTAATTATTGTTTCTTTTTTTTAATATCATTATAACTATTGTTGTGTATGTTTATTCTATTGATCTTATTTTTCACTTATTTATTTGATAAATTTCTTTTTCCTGCTCGTTATAATAATATAAATATTTTTTAGAGATTCAGGCTACTCGGAACATAAATTATGTCCCTCCCTATAGATTTTTATGAAGTTAACCTATTATTAATTCCCCTTGAGAATATATTTTCATAACCTTTAGAGAATAAAATATATTGGTTTTCAAGGATTAAAAGAGATAAATGATATATCAATTTTAAATCAATTTTCCTTTAAACTTAATTTGGTTTTATTTCTTTATTATTATATTAAAAAAATATTATGATAGTCTATTTTATCATATATAAGCTATAATTGAATAAAAAATAGGATCATTCTCAAGAAAAAAAATAAGGAATTTTTTTAGCATAACGCAAAGACTAAATTCCCTACTTAATGGGAGTTTTGATATAAACATTCATTTGTTTCTTTTCTTTTATTTACTAAAACTAATAATTCCTTATTTAGTTAATGAAAACGAAAAATAGTTTTTCATACTAAAATAATATGGAAATTCGTTTTTACTATAACTAATAATAACTTGTTTTTATTAGGTGGAATAACATTTTTCATTAATGTTTTTGACATAACTAAAAATATTTTTGAACATAAAGTTTAAATAAAACACTCGTATTTGAAAAAAATATATTTTCATTGAAAATTATAAATCAGAACTTTTGGAAACCTTGTTTTATTCTATTATTCTATTTTATTAGTCTTTTTGTGGAAAATATGCAATTTTAAACATCATTTTAACCATTTTAAAAGATTTTGTACTAATAATTTTAAAATATTACTGAACTTAAACCAACTTCTTTTTTTTACACCTTTAATATAAAATTGGTGATAATTTTGGTTTTTTAATGTTGGGGGTATTTTTTGTGATGGACTATATTTCATTGAGTATAAATCAAAATTCGATGATTTTTTTTCATAATTAACTTAATTTAAGAATCATTTTACATATTTAGGGGGTCAAAATGTTTGTTAAAATTATAAATTTTTTTTACACATTGAAGAGATTAATCATTTTTATTTCTATAAGGATTCAATTTGATATCATATTTTCATTTATCTCATGGAATCAATTTCTTTTTGAAATTTTGTGTATAAATTTTAATTTTGTAATTGAGTTTTGAATTCTTTATTAGAGTTAAATTGATAAACTTTTTATTTAAATGGTTGAAGATATGTACTTCAAATCCTGGTTGAGCTATGTGTGTTTCAACTGTTGGATGAGTAATAATTAGAATTAGATATTAATTATTTCCATTCTCCCTTATTTCACATTTTGTGTGGTTAATTATATTGAGTATTTATGTTATGGGTTAAATTTTTTGTATTGTGTCTATTAATTTTGTATAGAAATACAAGTTTGAAACATAATATGAATGAAAAAATAGGTTTATTAAATTCCATTGAAATGTTTAATTTTTTATCACATATTCAAATCTATGAACAATCATTTTTTCAAAACTTTTCTCTTTGAGAGAAAAGTTATTCGTTTTTTACTTTAGAGATTCAATAGGGGAAGACACACTTGAAAATTACTTTATCATGAGCATTTTAATTTTTTGCATTAATTTATATTAATTAGGTGTGATAAATTATTTAATTAAGTAAAATAAATGGATTAATTGTGAGGTGGAGGGGAATTGATTTGGATTTAATTTCATACATGTTTACCACATCCTTTCTATATTAATTATTGTGTTTTTTGTGACAAAATGGTTGTTTATTAATGAATTATTTGTATTTGGAAACTTTGAAAGAAAATGTGATTTCATTGAATAATAAGGTAAAATATATAATATTTTGTCTTATATGAAAATATTTTATGTGATAAAATTTTAATGTACACTTTTTGATCATTGTCATGAGAGTTTTTATTTAATGAAATTTGATTAGGGATTTTTTATGATTTTATAATATCTTACATATAGAACATATAATGTTGTGTATGGTTTTTAATATATTATATTTGAAATTTAATATGTTAAATTTATGTTTTATATATTACCTATAAATTAATTTTATTATTTTTTGTGAATTTAATAAATAATTATTTTATGGAGGTTTTTATACATAATGATCTTGGGGAAATACATAATGTTTTCGTAGATATGGTTGCTTTTCTAGAAATTAGGGATGATACATTATTTATTTTCCTTATTATGATTTTAAAAAATTTGATATAAAAGAATTATTATGAGTAAATGCGAAATAATTATATCCCATACTCTAGGATATTCTATATTCTCAAAGTGTATTGTGAGGATTTTAGGGAATATTTAATATTCCAGAGTGTGTCAAAGTTAATTATATTAATAATAGATAAATTTTTTTAAGTGGAATTATTGAAACATAATATCCTTATCCAAGTATATAAGAATATTTAGGGATATATAATCACCAAAAGTGTGTCAATATTGTGGAAATGAGGAAAAATTGATGTTCTCGTTAGATAATATATTTCACTTTGTTAAGGATAGCTAAAGGGTCAAGGATTGTGAAAAAAAGAATGTAAGATATTGTTATTCATTCATGCTCAATAAAAATATCTTTATTCTTCATTGTGAGACCTGATACAGTGTTCAAACAAAGTTCCTTTATGATACTAGGATCTCTACTGGTCTTAGGTGTATATAAAGGTGTTTAGTTGAAGATAATTATACCAAATCTTATGGTGTGGTCAGATCTATGAAGTTTTATTGGTTACAATTGACATAAAAACACAAAAATTAAAGATTTATTCCAACACTACTAGACTTAACATACTACTTATAATGGATAGAGTTTTATAAGAAATATCATTATGAATATGTGGTTGTTGAACCTGAAGACGTCAATATTATTTACTTATGGATGTTTCAAGATTAATTGATATCGATCTATCAGTCAGGGGTGGTGTCGAGAGTAGTTTTTGAATAGGTTTTTTGCAGTTGGTATAAACTCAGTGATTCAACTAAATATTAGTATAGATTTTTGTTCAATGATTATATTATTGTATGTAAGTTTAAATTAATTATGAGGTTTTGATTTGGGGTTTTTTATTACTATGATGGTGAGATCTAAAATAATTGAACATAGCGTGCTTGATGATTTTCTGAAAATGAATGATTTAAGGCTTCTGGTTCAGATTATTTGAAATTGGATGATTTTAAATCATGTTCTTTGGTTTTTTTTTCAAATGAAGATAATGGTGTGGATGAGTTCAGATATGCTAGGTTAACTCGGTAAATATGTGGATCCACCAATATTTGAGGAGGTTTATTGAGTTAAAAATTGTGATTGAATAATGAAGTTGTAGACATATAATAGTTGGAATTATTACTTCCTTTAAGTCAAATTAATTCAATGATATATTGAAAACAAAAAATATCCATAGGTAGAGTTGTTACATATTAGAAATTATTTTTAAAATTTTAAAAATGTAATGATTTAAAAATTAATTTAGTTGTATAATCAATCACGAAAATGTGAATTAAAGTGGTAAAACCATAAGATCCATTAGAAAATTTTAGTTTTTGATTGGAAACAATAAAAAGGGCTTTCACTAACTTCATTCATGACACTCACTTTAGTACAAGGATATATGATTGCTAAAAAGAACAATAGGGACATGGTAAATTATGTCCAAGCATGGGTAGGAGATTTAGTGAGGGAGAATTTCAAAGGTGATGTGGGGAGATAGAGAGTCTCACTTGATAGAGAAGATCCTCTAACTTTCAGGTATTTTTATTATTTTGTATCTCAATTATGATTTTCTTTTGTGATGTTCATATATCTATAAATATTTTTTATCGGTAATTAATTTAAAGGATAAAACTATTATATATTTCAAATTAATTTATGTCTTTTATTTATTCCTTGATTTATGAATTTCATACATCTTGGCCATATTTCTTTTAATTATGTTCTTTATTTTATTTTAGGTATCAACGTATCAAAATCATGATTAAATCTATTTAGAAATAATTTTACCCACTATACTAATTCAATAGAGTTTGTAGATATTACTTATTCAATGACTCCCCAACCACATTCATTCCAAATTTATAAAAAAACATGAAAAGGATTAAGTTGTTGTGAGGTTGTATTTATAATTGTTGACAACGATTATAAAACTTTTTTTGAATAAGTTTAAAAGTTTAATTAAACTATTTTCCCAAGATCATCATATTTTTAAGAAGTTAATATAATTGGACATACCCATTATTATATGTTTTGTGTGTTTCATTATCTATAACCCTTTTTCAAAATCCATTAACATATCACACAACTAATTTTAATTCATCTACTACACCATTCTATGATCTCCCCTTAGTGTGAACACTTTTTCACTATTTTCATTACATTAAAATTTAATTTCCCCTTAGAAAACTCACAAACCTTCCCTTGGGTTCAACCCTTCACTATTGTTCTAGTGTTATTTTATAAATATTATTTTTATGGTCATAATCACCTCTAACAAGAACACCCTATATTTTTATAAATGATATATTTATTAATAAAAGATTTAAATGGATGAAAGATGTAATTTCATGACATAAAGACAATGTTAATTATGTATTATCATCTTGAATTTATTCTAAATATAATAAAATCCAACCCCAAAATTTTAAACATGAGTCTCATTGCACATTTTATAACACTATTACCCATTTACCACTTATATAAATATGGTCATATGGTATTGTGTTCTCGCTAATGATTTTTAGTCTACTATAATTTTTAGTCATATCCTTGCTTGTGGGGGCCAATTTACTTCATAGAGGATTATTAAAATGTTTTTTGATACTATACTATTTTTTTAAACATTGTTTCTTGATTTATATGTTTTTTTAATCTTTTATAAGTAATTAATAGATAAGAAACATCAGTAAAAGAAGTGAAATGAAATAATAACCTTTAATTTTATGTAACATTTTTTATATTTTAATCATTGAATTTATAGGATATTTCATAGTTTATTTATGAAATTTTTCATTTATTTGTTATATTTATTAATAGGTAGAATGTTTTGATAATCATAATGTTGATTAAAAATAATTCTAGAGTTTGTGAGAACCTAAATATTTTATAGATTTTTTTCTCAAGATCATAATTAGGGATTAGATTTCTCATTTTTTAAGTTTACAATAAAAACCCTTTTACATTGATATGGGGTTGAACATTGCATTTTCATTTATTATCACTATTAAATCAATGGAAATAATGAGGTTTTTCATGTAAAATTCAAATAAATTCTTAAAAATGGTCAAAGCTAGTAGAAAATACAGAATTCATATACTTGAAATGATTTTTTATATTACCATATTTTCAAAACAAATATTAATATTTCACCCCATTAATTTATTTTTGGGAGTATTTTTTGCATACCTATTGAGGGAGATCACTAGTTCTATTTTCTGAGTAAAAAATATAATTGAAATTTTTCTTATGTAGGTAATTGAATGAGGTTATATATTCCGGAGTTAGGGGATTTTTGAGACACATATGAAAACTCATTAATCATATATTTAAGATCCAACCAATGATACATAAGTTATGGGTATCCATCATCATTGATTGCTTATTAGTGATAAGGAATTGTTATTTGTTTTTATATTTACATCCCTCGTCACATATGCCCCTCTTCAGTGAAAAAATGTATCATATTTGGATGTTAATATATAATTTTAGAGGATGGGAGGATGATTATTCCCAAAAAATATCTTATTAGATATTTTAAGGCTTACCAAGAGATTTAATAATATTTTCAAAATAAAACCTAGTAAAAAATAGTTAATTATATTACTAACAACCATAGCAGGGTGAAGACCCGTAACTAAGGGGATTCACAAACATTAATTCATTTGAAGATAAACTAAATAGAATTAAATCATTATGTTCTCTGTGTATAGTTCAAATCATTATTTTCACATTAGGGAGGGTGGTTACATTACAGTTTAAATTCATGTATAAAGGAGCTCAATAATTTAAATTAAAATAGGAATGTAATTCGGATAAAGTTACTACAATGTAAATTGTATTGGATCTATGAGATAAAACATATATTTCCTTATTAATGGGGAAAACTGACATTGTTCTATGCTTTATTTTAAATACATTTTTATATAGATCCAAATGACCAACATGCATTCTAAATCTATATGAGTGAGGAATTTAAATTTATAGAGTTCAAAAAAATATGGTCTTATGGTAAGAAACACACCATTTATTTTTAATTCATGTGAGATAATCCAAATTTCATTTAATTTAAGTTGATATGGATATAACCTGGCATGGGAATAGATTTAATATATCCCATAAAATCACTCATTCCAAACTAATATGAGTAGAAAAAAGTGTTATTGTTTAGGAATTATGTGAGGATGAGAAATTCTATATATATTTCCATAGAAGGTAGAGAATAGTTATAGCGATATTTATAATACTCTGAAGAAATATTGAATTAAGATCCCCTAGATAAATTGATTTATGTTTCAAGACTTCCACAAATATAGGCATCCTAGAATAAATCTTCAAAGTTCTTATAAATCCTGTATATATACAATTATGACCTAGCTTCATGTAATATGATTGTGTTATATTTAGAACCAATAGGTGTTGTATTGGAAATTATCCCCCAAAACATGATTTAGTATTCTAACATATGAGAAATTACAATAATATATATTGGTATTACACATAAAGCACATAGGGTTCTTCTATATTCCAATGAACTCAAAAAAAGAAAATGATATTAGATAAATTAGTCTTTATAGTTTACTACATATTTAAATTTAAGCCACTTAATTTGAGTTTTTTTAAATAATAATTAAGTATTTATCCAAATCAAGTAAATTTATGAGGTTAAAGAACTTTTAGAAACCCCCATCATGGGACCAAGAATATAGTGAAACCAAAGAATTAAGGTAATGTGTAAAAATTAAAGAAAGGAATAAATTCATCAAGGTAATTCACCTTATTTAATACTGAGGGTTTGGAAATTATTGGCGTATTTAAACAAAATTATCAATGTTCTTATAAAAGTATCTATTTATTGAAGTGGGATTTGTGAGGAATCGCTTTTCTATGACTGATATTAAATCATTATAAATTTAAAACAATATTTATGGTATTGATTTTAGAACTTGGTGATATGGTATCTCAATAATTTATAATTAATTAATACATTAGATGACTCAAATACAACCCTCTTTATCCTATTTTCATTATATTTTTACTCAAAAATTTCTTGTTTGGTATCATTCTTCTTTTGGATTTTGGTTAAGATGTGATGTTCTAAGATTTTAATCTTTTTTCAGATATGACTCTTTAATTTCATCCATGTAATTCACTATAGTTCCAAAAATATAAATTCAAATTGTAACGCCCCAACCCCAGCTACCGAGAGTCGGTGCATTACTTCGTAACATTGGCATGATCACAAAAGATCAAGTCTCGAAAGACCGATTAGTTTAGTAGCCTTAGAAACACTATATACATTCATAAATGTTAAATTACATCATAAAGCGAAAAAATAATAACAAATTATTCATAGTCCACACTCATATCCTCTTCTGACTATCTCTGCAGGTCATTCATAAAATACTTCTTCACATCCTGGAAAATATTAAAACATTGAAAGGGGTGAGCTCAGATGCTCAGTAAGGATGACAATATTGCAGAAGCTTTCATAAATAAACATTAACATTTAAGGCAATGTATAACTAAACCAAAATCCTTTTAAACATGAACTTCAACATAATATGGCAAAAATAAAATGAGATAATTCCATTTACTTATACACATGGATATTCTACTTGTCAAATAATCACATGCAATATCAATAACCACTTTCATAATGATGGAATGCATAATGCCAGACTATCATAACCACGTAGCCAAGGCCTCGTGCCAAGTCCACAAAAAATATTTTGTCAATGCCTCGTGCCAAGACACTAGTTTGTCTCATGAGACCAACCGATGCATCGAGGAGCTATAGCGGGCTCCACCCGTCACTTATTAAGTCCAATGCATTCCTCATATGAATATGTTTAAACATATCATAAACCATAACATAATCATATCAAATTAAACTTGAATAAAGGAAACATAAAATTTCCAAATTTTAATCACGAGATATCAATACAACACATTGATATAATAAAAACACTTTCAAAACTATTTTCAATACAAAAATAAAAGAAAATTAAAACTTTTTATTTATTTTTCATTTACAAAAAAGTGTGGCTTGTGGAGGAAGCCGAAACTCAAATAATGGTCACGGCTGTGGAGAAGACATTGTCGCCGCATATGTACGGAAAGAAAAACATTCTTTTTTGTCGTTTAGTAAAACGCTTCGTATAAAAAAGATTCCTTTTGAATAAACATAAAAAGTCAAAGGGGTTTATACACCGTATAAGAGAAAGTTGTGTATAAAACCAAATATGCCTCAATGAAAGGAGATTGAGACGAAGTCCTTACAAATATAATTTTTAAAATAAAATAGATATATTATGAGTATTTACTATAAGTACTCATAATGAAAGTAGAAAAGATAGGACATAATAATATCATGACATAATTTGAATGTAGGAGATTAACCCAAAGATTGGAAATTGGGTTAAGAAATTCCCTTACCTTGCGTCCTGTCTTGACTCGACCATTATTTAACCTCTTGAATAATAAACTAGAGTTAAATTATAGTTTCTTAAGAACCATTTCAAGTTTATTATTCCTTTAATATCACTTATAACCATGTTATGAACATTATGTAATTATTTAAGTAAATAACGGTCGTTTTGTCGATCTTTGGTACTTGAGTCAAAAATAGACTTCTTATAATTAGAAGTTGTTCATGTGGTGAAATATCCATTATATCCAGAATTATATTCATGATATAGATATCATATATCTCATATATATCCATTATATACATTCATTCATAATATTACATGACATTTAGAGGTAAAAATGAAATGCACCGTTCATAGAGATGGTAAGCCGTACGTACGCATGAACGCTACTTTCATTTCTATTTCATATTTAATGGAATTAAATAATAATGATATAAAGGTATATTATAATTACAGTATAATATCATATATAATATCATTTACTCCATCCTTTATACATCCCACATATGGAATTAACGATTCAAATCACTTTGAGGGGGCGGTAGTCCGCACTTCCTAAAATGAAAATATCGTGTTTACCCATAATGGAAATCATAAAGGTATGCCATAAGTGAAAAATAAAAAATAATAAGGGAAAAAAATAATATATATCATATATAAAAATAGTTTCATCATAATGGCCACCATTAGAGGTGTTATATGAGTTTTGAACAATCATCGTTTCGTGAGGCAAAAATTCGCCATCCACAGAAACAGTATGTTCTTTAACCATTAGATGTAGGTGTGTGTAAGTGTAGCTAGAATCCTTCTTATAACAACATCCTATTATATTGAGGATACTGGTGTTTTTACAAAAGAAATTAATAAAAAGTGTTTAGGGGGTTGGAGAAGAAAAATAAAACAAAACAACATTAGAGAAGACATTACCTTAAAATCGGGTAACTCTTTTTGATTTGAGCCAAAGGCTTCCTTGAGAAGACTTATGCCCAAAGTTAGGCTTCTAGGAGTATGAGGGGGAAGTTGGGAGAGTATTTGGGCAAAGGTTGGCCGAGCCAAATAGCTTGAAAGTGTGAATGAGGTGGTAGAGGTGAGGGCCTTTTATAAGTGGAGAGGAGGGGCACTCTTGGAAAGTAAAGATAAGTCACTTTATTTTAAAATGGTATTCGGATTTAAGAGGTCCCACATTGATCTAATTATAGGATAAGGTTATAAGGGTTCTAAATCCAACCATCCAATAGGTTTTGGACATGTGTAGGTCTTATATATTACATTATCGTTCCATTTTATTTAAATCGTTAAATAATGAGGTCATCGCTGCATCATCATGATGTCATAAATAATTTAATTTATTTAATGTCTAAAAATTATAAAAAAAATACTATGATGTAGGAAATATTTTTATCTTTCCAATTAATACTTATAGTAAAAAATATGACTTTTATAACCCCGTGTAAAAATTGTTTTAGTAAAACAACTTATGTTTGTGACATTTTTATTTTAACTTTAAATAAAAGGTATTTAGGTCATTTTCCAACTAAAGTGGCTCCATGGGGTCCCCAAGTTTACCCATGGATTTTCTTGGTCGTCCATGGCACATCCAATGAGGGTAGGACGTGTTTCAAGCTCATCTCATATTATTAAAACATTATTTTTACCTTAAACTACATTAATTACCTCTAATCGCGATTAAGAACTTAAAAGTTACTATTCACCAAAAATTATTTTTATCTCATTGAACCACATTTTACTTCTTAATTACAACCATGTATGTCGGATTTTTGAAATTCAAAACACTGAAGTGGTAAAATTTCATTTAAACGAAAAATCAGTTATTTAACTTCCACTTAGTGGTTTCACTATTCATCAAAAATAGAAGTTTTTCAGAACAATGCCAAAATTTCACCCTAAGCTATAATTGATATTCCGAATTCAAAAATGATGTTTATTTTAAAAAATTAAAAACATATAAGTTTCATTAATTAATTTTATAATTAATTCCCGCTGTCACAACAAATAGCGTGTTTTTAAGAAACAATTTATATCAAAAGATTGGCAATTGTTTATGTCCAATTTCAATGTTAAATTAATTCTAATGACAACCATTGGATAAAATGGTAAAAATATATTCTAATTATACTTTAAAAAAACTAAATAGTATAATTTATCACAACAAAATTTTTTTTATTAAAAAAGATGTTTTTAAGTATTTTTCACTATTCATAAAAAATTGAAAGTTCTCAGAAAATAAAAAAAAATTCAACTTATGATAATATCGATATTACGAATAAAAAAATGAAGTCCATTTTAAAATATAAAATTTCTATAATTTTAAAAAGTGGTTATTACTATTCATAACTGCTACTTTGATTAGTCACGGTGTGTTAGAACTTGAAGTTGCGTACAATGCAAGCTATTGCATTATTAAATGAGAAGCGTATCATGGAAGCTCGGGGTGTTACAAAAATGATCTTTTAATAGAGAAGGTTTCTCTTTTTAGCCAACCAAGAATTTTTCATGTGTTGATCCTCGAGTTCAGTGTGCATTGATATTTCCTCATGGAACTTATTTATCCCTGAGCATATAAGGACATTCGATAAAATCCCAAAATTATACAAACCTTTTATATAGTTTTTTGAAAATATATCAAACACTTTTAGAGAATACAGAAAATACCCCATTGTAAATAGATTATTTCATGAGAAAATTGTCAAATTTGAAGAAAAGTGAAGGAATTTTATGAAATTTTAATGATTTGAGATATGGTGGTAGATGAAAGGTCATTTTAGTTTGTATAAAATTGGGGAAACCCAAAATTAAAATAATTATCAAATGAGTGAATCCTATAGATGATGATATGAATTTTCTAAAATGGTCAACATCCACTCATAGGGAGTTCATGTAAGTTTTGGATGAAGTATTGCATTTTTAAGGCCTTAGTAAATAAAACCATTATTGAGTGGTATATGTTTTTTACCTTTTAAAATTTTCTTCTTACCACCTTGGCTATAATGTTTTAGACTACTTAATCCCATCTAAACATTTTAGTTTATTTTTGAAAAATTATTTTTGAGTCACTCCTTTTTGAAATGGTACCCTTGTTTCTCATCCTATCTCAGTTGATACAATGACTTATTATATTGAGTTGATAACTAATAACATTGATTAGCACCATGTGTATTATTTTAGGTATCATATTCACACCCTTGATAAGAAGTTTCCATTATTTCTAATGAACTTATTCTGAATGGATCACATGTCATTTTATAAATTTAAATTATTGACTAAAATATCTATTTTGAAATCAATACAAAATATGATTCTCTCATAGATCACTCGTGAAACTAAATTGAAGAGATATAATATTTCAATTACTAGTTCATCTAATTGAGATAAATTATTTAGTGTAATATATTTATTATGTAATTTCACTATCACTCCTAAGCACTATTCACATATATCAGAGCCTGAGATATATAATTACTCATATCTTTACTATCTTTCACTCACCGATCTATGTTAGAAAATGATTTGAAGTTTGAATTTTCATCATATAGGTGGGGTCAATAATTATTCTCCTTGGTAATATTAATATAGGATATGATTTTCATAATTTAAAGATATGGTAAATTCTATTGATATTTATGAGGTTGTTTGGATCACAAATACATACATATATACACCTATTAATTTTATTTTTTGATCTCCTAGGTAGATAGATCACACTATCCTACACTTTCAGCATTATAAAAATGGATATTGACATTAGTTTGTGGGATATATATATATAAGATATTAAGGGGTTACCATCATGGGGGATATGTATTCTGAATTATTACCATCAGTGTCTACATGGGAGGTTGCAAAATGGGACTTTCTACCTATATAGATTCTATTAATGGAAGTGTGAACTTGAATAACTAATGTTGATCAACCAAGGAACTCTAATTAATTTGAGATATAGATGGTAGTATTCCAAAATAATCTTGTAAGACTAGTGAATTTGAAGTTTCAGGTGGATTTTCTAGGCCTTCACAAGAGAGGGTTCATAGGAACCTAGTAGAGCCATCTATAATATGGTAAGTATTAAGAGTGGGGATGGTTTATTATGATCAAAGTGAAGCCCTAACTAAGATTAAAAATATTATTCATGTTTTTTATATTAAAATTATTGAATATAATCAAATATTTATACATCAACATGAGGAATAATACATTTTTCATAGTGGATCAACTAGTATAAGGATGTCCAATCAACCTAATAATTTCATTATAGAAAAAATATATTGATTAATGTTGCTGGCATATAAATGAAATGCCTCATTTTTTATATCAAATATCTTCTATATTTTTTTTATTATGGGTAACTTACCACTTCATCATTTATGAATTTAAGATCAAAATATATTTCCCCTGATGTAGGTTTTATCGATATATCAATAAAAACATAGGCATATTCCCATTAATGTTGTGGGGAATGAGAATTCATCAAGTCCCTAAGAATACACTCTTATTTTATCTTCTCACACTATGATGTAGTGTTAATTATGTTCATCATATGACATAGTTCTCATAGTTATGATGATTTTTCATATAAAATAGCACTTAAAAATGGGTTCACAGTCAAGAATATTTAAAGTGACACGATCTAGAGGGAATATTTATAAAAATAATTTTCTCACATGTTTTAATACATCTAGAGGTGGGGTCTAAACATATTTTTAAAGAATTATTGAAGTATGTCCATATTATGGCTCAATAGATATAGTTTGTAAGGGTATGATAAGTTTTTATCATCTTTATAATATTACCATTAGACAAAAATACCATCAGACAATACAGGGATTTGATTGATGTGTAGTACTTGTCCTACCCAATAGTGATGTTGAGGTAGCCAATAGTTAGATTGAAGGCCCACTTACTATAGAGAATAAAATAAAAGAGGATTATAATATTTAGAAAATAATAACCATACTGAAGGTCCTACATTATATTATGCAGATAATCACATAACACTTATTATTAATAAGAGACAAATAACCATAGATGGTGGGAATTAAGGTGATGTGGTCTAGTATGAGAAAGTAGAGTGATGGATTTTTTGAGAGGAATGAGATATGAAAACATATGAAAAATATAGTACTAGAAACATCTATTCAACTAGAAGATTAATGTAATCTGGTCAACTTAAATGACACATTCCATGAGTCTCTCAACTTCTTGAATAATTTTGATATATCTAACATACCATAGGATTTATGGGGTATTCTCTAAGAGATTGTAAATTTATCATTAATCAGGAAACACAAATAAAAAACATATGTTATATTTTTAGAAAATCATATTGAAATTTTATGTTATATATGATATATAGAAATGTTAGTCCATTCATTTGATATTAAAATTATTTACACTAGTTGGGTATTTCATCTCATTTAACCTATAGGTAGTTCAATTATTTCACTATTTTATATGAATCTGGGTCGATATATAAGGTATGAGGTGGAGATGGGGGTCCCAAAAATGGTTGACCCATTATTAGTTTGTTTACCAATGTTAAAGGTGGTGATGTTGGACCCATTAAAAATCTTCCTTGACAAATCCCAGTAAGGTCCCAATGTAATAACACATATACAAGAATGCTCATATCTAGGGTTAACCAAGATATTGGTCAAAACCTTCATATATTCATGAAATATTAGCTTATACACATTTTTATTATGTGTTAATAGGGATTAAATATTTATCTTTCATATTTTAGAATTATTATTTTCCGAATTTGGGCCCTCTTTGGTGTAGGTGTATACCCTATCGATGAAACTATAAAGTATTGTGGGAGCATCAATCATTGGGGTAAAATCCCTACTGTTGGTGTGGATTTCTCAAAAACTTAGTTCAATTTCCTTGAAATTGTTATTGAAGATACAAATAACTGGGATAAAAAATAAATAGTCCAAAAACGAAATTTTGGTGAGATTGAAGGAAACCCTATTATCTCAAATGGGGTCCCTTTGGTGTTTATGGGAAACTAAGTGATCGTATAATCTGAATCACACCGTGAGAGGAAGGTAATCTCCTTAGTGTTTTATAAAATTTATTATATGTACTTTTTGTGATTATAGCAACTAATTTATTATAGGGTATATAGAGTATACTAAAATAGTAACTAATATATACATATTTTTTAAATACATTATGCTAAATATCATGGAATACCTTATAACTTTGAAATATAAGTTATATGTTATTTTATATTCATTGGAAGGATTTAATCTATATATTTACAACATTTTCATTATCCAATTTATTTGTTTATTCAGTTTCGACTTGCAAGATTTATTTTTCCATATTTTCCTATATATAACTTGATAAGGTTGATCCAAAGGAAAAAATAAACACAATAACCTTGTCCACATAAAATTTTTTTTCAGTTATCCAATGTTCAATGAGGTAGTCAATAAAAGATGACATATAGATAACCTCACTGAGGAATTGTTCTCAATTTTTATAGAAGAAATAATACTAGACAATTAATCTATATTAAATGAATTTTAGGATAACAATGATCAAGGAAACGAGAATCCCAGTAAGTGAAGATGAGTTACAAATCCATTTCTTATATTTCAATACCTATATATGGCCTAAAACATATATTTTTGTTAGTTTAAAAGAACCATCCTAGGTCACTAATGAGAAATAGGTTTTATATTAATTACATATCATAGATTTATTCACGGTCATATTAGTTAATCCCTAGGTTGTTCTAACACCACTTGGAATAGAGATAAGGGCTAACACCTCACCTTCTTGAAGTTAGATTATTTCTATATATATATTGAATTTTGATGATTAATTTAGTCTCGAATGATATTATAGTGGGAAGAGAATTGTAATTGATAGTGTGGTATTATATAGAAAACATGATAAAATATAAATAATTGTGTAAATTTGATGGAAAAATTAATCAATAGTGATACATTTTCATAAACTCAGGTTTGATATATTTGATAATTTCATTATCCTTGTCATCAAGAAAGGTGACATTGTTTATTGGGAGGGTGTGAAAATATATCCATGGAATATTATTGTTTAAGAAACCAAGTCCTATTTTTTGGAACTTATAGAATTATTTCTTGAGGAGAAATCCTAAAAAAAGTATGGTAGAGGTAGGGAACAAATATATAGCTACAAATAAAATGGTTTCCAAAAATTAATTTTTTACAAAAATGGAAAAGGTAGAGTCCAAAGCAGAAAAACAAATAGTATTGGATAAAGAGTCTTGTAAGGTATGAGATTATATCATTATAATGGTATATGATATTTACCTTAATGTAATATAATAAATATAAAAAAAATAGGATTGATAAGATATTTTTGAAATACACCAATCACTGCGTGAATTTTATGTATTATTGGAGAAAGAACTATGATAATTCTTATATTGAATAATGATTTTATCTTTAATATGCTATTTTTATCACTATTTAAGAGTGTTTTATAATTAATTATATTACTTTCATTATGTTCAATCCATAAAATACCTCATTTTTTACAATTTATATCCCAACACATAGATAAAAACACTCATTTAGTTTCTGATAAGGTAAGTTGGTAACAAATCATGAGTTTTACTTTATTATGAGAATGATGTATGGGTATATAAAAATGAGGGTATTTCATTCCACATAAATATGAGAAATAATATAGAATTTAAATCTTAATTTAATATGATTAAGTCCAATAGGTAATTACAATAGTTTAAAATAGGTTGTCCATCAATATTGATAAGACCACCACCACACCATTATAATATATAATAAATGTTATTTTAATTTGTTTATATGAAAATTACATGGGTGGTTAATAATGGGTCATATGAATTTAAAATATTCATGTTTTATGGGGGAATATTTTGGAGTGGTAAATGTGTTCTTATGGGATACATTCCCAGGATGGATATTTAGTGGGCTTGTCCACTTAAAAATTCAACATACTGTGGGTAAACTACTTAGATATTATATGAGTGGTTTATATTCCTTTAATATTTTTTCCTTTAAGGGGTATTATATATTATAGTAAATTGTTTCCATCACTATTTTGAAAGGATCAAGTTTGGAAATTATTTTAGATTTTTGTTTTCATTCGGCATGTGTTCCCTAGATGGTTATTGGCTAAATGTGTTCACTCATTCCATTTCTATACCAAGAGAAGTCTATTTGGAATGGAAATGTGTAACTATGGGGTTTGTACTATGTACATTTATTATTTGGACATGTTTTCTTACACCTTCAC
Organism: Viscum album; assembly: GCA_963277665.1. Classification (NCBI taxonomy): domain Eukaryota; kingdom Viridiplantae; phylum Streptophyta; class Magnoliopsida; order Santalales; family Viscaceae; genus Viscum; species Viscum album. The sequence goes on along the minus strand of OY728141.1, from coordinate 392,296,178 downwards.
TATATTAAGGGATAACCAATTCAAACATAGTAATGGTAGGATTGATAAATAAATCATTAATTATTATTAAATTGTATTTTTAAAGAAATAATGTTTAAGAAGTGTTTTAGAACCTTGAGGTCCATGAAACCAAATATTTCACACATTTTCATGATGAAAAGGTTGGGAATGAAACACCCAATGTTAACATGGTCATAAAGAGACACAAATAAAGGGAACATACTGTGTGTATAAAAGGAGGAAAAGATAGTAGAAATCACATATCGAAGGACTGAATAGTTTAGTAATCTGTGTAAATAAGATAAATACTTGAAATTAACATTATAATTGAAAACATAAAAACAAAAAGTGTTTTTTTATAATACCATTATTCATTATATTGTATCATTGAAAAAAAATCAGAAAATACTTCTTGGTATCTTGGGAAAAATAAAACATAAGAAAGGGGTGAGCTCAGATGTTAAATAAAGGTAAGAATACTATGGAATCAATCATGAATAAATAATAATGATCACTTATTTAATTAGTAAAGTGAGCATAATATGGAAAAATAAATGGTGATAAAAAAATCTATATGAATAATCACATAATCTTGAAACATATTCATGGACATTCTAACTAATAAAATAATCTAATGTACCTCAATAAATGATCTCATAATGAGGGAATTAATAATTCTTGATGTCTAAAAAACATTCAAAACCTTTCACAAGAGAGTTTAAATATATGGGTGTAAACTTATCTAATTTGGAAAACTAATTTGTCTCTTGAGACCCATCAATGCATCGAGGGGCAATCTATAACTAATCCACACCAGTCACTTACTAAGTCTAATCCATTCTTCATATAAAATGGGTGAGACCTAATCGACATAAAAATTAATATTATAAATATTATATATGAAATGTTAATACTTACCCGAGACAAATAAACAAAATCATAACCCATCGAGAGTAATTTAGTGAATGGTAATAAAATTGTAAATCCTCATTTAAACAGATCATAAAACATCCAAAATAATAATAATGATGACCTCAATACAATATATCACTAGTGTACCATAATAATAATAATTGTTTTGTTTTATTTCTGAATATAAATACCATAGATATGTCATTAGAAACGTTATTTATTAAAATAATCTTTTCACTATGATAATGTTTCTAAAAAATAAAAATAATGAAAATAATTTTATTTGAAAATGGAATTTTCAAACCTATAAAATTATCCTTAAAACATTGAATGTTTATGTTGGATGAAAAAAAATTTCATGTCGTACTTGCTAAATTAATGATTCCTTTCACATTTTTAGTAAACGATAAATGAGCCTTATTTTGAAAATTCCATTAAATATTCTATAAAAAGTAAAAATTGGTAAAAATTTCTTTATTAAATAGAATCTAAAATGTCAAAAAAAACTTTTCAAAATATTTTTTGAATACATGGATTTTGGTAAAAATTTATTTCTGGCTAAAGATATAAATAAAGTCACATTTTCCTAAAACAATTTATTAATCATTTTAATTACCAAATCATGGAAAATGGTATTATTAATTGAAAAATTTTAAGAAAAAATATAGTAAAAGAAAATAAATTTATTTTAAGATATATATATATATATAATAATTCCCCAAATGGATACTAAAATGAAAAAAAATGAATAAGGTTGAGATTGTGAAATAAACCCTCAACACTTTGGTAATATTTGAATAATAAGCCCCATGAATGAAATGACATCAAATAAAAACATAAATTACATGAGGAGATAAATTTTCATGATATAACATATCAAAAGGTAATTATGTTCACCACAAAAAGAAATAAGGGGTGAATATGAAGTATGTATCATTGAAGTAAAAGTGAGATGAGAAACCCTTACCTCATGTTTGACTTCTATCGTATATGTCTAAACCCACTGTATAATAAATATAGGTTTATTATACATATATTAAATAAAAATTTTCATATATATCATATCATATATTATTTTATTATATTACTATATTACCTTTTTATTAACATTTCCCTGTTAAAATCAATATTTCAGGTGATAATTGCTTTGTTTTTCATGTATGTTTTAGTTTGGTAATATTGGTATTTCTATTTTGATCATGGTTATATTATATATTGAATATTATACATGATATAAATATAATATATATATTCATTATATATGTATTTATTGTAATATATTAAAGTTAGATATATAAAATGGATCACACTGTTCATAGAGATGGTGGGTTGTACATACGCAAGGACATTGTTTTCATTTTTCTCAAAGGATGGAATGAGAGGAAAATAAATATTAATTCCACTTTATTTAATAATAATTATCTCAAATATATAATTTATATTATTCAAATATATCTTTATTACCATCCATTTAAAATTAAAATGGGAAACACTTCATATCACTCCATGGAGGTGACAGTCCACACATACACATGAGCGACATTATAAGTTTTCAAAAGATTGGAATATAAGAAGTTATATGTGATATTATATTTTTAAAAATAATTTTAGGTCATAAATATCACATATACTCATTAATTTTAACCTTACTGACTTTAATGTAAAGCATAAGTGGAAAACTAATCACATTGCTTCGTGAGGCGGTAGTTTACCATATACACAAGCGATGTTATCATATCCCCCATGAAATGGAAAGTTAAGAGGTATATGATATATAATAATTATATAGGTATAATAATGTCATTAATATCATTTAATTATAGTAAATATATCATTATATCCAGTCTTTAATAGTGGTGGTGTAAAATAAATTACATTGGTATGTGAGACGGTAGTCCATCATAAACATGATTGACGATTTCATTTCCCATTTAATAGACGTGGAGATGTATCTGGGTTATGAAATTAACATAAAAATCACAGAATATCTGAGATAATTTTTTTATTATATTATAATATATCAACAAGGTTTTAAGGAGATAGAAGAATTATTGAAAAAAAATACTCACGTTTAAGAATTTTAAAAATTCTTCAGAGATCCTCTATAAGTTTATACGTAAATCCGTCGTAGAAGTGATTCATAATGAAAATAAGGAACCTAAAGTATCAGTATGTAATTAAGGAATTTATTTTTAAATGTATTGTCCAAAGCAAAGTGTTTTGGAAGTGTGAAAATGGGAGGAGAGTGGAATGACTTTTATATATGGGGGAGAGGACACTCATGAATGTTTTTAAAAGATAAAGTGACACACCCATTTTTCACATTCTAAAAGACTCTAGAATTGGTAATTCTAGATACTTATAGGTTATAAAGTTTAAATATGTCCTGAAAAAGGGTTTTGGACGTATTTATTTATTTAAAACATTATATTTTTATTTTGAACACTGATAAACCCATTTTCACTTAACCATGATAATTATTTTTTACTTTCTTCACAAAATATTATGGTCAAACATTAAGATAAACTAATTATATAATATAAATTATTATTATTAAAAATATAGAAACTATTTTTTCAACTTAAATTCAAAGAAGTAGTGTAATTTAATTTAAAATTAATCCACTGATGCGATGAAAGAAATGTTTTCAAGGAAAATATTATCATAAGTATAGAATGTTTTAATATCAAAATAAAATATGAAATTGATTCTAATGAAATAAATAGTTTAAATTTTAATATAATTTGACAAAAATTTTTTTAAAAAACAATTTAAAATATAATTTACCTTTTTAAATTATTCAAACATATAGATACTTTTCAATAAAAATAATTATTTTTCATTATTCATCAAAAAAAATTCCTTTTTTGAAATTATAATAAATTAAAACAAAGATAATTTTGACCTATAGATTTCAAAAATGATATTTATTTTTAAAAATAATTTTTATAAAATTTTAAAAATTTATTTTAAATTATGTGTTAAAACTGTTACTATTCTGCCTTATATAAAATTATTATTTTCCAAAAAAAATATTTATATGTCAAAACACTATTATTTTTTATAATATATTAATAACTATTGATTTTAATTTATACATGTTTAAATTATATAATTTTCATAATTTAATTAATATTACTCGTACCCATCATCCTAATGGCTAGGTTATAATGGTCATGTTTAAATAATAATATTTTAATAGAGTATCATGTTATGTTTACATGTGAAATTATGTGTATTACATGATATAAAATGGATTAAATTTAATGAAATAAATCATAAAATCTTGGGGTGTTATATCATTTCCTATTATTATTTTTTCTTGTCATACACGCTAATGAACATGATTTTCTGCTTTTGAAATCCCTGGGTGTAACATTCTATTACCCTTAAATAAATTATGCCCTCATTATATAATTCTGATCATAGTAATAAATGATTTTACATTTTAAAATTCCTTTTTTGAATACCCACATCATAAAAGGTATTAATAAAAATTCTCCTTGATAAAAGATAAAGTGTAGTTTGCTGGCCATCTAAAATAACATATTATTAGGTTTCAAAGTTTGATAAAATTGGTGGGAAATGAAAACATGGACATATAAGAGAATAAAAATATCCAAGTCTTAATAGATAGTGATATATAATATTTTCATAAGAAATTTTACCACCAAAAAACATAAATATGTGATTAGTTAATAGAATATTTATTCCAAATAAATGAAAGTAATAATAAATATTTTGTCTGAATATATTTTTCCTAAACTTAGGGAATTATATTACCATTATTAATGAGAAAAATATAAAATATAATTATGATTTAATCCTTTGGTTATTCTTCAATCAATTATTAATTCATCTCTTACTCTATAAAAGGAATATCCAATAGTAATTTTTATACTTTAAGAAGTTAAAATAATATTTAACTGATCAATATATCAATAAATGAATAATATGTCATTCTTCATATCTCTAGATATTTGTTCAGACAAAAATGGTTTTCTTAAGTTATCCAATAAAAAAAAGTTTAAATTAATACATTCCAAAAATAGTTAACCTTAAGACTCATCCAAAATATGTCTAACCAAATTCAAAGGCCAAAAATTTAGAAGGGAGGTCACTAAAACAACATTATATTCCCCATAAAATATAAATATGCTATTAATGATTGGATACAAATATTTTAATAAATTAATCACCATAAAATATTAATGAAAAAATTTGTGCTTCCATGAATGAAATTTCATGTTATCAAATATATTCCATAAATCCAAACATGCAGTTAACTCAAAAAAAAGATAACATAAATCACTCACAAATTTTAAGGGTACAAAATACCATCCTATAAACATATATTTTTCATTATTATCTCATCATTTTCCACCTATTAAGAGTTATCTTCCCACAATTCTTTGTTTTCAAAACAAATCAACTTTCCAAAGAATCACTTTTCTTAGTTATTGGTAATATTCATTATTTTATTTCGAATCCATAATGAAATGGTACTACATTACAATCCTTATAAATATCATGATTATTATAATAGTAATATCATTGATAAAATATTTATAGAACATATATTTTCAATCTAAATACAATAACATTAATCGTTCCACTTTAGTTGTAAAAATAGAAAAAGATTGACCTTGATCCCATAACAACTTTTGGATTATATTCCCTTTATGCTTGATAAATTGTTTTAGGTAGTTCCCCATCTCCTTATAGTTGAATCATTAAATAGTGCAAAGTTATTTTGTACTTGAAATAATGTTCATGGTGGAAATTCTCTCCACATATGTAGAAACTACCATTCTTTTCATGAAAGTAATAGGGTATTTCTTTCTATAATTATCACATGTGTGAAAATCCTTCTTTTCCTTCTTCCCTTTATATTTTATTGTCTCTCATCCCCTTATTCTATTTATTTCCTTTGAATCCATAATACATGGAATATTTATTTTCTATCTTGATGGAACATGATACTATTTCTTTGTATGATGGGATTTTTTAGAGACTAATTCCCTTCAAAGGATTGGATTTAACCCATCAAATAAAAAATTAATATTACTCTCTAGAATACATACACAGTATATAACATTTATTTAAAATATGGTAAAGTATGATTCATACATAGCTACATTTTCATCTTCAATTTGTCTTAGACTTTGTAATTGTATCTAAATATCCTCTCATTTCTCTTGAGGAAAATACTTTTCCAATATGAGTAAATTTAAATCCTTCTATTCCATGTTCACTATTTCTACTTCATCCTTAGTGTTTCAAATCAATGACCACCATTTATCTACACCTCTTTAGAGACAACAATCTACCATGATGACCTTATAACTTTCATTACTTCTTAAGGAGAGAAATATATTCGCTAAATAAATTATCAGCTATAAATGGATTTGTATTCCAATTAAATGATGAAGGTTGTTGATACATAAAGAAGTATAACATTGTTATAATGTGTGATGGATCAGTATACTAATCCAAAAGGGAAAGGTTATTTCTCATAACCTAAGTTAGCTACCTTATAATGGTTATTATTTATTTAGTTCCTACTGTAGATCTAACTCTATCTTTATTATCTTTTCAAGGAGGGAATTTTTTACATGGGGTATTATATTAATATGGTTCTCATTCCTTCCACAAGGAACCATTTATAAATAATCAATACTAGAAAATGGAGATATAACAATGGTTTAAAATTATATTTATAGGTTGAAGGACTATTTTTATATATTATACCAATGGTTTAGCGAACTGTTGGATATAATTTCATTGGTATTTTCTTATACCAATGGTTTCTAGTAAATAGCTGGAATATGACTCTTTGTATTACAATTTACAAATTTTTTATGAAACTATTGGTATGGAGCTATAAAATGTTTTCCAAAACCATTGGAATAGCCTTTCCTAGATTGAATCTACACCAACATGTTTTCATACTATTGGAATAATTTTTTTGATATAATTTATACCAATGGTTTTATAAAACCATTTGTATAGACTAAAGTTACCTTGGTAACCAGTAGCACCCCACCTTGTCCTAATACTTGACAATAATGGAAAACACTTTAAACCCTCCACTATAGCCCAAAACTTGAAAACATCATCAAAAAACCTACACCTAAAACCACCAAAACCCAAACCACTACCATCCAATATACAAATTTCAAGAAACTAATTAATGAATTCAACCAGTGATAACTGACATTTAAAAAATAACATATATTCAATCACATCAATCATCAAACATCATGTGTCATAAATATTAGTATAAATTTTAAAGGATAGGTATCTATCTTATTAAAACCAATATCATCACCATCATTATCATCATTACCATCATCATAAAATCATAATCCTCAACATAATCCTCACCATCATCTCAACATCAATATCACCATCACCATCAAAAATTCCACAAATATCCTTATACTGGCCAACACTAGGTCCATCACCCACTACACTATATAACATAAACATCATCGATATATATTTATCACAATCCGTAGTAGTATCTAGTTGAAGTGATGAAAATATGGTTACTATTAATTTAATAAATTTACCATCATCCTTTTGATTCCATTCATGCTCCTAGATTACCATTTTTTCACCACTTATTCCTCTGTGTGAGGTAATGATGACTCTAAATTATTTGTTTCTAACTTGGGGATATTAGATTTATCATCTGAAATTGGCTAACATCTAGTGAAAATAATATTATTCCCTGGTTGAGAATGTACTCTCCTATTGTGTTCATCTCATAATACCAGATGAAAATGATTGTTTTCCAAAAAAAATCAGCTTTTTTATCATGAAGGGCCTCCAACAACAACTATTACAAATAAAAATGACCTATTTAGATAAAAAAGATACTAAAATTTAAAATTAAAAAAATAAAACATAAAATATGTTGTTGTGTCTGTTAGTTTTATGTACTGCCATATTTCTTCTTTCAGCTTTAGAAAAACAATTTTTCTAAGGCAGACATCCTTCAATATTAAATACCACCCTCTAGAATGATATTGAATTTATAAAACCATTATTTAATAATACATTGTTTTTTTAAAAAAACTAAGTCATTGTAAACAATATTTAATTAAAAATAAAAAAACCAATTGAATTAAATTTATTTGAAATGTATTTTATTATTCCCAACCATAAAAAACTATAATCAGTAAAATTAAAATGAAGAGGTATTAAATATATAATTATATACCCCTAATAAATTCTATTTGAAAGGAGAAGATAATTAAATTAAATATACGGATAGGAAGAACATTTCATTTTATTTACAAATAAAGACTAAGTAGAATTCACTATAACTATATAAATTTATTTTAATAAATTAGTGATAAAATGAGGGATTTTAATTATAATAGTATTATTAACAAAATATAAGAGGATGTAATATTGTAAACAATAATTTTATATGATGGATTTGACGACTCAATAGTTATATATATTTCTAAGGACATTAGAAGACATGGTGAATAAGAATATAAATATGGTGATTACTAGGAAAATGGGACAGGCATTAGGATTATTCAAGATTTATAAAAATGAGTCATTATATTTTTTATGGATGTTTAGAGGTTTTAGAAAGACTATTTGTGTAACAGAATATATTGATTATTTGGATGTCTTGGAAGTTGATTCTGGTGGTGGAAGTGAATTTTATTTTGGATGTTATATGATTTAGAAGTTTAGAAAAGGAGATAATGTAGAAGTAAATAGAATTTACATAAATTGTTGAATGACCAGTCAGTTTTGTTATATGGTATTATTTAAATTATATTTTTCCATTCAATAGAATATGTGGGTTGGGTTTTGTAAAAAAATAAATATCCTTATATTATATTCACACCATATTCTTTCAAGTTAGTGGGTGTATAGAATTTATATTAACATTCAGGTTAGTATGATTAAAAATGTATTTGTGAGTGTGATAGAGGAGAAAAATTGATATATAGATTGTCCTAAGGTAAGGAAGTGGAAAATAACGTCTTATTCTATATATTTTTTCATTTTTTATATTGTTTTACTTGATCATCCCTTCGATTTTCCTTTAATTAATATGTGACTATATGGTTTACATGACTGTGATTTTCTTATAACATGGTCTGTTTTTTTATTCATGGAATCCTTTATTATAACACAACAGTATTCATTAATTTATTAAAATCATAAAATATATTTTATATTTATTTATTTTATATTTTTATTGATATTAATATGGTTATCATCTCCCCAATTGGGATGTCATCAATGAGGTAACTAAGGATATAATTAGTAAGCTCATATTCATTTACTATATTATATGTGTGTTGTAGGAAATTTGGAATGGTCCCTGTATGATCATATTTTTTATAGTATAATGATTCCATCCAATTTATCATTTTCATCATTTTTTATGATGAAGTGTCCAATATGATATCAATGTAGTAGGTTGGGTCCTAATAGGCCTTTATTCATCCCATAAACCAATAACAATCATAATTCTATCCTTTTTGGTAATTTTAAATGGTTTTGTGGTATATTATTGGTTAAAATAGTTTGATCTAGATCAACCCATTGGTAAGAGCATCATGATCAACATACTCAACCAATTACTAATATTGTGGATTTATGATGTACCTCTAGCTATATATTTTCTTTCCAAATATTTTTAATCCTACGTTTCTTATAATTTAGGATAAAGATTTTTGGAAGTAGTTGGATTCTAAATGAGATGTTTGTAAGTAGTTAGATTCTTAATGAAATTTTTGATCCTAAGATATATTTGGAAATAATTAGATTCATAATGATATTGTTTTGGCCTCATGTTAACTATAGAATAATGAAATTATCTAGAGAAGATGATTCACATAAGTTGATTTAGATGTGATTTCTGTGTCTTCAATTCTTGTTAACAAAAAAATCATGTTCAAAATGAAGTGATATTTGGTGATACATTTTAGAAAATGTTTATAAAAATATTTATCTGGTGTTTGATGATGATTATAATCGGTTTTGTAGAGTTTGATGAAAATTTGGATGTATTTTGATATGTTGTGGAATTTGGATCCATGTTAAAAAAATTCTAGGTCTAGTTGTGTGAATAAATTATCTTATAATACTTTATATGTCATTATTGACTTTTATATGCATCATTTTGAGTATTTTATGACTCATTAGACCTATGTTTAAATCATTTTTAATTTTTGTGAGTTATTGGACCTGCATACGAGTCATTGGAGTCAACATAAGAGTCATTTAACCTTTCATATGAGATATTTCACTCTTTATATCTGTCAATTTACTCTTTTAAAATTGATTCCACTATTTTGTATGAGTGATCCATACATGAATATGACTCAACACATATAGAAAATATTATTTTTCTATAGATTTAATAAACATGTTTTTTAATTATTTGGAGAAAATAAATTTGTTGGGATAATTCCCAAGCTATTAAATAATTGATAAAATATTACAAAATGAGATTTTAAATTAATTAAAATTAATTAGTAGCTTCACAATTTGAAGAAATAGTTACTTAAAATGATGTGGGTGTAGTTATAATGTAATCACTCAACCAATATATAAAAAATTATAATACAAAATAGTGTATGTGGAATAGAGTTTGAAAAGAATAATGGTCAATATGAAGAATAATAAAAGGTTTAGAAATAGAAGAAAGTTGTTATTTAATTATAGTTTTTATTTTTATTAAAATTGTAATTATATTTACTACTATAAGTATAGGATATATTCTGTGAAACATCTATTAATATTTTTGGAGTGCTGTGTGATAGAAAAATAAAAACATTTATTAATATTTATAGAAATTATCAAGAATTTTTTTGAGTGAAACAAGAAGAAGAAGTGTTTATATGGAACAAACAATGAGAATTAGTAACCTAAAACCATACAATTTAATGAAGATCAGGAAGAATTAACACACCAATAACTTGACTAGAAGTCTAGTAAAATTCGATTCTCTCTTATTATAAAACAACCAAATAATTTATCATTTAAAGTACTGAAAGAAGTAGTCAAACATAATTGATAATTTCATATCAAGAGTATGAGGATATTCCCTACATTTTTGTATATACATATTGATACTATTGGTTCATAGTAAATTCAATGCATGTTTTTTATAATTGAGGTATACTCAACTATATACTATCTTTCACGTGCTTGAGGATATTCCCTATAAATTTTTATAGAAATGAGAATGAGTATATTAAATTGATCAATTCCTATTAGTGTTATTGTTACCATGGAAGAATATGAGGAGGTTGGATTGAAGAATCATGAAAAATATCATGGGATTTTATTGGGATTGAGTTGAGGTTTTTTCATTTTTCTTCAAGTGAATTTATTGAGTAAATAACATTAATTTAAGTTGAAATCAATGAATTTTAACACTCAAGATGATATTAGGTATGACATGACAATAAAATAAGGTTGTTGTTTAAATATACAACCATTAAGTCTCAGGTTTGGTGATGAGATATTTTGTATTAAAATAAACTATGTAAACACAAGGAACTAAGATAAAAGTTGACCTAATATTGAGGTGTATGGGTTTTTGTCAATAGAAATATGGATACAAGTTTCCTAGTATGTTTATATATAATTAAATACATTATTATGTGTATCAAATTATGATGATCAGGTGGAAAAAAACCAATTGGTTACTAACAGGTTGAGAGACTTAAGAAACTATATGGTTAAATAAATAAAATAAAAACATATTAATCACACATAATGTCTAATCCAAAATTTTTCCTAGAAAATATGAGTCCCAAATCAAATAAGTACTTTCTAACAACAAATTAAAAATTGTTCTTCTTTATCCATGGTCGCATCCCCATGTTAATCCATTCTAATCTCAACTATAAAAATTTTGTTTTAGGTTTTTCCACTATCACATGGAAGATTTGTTTCTTGTTTTGTTTCCTTCCCAATGTAATTATATTTATTTTTCCCACTAAATAAGGTGAAAATATTTCATTTTAATATAAAATTATAGATAGATTCTTCAGATAAGGTGAACCTACCATCTATAAGTGTTTCCTTCTAACTGATCTAGAAGACAATACCACGCCTTGGACACCAATCTCCATAGTGTATGGCCTAGATATTTTACTTTTACCATATAGTCCACCCATCCCACAGTGTCAAACATAGATATTTTAAAATATGTCTCAATAAATCATTTTAATAGAAAATAATTCTCCTCAACCCACCCTCGTAGTATTCAACTTAGAGGTTTTTTAGTTATTCTCACTACACATGCACCTGATACTTACATATCCAAGATCCATGTTAAACCAAACAATCCAAATATGGATCCACCATATGAAATTAAAATAATAATTTTCTTATTATAAGGCCCAAGAAACCAACACAAATCCATATTGAAGTTAATGATTCAAAATAATAATTGGAGTCCCCAAATTTTATCAACATCTTGAGTTATCTAGAAAAAACTATTTTTACAGAAAAAAAATTTTCTTAAAAAAATCCATAGGAATGTAAAGATTAAAAATAATTTATGGGAACTGTAGAATTATCCAATTCATGGGTGACTTATAAGACACATATAGTTTCATACAATCTACTAATTATTCCTCAATTTTTATTATAATATTGTCACACCTAAACTTTCAGTCACTCAATTCCCTATCACGAGAAACAAAAAATTGCAAATAAATGGCCAAAATACATAGAATTATGAAGATCCTAGATAATATTATTGGTTAATGTAATGATTAAAAAGGAACTCACAATTCCAAAAATTAGGATTACAAAGATAAAAATATCAATCCACAACCCTACACTACAAATCATCCAAATGAGGGAGATAAATCAGTCAAATTAATCCTTTGGGTTACTTAGGGTTGTGGGGGTTCACATATAATTAAATAATTCTAGATATCTATTATAAATTAATGTCATATAGAATAAAATTTAAATAAAAATTGAATTTAGGATTTACCTTAAGGGGATATGACTTTATAGTGAGACTCTTCTTGAGTGAAAATACATGAAGAAAATAATTAGTTAAGTGGGGGTAATATGGTTAGATTTCTATGATTAGTGAGGATTAAAAGTTAAAATTTTGGAAAATTTGATGACAATTTATAGGAATATGTTTTAATGGTACATTAATCTTATTGAATATGATACATGTGTTGTAATAAAATGTTATGATAGTAAAGGTATTTCTGTTACATGAATGTCATTGAATATAAACATAAATTGAAAGAAATGGGTGGAGATTAATTAATTAATTAAAGGGTGATTACAAGAAGAAAACTGAATAATTCATTAAAAGTAAATATTATAACGAAAACAACTATGAAAAAACATATTTAGAAATATATCTTTATTATAATAACTGAACATAATATTAATCCAAATTCCAAATTCAATTCCAAAACAAAATCATTAATATATTTTTTCTCTTCAATATGTTTTAATTTTCATAAATTAACATGTACATAAATATTGCAATTATGATAAAATTATAATGAATCTATTTAATTTACCATTGAAGAAATTGTATTTCAATAATTTATTTAAATAATAAAATATAAATGATTGTCAAAAAAATACCTCATTCATTTCATAGTCTAGCACCATAATCTTCCCTAATGTGTGGAAGAATCTTTTAGTATCTCTGTTTTCTTTTTTTTTTATGATGCTTACTAAAAAATCGACAATAAAAAATAGTGTATTAAAGTAAATTATCATAATTTTTATTCAAAAACCTCAAATATGATCAATACCTTAAACTTGGTACTTCCCTTATAAGTAATAATATCATAATAATGTGATTTTGGACACTTATTTAAGATAGGTATGACCTCTAAATCAATTATTACTCTATAAACCTATCCACTTAACAACTCATGCTTATATGCTCTCTATAAATCACATTATTCCATTATCCATTCATTCATTGTGGCCTCACCATTAAGAAATTTATAATGAAGATGATACCAAAATATTATTTCATATAAATACCATTATAATATAACATTAAATAAAATGAATTTTCTTAACCATATTTTCACCCAAGAGTTTTCTTTATTTCATTTTTAAGTTGTCTCCATGAGATTGGAATGATGGAAATAATGTTAGAGTATTTGGATGTTTCTCCATAGAACACCTAGGTTTTAACCCTTTTTACCAATCATTTTATTATCCTTATTTTACTCAATCAGAAGTTGTGTGTAGTAGTTACACATATCATGCATTCTTTTATTCCCATTCCTCTTAGTAGTAGATAAAATTGTGAAGGAATAAGAAAAAATATTACATAAATATATCTTATAATGAAAATAAATCGCAGTAAAAATAATTTATTATGGATATATAAATATACCTGATCCAGGATAACCCGTGGGTACTGTTGGATCTCTGGGATATAAAGGATCATCGTCCTGTGATGTAGCAGTGGGTTCCAATGCCCTCTCATGAGGCTCAAAATATTTCATATTATAAGTTTAATTAGCGTTAATATAGAAGTTATGTGATAATGATGTATAAGGAAAAGAAGTTTCTATATACATCTGTGGAAAAATATAATATATATAGCGAGGAGGAGACATCATTGGATAAGATAAAGAATGAGGAAGAGGATCTGATGTAAATGGTGGTGAATGTATAGGATGCCAAAATATCCTAGGTTCCTCTAATGAATATATGGGATAAGAAATTTTACTAGATGGTATATATGATAAAGGTAAAGGGAGTAATTAGGTATGATGAGTGGTGTGATCTTTTCTAGTAACACCCCCTCATATCATCTGGATGTGAACCACTTCCACTTGGTTCATCGAAAAATAATTCTCTCCTGGGTGGTGTATCTAGATTAATATTTAAAAACAAAATTAATTACATGAAATTAAATGTTATTGATATATATACATGAAATAAAATACTCACAACATGAACCAGAGGAGGAATACTCATATGCATCAAGACACTATTATTATCTAACATATTATTCCTTCATATCTCTTCAATGATTTTCATTTCCATCATTTTAAAACAACTATAAATTTAATTATAAATTTATAACTACTGTGTAATACTAATTATAAATAATGTGTGAAATGACTTAATTATGGAGTACCAATTTTCAAACCATACAAAGGATGCATAATGTAATAATAAAATTATATTATATTTAGTGGTAAGAATATTAAAACATAAAATATGTTTCCTAGAAAAATCAACACATTAAAATTAAAAAATTTATCATGGGTACTATATAGTTTTCTTAATCTATTTTCAAATTTATCCAATTTGGTTTCGGTTAGGTAATTTAGTTCATTTTTGTCAATTTATTAGTTCATTTGTCTATTCTTTTGGGTTGGTTCATTTGGTTCATATTTTGGGTTAGGTTATTTTCCATTTTTTGGGAAGGTAGTTATTTTCATCGTATTTTATTTTCATTCTAACTATTTTAATATGTTTATAATAAATTCTTCTTGTTTTTTCTTCTAATTGAATTGTTTCACATTTTTTTGGTTTTATAGGTTTTATATAAAATAAATATTAGAAAATAAAACTCAAAGAAAACCACAACAAATATATAATTAAAATTCACATGAAGGAAATTTTAGATAAAAAATATTTGTAATAAACATTAATACAATTTTAATAGTGCTATCTGGATCAAACCAAGTCATCAAAACCCAAAATAACTATGAAAATAGATGGATGATTTTATATATTACATACCAAAACTTTAGGTTCATAATAAACTTTGAAAATTGTAATATTTGATTCATCATAAGTAATAAATTGATCGAGTCCAATTGGGGAAGTGATGGTGTGAATTTCATCCCCACCATCATAAAAAATATGCCTTTGGATAACATTATTACTGAAAAAAATTCAAGTATCAGCAGATCTTCACATAAAAAACATGTTTCACTATTGAAACCAATATATATGGCTCATCAGTTGTAAAAATTTTGGTCAAGTTAATAAATCAAAATCCATAATAATCAACAAATGTTCCATGTATCATTATTTAATTAAACTGCTTTCATTTCTTCATAGTCACTTGACCATGAAAGTGACAATCCAATATTAGTTTTTTTTCAAAAAATAAACAATATGATACATTTTAAAATAAAGATATACTATATGATACAATTTCATAATATTATGTTTTTGAATTTACCATAACAACATCATGTTGTATTCTTATTCTCATTTCTTGTTCAGTGATAATAAATTTTTACGCATTTATCACAATTAAATTTCATCAACAAATAACATCAAATGAAACCTTAAATACCATTATGGTAAATTTATTCAGGATATAAAATATCAAAAGGGGTTGTATCTTCACCAAAAAAGTAATAAGTGGTGAATATGTTCTATGTCTCATGAAAGTAAAAGTGAGACTAAAAACCCTTATCTTATGTTCGACTTTATTCATATGTGTATGAACCTATTATATAATAAATATATGTTTATTATTCATATATTACAGAACCATAATAATATATATCATGCCAAATATTATTTAATTATAGTTTTTTTACTTGTTTATTAATAATTATTTGTTAAAATCACTATTCCATGTGATAATTGCTTTATTTTTCATGTATGTTTTAGTTATGTAAGTTTTTCCTTTTACATTGATCATTATTACATCATCTCTAGATTGTTACCCATCATATAATTATAATATATATTTAATATATATTTCTTTTTAGTAATCTACTAATGTTCGATATAAAAAATGGATTACACTATTAATGAAGATGGTAGGTCGTACGTACACATGAATGTTGTTTCAAATTTTCTCGACAGATGGAATGAAAGGAAAATAATTATTAATTCCTATTTATAGTATAAATATTATTTCATACATACAATTTATTAAAATAAAATAAATCCTCATTACAATCTCAGAAATAATAAAATTAAAAAAATACGACGCTTCTAGGAGCTGGTAGTCCAAATATACACATGAGCGATGATAATATTTTCCAACATATTAAAAGGTATGAATTTTGACATGTTATTATATTTACATAAGTATTTTGATTTCATAAATATAAAATATATTCATTAATTTTAATCATAAAACATTCCATGTAAATTTTAAGTGAAAAACGAATCTAATCACTTCATGAGGTGGTAGTCTATCATACACATGAGTGGTGTTATCGTAATCCCCCATAGAATAGAAATTAAGATGATAAATGTGAAATAATAATTTCAAAAGTATAAAAATTACATAAATATAAAATATATGTATATGTATGTTTTTGTGTGTGTGTGAGTTAAATCCATCATTATATCCATCCATTAAAGTTTGTTATATAAAAATAATTACATCAGTCTGTGTGATGGTAGTCTACCGTACACATGATCGACGGGTTTTTTCCCATTTAATGGAAGTGGATATGGATCTAGGTTATAAAATTAACATAATAAAATATCATTATATAGGATATTATTTTGATATTATTTTATTATATTCAAATTAGTTTTTTAGAGTTCGAATAAAAAATAAAAAAATACGCATTTTAAAGAATTTTACCACTTCTTCAAAGAGCCTCTTTAGGTTTATACCTAAATCCATCATAGGAGGGATTAATAATCAAAATAAGTTCTACTGGATGTTTATTAGTAATTAAATAAAGTATTTAGTTATTTATTTGATGATACAAATGGTTTTGGAAGTTTGAAACTGTGATTATAGTGGGTGGCCCTTTATAAGTGGGGGAGATGATATACATGGAATTTTTGAAAAACAAAATTGATAACCACATTTTCATCCTAAAATAAGCCTCCAAAATGGTTCATTATAAAAAACATTAAGTTATAATGTGTTAATATGACTATAAAATTGGTTTTGATATTTTTCAGGTCATTTTTTCGACATATTTTCTTAGTTTATCCCCCCGGTAAACCCATTTTACCTTAAACATTACAATTTATTTTTATTGTTTTCACTATACATTTTGATAAAAAAATTAATTTCACCATATAAAATAATATAAATTAGTATTATTGAAAATTTATATTACATTTTTCTAAATTCAATCTATATAAGTAAAATAAATAAATTTAAAATTATATTGTAGACGCGAAAAAAAAGCAGTTTTCCCAATAGAATATTCTCATAAGAATAGAATGTTTTAATATCAAAATTAAACATTAAATTGATTAAAATGAAATATATTAGTTAAATTATAACTTAATTTTTTTAATTTTATATTATAACTAATTTTAAATATAACTTAACTTTGTAAATAATTAAAATGAAAAGGTAGTTTTTAGTAAAAATCGATATTTTGCACTATTCATATGCCAAAATAATCTTTTTAGAAAATTTTCCAAAATTCTACCAAAGATTATTTTTATATATAGATTTATAAAATTAAGATTATTTTTCCCAATAAATTTTCTAAAATTGGTTAAAATTAGTTTTAAATTATGTGTGTAAAGCATGATTAATCCGGATTTTTTAAAAATACACTTTTAAGAAAACATTTATTTCTTTTTCAAATATTTCTTATTTTATATGTAACCAATATAAAAATAATGAATTTATTTTTAATTTTAAAAACAATATGATTTTCATAATTTATTTATTATTATTCATACCCACCATATTAACGTCTAGGTTATAATGGTAATGGTTAAATAATAATATTTTAACAGAGTATCATGTTTATTTTAAAACCGGAATTAAGTGAATCAGAAGCTATTGAAGAGATTGAATTTAAATAAATGTATCAAAAAGTCTGGGGGTGTTATATTCTCTTCTATTTTGTTGTTTCTTTTCATACATGACATCGAACATAATGTTCCTCTTTTAATATCTCAGGGTGTTTCATTTGTGATCTATCTTTTATTAAGCTCATAATGAATCAGACATAATGTGTAAGGACCCAAATTTTACTCAGTCTACCATTTATGGTTTTTTAGCTTGATAATTTTATTATTTTTTCCATTATTGTTTATAGACTTGAAATCTAGACCATAGTTATTTATATTTTTGTTCAAACAACTCAGAAAAAATGGATACTTTATATTTAATATCATTCATCATGGAAGAAAGTAATACGTATAGTTTAATTCCATATATATTAGATGAAAATAATTTTATAGTTCTATATAAACAAGATAACCTTAGTGTAGAATTTTTTAATTTATCTTGATGTGAATTAGAAAGAAGATCACAGACTATCTTGAAATAAATGAAAAAATGAATATAAATGGAAATTGGATAGAAATATCATTAACAAGGGAAACCTAAACTTAAAGAACAATATGTTAAAATTACAAAGAGTAAATGAGAAAAATAATCTTGTGGAAACAATAATTTGGGCATAGGATATGATATCCAAACAACATTAGGTATCCTATAAAAATAATACTGAAGCCAAAAATAGATTTATATAAGGAAAATGTAATATAATAAAGGTGATAGGAGACTTATCATGACTATTGAGTGTGGGAAACCTAGTTAAAAATGTGCATAATAAAAATTATTTAAGTAGATTTGGTTCATTTTCAAGGTGAAAATATTTTATATATTACTAAAGGAACAATTAACCTAGACATAATTTAATTAGATGAATCCAACATAAATGTTATGGTCTTTTAATGATTTTATGTATATCTGGATAGTATATAGAAAAAGTTTAGTGTGTACTCTTAATGATATACATTGAGGATAACTCTGTGCAGTTTAATTTCATGTGGGGTGGATTATGCCCAATGTAGTTTATGGTTACATGATAAGAATATGATGTCAAAAAAATTTGATCATGAATCAAGGAATAATGGATAAAAAATTTAGATCTATAAGAATTATTGATTAATAAACCTTTCATTGGTAGCAGGTGAAATATTCTCTTCATCTATGTTTATCAGAGAGTATTCTTCATTGGATAAAACCTTATGTATGATAAAATATAATTCCCATATATCCTCTAATTTTGGTGTCTTGTTCCCCACTACCTTTTAAATTCATCAGGATAACACTAATTATTCTTGTAAAATGATCATAAATGAATCTTATAATGAAATATTAGAGACGTGTGATTATGATATACCATGATATTATAAAACACCCAAAATCTATATTTAATAATATTTTTAACCCATCTATATAAAGCTATGGTCATTTATCATTTGTTAGCTAGTCATAAAATAATATCAAAACTGAGGTTAACAAACCTTGATAGTAAGTACTATATTGGTCCCCAACACTAACGAATATGAAACTGTTTGGGTAGAAACATGCATGGAATTAAAAAGATCCTAATAAGTATTAATGATTTATTTATTTCAGTTCTTATTTTCTTAATTCACTATATTTTTCGGATTTTTAATTGGGTCATGTTAAAGGAATATTTCTATTTTTTTGTAGAGAATTGATGGTTGGAATCCTGATTTGATTGGATCTTTTATTTAGATTAAAACTTCTTCAAATCATATGTAAAAAAATTTGTTTCATTACCTTTTCAGAGAGTATTAGGAACACTAAATCTTTTGATTATATAGTAATTTATGAAAGTGATCATGAATTTCCTTTAAATTTTAATTATTAGTAATGCTTTAGGCCACTTGGGTATGAAATCGGTGGTAGTGAGGAAAAACTATATCTTTTTTACTAGTGATTATAGGTTAAAAACCCATTGAATCTACCTCCCATATGTTAAATGGATTGGATTGCTTTAAATTATATAGAGATTTTGTGGGTTAATGAATTAATTTTTTAAAATTTTCATATACAACACTTCTTCTTAAATTTAATACAATTGTGTACCACAAAGGTGGAAATGAATATTATTCTATTGACAGTTTTAGAGAGAATGGTTCATATTTTATATAAACCTCATGTGATAGCATGGACCTCTTTGATAACTTCATGGGTCTCTTATTAGTCAATCAATCAAAGAAGGACCTCATAAATTCCATGATTATAGAGTGTCTTCAAGGAAATTATACCATTAAATAATATGAAATTGGATTCCCATTAGTAGAATTGTTCTCTCTTATCCTCTTTTTAGGTAATAACTTAATCATTTAGGTACCTAACTACTGAAGACATTTGGTTAATACTTTTTTAGAACATGTGTGGATTGGGACTAAAGTTGATGTAAATTTGTATCAATACCATCCACTTATGTTAATTTCTTATTGATGAATAAAGTTATTAATCTCATATGTAAAATTAAAATAGATATTTCATACCATTTTGGGTTAGTAGTAATTTTATATAGGTTAACCATTTAATTTTCTTGTGATGTGAATAAACACAAGACATAATAATTAACTTTATTAATGGTAATTTATGTCATAATTCTGGTGTATAATTAAGAAAGTGTATCAAATACTAAATATAAAGGGTGTATTCCTTACTAATTTTATTGATAACTAATTTTATAGAAAAATTGATGTTAATAAAAGGAATCAATATTTAAAAGGATATCTTCAGAAACATGATAAGATCTTGGAATTTTTATTTATTATCAATCTAACCATTATTTAGGACTAAATAGAATGGAAGGAGTACCTTTAGAATATAAATAGAGATAACAACATGGGAATATATATGAATATATGTATTCCACTATATTTCTAGTAATAATTTTTAATGTAACATAAAAATGAATCTCTTTTACCTGTGAGGATTCACTAACATGGAAGTCATCAATTAAAGGGAGCTTTATATCTAATGGTAATTCTTTTATAATCGAATCTACTACCCCAAATTATTTTAGTACCTATAATTTGGTCACTATACGTAAGGAAATATTAATTTTTAACTATTTTAGATTTAGATCCCATAATTTCAACAACATATCCAATATGAGAATATTAAGGATATAGTTTAACATATCAATGTGAGAAACCAGATAACCCTTATGATATTGTGGATAGTGAGATAGTTTTTTCACCATAATGACCCAGGGAAGAAAATTATTCTTAATAGGAACATGCCTACCCTCAACCTATACTATCACTATGCTGATATAATATATATTATTCTCCTTTCACTCATATTTTTTTATTAAAGGAGGGAAATGGGAATCATTTTAGTAATTTCACACAAAGAATAACAGTATTATATTCCATAAGTTGAGTTAATATTGGAGTATTGTAAAATATTATTTGATACTATGACAAACATTCTATAATTTTTCATCCCATTGGTAGATTAAACCCTTTTAATAATATTTTTGTTGGGTATAAATTTTCTACTGATATTTTTTATAAAATATCTCATGTAAGAGTAACTTCTCTAGAGTTCTCTTATTTCATGGAATTTAAAAAGAGAGATAATCTAAATAATTGATTTTTATTTATACTATTGACCTATATACATTAATAAGGATTAAATAATCCAATATATTTCCTAAAATTTATCCCAAATTCATATTTTAGTGGTTTCATCTTTAGATTTTTATTTTTGAGTTTATACAAACATTACTTTGAGATCAATGAAGTGATACACATGATAAGATAAATTTATCACCAATTAATCAACATAATAATATATAGTTTAATTGATTATAGGCTTAAAATTTTAGTGTATCACTTTTAAGTTTTTAATATTGGTATAGTTCAAATTAACGGTTGTTATTTAGTAGTGACACACTCCCTAGGATTCTATATAGGTTATGGATTCCTTATCCTCAGGGTGATCCAAATTTTCTTTTACCTAGAGTACCCACTCATGAGGGAATTATAATGGATGGAAGTGTTTTAATTTTATTAGTAGTTTTTTGATTGGGATGAGAATGTAATTCTTTGGATAATGGTTTTTAAGATCCCATAAATCATTCTATAACCAAAAAATTAATTTTTCATCTTAATGGGGACAATTTTGGCCAATCACATAGGTTAAAAAATCAATCAGTTTAAATTTGATCAGATAAAATTATACACATAAAATAACACCCTTAAATTATGGTATTGATGTATTAATTTAACAATCTATTTAAAATAATAGTGAATAGCTAGTTTACCCAGACAATAACTAACCACATAAGTCTCTAACTATAGCATTTGTATGTAACTCTATGTGAATACATCCTAAGGGTTCTTGTTAAATGTGAAAGAATATTATTTTTTAGAATTCATGTTAATTATAATTAATAATGCACAAGGATTCTTTTATTTTCCTAAATTCACCTACATAGATCTCACCAACTGTGGTGGAGAGCCCACCTTTTTCGGTAGGTTAGAAATTTTTTTTATCCAATAGATAATGATCATGTGAGAGGAAAAATTGATCAACCTCCTCAGATATTTTTAATTTCATTAGGACATAATTCCCTATATATGGGGACTTTTTTTATGGGTAGATAATTGGACATTTATATTTACCAATTCCATGTTTATGTAGATCATTAATCCTTGTGTCCCTCATATATAATGTGTTATTATTTCATCAAACTTTCTTAGTCATATTAATTGAGTGTCTATAAAATCCTTATTTGGAAATATTTTCTCAAATATAGGTTTAATACACATAGTTTACATATAGAGACTGGTCCTTTCTCTCATAAACCTATGTTTTTTGAAAGATGTGTTTTCCTTTATTTCATATGAGAAAAATTTATGATTCAGATATTTCTCATTGGGCAAAAGGATGAGATATCCTCAAAGTATTGATTTTTAATTCCAATGCAATGGATAAGTGTTAGGAAAATATATTATATAAGGGGAGAATTATAACTCATTTTGGTCCACTAAATGTGTTATCTTTTTTGTTAGATGTAATTTTCCCTCTATATTAATGTATATATGATTAATTAATTGGGTTTCACGTTATTCAAAAGTTAATTTATAGTACTATATCAAACATCTTCATCAAATGAAAAAATAAATTAATAATTTATTTTTTGAATAGTATAACACATTGTTAAAATATATCCAAATCATTTGAAATTGAATGTTAAACATGGTATGCTAACTGTCCAACATGAACTCAGTGTCAAACCCAAGGGATAAAAAATGAATCTTCAATATGATTTTTTAAATGGAATTCTATTAAATCTTTCCATACATCTGAATTGTAAGATTATAATAGATTATGTGGGTTTCCATGAATCCCATTTAGTGGAGAGTCTACCCTAAAATGATATTAATTATAGAACCATTTTCCACTCAATATTAATGGATATCAACATTGATGAGATTTTATTATACATATAGTTGATTAATGTGATCATGTATATCAATTTATCAGTATCACTTCTCTAAATAGATAACTACATGACATTTTATCAATATTTAAACAACATGGTATTTCATAGTGATATCCACTAAATTCTCAATCTCCTAAGGGTTTGATAAAATCTTGACAAGATATTCCTTGAGCTCACTAGATAATATAATAGAATCTAATATTGTTATTTAGTACTTAATAATGAAGATTGGTTATATAATGTCATAATTTTTTCAGAGGGTATGGATATCCTATAATTAACTTATTCCCAATCTTGAGGTTACTATGAGTAAAAAAACCTTAGAGTTTTATATGAAGTTCAATCCTTGACATCATAGTTAAAGGAAGTAGTCGACATTAAATTTTATGTTTAATGTGGGTGAATTCACTTTATCATGTAAATATATAAAATAGATTTAGGAAGGGGATAATTAAAGGGACCCATATTGGATTATTTCACTTATTGAACTATTTGAATTACATTTATCTAATTTTAGCTAGATGTATGATATGGTCATGGATAGATCCCTAATTATAGGTTATTCCTTGATGGATGAGAGACCTTGATTTTAAAAAAGACCTCCCACTGAGAAAACCTAAACACTTTCCTAAGAATTTTGATGAGATAAAAATTTATAAAACATCTCCCACATATAAAACCTATCTATTTTATGGATGACATTGACAGAGGTAAAATATTTATCTTTTTCACATTAATATTCTATTTGGTTGTTTGATACCATATTTACCAATGGTTTGGGAATGAAACCCATGAGTTTCTTGACTCGTTTGGATGCATACATGAGATATTTTTCATGATCCTCTCAACATATATTAATATTAAAATATACTTTATAAGGATACAAATTATATAATTACATTATAGGGTATGAAGAAGTAATTTTAGTTATGAATGGATGATTTAGTCAAGAATTATGATTGTGTTCACACTGGTTACTAACTTCCTAAAAATATTATAATTTAATTTATACACATTTTTATTTATAAATTTTTTCAATTTACCCCTTTTATCAATAGAATTTGGTGAAACATTTGTAACTTGATATTTTGGGCTCCCTAAATAAACTATCCCTTCATCTACTACACTTTGTAGAAACACCATAAAGAAAAAAGAAACCTTAAATGGTATGAACCAACTTTATAGGGTTGGGTAAATAATTAGTTGATCATTAAAACCAGTTTCCTTAGGAAACTTGATATTTTTTAACCTAAACTATTTATTTTTTAGAGAAAATATTGAATACCAATAAATTTTCTCTATCTATAAAGTGTAATATTTATTTTTCCTTCTCTAAAAAAATTATTCCAAATTAATTTCACATATCATGCATGTTTTTATTATGTAATGCATAATGTTTTTGTTCAGGTATTGAAGGTGGAACTTCTGGGGACTAGATTGTCTTATGGGTTAAACTGGTGTCTTTGCTAGATTTAGAGTGATATAGCCCACATTTTTTCATGCATTCTTGATTGAGAAAAAGGATCTTATTGGGATAATTTTTTTTGATAAATAACATCTTATATACATTACAATGATTATGTTAATTCTCATAGTACACTATACTATTGTGGGATTAACATGGTTGTCAACTCATCCTGTATGTTTTCCACACATATTTCTAATATATTCTATTGTGAAGGTTATATCTCTAGGGAGCTATTTAAACACTTACACTGGTTAATAAAATTATTAGATCTCTTATTTTCCCATTGGTTATATTGGAATATATTGATAATTTCTATTTTCTTCTATATAAATCTAAATTATTTATTGAATTGTTGAAAAAATATATTCCTAGCATATGATAGGACCATCCCACTAGGTAATTTTACTGGATGAATATGATTTCTTCTAGTATTTGTAAGAAATGATGGTGTTTTTCTACCATATAATATTCTATGGGTGACAACAATATAATAAACTAAGAAAATAAAAATTATAATATTATTTTAGGTTACTCATTCTATTTATGAATGATGAATTTGGATTTTTGAAGTTATTTGATGAAGGATTAAATTATACCCACTTGGGGAAAGCATTTTTCTTTATTTAAATTGATGGAAATTGGGCTTCAATAACAATTAATCATATAGTACTGACATAAATTATCTCTTCCTTTGATGGCCCTTCATGGAATAGGATATGTCTTAAATAAATTGTATGAATTTGGGATTGATAGTAACATAATGGGTGAAACTACTTGTGATCCACTCGAGAAGTGGTCATATGGATGGATAAATGTAGTCTTATATGAACTTATTATCTTGATTATACCCTAATGGTTTTATTGTAATCTTATTACTTTAGAGTATCGACCATTAGAGATAGGGGATCGGTTGGAATGTCACAATACCTAGTGAATTCCCTTGGATAAATAAATTTTCTATTTACTATTGGTTTTCAATGTATCATAATAAATAAGTGATTTTTTATTTTAAGGGATGATATCATCAACATATGGTGACTGGGTAGCAGAAAATGCATCAGTACCATTGAATTTGTTTATTTCATTCTAGTAATATGGAAATGATATTTTTAGTGGATACCCTAGTTCATAAGTCTACCATTAATCCCACGTATACACTCCTTTCAAACATACCTTAGTATGAATTTTTTCCCTAAATGTATCATCCATGGCTTGATAAACATTGATATAATTTTATGAGGTTTCATTATAAAATATAGTTATGATGATCACTAATACAATCCTAATAATAAATAAGTCATTATCCACATTTATAAAGTATTCAAATTCGTTATCTTTTTAATAATTGTTGATTGTATTATATAAATCACCCATTTTGGAAAATCTATTAAAGGGGCTATAAATTTTACATCCTTTAGCGAATTCCTCCATAGATTTATGAAATTATAGTTACATTGAAGCATTATGTTCCATATGATATGTACTGTAGAGTAAATTACATATTACTTTTACGTAACATGGGTTGGGTAAACAATCTCTAATAATAAATTTCTATATGGACTCTAGTAGGCTTATAAATACTAATTTCTATGAAGGAGTTATAGTGGAATCCATGAAATCCATCTTCTTGGTTGATAGTCCAAAAGATAGTGGTGAGGGTATAAGTGTCCCTATCCCTGTGGGAAAGATATATCCATGAAATATTTTAATCAGATATATGTATCTATTTTCTTATTATTATTTTATATTGATGAGTTCCATATGTACTTTATCATTCATCGATTTTGTATAATTAGTTCTTATTATAATGCATAACCTTGTTTTGATAGGGTTTGATTACCTCATATGGGGTTACTCCTTTATTATTTTAGTAGCTTCTTTATAGATCCCATCAATTGGTATTTCTTATCAGGAAAATATTTCTTTGGATTTATATATATGGGATTGTCATTATGGTTAATTTTATTATTATTTTCATGAATTATATTTTTTAAACAATTAGTGTTGATGATAATTCATGTTTCCTTGGACAATGGTTTTGATGAGGTATCTATGATAAAACTATAAGGGTTTTCTTGATAGGGGATGGAAAGTGAAAAATTTATTATTGTATACCTCCCCCAACCTTTGATACATATATAGGACTGGTTCATTAATTATATGGTCAAATTACCTTCGAATATCAATGCAAGTGTCTTGAAGAAATTTATATTATTTGTTGAACATATGATTTCATGAAATGAGAAGTTCAACTAAGTTGTTGTATTAAGATTGTTCATTGATAAATTTAATAAGGTCGGTGTACCTTGATAAGGGGATTCATCAATAATTATGGCGGTTGAATGTTTTTAACAAGTTGTGGGAGGTCACAATATATGTTTTCTCTTAATGATCTTGGTAATAATGTATCAAATGATGAAAAATTGTAAGTATATAATTGTTATTTCACCATTATCTAGTTATTTTCACATGTCATCAATGTTTAACTAATCTCCAATAAAATTATCATCCGATTTCTTTTCCATAATAAGCTATTTTCTAACTAATGTTTCAAGTCATGATGGTTCTTCTTGGGTATCATCAATTCCCCTAAAATTAAAATGATTTAGTTTTGGGACTAATGTTGAATGATGTATCAATGTGTTTACTAATTTTGATCTGTTATCACTAATAAATAGTGGAATATTTGAAAAATATTGGTCCAAAATTAAGAGAATCTATTAGTAAGAGTTTTGTAACATCACCAACATTATTCACTCTATAACAATTGGTTTAGTTTTCTACTTGTCCTTAGGCACTCCTCTACACACTCCTGAATCTTATTACTATCTGTAGGTATCTATGTTATTATCGTGGGGAGACAATACCCCTTTATCAAGGTGTGTAATAATAATTTAAACAACCGAGTATCATGTACATTAATAAATTAGTTTATATGTAAGAAATTATAGTAATCATGCTATAATGAATGTTAGTAGATAAAATAAATCATATTGATACATATTCATGCATATAAACATAAAACGATCTTCTACCAACATGGTTACATAAATAAAAAACAATTAATAAAAAAAATTACAAGAATCTATTAAAATCCATTATTCATACCTTAAACATAGTCTCTATGTCCCTTTTGAGCTATACAACTCGATTATGAAACACTGGGACTCTTCCCAACTAAAACTTGTGACCATTGAAGTCTTCTTGGGTACCCAAGTTCCATGGTATCCCAATTAAAATGTGAGTAAAACTTAGTATGGAACCACCAATTAGGTTCAATACATAGATATTAAACATTGGGTATATTCATGTGACATGTTCATATGAATAAATAAATATGTTGTGGAAGTATAAATAAATAACCAATGTCAATACTCGAGTTCAAACATGAAACCCAAGATCGAGCCAAACCAAACTTGGTAAGTTCCAAGGTGTGTTTATACATTTCAAATAACCATGCTAGCCAATATTCGTCTTGTGCTCAATTCCTAAAAGTATGTCCAAGGAAATATAGAAATATCATTTTCAATGGTCAAATCCTAGGGTTAAGTCTTATGCATCCAATGGTACATTCATAAATTGAGGGGGATATGACCCTCCCATATTTTCTCATGTATACATCTTATTACATGATAATAAATCCCTCTTGAAAAATCTCATAGTATATTGATCACTCAGGGTTAGTGAATCTGGCATGGATCATCTAATGTATATTTCTCTTTGGGGTAGTTTTATCCTCTTATATATCTCATCATAGTAGGAATAAAGGATGTATCCAAGGATTTCATCCAAGGAATCCCATGTATCTCAATAAATATTAGTGGGTTATTCATCCCACTAAAATCATCTTGTAAGACACATCTCATAAGGGGTGGCCCACCACCCAATCCAATCTCACATAACCAAGGTTGTCCTCTCAAGTGAATAAACTATACTAGTTACTATACACATATCATGCTTATAACATTTATTAGGGTTCTTTGGGGACAAATAAAATCATCACTACTCATTCCATCATATAACCTATCAAGCATCTAGATATCACTAGGGAACCTATTGAGGTCCCCTAGGTAACATTTCTGCCAAGTCACCCTTCCTAGGTTCTTCTAACCAAGTCTCGTCTCTTGGATAAAACCCCATTACTCATTGGGATAATTTCCCTTGATTTCATAGTAATAAACATATGACCTTGTAGGAAATATCATATCGGTGTCAGAAAAAGGAGATAGCCTCAAGACCATTCCCATCCTATATAACAGTTTTTTAGTCCTCACACCCAATTAATCTAAAATTTACCTAGGGAAAACACACCCAGTGATCATATACTTGTAGATGAGGAACACTCTCCCCATGATCATATAAACTTTACTAAATGTTTTAAGTCTTCAAAAGTTTACCACATGGTCAATCCCAAAGTTGTATATATCCATTAGTCACTCGCCTATATATGGAGGCCGCTAAGAGAACCTATCAATCTATAATATATTCACTTAATTAAGTTAATTATTCACCCAGTTATGTCCACATGTCACAAGGAAAACATTCATAATCAAGTCATCCACCATACATAGCCAAGGAATATAGCCTATGAAAAGGGTCCATTGTGTCCCCTGGAACTATTCTCAGTCTATACATGAGTATTAAATTTTAATTAAATAGTTAATATAATTTTAATAGGTATATATTTTTTAGTTCAGTGTCCACACATGTCAAATTCTACATGTAATGTAATAACCTTCATTTTTATTGATTTTTGATAACCCCCCTTTCAAGGGATGATGGGGAACCCTTACAAGACCCGTAGGCTTAGAGATTACATGGCCAGTATGCTTAAGAGATTACATGACTCGAAGGTCTTAGGAAATTCAACCAAAATATCTACAAGGAACTGCCCCTACCCAGCATCTGCATCATGATAGTAGCTCTCCACCTTCGCATGGTCGTCTGGCTAGGATTCACGTGCAAGCATAAGCTGGTCCCAATGGCATAGCCATACCCTCTCATTCAGATAAATCCATTCGGATCCGCTCTGGTGAGTGCACCTACTCTGAATCCTCTTCTTGGGATGCTCCTTTTTATAGTGTGTCTGTGGAAACTGCATGTGGCCCGAAGTCCTTGATCGAGTAACTCACTCATTGATCTCCTCAAATGAAAACCATTAACAACCACATACAGATGGTCTATGACATTCTCTCAACACTATCCTAAGAAAAATACCTAACAATTCGAACCAATTAAATATGAAACATAATTTGATTAAAACAAAATCCCTGAATAAATCTCCCTAGTTATGTACATTCATTGAAATTATGTAACAAATTGTGTGATCATTGTTAGGGAATAACCTCTTCCTATAATATAAAAAATCTTTATTAAACCCGATGATTTTCAGTATGATTTGATAGAAATCATTGACATACCCTAGTTAGATTGCAAGATTGTTATAGAAAAATAGGGAAACCAATATTAAATGAAGATAACGGTAAAAATTACATAGAATAATTGATGAATCACCCCAATACCCACTCTAAATAATGATGGATCAATTTAAAAGAGGATAGGGATCCTCTATAGATCTTCATGCATGAGATAGATTTATAGGTGGGTTAGGGGTAATAAAATCAATAGTGTAAAAGGGGGAACTAACAAAAAATTTTAAAAACTATAGGGTTAAATTAATCATGAAATTCCATGGGTGATCCAACCATCTCCCTAAGAAAATATACATTCCCAATGCCATTGAAAAGTTCCCTTGGTGCTTTTGTTTCCACCACAGAACATTCTAGAAAACAAATCCCTTTATGTGGGGACCATGCAATATAATATCACTATTTTTCATCCTTAATCATGTAGGTTACCAATATAGTTTACCAAACACCCATCCATGGTTTTTTGGTCCACTGTTTTACCCAATCACCATCCCCTATAACCATGGGTATTTTTATGTGATGTAAATCACCATTTTCTTCCAAAATGGCTAGATTAGGGGAACCATAATGTATCATATTCCGTGGTGGGACTCAAGGTTCCATGAACTCACTAAAGCTTTAACCACTATCCCCTATAGCACATATACTCTTATATGGACCTTATTCAGTACCAAAAAAATAATATATATGTTCAAACACCCAAAACTCCAATCTGAATATCAAGTCTCAAAAAACCTCTACTTCAAATAAAAAAATTCAAATTCTTCTATAATTTCTCAACCCATATAGACACTAGGTTTTATAGGTGTATGATTATATTTATTTGAATATCAACTATCTTTAATTCGGAATCTCATATTTGGTTAATCCTAGGAGACTTTCATTTTCAATTTTTGGGTAGATGAGTTCACGGTGACACCAACTCAAAGTTCAATTAATTTGAAATAAAGAAACATGGAGGGGATGGGGTTTTTTAAATTGATGTAATTGAAATGGGTGTAGAAGATGATATGAATATCCTCATTCAGTATAATAATTCCCATAAACTGGGGAACCTTCTTTAATGTAATCTGGATTACACTTCATTTGGTATTAGTATCATCATCAAGTATAGTTCCCTGTGATAGTAATAAATTCTCTCATGGATGGGAAAACATTGATAGTTTTGTTATTTATTTTTGAGAGAATATCTATTTTTATTATTATTTTTTTTATGGTGAGGACCTCAATGTAGTTTGGTAAAAAAAATTGGGATAATATCTCTAGGAAAATTGATGGTTGTGATGCCATATGGAAGGTCTCTATGATTTTTATGTTAATTTTCATAGTGAGAACCCATATATTGATTAAGTATTTTGTCAAGTGTATGATCTAAAAAATATACAGTACTCAAAAAATCAAGTATATTAGCTCTACAATGGATGATGACTTTATCAAAATGGGGCCTTCTATAGAGGATTCGTATATAACCATGGGAAGAACCTCCATAATTATTGGATTTTTAACTATTAGGAGGACCTTCATTTTATCCAAGTTTGTCATCATGAGGAGAATCTCTGTAATTATTGATTGTTGTATTACCCAGAGTAGAATCTTCATGACCACTATCTTCATCAATAAATGGAGTACTTATGTGTTTGATTAATGAGTCATCATGGAAAGGACCACTTTAGTAATTGATTAAAATATTACCTTTGGGAGGGAATCCAAATTTGTTATGTTTTTTAAAATATGGGGACCTCTATATTTCATTTATGTTTCATTATGGTGAGGACCTATATCATGATTGGTTATTTTGATACCATGGGAAGCACCCTCAGTTTTCTTATATTCATCATTATAGGTAGGACCTCTATGTCATATTGATTTATCATTAAAGGTAGTTCATCCATGATAATTGATTCTCAGGGTATCATAAGGAGGAAATATATGATTGATAAATTCATTTACATATTTAATAATACCATTTCAACTTTATTTATTTTTATAGTGAGTAACTCCATGTCATTTTATCAAGTTTTTTAAGGAGTACATATACTATAGTTTTTTTTGTCACCATGGGTATGATATAAATGAAATATTTATTCTTTATCACTTGAAGAACCTTAGTGGTTATTTATATCCCTAAAAGGTGGGGGTGTTAGTATTTGGGGATATAAAATATTTTATATGGTATGTTGTATCTTTTTTAGTCGGTATGAACTGTCACTCTTTGATGTTCACTGAAGGGATTTTTTCAAAACACCTTTGGAGTATTGGTAATGGATAGAAAATAAAGTTTTTCTTATGTGATGGTGGTGGGTTTATCTTGAAATGACATCCTTATTTTTCCTATAACTAAATGACTATTATGGGTAAAATTTGAAAATTTTATATGGAAACTATGTTTGAATATTATTTTAAAAAAACCACAATTGACCTGAGACCTCCTAGGAAACTATAGGGATGGAATATAAAAATATGGAACTTTATCACTGGCTTCCTTTAAGTAGGGTATGAAAGTGTTTTCATGGATACAGTCACACCTTCATATAAATATTCATATAAAAATGTGATCATAATCTAATGATGATGGCTATTAATTGGATATAGTGAGCAGTAGTGCCTCAGAGCTAATGTAGATTCTACAATAGTAACAACATTATTATAAAGGAATTCCTAATAGATATTTTGAGTAACAAAAAAATTGGTTGCAATATGATTACCCTGAAAAAGTTTATGGGTTTAAAAAAAA
Source organism: Viscum album (assembly GCA_963277665.1). Taxonomy (NCBI): domain Eukaryota; kingdom Viridiplantae; phylum Streptophyta; class Magnoliopsida; order Santalales; family Viscaceae; genus Viscum; species Viscum album. Next base: position 392,262,422 of record OY728141.1, on the reverse strand, counting down.
TTAATTTTTTATAACAATCAATCATTTGGATTATATAGAACCAAATAAGACAACTCATTAGTGTAGTGTCACAAAGGAGGATGCATGGTCAATTAATATTTTTTAGGATAAATAATTTGATGTATGGTTTTCATTTTATGTTTCTAAATTTTCCATGTAGAACATTTCTTCTCCCATTTTGGTGGAAACAATAGTTTATATATACTTTCTATAATTGAGAGGATAGAATGTTGAATCATCTAAAAAATAATATTGCTTTCCAGTGAGGGTTTATTTTTATAGATTTGAGAATATATGTAAAATAGTTACTATAAATTATATTGGTTAATTACATCATTGGTTACCTTATTGAGGGTGAATCACTTTGACTAAGTGTACTGAATTTATTGATACATTATAAGAGACACTATAAAAAATAATTCTTTACTCAAGCACAATGTATGTCATTCTTGTCACAATATGGAGGGTAGTTATTATATAATCTAAATCTATTGAGGAAGGTGATCTTGAATTTAAATCCATCTAAAAAGGAATTATATATAATGGGGTTGAAAAAAGCATTGGTATCAAACTTGTAGATATATCTTAAATATCCCAATTTGGGAGAATGAAAACTCATATATTTCAAGGAAATAGTTTAAATCCATGTACATGGAATTTCATTGATTCTTAATAAATGAGTCTTATAATTTTAGGTTGAGATAGAAGGTAAAATATAAATTTTAAATACTTGAGATCAAGGAATAAAAATCATAATTTTAAATAATTATTATAGTTTAAATAAATTTACATGGCTATAAAATGTAATTTAACATCGTAAAAATAATGATTTCCTATAAAATTTATGGTCATGAATGCATTTTAATAGCACGTGGGATAGACTAAATATCATTTAGTTTATGTCCATACAACTAGTACCTGGAATAAAGATTTAGTTATGATACCCCTTGAATGAAACATTTATAAATATATATGGGTATAAAGATTGGGTTATATTTTCTAAATACATGAGTGTATCCTATTATGTATCAAGATCAACTTTATATGGAGAAAAATTGTAGAAATATATGATACACATTGAATCAACCCAAAAGTAGTATCTTATGGATGTTTTAGGTAAAATTTTGGTACATTCACTAAGAACGTAATCATATAATGAGTATATAATTTTTTAATCAAGAATATAAGGATAGAAATATGGCACAAGTGTGTGTAATATGATTTGATCTTAAATAGAAACCGCTCCCACTTTCGTGATTGTGTATTATCCAAATAAGTAAAATACATAATATGAGTGAGGATTCTATATTAGTATCTTGGGATTTTTTTTCTTGTTAAATAACTAGATCAAATGAAAAAAAACTTATCCCAATGATTCCTAGTATATCATAGCTTAAGTAAACCTAAAAACCTGAGTATGGGTGTTATTTTGAGATATGAATGAAGTGTCTCACTAAACTAATGAAATTTTTAAGGGTAAGGACCTTGATGAAACCCTTTTCTTCTCACTATAACCTTATATAAGTTATAAAATTTGAGATTGAAGATCCACTTGGGAAAAAAAGGGTTAACATTATTAAGGAATGTGACCTTAGATAATATTATGGGTTTGTAAAAGCTAAAAGGAATAAATAATGTATTATAGACCATAGTGAAGTCTTCTTACAATGCATATTAAATATTCCCTTCACTAAGATGATTTTAAAATAATGCTTGGATATAGAAATTTCAAAAGGTTTGAATTTTTATCCTTGGTGATTTGGAATATCAAAAAAATGTTCTGAATGAAACCTTTAGATGGATCAAATTCACCTATATTCAATCCATTGACCTTAGGTTTATATTTTTAAATAATATATGTGATCTCATTATCCTTTATGTTCTTGGATAATTTTTATTTTCTTAGACGTTTCCTTTTTATGCCATTAATTAACACACCTGTCTGAGGGTTTGAATAATAGAATTTAGAATACTCATAGTTTAGAAAAATGTATAATTACTGCCATCTCTCAAGGAGACAATTTATTATAAAATAACATTCCTTTCTTGACACATCCAAAAATCTATTTACTATTTCATTCAAACATCCCTCATGATCCTATTTATATCTAATAAATTAAATAAAAGATATTCAAATAGACTTTTGGCTATGAAAAATATGAATTAATTTATCATTTACTCGTGGTTCATAATAAATATTCACATGTACATTTTGATGAATATCACGGGAAAAATTATTCTTCAGAAATATCCCCAATTATTTCGACGTGATTCACAGATTTTTCATGGTATATTGGACTTTTATACATGGGTGAAATCATCTTCATCACTAGTTTTGAACCCCTACTTATGATTTAATCATATGAATAATTTCAATTCCTCTTTCTAGACTAACCATGCATGAGTTGCTTAGCTAAATTTCTTCAATTTAAAAACAATTCAACAATGTCATTAAGTCTCGGTTTATTTCATACATTTATTTAATTTAATCTAATATAAGATCCATTTAATACTAAATAGCCTTTGTGATTCCTTATTAAATCTATTGTAACTATTAATGCTTCCAAAATTAATATTTTATATTGGTGGAGACTAATATAATTTATCTTCCCTAAAATATGATTATGTTCTCATCCTTATCCATCATCCAGAATAATATCTTCTATCTTCTATAGTCACTACTTCTATGTTTTTTTTTGAATTGTATTTTGAATTTCCAAACTTCCAGATATTTAAACATCCAAATTAATCATTGAGGTATTTAATCCAATGCAAGATTATAGAAATTATGAATATATTTTGAGGTATATATGATTTTTTTATATTCAATAACTTTTCTACTCTATTTAGTCTCCCAAATCATGGTTTCACTCATTTGTTCTTATAAGACCTTCAAATTTTCCTATTTATTCCAACACATTTTTTAATGTCTTATTTCAATCTCACATAAGAAGTTTGGATGTAGGGTTATTCATAAAGATATCAAAAAAAATTAATCATAAGAGATAATGAAAAGTCAAATTACTCAATTTATAAGTTATATTCATATTCATTTAAATTTAGAAAAAAAATAATACCATTAAAATTTCTATTTTTAGTCATTTTTTAATTAAACTCAAAAATAATCCTCAAAACTAAATATATGATAATCTCCCATAAATTATGTAATTCATGGAAATTAATTCATTTACTATGAAATAATAATATATTAAATATATGTTTTATCAGTAATTGTAGACATCTAAGTTATTCATATTTATCTTCAGTAAAAGGGAAGAATAATGGTCTATTTATAGGTATAAGATCACTCTTTTCAAAAATTTGACCTTGGTTTATACAAATACTTGTTCTAATTTCACAATAATTATTCATATTTCCATGTACGATGTATTGAAATTGGTGATATATTCTCTATAATATTAAAATTATATAAACTTTTTCTAAATATTTTAGAAACTCTAATGAACAATTTTTTTACCAACATTAATTTTATAATGAAAAAATACATGTTTACCTTTATTTGAGTATTTCAAATTGTTTTATACCATATAATATTACAATTGTTCATCCTTTTGTGTTTTTTGGTCAATAGTTAAGAAAATCATCATATATTCATAATTAATCAGTAGAAATTTAGGAATTTTAATAAAAAAAATAGTCCCATAGTTTTTCTGATAGGTGTGTGAAATGATCTTAATAAATTTAAAATAAATATAATTAAAAATATAACTTTTTTTAAAATTACATATGTTAAAATACATTTACAAATAAAAATTGAGAAGAAAATATCCTATAGTTTTTTTAGATGTTGTTCTAAAGCCCTGAGAACCACTTGGGTAAATAAATTTGATTATATATATATATATTAACATTTCAATTATTTCTATCATATAAAAAACTAGAAGATATAATAAATCAACTTATAAATATATGTAAAAAATATTATAAAAAAATATTTGATAAAAAAATGAGTTATATTAAAAGAGTAAATAAGAATGAAATGCACCAGCTATGATCACATACTCTTATTAAAGGAAATATATGAGATAAATAACGTAATGTATAATGGAAAAAAATAAGAGGCTTGTACCTAATGAATATTATAATATTCTATACATTAGATTAAACTCACTAAAAAGAAACTCAAATCAATAAGTGTATAATTTATACCAAAGGGGAGTGTCCAAAATATTAATTGAGTATAAAAGATATCTTAGATAAATAGATTCACACAATAACCTCTTCCATAAAAATTTATGAAAAAGTAATAAGAATAATTTATAAAATGATAAAGGACTTTATCACCATTTCTCTATATTATAGGAGAGTATAAAATTATTTATTGAAAATAAAAATATATAATTCTCAAAGAATAAGTTCACACAAAAATATATAAATTAATCTAAATTCTTAAAGTTATTTATTTCTATGGTGAAGGTTTATGAATGAAAATAAGTATATTAATCCACATATTAGATTCAATGAAGTGTGTTAATCAACTTAAATCAGTTCTTATTCTCATGATTCATTATAGATTTTTTATAGAAAAAAAGGGTCATGAAATCTCAAGAATATTATACATGAAAAGTTGTGTCCTACATTTTTCACATGAAATTACTTCCCATTTATATATATTATCATTGATGAATATATTAATTCTTTTAATCATCATATTGGTGGATATTTTCAAAAAAAATAAACCATAATGTTTTCAAAGTCATCACACTATGAATTTTTTATGATCTGGTTATTTTATCTATGTTATATATTTCATAATAAATGATATAATATATCATTGTGTCGATTATCCTATGATTATTATCTTATGGATGTACTTTTACACCTCATGGGATGATATATATGTGGTTAACTGAATTTCAAAGAAGTTTAATAATCACATAAATATATGAGGATCCACTGTAATCATTTTTATTGAGGAGATAAAGAGTTGGTTGTTTCATAATGTATGAACTAATTGACTTCAAGTCACTCCTTTATTCAATATGGAGTTATATTTAGGGTAGTTTGTGGACTTCATTTTTATACATAGGTGATAAATCTAATATTAAACAATTCTCTATCACATTTCATTCAGTTTTTTATCCTTAGTGGTGGTGTTAACACTTTATTTGATGAACCAGAGAGCCTACCAAATTTTTTGGTGACTTTAATTAAACTGGTGGATATATTTTAAGGATATATATTTTTTATTACTACCTATTGATTTAAATTAGAATCGTTAATTATGTATGAATGAGGATCAATACTATTGTATGATCTAATTTATATTTTTTTTTAATTTTATCAGTTCAAATCCCAGTTGATCCTTTATATGAGACTTTTCTCTTTTCTAATATTTTAGTGAATAAATGACCTATAAATCCATTTAATGGTACTAGATCTAATTCTAGTAAATATTATATAAGATAAATATTGTAAAATATAAAACAATTTGGAAATTTTAAAGAACCACAACCCGTGTTAATGCAATGTCTTAGAATGAATCACTAGGTCCTAGTGGGATTTACACATAGCCTCAAGTGGGCATCCCCATACACAAGATTTTTTAAACTAGAAGCATGGGTCCTAATTCCATTAGTAGGGACCATACACCCCTAGTGTCGGTAAATATATAAAATAATAATAACATGGGATAACACAATGGAATAAATAAATAATTTTATAAAAAATGGAATAAAAATTATCTAAAGTCATAAAGAAAAATAAACCAATGACTCCCTAAAGTGGAAGGCCAAACTAGAGTACATGCAAGATAGGTTTATAAATTACACACTACAACATACCTCTGGATCTTATATAAAAATAGCCTCTGAACACCATATTGCATCTCATATATCCCTATCACATGGGCCTTTCCATTTCATATATCCATGATCATAAAGAATGCATGTGTACTGAGATGCCCATGTCGGGTGTGAGTATGTTTCTAGTAGGACACCACCAATGCATCAATAACCTAAGTGTGCATGTATATGAGTATATTTAATGATAATAAATAAATTCATAAGTAATAACATAAAGTCATGTATTGAACAATCATGTGTTATCCAAGATTCCACAAACCGCAGACTGTACCTTCTTAGAGTCCATGTTGGATATGTTGTAATAATAGAATTCATGAACTTGAGACAACCACAAGCTTACTACATGTATCCCACTATAGCCACAAGTATGAAGAGTCTCAGGAAAAATTACACAAGGCCATCATTCCTCATCTCTATCATGGGTCACACATGTAAACACATGTGATAAAACTCAAACATGGTCTCATAATAAACACATGCAAACAAATGTAGTAAAACTAAAGAATTTTCTTATGAGTCAAATAAAATAATACTATCATAACTTACTATCTATTCTCAGCCCAGATCACATAATTCCATCATGCCCCATTTCAAGATAAAAGTGTTCATTAAGCCCCATTATCTGACTCATCCCATAAATCATGTCACATGAATCATATGAACATGATTTCCCTCTACCACCACAAACCCATGATAAGTACACCAGTCACTTTAGTTCCATGAATAGAATAAAAACATATCATATACCAAAAACAACACATATAAACTGCAAATATCATACATAGGAACAACATACCATATCAGGAATAAGATATAATATCCAAAACACACACATTTGATCAAAATCAAACATAGTATCATGAGTTATACATGCGCGCACACACACATGCACAAACAAACACACACACACACACATTTGATCAATCATAAAACATGGTTTCGTGGGATACAAACTCACAAACATTTTAGCCAAATCAATAATAGTCTAAAGAACATATGTAAACAATGTTTTAAAATTATAATAATCATATACATATCCTATTTTTTCTAAGTAACATCTCAAATCAAAGTTATCGATGTCAATATCGCAATTTATTAGTAGTTTCATCTCATGAACCACATTCTCACTCCAAAAAACAATCTTGCACACCAAAAACTCCTATAAATTATTCCAAATATTTATCACAAAGATTATAAAACTATATTCTATGAGGTGTTAATAATAGGGTAGATATAGAAATTAATTAATGTTCAACGCCTTCAATGGTATAATTTTATTCCTACCAAGGAAGGATAAAATTCCTCATAAAAGTAACATTGAACAATGGATAAGAGTTGAGGATTACACTATTCCAATTTAAAGATAAAATTCTTAATATTCCATTGTTCAATTATTCTAGAAAATTTAATCAAAGGGGTTGAGGAAATCGAGGCTATCCAAGGTAGAAACATCAATGATAATAGGATTAACCAACTCACTGTATGTGTATTTGGAATTTATTTAGAAATTGTGTGGATTTATGGACTCAATAATGAGGAAGGGAAAATCGATTAATAGAGAAAAATTATTGATTTAAATTCAATTAAATACCCCATATTTATGATGGTGGAAGTTCCAATTTGAATCTTATGGGAACGGAGGAAGAAGTCTAATGATTCAACAATTTCAAAACTAGAATGACCACTACCAAAACTTCCACCATAACATCCACCATGGTCATAGTGTTCTTGAACTCCAACCAAAAATGATATTTCCTATAACATGTCACCTAATCCTGGGATTTTTTTCCCCCACCACAGATTCCACCATGAGTCTGTTGAGGTTTCCTAAGGCATGACCCATATGATCTTCTTCATTCCTCTACGCCCATGACCACACCAATTCCTAATCATTTATTTCTCGTTTTATACACATGTACCCCCACTTCTTGCACCACAGTAGTGGCATTTCAAATTTTAAACTAACAATTATAACCCCCCCCCAAAAAAAATCTATTCAAAGATCATAATTCTTTTATAAAGAATTAAACAACTCATACACTCATAAGGAAATTATGAAGTTTATATATTACAGACATGGGGAAAAGTTTTAATACTTCAAAATATTCCCCTAAGATTACTTATACTCCTCAAGAATCATCTCGAACATTCCTTATTAAATAATTCATACCACTATCCTAAAATATTGGAATCCTAATCCAATGATTCCTACTAGATAAATACATATTTACATAATACTAAAACATGTAGATATATATTCCCCCTTAACAACTTGTCACTACGGTCCACAATCAACACTAGGGAGTCCGCAAAGGATGTGTCGGTTTCTAACTAAATGACCTCATATTCAAACACAAAAGAATAATCGGTCATATACCTTTGATGTTGAGAAATCCAAAACTCATTACTCTTTCTATGATAATATGGAGGAAGGTCCACTTTGAAGTCCATTACTCATTTATGCTCAATGAATCCAACTGTCCAACAAACCATGGTGACAACTTCCATAGCTTCCCCAAATAGTGATTCCCCAAATGAGGTGAGACCTATAAGAAAACTCAATCACCAATAGTGATATATAAAGGTAAACTCTTATAGTTTAAATATAGTATTTTTCTTAATTTATTAGTAACCAACAACTTTCTGATTCGTTATACACTCTCAGGGGTATTCATCATAATTCTCGACCCAAAAACTACTGCCTCACCCACCTCATGCCAATATGGTAGTGAGTGGAATGAATCTCAATAGAGATACTTAAAAGGTTCCATCTGGATATAATCCTTAAAATTATCATAGTACAAAAAATTATAATAATCCTAGGTTTACATTATATTATTAAACTAAGTTCATGTTCAATGACCAAATAATATCCTAAATGACCCTAATCATTCCCTCTAACTACCCATCAGTCTACAGATGGTACTTCACACTCAGCTTCAATTAAGTCCCCAATCCCTTATAAAATACTTTCTAAAACTGTGAGGTGAAACATACATACCTTTTCAATAAAAAACTAAAAATTATTCTTTTTATTTATAGAATCTATCAAAAATAAACCTTTCTTAACTCAACTATAGTGTGAGTCTCTCAAATTGGAAAGAAGCATATTACTTTTTTTAACCAATCAACTATCAACCAAATGGAATATGAACTCATTAGGGTATTGAATTTGCCAATAAAAAATTCTATCATCACCTTGTCCCACTTCCACATAGGAATTGTAAGTGGTTAAATAAACCCAAAAATATATTAATTCTTGAAATTTATACACTTACATATATTGAATCATGAAAAAAAAAAGAAATGACTCTCTTCATACCTGACAACCAAAAATGATGTCTAAAGTCATGCTATATATTTTTCAGCCATGGATACACTACCCACATTATATATGAGTGTCTATCATTAGCTCTTCCATCATGGAAACTATAACTATGAACCTATCATGGATGAAAATATCCCCGTCATCATTAATGGGAAATCCTGGAGTATAATTGTCCACTTATAAGAATTTTTGTATCATTACACACTCAGAATCAAACTCTTGACCAATCTTTACCTAGTCTTCTAGAAAATATGTAGCAATGGTGAAATTTTTATTACTCTATGATCATATTATGCTTCCATAATAAAATCAACCACAAAGTATATCAAATTTCATTCCTCTTGTAAAGGACACTCTCTATGCTCCTATGAATTCGGGGGATTCCCACAGAGAGAATCTATAATGACATTACCTTTCCTAGGAGAACAAAGAATCTCAAAGTTTAATGTCTGTAGATACTCCACCCAACAACTCTACCACAAGTTCATATCCTACAAAATGAAGATATATTACAAGATCTTGTATTCCATCTTAACAATAAACATCTCACCAAATAGATAATGTTTCTAATACTTTAGAGCATGAAACCACAACTTCCAAATCCAAGTCATGTTTCAAGTAGTTCTACTCATGGGGTCATAGTTGATGTTACCCATTGGTGACTACCTAATCTATCTATATCAACATCACTACAAACCCAACACCTTAGGAATTATAGTACACTACATTTAACACCCTGATATTTTATAATACTTTATTTTTATTTAAATTCAATCTCTTTGATGTCTTGTGAATCATACAACACTGGTATTAAACAAAATAGAACACCCTTTTAAAATATTCTTATTTAAACATGACCATTATGACCTTACAACTAAGTTTGTGGGTATGAATAGGACTATATAAATTATAAATAAATATGTTATAAAAATGTATAAAATTTATTCAATGGTTACCTATTGATTAGAAATAAAATAAGAAGCATTTGAAAGAAACATAATTTTTTTTTAAAAAAATCGTATTTTTCTAAAAGGTAGTCTAGTCATGCTTTGTGCATATAATTTAAAATTAATTTTTAAAAATTTAGAAAAAATTTATTTGTAAAAAATAAACATTATTTTTTAAATATAAATATAAAAATTATCATTGGATGAATTTTTGAGAATTTTCTAAAAAGATTAATGTTTTGAGGAATAGTGAAAATACTAATATTTATTGAGAACATCAATTTCATTTAAATTATTTAAAAAGATAAATTATATTTTAAATTGGTTTTAATATAAAATTAGTTCAATTATATTTCAATTTAACTCATTAATTATATTTCAATGTATTTCATATTGAATTATTCTATAGAAACTTTTTAAACTTTTGAAAGATATATTTGGGAAAATAGTTTTTCAATGCATCTCTAAGTTTAATTTAATTTAAATTTCATCTCTTATATGAATGGATTTTTTATAAATTGATTTATTATTTGTAATAATAATAAATAATATTATATAATAATATGAATATAATTTTTTTCATAATTAATAGTAAAAACAACAAAAATTAATTACCATGGTTAAGGAACAAATGGGTTTACTATGGGTTATAATAAAAATATATGTGTTAATAATAATACAAAACGTTTTTAATTACTATTTTATAGTCATATTTAGACCTAATATCATAAATGGTTTGATAATGAACCATTTTGGAGGCTTTTTGAATGATAAAAATCTGGGTATAACTTTTTTAGTTTTAGAAAATCCCAGTGTGTCCTCTTCCCCTCTTATAAAAAACCACCCCTCATCCCCTATTAACAAATCCAAATCTCTCAAATTCATCCAATAACTACAAAAATATATTACTTACAACCATAAACACATCCTATATGACTTATTTTTATTATTAAACCCTCCTAATAATGTTTAGGTATAAACCTAATGGGGTTCTCTAAAGAAGTGATGTAATTATTAACATCCATATATTTTTATTTCTTCTTACAGATCCTTAAAATATTCATCAAATTTTATAATACAATTAAAAATTTATATAATATAAAAATATATTTTAATGCTAAGGTTATAACCTATATGCATCTCCACTTCCATCAATTAGAAAATGAAACCATTAATCGTGTGTACGGTGGACTACCGTCTCACAAACCGATGTAATTCATTTTCCATCACTAACTTTGAAGGATGGATATAATGATCAATTTAACATATTTATATTATATTTATATAATTATTATAATTTTAAAATTGTTATATCACATATACATTATTAATTTCCATTATGTGAGGGGATATGATAATGTTGCTCGTGTGTATGGCGGACTACCGCCTCGCGAATCGATTTGAGTTAGTTTTCTCTTATGCTTTACATGAAATGTATTAAGAATAAATATAATGAATTTATCTGATAATTATGTCCTAAAAATACTTATATAAATATAATATCACATATTCCTGCATAAAATCCAATCCATTGGAAAACAATAATGTCGCTTTTGCTTACGTGTGGACTATCGCCTTCATATAGCTATGTGAAATGTTTTTCATTTTATTTAGGAATGGATGGTAATAAGGATATATTTAATGAATATAAATGATAAATTTTAAATTATTATTTTTCTATAATGGTGACATATAAATTTCCTTTTTACATTCCATCTTTCAGAAAAATAGAAACATTGTTCATGTGTATGTATGACTTACCATCTCCATTAACGGTGTAACTCATTTTGACCTTTTTTATGAATTATTATAAATATATATATATAAGGATTAAATATGACATTTAAATTATTTTTTACATTATATATATTATGTGACCATGATAATAGTAAAAAAAATTAAATTATCCAACCAAACCCTACATGAAAAATGAAGCAATTATTACCCAAAACATTGATTTTAACAAAGAAGTATTAATAAATGGGTCATAAAAGACTATAAGTAAATCATATATGGTATTAAATATTTGCTTATAATTATTTTATTTATTTATAATAAATATATTTTTTTTACAGTAGGTATGAACATGTAAAAAGAAAATCATATATGAGGTAAGGGTTTATCACCTCACTTTTACTTTCATGAGATATGTATAATATTCATCACTTAGTCATTTAATGTGGTTTATATAATTACCCTTTTGATATGTTATATAATTAATAAATTTATCATAATGGTATTTAAATTTTCATTTGATGTTATTTATTTCATGGGCCTTATAATTCATAAATTTTCAAAGTGGTAAGGATTTATGTTTCAATCTCATTGTCTGTTGAGATTATTTATAAATAAGTTTTTTATGATGAAATATTATGATGTTTCACTAAATAAACTCATAAATTTTATTATCATATAGTTATTAAAGAAAATTTCAAGTATTAGTACCATTTTCCCTCTCTTTTCTAATTAAAATTATTAAGAAAATATTTTTAAGAAAATTCGACTTTATTTATCTCTTTGGTCGAAAGTCCATTTTCTTCAGAAATTTTTTTTTCTAAAATGTTTTCAAAATTGTTTTAAAAATCATCCAAATTATTTATTAAAGAATTTATAAATATTATTTTATTTTTATTAAATCTTTTATAAGGAATCATCATGTTATTTTGAAAACAAGGTACTTTTTGACTTTCTACCAAAAATGTGAAAGGAATATTTTTTTAGCATACATAGCTTGTATGAAATTTCATTCTTTCCTATCCACTCATTACATTAAAGATTATTTTATAAGTTTATAGTTTTATTTTAAAATAATATTCTCCCTAATATTCAGTAAAATTTTAGTTTTTTAATATTTTTTGAAATTTAAAATAATATTTCATAGAAGAATTTTTTAAGGGAATTTTTTGGAAATTCTATTCATCAACAACATCAACCCTTATTTTTGATATAATCCTCTAGGAATGTGATTTAATGATACCATACTTATTATTTATTTTTATTTTTTATGATTATTTTTTACTTGGTGTGTACTACTTTTATACCATTCTCTATATTTCTCTGAATAGTTTGTGATTTTATTTATTCATCAAAGGTAAATTGTTATTAATCAAAAAGGGGACCACCATACAAGGACCATTGAAAAGACCAAAACACAAAACCTAAGGGGGTATAAATTAATGGAGGCCAAGTTCATCACCTATAATAAAGTTCACCTCTTTAGGTTTCAAAAAGAGAGAACTGGGAAAGAAAGTGAAACTGATCCCATGATCTGCCACATCCATAGATGTGAGATGGTAGGCTACCCTGCTCTCCTCCCTCCAAGTATGGGTCACCATAGAATTATCATCTAGAATATGTTTGGATTTTTTTATCGTGTAGACAATTGAATATAGAGTGGTATTTTTATCGTTCATTGGTAGGTCTCATGAGATAAACAAGATATGTTTTTGGCCAAGGACTTAACCATTAATGTTAGATGACTTAGCATGAGGCGTTGATAGTAAAATTATCTTATCCAGGATTATTAATTCCCTCATTACGAGATTAATTATTGATGTTCCATGTGATTATTCGATTTTTTAGAAAATAAATGGTTACGTTTCAAGATCATGGTATTATTTATATACAATTTTTTTATCATCATTTTTTTATCTTGTATTATTCTCAAGTAATTGATTGAATGGATTTTTTATTTATTTATTTTCCATTACATATTGATTATGTATTATGTATTCCTGATATCTTCCAATTAATTCATACCCTTAATAAGTAATATATATCACCCATTCTTCTATTTACTCTCCCCAGGATTCTATCAAGTGTTTTATGATTGATATTCAAGGAAATAGTAGAGTGAATAAAGATGATCTCAAAGAAAAAAGTATTTTTTTTATATTTTCAATTATAATATGAGATTCATATATGTATCTTATTTTCCAAGACTAATAAACTATTAGGTTTTTGGTATGTGATTATTTTTATCTTACGCCATTGTAATATAGTAACTACTAACTTTGGGTTACTAGGGTTGAGTTTTTCACAGTTTATATAAAAATATTTTTAATACATGTGGGCATGGTTTTGGAATATTTTTGAATAGGGGAAATAACTCGGAAAAGGGTGCCTTGGGATTTGAATCGATCTTCACAAGGTGTACAAAAATGGGCCTTATTATGCACCCAGTTTGATATTTCCAAAGGATATTATTAGTTCAATTAATATATTATTTATAAACTACCATGGATTATTTTAATATATGATAGACATGAATAACCATCGATAAACATAGGGTTTCATATATCTGAAATAATGTGTCATGATTTAGTCATCCTAAAAATTATTTTTAAGGATTATCTGGTTTCTACTATGATTATTGTTTCTCACACTATGTTTTTGGTTTTAGTCAATGATGGGATATAGAAAGAATTAGGTTAATGTTGAATGTGATAGACAACTTGTTAATGGTATAAAATGTCTAATTAATGGAGTGAAGGATAATTTTATTATTAATAATCATTTGTCACGATATATGATTAAAAAAATTTAACTTAATCAACCCTAGGATAAAACAAATAAGATAATGATGAGTTTTCTGATAGTATCGGTGGTGGAGACCTTGGAGGAAATAAGATTTAGTTTCTTATATGTCTATAATGTGTGAAGAATCACTCAAGGTAATGTCTCAAAGGAACAAGAATATTTTTTTATGTGTGGAGAGGAAGTGCATACAGTAATAAATTTTTGAGAAAAAAATTAATAGTTTTGTTGATGCAATAGATGATAATAATGGTTTTCCTATGGAATATTAGATAGTTTACTTTTTTAAATGATGAATGTAGAGGCATTGTGAATTTATATGTTCTAAGAATAAATATCAATAATAGGATCAGAACTTTTTCTGGGTTAATGGTTTTTTTAATGATAAGGAAGTTACTACATAGTAAATATTAAATTAAGGTGGTATTAATGAATAAGATTATGAATCCTAGTTATTTTTTTAAGTATAAATTGGAATTATTAAAGTACTTGAGTATATGGATTTATCAATTATGTTGTAGGAGAATTTTATCAGTGATATTATCTTTATAAGAATCATGAAACATATTAGGATTGTACTAAAATAGTTTTCTATAAGGATTCGAAAACATATGTTGAATGGTATTGATGACCAAGAAAAGTGATGCAATGAAAAGTTTATCTTTTTGAAAAATAAATTATTGAGGGATGATAACCATTAATATGTTCCTAATATTGATATAATATTTTTTATAAATATTGATATATACAAAGTAAATTTGACAGTATTGAGGAAATTTGAACTGATTATTGACTTATTGATAAAGTTGTTTATGTTATCGTTGAGAGAGTTTATACATTATTGTATTTATGGAATAAAATCAATAATATATGGTTTGGTTTAAGTAATTGGGAAGTATAAATTTTTTCATTTTGGTTATATAGTGATAAAGGTATTTGCATATTTTGTATATGAAATTATGATCTACATTATGTTGATTGGGAAATATAATTTTAATTTTCTTTTAAAATTTTATATATCTTCCCACTAATTTTTTGGACATTGAATTTGGTTAGATATATTTGGGAAGGGTAGATATTTATGAAATTGATTATGTTCAAATTTTGGTGTTACTATTGAGGTTTAGATATTAATGTATTTTATTGGATGAATGAATCTAGCCATTTTGGTTTTGGTAAATATTTAGACACATACATAAGGAATTTTTACACTTTTATGAATCTTATGATCCATTAAAATTTAATTTTAGTTCTTCAGTCCTATAAAAATAATTTTGAATATTAATTTTATTGAGTATTTAATGAAATGGGACTTGATCAAAGAAAATCCAATGGAAGAAATTGTGCATATATAATAGAAATATATCATTTAATTATAGTTCCTTATATTCTTAGTCTATATAGTAAAGGTGTTACTCAACATTAGGAAAAGGATCATGGAATAAAAATATTATACATTTACCTTCATTTTTAGAAAATCAAATGGAATTTTTCACACCTTATAAGTTTATGATTTTATAGTTTTTAATTTTCTCTTAATAATTTCATTTCTTATGATGAATTATCTCTATCACTCTTCATAATTATTTATGCTTTTTCCCATGTCTATATATAAAATTCCCACTAATGATTTCCAACTTGGAAACCCACTAATGTGTTATTCTAGATGATCTTCATACATACCATTAAATCTTATTAAAAGGAAGTTAAATTAAACCTTTCTATGATGTGGGATTCTAACATTGGTATTTTAAATTCCAAACCCTGATTATCGAGATCAAGATTAAATTATGAGGAGGAAATTTAATTAAGGGGATAGAATATAACACCCTGAGATTTTAAAAGAAGAACAATATATTAGATAGTTTATATGACGTAAAACAAAAATTATATACAAAAATTTAAAACAAAAAGACTTTATGATATTTTTTTAAATAAATTCAATCTCTTAGACAACTTTTCATTCACAAAACACATGGTTTAAATTAAACAGGATATTTTATTAAAATATTATTATTTAGAAATGACCATTATAACATGGATGTTATGTTGGAGAGAATGAATATGAATAACTAAATTATGGAAATTATAAGGTTTACACATAAAAAAAATTAATTCAATGGTTATTTATTTATTATAGATAAAATAAGAACTATTTGAAAGAAAAATAAATGTTTTTTAGAAACTGTGGTTTCTTAAAAAGTGGTGCAGTCTCCCTTTACGCACATAATTTAATTTTACTTTTTACCAATTCTAGAAAGTTTATTTTAAAAAATAAAATTATATTTTTAAATATAATTTTCAATATTATATTTGTGTGATTTTTTGATAATTTTTTGAAAATATTAAATTTTTGATGAACAGTGAAAAATACTAATTTTTATTGAAAATTTCCTTTTTAAAATTATTTACAAAGATAAATTATATTTTAAATTTGTTTTAGTGTTAAATTAGTTCAATTATATTATAATTTATATAATTTTGGAAATTTTAATTAATTTAATATTTAATATTCTATAATAACTTTTTAAAATTTTGAATGTTTTATTCAGAGAAACTGTTTTATCGACACATCTGTAGGTTTAATTTTAAATTAAAATTTTCCAATTATATTGATGTAATTTGAAAAAATGGATCATATATTTTTAATATTAGTTATTAAAATTATATAATAATTTCATTTTAATTTTTGGTCATAATGAATAATAAAATGGTAAAAAATAATTATCGTAGTTAAAGTTAAAATAGGTTTACCGTGGGTTAAATTAAAAATAAAATGGTTCAATATGACCCAAAACTAGTATAATTACTATTTTATGTAAATAATGTGACTTAATATCATCAATAAATATATAATAAACAATTTTATATGCTTTTTTCAAAATAAAAACATGGGTATCACTTTTTCTTTTCAATAATTTCAACTGTGTCCTATCGCCCACTTATAGAAGGCCACCCCCTCTCCTCCCCTCATCATACATCTATATCCATTTGTATCAGCCTAGAACTAAAACTTATATCTTCCTTAAATACCTCTCTACAATCTAGAGACCCAATTTTGATTATTAAAACCTCCTATGAAGGATTTAGGTATAAACATAAATGGGTTAACCAAAGAAGTGATAAAATTCTTAATTCATGTATTTGTTTTTTTTCTTCATGAACCTCATTAAAATGTTATTAAACTATATTAATATAATAAAAAAGTATATAATACATAATTATATTTTATTAGGTAAGTTTAATAATCTATATCCATCTCCACTTCAAAAAAATTCTAAATGAAATAGTCAATAATGTGTACGGAGGACTACGGCTTCAACAACCGATGTAACTCATTTTTCATCACCACCTTTAAAGGATGGATATAATGATGGATTTAATATATTTATAATATTATAATGAAAAAAACTAACTATTTTAATATTATATCACATATACCTTTTTAATTTCAGTTCTGTGATGGAAAATGACAACGTCACTCATGGGTACAAAGGACTACCGCCTCAAGAAGCGATGTGATTCATTTTTCTCTTACACTTTAAATGGAAGGTATTAAGGATAAATTTAATGAATAAATGTGATATTTATTACCCCAATATAATCCTGGAAATATAATATCACATATACCTTCTTAACATTTAATCTTTCGGAAAACAATAATGTTGCTCGTGCGTATGAGTAGACTACAATCTCTACGTAGCGATATGAAAAAAATTTCATTCAATTGTGACATGGATAGTGATAAATATATATTTGATAAAATATAAATAAAATATTTAATATCATAATTGTTTTTTATATATTAAATATTATTTAACATTTTACATCACATTTTTAAGAAAAATAAAAACAACAGTCATGTGTACATACAACCGTCTATCTTCATGAACGGTGTAATTCATTTTCTATATTTAACAATTATGGGATAATATAAATACACATATAAATAATATATATGATATTTATATCATGTTTTTCATTCTGGATATTATTTAACACCAATGAAAGTAAAAGGACACAAATTACCAAACCAAAACATATATGAAAACTGAATCAATTATCGCATGAAACAATGATTTTAACAAACTAATTTTTAATAAATACATTATAAATGAATATAATTACATAATATATTTTGTGAAATATATGATTATGGTTTGGTAAAATATGTATAATAAATATATATTTATTGTATAGGAGTTACAAACATGTATATAAGAAATCAGATATAAGGTAAGGGTTTCTCACCTCACTTTTACATCCATGAGACATATGCCATATTCACCACTTAGTTCTTTAATGTGGTGTATATAATGATTATTTGGATATGTTATATCATGAATTAATTTTTATTTATGGTATTTAATTTCACATTTGAAGTAATTTCTTTCACGTGTCTTATGATTCATAAATTACTAATGTGGTAATGATTTAGGTTTCAATCTCATAGTTTATCATGATTGTTTATGATTTAGTTTCTGATGATGAAATATTATGATATACCTCTCAATAAACTTATCAAATTTTTTATCATATATTTATTCCTAAACAAATCCAGTATTTTTACCATTTTACCTCTCTTTGGTACTTAAAATTATTGAGAAAATATTTTAAAGAAAATCCAACATTATTTCATTTTTCTTTCAAAAATATTTTTCCTTCTAAAACCATGTTTGCTAAAATTTATTTCAAAAATGTTTTTAAAATTATCCAAATAATTTATTAAATTAATTTTTACCCATTATTTTATTTTTAAAAAAACATTAATGGGGAAACTTCATATTTTTTCTCGAACAAGGTACTTATTTGACTTTTTACCATATATATGAAATAAATCATTGTTTAAACATACTAAGTATGTATAGAATTTCCCACTTTAATAGACAATAATTTATTTGAAGTTTAATTTACAAGTCTATATAGATATTTTCAAATAAAATTATTTCTACTAATATTCAATAATTTTCTAGTTTTTAGAAGTGATTTTCAAATTAAAAAATAATATTTTCTTAAAGAAATTTTTTAATGGGATTTTATAAAAATTTTATTCATCAATGACCAAAACCACTATTTTACTTCAGTTACACTATGAATATGTTTTAATTACACCATACATAATATTTATATGGATGGTTTATGATTATTTTTACTATGGTTTTACTATTTTAATCCCATTGTACATATTAATTTGAATAGTTTATGATTATTTTTATTGATTGGGAAAAGTATTAACTTTTTGTATTATAGTTTTCAATAAGAATTTTAATTTTGATTTTGCTTCACGCCTTTAATATGAAGAATTAATTTGACTTTGTAAGTGATGGGTGGTGCACTCTCTATCCCCTTGATTCATCTTTAGGTCTCATGAGGCAGAATAGGTTGTGTTTTTTGATGATGTTATACCCATTTATGTATGATGTATTGGCATAAGGCCTTGAATGTGTGATTATGGTGTCCAAAATTATATATACCGACGTTATGAGGTTTGTTATTGATGTTCCATGTGATTATTATATTATTTAGAATATCCATGGTCAAGTTTCAAGCTCATGTGATTATTTATATAGAATTATTTGATTATCATTTATTACTTCCATATTATGTTCAATTAATTGATTGAATGGAATGTTTATTAGTTTTTTACATTTACATATTGATTATGGCATATATATTCATAAAATCTTTCAATTTATTCATATCCTTACTGATTATTAATGATTACCCCTTTAATATGTTTATTTTTCCCAGGATCTAAGGAAATTTTTTCTAATTGATATACATGGACATGCTAAAGGGAATACATATGGTCTCAAAAAAAATACTATGTTGTATTTTATGTTTTTAGTTGTAATATGAAATTCAAAAATGTATCCATTTTACCTAGGATAATAAACTATTTTTTTCTTTTGGATGTGATTCTTTGTATACTATGCCAATGTAATAAAGTAACCACTAACTCTTGGATAGTGGGTTCAGGGTATTTACAAATCTTATCAAATCCTAGGATTTGGAAGGGTAAAAACTGGGAATATCATCAATATTTTATTCATATACTGGAAGGAATCCTCACACTGAACCAACCACACAAATGTTTTACCCTTCATATTCATTTCATTCATTAGCAATGCAAAATGAGAGAATTCAAGGATGAAATGTAGATAGTACCCAAGAAATATGAGGAAACTCGTGATCTCGAAAACATTTTGATGGAAATCCCAAGGCATCATCACATTATACTTTTTGGGTCCATAGAGATATCATAATTTGATCACATATGACCTATGAAATAAACCTATGGAATCTAAAAGTAAAACATTTATATTTTAAAATATAATTTATTTTCTAGAAGTGTACTTAATATAATATCTCGGATTCAATAATTAATATTAGAATTCATAGATTATATCATCATATCATCAATGAGAAAAATGATGAAAGAGTTGAGATATTGATGGAAAATACTATTCATGATATTAATTAAAACCAAACAAGAATTTTTTAACCCAGAATGCATGATATGATACTCATATAGACCCTACCTACTCTTAAATATTTTTATTGAAATATCCACTTCTCTAACTCGTAGATGATAGTATCCTAAATGATGATCAATCATAGAGAACCACCAAGCCCCCCCCCCCCATTACTACTCAAATAAGTAAAAGAACCTCAAAAATATGTATATATTTTTTAAACTCATTTTTTTAGCTTTTTGTAGTCCACACACAACCAAATAAAATGGTCTACCATCTTTTTGAACAACACCAAAGTACCCCAGGGTGATGTGGTCGTTCTGATAAAATGTTTTTCCTCCAAATACATAATATGCAACTATAGTTCATTTAACTTAGTCATTATTATATATTATGGGGGAATTGATAGTGATTTTTATATTTAAATGAGTTTGATTTAAAATTCAATTCCCCTTTTAGGAGGGATACCTAAAGAGTCATCTGAGAAGATATCTCGATGCAGGTCCCCCACTGGAGGAAACTAAGAGGACATTGTTGTCCCTACCCCAAGATCCAATCTTACTACCTATACTATAATGGAACCAATATAGATCATGTATGATTCTATTATACTTTATACAACATCCCACTCACTGTAAATCACAAAAATCTCTCCTTTATCTGAAATAAAGGAAACACTTATCATGTAGTAGTCAATGTGTGACTGATAACTTTTCATCTAGTCCACAATGAATATCACATCAAATCTATTCAACTCAAGGATCATGAAATCCCATGGATTTCTATAGGTGATAATGACTTTTATAAACTTAGGACATATTTATAGAAGATCAACTTTCTTTCTCATTGGTGGGTTTATAAAAACAACTCCAAATAGAACATGACCTATAAGACAATAAAAATTGAAATTTGAGAATATATCAAAGAATGAGAAGAAACAGTTTCAAAAAGAAAAGTAGAAAGAGTATAGGTGATCAATTTCATACCTCGAACATTATATGGTACCTATCCATATTCATCTATAATCCAGTCCATCAAATACACTCATCTTCCCTCCACTCCAAAAACTTATCCCTGATACGAATGAATCACTTGTGTCATCATCATTTGAGGAGTTTAAACCTACTACTTAGGTTCCTATACAATTCCATTGATTGATGTCTACATATAAATCAAACACCCATCAGACATGCTATTTGAATCCTTCAAGAAGAAACATTACAGATGACCTATCTTGATACACTAATGAAACACGATCTGATGCTTTGGGAAATTTCTGATAATACCCACTACTTCAATAGTTAAATCACTAAGGACCACCTTTTACCCTGTATGATAATGAAAATTTATATTATACTCTGGATATCTTACACCACCCTGGAATAAATCATCTGCCTTCATCTTCCTTCAACTATCACGTGGAATTCCACTGAAGGATGAAAGATGGACAAAAACTTTATCCTTATCCTGACCCCATTTGATCATCAAGGTGTTGCAAAGAACCTTTGTATATATTGTCTAGTTTAAATACATGAACTGGTACTTAATATCTATACAGATGCCAATATTGAACATATCAGCCTTTTGTTCCTTATTCACATCCATTAGAGGAGTACATAGAAGTAAATCCTTGAAACATGCTAGGTAGGTAGACATCAAAATCACCCATAAGAATCTTTATGGACACCTGGGATCAGTCCAACATCATCATACTCCAAAATAACTTCTCTAAGAGAATGTCCCTAATGTTTATCCAAGTCAACCCTTCACATCTCTCATATTGGTTCATAACACTCCACCATATCCTAGAATATCCCTGAAGCATGAAGGGAGCCAACATCACTTTATAGTCCTATAGAGTCTCCACTAAATAAAAAATTCCTTCAATGATTTAAATCTATTACTTATTATCCTAAGGTCCTCTAGGGTTCTAGAAGAATGATGGATTCATGAGTTAAATGTCTCGATCAAAATCAACTATATCCTTAGTTACTTCACTGCCTTAAATAGACAATAAGAGGAAGTTTCCTTATTGATGTGGAACTTATACCTAAACCACATGAGTTTTTGTGAGAGCATGCTCAGCTACATTTTACTACATGATTGGTAGTATTACTAAAACATAATCCCATGTGAGATCATTCTATCCTTCTCCACCAAGCGGTCTATCCAAGTTTTATACAGTCATAATTTTATAAAATCCAATTGAATGTTTAGAATTCCTAAAAGTTAAATACTTGAACATCTTAAGTAGTTATAATGAAAACAAGAGTGATTACAATGAGAACCTATCCTATGAGGCTACAAACTACATGAATGTCCAACTCTACAAGTATTAATCAAGTCTCAAGCCTGGTTCTCTATACTTTTACATTAGTCACAATCATATATGTAAAAATTAAATAAAATTAACAAGATCAAAAAATTAACTTCTCATATATATATTACAATAGTATGAAAAAAAATCAACAAAGAATTTATGTATATCTAGAATACATATCACAATCATGTATTTTAATTAAATAACTAATATGCAACACACAATAGCTAATTATATGGAATGTGATCCTATGTTCCTACTCATGAAGCATGAATGCACCGAAAACCCATAAATCAGTAACAAAAAAATATCCATGGGATCAACATGAAACAATAAAACTATATCTATAATAGTGATCCAAATAACAGTATATTAGTGGTTTGTTACAAATGCGGTATCCAAGAACACATTAAACTCTCCAACCTAAGTCAAAAATATCCTAACACATTTCTAACTTTACCCAAAACATATTCAAGAATAAATAAAGATATAAATCTTCCATTGATAGAATTTTTTAATTCCCTGACCCAAATCAGTAGGTCTAAGATTGGGTGCCACATGGTCTCATGTGAACCTCCCCTTACATAATACGTTTTTGACAAGCAATGGGTATTTGAACACTATCATTGGGGAGACTATATCCTCAGTGTCAATAAATAAAAATAACAATAATTACCTAGGATATTAATTTGTAATAATTAATAAATTCTATAACTAATTGAATTACATGTATCCCAAGATATATAGAAAAATAAACCAAAGATATCCAAAATTGTAAAGTTAAACTATATTATGAGTAAGATAATTAAGTAAAAAAACACTACAACATCCCTCTAGAGTCTATCTTGAAACCACAATACAAAACCATAGTCTCCTTTACCTTTCTTTTATATCTGATCAAAAATTCTATATGAGCATCGTTATTCCTATGCATGATGTTAGTATAAACCCAGTAGGACACCACCAAAGTGTCATTAACATGAGTTCACATATATAAGATAATATATCATGATAATAATTAAACACATAAAACCCGTATAAAACCATGTATCATCAGGTCATGTTCCAACCACAACTTCACAAAACCCTATTCATACGTACATTGGTTCTATACTGGAAACATAGTCATAATAAAAGTCATGAACTGGAGTCAACCAAAAGTTCACCACATACATCCCACTATAGCATGAGGCTAAAGAGTCTTATGTCAGTCCATACAAGGTTATCATTCCCTATCTCAATCACAGGCCACACATGTAGACACATGTGATCAAACTCAAACATGGTATCATGAGATACACACATGCACACATGTGATCAAGCTCAATCATGGTATAACAGGTCAGATCACATAATACCATCATGCCCTAGTGTTTCCTCTCAGTTCAGATCACATTATACTATCATAAACCATCATCTAACTCAATCATATTATCATGTTATATGTAGCTTCTAAACATAATCCTCCCCTATGGTTACCAAACCATGATGGGACTACCTTTCAATTTGGTACCGTGAAAAGAATAACAACATATCATATACAAAATATATCACTTGGAAACATGTAATATCATACATTGTCATAATATAACATATTAAGAATAAGAGATATTATCCAAACACACAGACTTGTTATCAAACTCATAAATGTTCTAAAGGGATACACACACATGTTTGATCACACATCAAGCATGGTATCATAGTATACACACACGAAAATATGATGAAACTGAATAATGTTCTAAAGAACATAAGTATACAATGTTTTACCATTCTAACAAACATATACATGGCCTCTGCATGGTACGGAACACCCAACACCATGATTTTAAACATCAAAATCATGATTCCAAAAGAGTTTCATATCCCATTCCATGTACACACTCCAACCATAATAACATTTCATGCAAGGGAGACCAAGTACAAGTTCCAATAATATATCATAATGGTTCTATAATTAGATTCCAAAAAAATTACACTAAGGGGTTGATCTAACTCTTATGAAATATTTAACATCATCAACAATAGAATTTGATTCCATTTGAGAAATGAGAAAATGTTTCATATAGTGAATGGTGAATATTGGGGATATATAAGGATTACATAGCTCTGATTCAACCATAATGGACTCCATATTTCATGGTTTTATTCTTCTAGAAAGTTCATGCAAGGGGTTGACAAAATTGAGGCCATCGAAGGTAGTAAACTCAATGAAATAATGATGAATCAAATCACCAATGGTTCATCTAATGGTTATCTAGAAATATTTGTAATTGAAGGAATAAATAAAGAGGAATGAATAATTGGTTAATAGTTAAAAAGAATCAATTAAAATTTCATTAAAGATATCGCATTTAAGATTAAAAAATTCACATTTGAAATGGATGAGATTTAACGATGAAGGAAAAACATTCCCCCATTTCAAAACCATCCTAGTCACCCGTAATAAATCAACCAATTTCCCCAACATGGTCATGGTTTTCTTGCAAACATACCCAAAATAGAATTCCCTATGTAATGTTACCTAATCTCAAGTTTTATTCCCTTACCATAACCTCAAGAGTGGGCATGGTGAGGCTAACCAAGTCAAGACCCACAGGAGATACCCCAACTCTCCATGTTAATGTCCACACCCATGCCCAGTAATGCCTTTCCTACTTTACACATCAGGTTCACCACGCTCACACCTCAGTCATGGTGTTGCCAATTTTGAACCAATAATTCACCAAAAACAATAAAAATATAATCAAAGATTAGAATTATTTAACCTAGAATTGAAAAACTAAGAGAGTCATAATCAAATAATGGAGGTAAGGTTTTATATACATGAAAAAATGCTTTATCACTTTACAGTTTATATTAACATATCAAGGTTTATGTAAATATTTAGAACAATGAAATGTTTTTTAAATGTATTCGGGGTTTTCATATAAAAAATAACCATCATAAATAACACTTCTTCATATAATGGACTTGAATAGAAATAGGAATAGTTTATCGAAATTAAAATTTCATAAAGAAAAATAGAATATGGAAAACAATAATAATCCATCATTAATTGTATGATATTTAAGTAAAACCAACTTATGATTGGTAACCATTATGTGGTTAATGTTGTGACCTTCAATAAATTTTCAATCCAAAAAAGGATTTTACCAAGAAACCACATCATGGTTTCGTGTCATTTTTTTAATATTTTTAAAACATATTACCAAAAACCATCACCAACATAGGAGCACAACTTTAGATTGCATCAAATATTTCTTTTATAGAATTTATCATTGTATAAAGTTATTATATCTCATCATGAATATTTCAATTATTCATTTATTTAAGTAACCATTAAATTTTATTAAAAAATATTTTATAATATGTATATTATCTTTATTTAGTCTAAAATATTTAAAATACCTTTGTTAATTATTGTATGATGAATACCATAGTTTCATGTATAGAATGATACAAGACTTATTTTTGTTTTACCAAAAATGTGTTTTTTTTAATTTCGTTACAAATTCAATAGTAAATTTTGATTATGATTTATACATATTATGAATTAGTGTTTTATTATAAATAAGGAATCTCATGTATATTTATTTATGGATAGTGAGACATTCATTCGTGATTCATAATAATATGAAAAGTTATAGTTGGTATATGAAAGTTGGGGTTAAAAAGTATTCACATTATACATTATCGTATCAAGTTTTTCGTGTTGTGTGATTATAATACTTCACATGGATGGTTTTTGTATACCTTATCTATGAAATTTATTTAGATTTATGGTCTTAGAAATAGATTTTATTTTTAGATAAGCACCCAAGTCATATGTGGTATAAGGCATTGTACATTAATTTTTTTATAATATATTAATGTAATTGATAGAATGGTATTCAAAAAATCATTATAAAATTATATAAATATAGGGAATTCATGTGATGTAATTATTTCTTGAGATTTCATGATATATATATGATGAATATAGACCACTAAAGACTAATAAAATCCCTTGAAAAGATTTTTATGGGATTTATACCAAAGTAAATAGTTTTTAATACCTTTATTATTTAATATGAGTGAACTTAACTATTTTGTGACCATGAATTATAATTTTTAAGGGATGAATATCCTAAGTAACCCTAATAAAAAATATACCTTATTTTATGTGAGATTTCGATTACATTTAGTTGGGTAACCCTAGTTATTAGTCTATGTGAGTAATAGAGTAAAGATAATTCATATGATAAATTGGGAAATTCTTTTTCAACCTAACTATCTTAGATTACTATATGAAATTATTGACATCGTTGTCTACCAATTATTTTCATGGATAACATTGTGAGTTAAACTTGGTTACATAATTATAAAATATAGATATTATGCCACCAATATATTATATAGATGGGGTCATTATTTTAGTGGGATTATGCATAATGAAATTCATTATTGAATTGATATATATAATAATATTCACATTAAAATATGTCTTGTTATAGATGATAACATACATTATGAACATCATTTTGAGATCTGTTATAGGTTTTAATTTTTGTTTAATACTTTAGTATATAATTTTAATAAGTACTCTCATGAAGAAAAATTTTTAGAATATCTATGTGAATGTTATAGATATTAATTTTTATAAATTTACAATAATGGTTATTGGGTACTATTTATGTATCACGCATTTGTACTGATATTTATTAACATATAAATAGGATATAATTTATGAAAGGAGAAATGAATATAATTATTGATGATTGGGTAGGAGTTGTTGAATATTAGGTATGAAAATATGATTTACACTTTCCAACTGGATTAGTTATACAATTGAAAAAAAATTACAATATTTAGATATAAATAGAAATTTTATTCTAATGGCTTTTTTGGGTAAGAAGGGATTTACATTCATGATTAAGAACAAGATTTGTTTTATATACATGTGTTAAATGTTTTATTGAATAAAGAATATGGTAAACGGTTTATATTTAATATATATAGATAATATAATCTATAACATTGAAGAAAAAGAAGTCAAGGTAGTTCATTCTAACATTAATTATCATTTTCATTCTTTCCTTATTAATATAAATGATAAATTCATCAAAAGAATCAATTGATTTTGATTCATAAAATTACTTTCTTATGATCCATTTTATTTGTGTGAACGTTTTTAAAAGGAAAAATTATCAATGTGACTTTTAATAGTAAATGTTATAAGGTTAGTGTACTATAGGTCTTAATACATAGTGATGTATATAAACCAATTATTATAAAAGTTACTATAGGTATTTCATTACATTTACTGATGAATTTAGTTATAATAGTAATTTTCTCAAGAGTAACAAGTTAGAATTCTTTAAAAGGCTCAAATAATTCAAAAATATACATCACAATCAACATAGAATGAGTATTAAGATTATCTGGTCATGTCATGTTAGTGAATACTTCATCCCAAAATTTATTAATCATCTAAAAGACTATATTCTTATAACTTAATTGTTTTATAACACTCTATTAGAATGACATGTATGATAGGTGTAATAATAAATTTTTGGACATGATTCGATCATTTATGAGTTAGTGTGACCATGATATATAATTATGGGGATATTATATTGAAGTAAAAACTCACATCCTAAACTATATTCCATTTAAAAATATCATAAAGGCACCATATTATATATGGATTAATAGGTGTTAAAATTTTTCTTTTGTGAGGATTTAGGGATATGAAGAATACATATATAATTTAGATAAAGAAAAAAAGTATCCCTAAATAATATAAATTCCATTCTTTTATTTAACAGAAATGATGGGTTTTTATTTTTTTAATCAAAATGAACACAAAGTAGTTGTGGATGAATTTTCTATTTCTATGATAGTTATAACATTGTTAAAGGAGTTAGTAGGAGTAAAGTTGAACATAAAGAAGTTAAATACCAACAATTAGGAATGGTTCCTATGATAGAAAGTGATTTTGTTCTATAATAGGTTTTGGAAACTTAATAGACCCATGTTACATAAGAACCATTTGTGTAGTTAGGATTTATCAATATCCAAATATATATATATATATATTTCTTGTGAAAAATAAGGATAAAGTAATGTGAATAGTGGATAATCAAATAAACTATTGATATTCCATCAAGATTAATTATTCTAATAAATGGTTAGAGGTTCTGATCTTTAAAAATGGTCTCCAAGTGAACTAATAAAGTACTGATCTTAGTGGATTCACATGAATGGGTATGTCACAGATTGTTCAAGTTGTTTATTTATAAGAAAACATATATGTATGGTAATTTTTATACCTATATATAAAACATATTTCATGAGGGTTTTAAAAAAATTAAGGGTATTAACTATGATGATATATTTTCACCAATTGAGGTGATAAACACTATTCATATATTACCTTCCATATTAGATAATTATGATTAAGGGATATATAAAATGTATGTTAAAAAACATTCTCTAATGAAAATTACTTGAGGAAATGTATATGATACAACCTAAACCATGTTAGTATTTATATGGTTTTTTTAAGTCATGCAAGTTGGACTGATATATTTTTGGATTTAAAGAAGCTTCTCATAGTTAGACTACCATTTTTGATGATGAAATAAAGAAATTTGGTTATAAGGAAGCTTCCCAGGATGTCATACTACCCAAAACCTGACATGATTTTCCATAAGGCCCAAAGGGAGTTACAGATCCCCACGGGCTAGCAACTAGCGCCTAGGCATCACCTAAAATATTTTGGGAATGATTTATCCCAAAAAATAATTAAAAAACTAAAACATATATAAATTAAATAAAAAAAGAAACAGTCAATAAAGCTATAGAGAAACAAACTAACTAAAATAAATAGCTATAAAAAGTAAAAAGAGAAAACTAATTTACTGGGGAAGATACCCAAAATATCTCCACCCAACTCTCCCACACACCACCCATTATGAACAAAGGAATATAACTGAGAATCTAGAAAGATATAGGTGTGAGATAAAATCCCAATAGGTCACCACATCAAGCCAAAACTATGTAATGGTTTCCCTAAGGCTAATCATAAATTCTAGTTTGAAAATAAATCTATAAATTAACCTTTATAGACATAACTATGTCAAGTAAAAAAATCAATCCATAAACCACTTACAAGGAAAACCAAATATTTTCCTTTAGACGTCACATTTTAGAAATTAAATCCATATTTGGTTTAAGATGTTTTCAAAAGTATGCCAATATGAAAGCCCCTTTCAAAACAAATATCTATTTTTACTTTAATTACAACACACACACCCAACTTAGGGTAACAAAATAAATGAGGGTATATAACGAAAATAAACTAGTTAGATAAATGGATGGACTAGCACTAGCCAGAAACACGAAAAACCCAAAAATATTAAAACATGAATCATTCTATACAAAGAAATAAATAATATGCATGCCAATTAAAAGTGATAACTATGCCACCTTCAAAATACCATACCTTTGAATAACTAACTCACATAAGGTTTAAAACATTCCAAAATCTTGTCAACCATGATTTAAACCATAAAAATTATTTCCATGTTTTTACTTCCAAACCAGACACATGTGTTATAAAAAAAATCCATAGGCCTAAGCCTTTCCAAGAACCATACACACCATTATTATTTCTCAAAAACCCAACCACTTTATTTATTTAAATGAAAACAATAACTTTAAAACATTTTCCAACAAGGGTAAAATAAACACCCAAGGCCACTTAGGCACAACATGCTCAAATATTAATCAAGTAATGGTTAAGGAAATAATCATCAACATATACCCAATGAACGTAGTAGGAATAATATATCTCAATACACTATATCAAATGTGGAACAAACAAAATAAGTCAAGAAAACAATGATCCCATTCGAGAATTAAACATCTCAAGTGATTCAAAATGCCATTTCCAGCCATCCCAACCACAATTTCATAATTCAAAAAACACAAAGCATAATTCCATGAATCTAATTAAGACATGGAATTCCATGTCATACCATCCCAACCTCTAGGTCACAAGTCAGAAAACATGGAGAATTAGTTCATGATTATAACTAATACTCAGAAAACCATGTCTGATTATCCCAACCTTGATATGGAACATTTTTTCCATATCCTTGGGTCCAAGAGTTTCAGTAATTTCCTCAAAAACCACAGTGCACCAGGGATTGGAGCATTAGTTCAACCTCCAAAAACCATTAATCAAAGGTCAAAAAACATGTCCAATTAGTCCATGAATCTAATAGGGATTCAAAACGTCTCATCCAACCATCCCTAATCATGAGTTACATCACTAACCATTGTCAAACAATAACATAACATACACAATTAATAATTCATCAAAACATAAATTATTCTCATGCCATAACCCAGGAGCATGTTACCGTTTTCAAAACATTTCTCATTAACCCATTAACATTATACCTAATGGTCTTTCATTCCATGATCTTAATTAGGCATAATGAATATCAATTTCATTCATTAACCATGTTAACCAAATACACCCAATTCTCATAATTTTCTTTAATAAACCCATTGAAACGTGTTAAACTAAAAATCCCTAGTTTAACCCCATAGGTTCAAACATTTATATATTTAACAACTCAAACCCAAGTTCATTAACATGACACACCCCATGGGTTTCCACAAACCCAACCCCAATATCCTCTACGCATCCCATGGGGATCATGTAGGATTCAATTTATCAATTAGTAAATCAATATATCATTTCTCAACAAGGTCACCCAAAACCATAATAAGAAGAGACCAATAGAAAAACCATTTATCACATCCCAAGCATCAATCACCTGAAAAAAAATCATCATATACAGATAAGAGGTTTCAACAAGGGGAAAACAACATCACATCAAAAGTGATAACCAAACCTTCACATACATCATAAATATTTAAAATTCCTTTCTAAAACAATCTGAAATTTCAAACACAATTCCAAAGGTAATACTAAATAGTTTCAATAAAAACCACATAAGCCAATGGAAACTCCACTTTTACTTTATAAAACCAAACTCTCTTTTTAAAACAAGGAAACTCATTAAACACAAAAGGTGAACCCACTTTATAACCCTGTTTTATTGCACCATGATATCCACCCATTCTTTTCAAGGAAAAAACCTAATCATTTATATCATATCAAGGTCACCCACTCATAATGGATTTCTTCTTTGAAAATTAAAAACATAGAAAAAATATTTTCTTCCGTCACACTTTCCAAAAAAATACAACTTAAAACGTTTTTAAAGGTTCAGAAATGTCATTCATTTCATAAAACATTTCAAGATACTGTATAAAAACCATAATAAGTCTAAAGCCCCTTTTTAATTTCCATAAAACCATCTTTAAATGGTCCAACCATGTTTTTTCACAAAAATTTAAACCAATCACACTTTTCAAATCACTATTTTAAATAAAACTGAAAACCCGCTTTTTAAGTCATTTGATTTCAATAACTCAATTTCAAAACAAATTCTATTTTTAAAAAAACATTTTCACTAAATGAAAACCAAACCAGGTAAAACCCCATTTCCCAACTTCAAAACTATTCAAAAGGCCCAAATGTATTTCACAAAAAGCTTAGCATAATTAAATATTCCAATTTTAAAAAAAAAAGTTGGTTGCATAAAACCAATCATTTATTCCAATACCAAGGAATAATAAAATGGGTTTAATTCATCACAAGACTATCACGTATATTTATAATTGAATAAAAATGGGATTAAAAGGCACAAGTATATTAGAATTACAAAAGAAACGAATTTCATTGTGAAACCTACTTGAAATAGAAGAAGATCAAGCCGAAAAGCTTCATCACTTGAAGCTTTTGACATAGGTTACCATACACTTTCATGCACATACATTACTATATATATACCTATTAATCCAATGTACATATTCCCATCACTATGAGAGAATATTTACAAGGAATATATATATATACGTACTTATGTATATGAGTGAAACCCTTCAAGGATCCACCAAATTATCTAATTAATCTAAAGGGACCAATAATCACCATAGAACACAATGAAAATTGTGCTAAATAATATAGCATAATAAATCTTACCTCAAGTGGTGCGACAGACCAAAATGAAAAAATCTACTTTGCCTTCAATTAGGGGACATGGAATACAAACAAGGTCAGCCCTAAAGAGATACTGCATACCATAACAACAGAAGAAAACACCAAAAATCAAATTAACACTAACCCTAGGGTTTTTCCAATACAAACAGGGTGGGAGATAGAGGGAAAATCATCCAAAATGAGGGATAATATGGAGATAAGGGTATACCTCCAGGTTTCGACCAAGAAACTGGAATAAATCTTGTGGTTTCACTAGAATAAGCGAGGGTAGAGAGGGAGGGTGGCACACTGCCATGGAGAAAGGGGAGGGGTTCCTCGTGTGATGCACAGGGAGGAGAAGAGGGGGTAAAAGAGGGGAAAATAAATAAATGAAAAAAGAAAATAAAAATAAAATAGAAACTCAATTTTTAAAATTCGGGCCAACTCGCACAGTTTGCACACCGTTTACCTAACTCTGTGCTAATTGTGCGTTGGTCATTTTTAAGGCTATGAACCCTTATACGGTTACCTATTGGTAGAAGAAAAATTGAGAAAATTGTGCTCAAACTATTTAATGTGGACCTATCAACTTAAAGAGCCCAACCGTATGCTTTTTTAATGGTGTAATAGACCATGTGCAATCTATTCACCACACAACTAACTCACTTGGACTCTAGTATGGGCACAGCACGGTTAAAACTAACCATTATGGATAACCATGAAACACCTAAAAAACTACAAAAAATTAAATTTTCAACATTCCAACTATCAGTGCTCAAATATTCTCCATAATAAAATAAAAAATAAAAATAAACAATTTATGATACCTATGATATGAAAATATCCCCCACAATGCCACTTTATATCAATTGGAATTCCTGATCAAAGGAATAGAAAAGGAAAATGAAAGGTCCCTAGAGGACCTAACCTAAAATAAACACTTGACAAGGCATAACCTCAAAGTAAACGATTGAGATCCTTAAAACAATCACTTCAATCAATTATTAAGCATCCAAGTCTCCAAGTACTACTAGAATAAGAACCTCAAACAACAAAGTTTATTCAGCATGATAACTTCTAACATGGTCTCCCCACCATTTAGAGTTCCTATAAAATGGTGGTAATAAGAAGAACTACCATATGAAAGATCCTCAAAACAACTGAACATCCAAGAGAGACACATTATCATGAAGAAGCTCTTCTACACTCCAAGAACAAAGAACCACCACATGGATCCTTAAAAGATGATAAGAGATATCACAATAGGTATAAGGATCCATCCTTAAACCTTTCTTAATATTGAATTAAATGAATAATTCACATTGAGGATCTTTTCAGGTTTAGAGTTTTAGAGAATTAGGACATAACTATTACATTTCAAAATATTACATAGTAGACACTTCTACACAATTTCCATTCTTTTTTACAAAACATAAACTCTTGAAAAAAAGTGTCATGTATAGTTCAATGTTTAAGATAGCATGACATTTCCTTGATCCCATCCTTGACCCTATTCCACATTATGTCCTATGAAAAACATTTCAAAAACTAGGGATGAACATAAAAAACTCAGTAAGGGATACACAAAGAAGGAAAATAGTTAGTTTTTTAAAACAACAAGAAAACCATGAATACTTTAACATAAGTAATAATTTTCTTATTTATGAAGTAGTAAATACTATTCACTGAATAAAATATCATTACTTACCCTTTTGAAACCAAAAGATTACCATAAACCCCATATAAAGAACACATAAAATATAAAGGTAACTTGGGACATAAACATACATAAATGGAATAACCATACGGTCGACTTGCACACACTAAATGGAATAGCCATACGGCCGAATTCCATACCCAATGCATTGGAAGTTATAATGTAACCACCCGTCCGGGTATTCACGGCACCACCCGTCATTTGTTTTATCGTGTAACCACCCGTCAAATGTCCAAGTACCAATATAAAATCATAACACATACAAAAAATATAAAGGAAAGAGAACATTTCCACATTTCAATCATAGTATATTACTTAAATATATTTACATAAAAAATCCATTTTGAAAACCATTTTCAATACCAAAAATACATATAAGAGTATATGGTATTTATTTTCTTTTAAAAACATTTCGGCTTGTTGAGGAAGCCAAAGATCAAATAATACTCGTGGCGGCGGGAAAAGGTAGTTGTCACCGCTTATGTTAAAAGAAAAATTTCTTTTTGTTGTTTAGTAAAATGATTCATAGAAAAATATTCCCTTTGAAAATTCAAGGGTGTTTATACAGCATATAAAATAAAGTCGTGTATTAAAACAAAATATTCCTCAATGAAATGAGATTGAGATGAAGTCCCTTACCTCGTGTCTGACTTGACTCGATCATTATTTAATCTCTTGAATAATAAACTAGAGTTAATTTCTACTTTCTTAAGAACCATTTTCAAGTTTATTATTCCCATTATATCACTTATTATCATGTTTTAAACATTATGCAATCATTTAAGTTAATAACGTTCGTTTTGTCGATATTTGGTACTTGAGTCAAAAATGGACTTCTTAAAATTACATGTTGTTCATGTGGTAAAAGTTTCAATATATCCATAATGATATTCATGATGTGGATATCATATATATCATATATATCTAGAATATATATGTTTTTATAAAAGTACATAAAATTTATAGGTAAGAAATGAAATGCACCGTTCATGGAGACGGTAATTCGTACGTACGCATGAACACTACTTTCATTTCTATTTCTTATTTTAATGGAATTAAAACACAATGATACATAGGTATATTATAATTCTAGTATAATATCATATATAATTTCATTAACTCTATCCTTTATACATCCCACATAAGGCATTAACGAATCACGTCACTTTGAGGGGGTGGTAGTCCGCACTTCCTCAAATGAGATTATCGTATTTACCCACTATGGAAACCATAAAGTCGTGCTATAAATGGTAAGTACAGAAGAATAATGAAATCATAAACATAATATATATCATATATAAATACAGTTCCATCATAATGTCCACCATGAGAGGTGGTTGGAGATTTTTTAACAATCATCGTTTCGTGAGGCGTTAGTTTTCTATCTATAGAAGCATTATGTTCTTCATCCATTAGATGTATGTGTGTTTAAGTGTATTTAAAATAAATATCATAACAACATCCTAGTATATTGAGGATACTGTTTTTGTTACAAAAGAAATGAATAAAAGAGTGTAGGGGTTGGAGAAATAAATAAAAGAAAACAATTTAAGAGAAACTATTACCTTTAATTTGGGAAACTCCCTTTGGTTTGAACCAAAGGACTTCTTGAAGTGCCTTTTGGCTAATGTAAGGCTTCTAGGAGGAGGAGAGGGATGTAGGGAGCTTAATTGGGAAAATTTTGGAGGATACAAAAGACTTGAGAGGTGTGAGTAGTTGGTTAGAAATAGTATCCTTTTATAAGGGGGAGGATGGGCTCTTTAGGAAAGTGTGAAAACATTATTTTATTATATAATTATATTCAGTTTCTAATGGTAGAAAAATAATTATAGTAGAAGATAAGATGACTCATGGTCGAAATAAAATCATCCAATAAGAATTTGACAGGTTTTGGATAATATTTTAATCATTATAGCTCATTTATTTAAATGATTTATTAATGAGGTAAACATTGCATCATTATTGTATCATAAATAATTTAAATTATTTGATGTCCAAATATTATAAAACATATTCTATCATTAAATTAATTAATCTAATGTGTCTTTATCTTTCATAAGTGGCTCAATGGGGTCCCAAAATTGACCCAAGGATGCTTATGGTCATCCATTACTCGTCCAATAAGGTTTGGACAAGTGTTAAGGTGATTTTGAATTATTATAATATTCTTTTAACCTTGAATTACCCTATTTACCTTTAACCGCGGCAAATAAAAGTCAAAAGTTACTATTCACCAAAAATTGTTTTCATTTTATTGAACCACATTTTACTTCTTGATAACAACCATGTATGTCTGATTTTAGAAATTCAATTCACAGAAGTGGTAAAATTTCATTTAAATGTAGAAGTCAGTTTTTTTAAACTACCACTTAGTGGTTTCACTATTCATCAAAAATTGATGTTTTTCTGAAAAATACCAAAAAATCAGCATAAGCTATATTTGATATTACGAATTCAAAAATTATGTATATTTTTCCAAATTCAAAACATAGAATTGGAATTAATTAATTTTAAAATTAATTCCCGTTATCAATACAAATAGAGTGTTTTTAAGAAACAATAACTATCAAAAGATTGAAACTTGTTTATGTCCAATATCAAAGTGAAATAAATTCCAATGACCAATATTGGATTAAATGGTAAAAATATATTTTAATTTCACTTTAAAACCAATTAAAAATATAATCTAACCATATAAATAAATTATATTAAAAGGAACTTTTGAATTAAAATACAATATTTTTCACTATTCATTAAAAAATGATCTTTATCAAAAAAATACCATACAAATTACCCTAAGTAAAATTTTATGTACCCATTCTAAAGAAGGATTTTATTTGGTCATATATAATGTATTAAAGTAACCAAAACTAGATTTAAAGAGGGTTCTCTGTTAAAAGGCGATAAATCGTCCTTTTAATGTAAATTATGCTTAAAATTAGATTCATTCACATTTTAAGCCTATAACTTTTATTGGATACTATAAATACATTTAACAATCTTGTATAATCATATTGTAGTTAGTTTTTTTCTTTCCTGCCAGTACAACGGCTAGGAGTTAACTACCATTTAAAATAATAATATTATATTATTAGTGTGCAATGTAAGATTCCAAAGAAACCCGTTATTGTGTATCGGGTACGCTATCGAACATTGCAACCCCTTTAAAGTAAAATAAATATTTAATTCAAAAATATTAATAAATATGAAATATGTCTTATTCTTCATTTACCTGGGATGTTACATCCTTCCTCCCTTTTTGGAATTGCGTCCTCACAATTTTTATTCACTTATCAAAATAAGTGGGGGTATTTATCCCTCACAGCATTTTCAGATTCCCATGTTGCCTCTTCAACCATATGGTTTTTTCACAAAACCTTTACCTGGTGAATTACCTTATTCCGCAACACCTGCTCTCTATGGTCAATAATCTGAACTGGTTGTTCTTTATAAGAGATATTCTCTTCCAACTGAACTGCCACTGGGCTCAAAACATGAGATGGATATGGCATATACTTTCTCAACATCGAAACATTAAAAACATTGTGTACCTGGGATAAAGATGGAGGTAAATCCACTCTATATGCAACTGATCCAACTTTCTCCAAAATTTTATAAGGTCCAATAAACCTCGGACTCGACTTTACCTTCTTACCAAAACTCATCACACTTTTCCATGGAGAAACTTTTAGAAAGACATGATCACCTACCATAAAAGAAATATCCTTCCTCTGGTTATCTGCATAACTTTTCTCTCTGCTCTGAGCTGTTCTCATGTGCTTCTGAATCAACTGAACTTTCTTTTTCATCTCTTCTACCAATTCCAGTCCCATTATCTTCCTTTCACCTACTTCATCCCAAAATGTTGGAGTTCGACAATGCTTTCCATATAATTCCTCAAATAGAGCTATTTTTATACGATAATGAAAACAGTTATTATAAGAAAATTCAACCAAAGAAAGATGCTGGTCCCTTATTCCCTAATAATCCATCGAGCAAGCACGTAACATATCCTCCAATGTTTGAATTGTTCGTTTTGATTGCCCATCTGATTGAGGGTGAAAAGCTGTACTAAAATTTAATTCAATACCCAACTACTTTTTAAGGCCTTTCCAAAAGTTAGAAGTAAACCTGGGATCACGATCAGATACAATGGAGAGGGTAACTCTATGCAACCTAACTATGATTTAACATACAACTGAGAAAGTTGATCTAGAGAAAAAGTATCTCGAATAGGAAGGAAATGAGCAGATTTAGTCAATCGATCAACTATAACCCAGATTGCATTATTACCTCGAGATGTCTTTGGTAATCCCACAATGAAGTCCATAGATATATTTTCTCATTTCCACTCTGGCACCGGTAGAGGCTGAAGCATCCCTTTCGATAACTTTCGCTCTACTTTAACATGCTGACAAGTCAAACACTTCATAGTAAAATCAGCAATATCTCTTTTCATTCCATCCCATCAGTAATACTCACGAAGATTTCTGTACATCTTTGTAATTCCAAGATGAACTGAAAACGGAGAACTATGAGCTTCACATAACAACTCATTCTTCAACTGTGAATCCCAAGGCACACATAATCTCTTTCCAAATCTCAAAACACAATCATTATCAACGTTAAAATTAGGAAACTTACCCTTCTGAACCAACACAACCTTTTTCTGCAACTCACTGTCTTCGTTCTGCGCTTGCTTAATTCTGTCAGATAGAGATGATTTCACTGACACCTAAAACAAACCATAAGAATTTCCTTCAACAACAACCTCTATGCCAAATTTCATCAAATCAAAAACCAAAGGATCTCATTCCAAACATAACATGGTTAATGAAGTATTACTTTTTTGACTCAAAGCATCATCCACTTTATTTACTTTTCCCAAATGGTAATGGATCGTGCAATAATAATCCTTGATTATTTCCAACCATCTACTTTGTCTCATGTTCAATTCTTGCTGAGTGAATATATACTTCAAACTTTTGTGATCAGTATATTTTTCACACTTCACTCCATACAAATTATGCCTCCAAATTTTTAAAGCAAAAAACAACAACAGGTAATTCCAAATCATGTGTAGGGTAATTTAACTCATGTGGTTTCAACTGACGTGAATCATAAGAAATTACCTGATCATTCTGCATAAGTACACATCCAAGTCCTTTCAACTAACCATCATTGTAGATAACAAACTCACCATTTCTAGATGGCAGTGTCAAAACTGGAAAATTCACCAATCTTATTTTAAATTCCTAAAAACAATCATCACATTCTTTTGTCCATAAGAACTTAACACCTTTTCGAGTTAACTTAGTCATTGGACTAGATAACCGTGCAAAATTTTCAACAAACCTCCAGTAATAACCAGCCAAACAAAGAAAAATACAAATTTATGTTATATTTGTGGGTCTTTTCCATTCTTCAATAACTTTCGTTTTAGCAGGATCAGCAGTTATGCCATTTTTTGAAATAATGTTACCAAGTAAAGAAATTTATTGTAGTGAAAACTCACACTTTCTGAATTTCCCAAACAATTTCTTTTATTTTAAGGTTTGCAATACAACCCTTAAATGAATTTCATACTTCTATTTACTTTTATAATAATCCAAAATATCATTAATGAACACAACCACAAACTTATCCAAGAACTCATGGAAAATTCTATTCATAAGATCCATGAATACAGCAGGTGCATTAGTTAAACCAAAAGTCATAACTATAAATTCATAATGGTCATATCTAGTATGAAACACAGTCTTCGGAATGTATTCTTCCTTTACTTTCAACTAATGTTACCCCGACCTCAAATCAATCTTCGAAAAATACTGAGCTCCCTGGAGCTGATCAAACAAATCATTAATATGAGGCAAAAGATACTTGTTCTTAATAGTAATGTTATTCAATGCTCTATAATCAATGCAAAGTCTCATTGAACCATATTTATTTTTAACAAACAAGACAAGAGCACCCCATGGTGATGTGCTAGGTCTAATGAAACCTTTATATAATAACACCTAAAATTGCTTCTTTAACTCTAAAAGATCAATTTGCGCCATTCGATAAAGGGGTTTTGAAATTGTCTTATCATCAGGAACTAAGTCAATAGTAAATTCAACTTCCTGATCAAGTATTATATCAGGAAACTCATTAGGAAAAACATAAAGGTACTTATTTACTACTGGAACATCATTAATCAGAACAATCCCTTTGTTTTCAACAATATATGCATGGTAACATTAATTTCCATCTTTTACCAGTTTTTCAAATTTTTGATTTGTTATCAAAAGTAAGAGTTCATTCTTGTACAC
Organism: Viscum album; assembly: GCA_963277665.1. NCBI lineage: Eukaryota > Viridiplantae > Streptophyta > Magnoliopsida > Santalales > Viscaceae > Viscum > Viscum album. Next base: position 392,220,857 of record OY728141.1, on the reverse strand, counting down.
AAACTGAAAATCTTTCTGAAAAGAAACCTCTTTATCTTTGTATTCAATCTTAGTATGAAAAACATAAATCCAATCCATGACCAAAATAACATCAAACTCTACTAGAGGAAAAACAATAAGGTTTGTAGGTAGATTCTTTACGTACACAAAGACAGGAAGGTTCTTATAGTTTCTTTTGGTCTCAACATTTCTTCTAGGTGTTTTTACCGTAAGTTCTATAATCATATCTTGAGATGTAATTCCCAATTTACTAGAAAACTTCTCAGAAATGAAAGTGTGTGTAGACCCTGAATCAAACAAAACATTGGCATAATATGAACAAACAAGCAGTGTACCTAATACAACTTCATATGATGGCCCAACATCTTCTGAAGTAGTTGCAAAAGATTTCACCACCCCTTTTTTCTTGTAGTCTTGTTGATTTCCTTCATTTGAGTTCTTTTTTGGAAACTCATTTGCATAATGACCCATTTTATTACACTTAAAACATCTTACCGATGGCTTTTCATTGCCTTCTTGATCATCTTCCTTACAGTCACAAGCAATATGAACAGACTTACCACACCAGAAGAACTTTCCAGACATTGATAAACATTATCCGGGATGCTTTTTACCACACTTATCACAAGATGTATATTTATTTATCTAACCTCTAGTCTTCTTTGATGAATTATTCCCCTTTTCCTGCCAACTAGACCTCTTATTCTGTTGTTTTTCAAAGAAAACTTAATCATCAGCAAACTCCATTTCCACCTTCTCTGCACATCGAAAAAAAATTTCATAACTTTTGAACTCACGAGAGGCTAACGCTCTTTGATATCATGGATTTTGTCCTGAGTAAAATTGATTTATCTTACTATCAAGATCTCAGATGAAATTTGGTGCATACCTTGCTAGTCGAGTGAACTTTGATTCATAAGCATCCTTGAGTCATACTCCTGCCTCAATTCTAGGAATTTTTTTCCATCCTAAGATGAACCACCTTAAGAAAATATTTCTCAAGAAACATACCTTTGAATTCATCCCAATCAAGAGCATCAATCTCCTCACTATCCCAGATATTTTTCACCATCGACCACCACTGATCAGCTTCACCTTCAAAAGGGTAAATAGTGAGACTAACCTTTTGATGTTCTGAACAACCCATGACATCAAAAATCTTCTCCAGTTCTTTAATCCACCCTTCATCTAGCACAGGGTCTGATGATCCTCTGAATGATGGGGGATGTTGCCTCATAAAATGCTCCACTATTGAAATGTTCATCTATGGTTGATCTGGATGATCTCATACATTGATACCATCACCATTTATAGCCTAAGTCAATTGTGCCATCACTGTAACAAACTATTCAGTTCTGATTCCGACCATCTCAGGTTGCTGATTTGGAAGGTTGTCTTCCTCCTGATGGCATCCCAACAAATTTGTCATGTTTCCTCTACAGAAAACCATTCGGAACATAGAAATATCTTAGGTGAAGCAACATGGTAATCTGTAAATGCTATATGATATCAATATTAACATAAATTACTTTATGGATATTAATTTAACAATACCCTAACTCCTAAAGTTATCTAAACTGACCTCTGATACCACCTATAAGGACCCGGCCTTAAACCTTGCTTAATATTGAATTAAATGAATAATTCACATTGAGGATCTTTTCATGTTTAGTGTTTTATAGAATTAGTACATAACTATTACATTTCAAATTATTACATAGTAGACACTTCTACATAATTTCCATTCTTTTTTACAAAACATGAACTCTTGAAAAAAAGAGTCATGTCTAGTTCCATGTTTAAGATAGCATGACTTTTCCTTGATCTCATCCTTGACCCTATTCCACATTATGTCCTGTGAAAAACATTTCAAAAACTTGGGATGAGTATAAAAAACTCAGTAAGGGATACACAAAGAAGGAAAATAGTTAGTTTTTCAAAACAACAAGAAAACCATCAATACTTTAACATAAGTAATACTTTTCACCTTTATGAAGTAGTAAATACTCTTCACTGAATAAAAGATCATTACTTACCTTTTTGTAACCAAAATATTACCATAAAATCCATATAAATAACACATAACATATAAAGGTAACTTGGGACATAAACATACTTAAATGGAATAACCATACGGTCGACTTCCACACACTAAATGGAACAGTCATACGGCCGACTTCCATACCCAATGCATTGGAGTTTATAATGTAACCACCCATCCTGGTATTCATGGCACCACCCATCATTTGGTTTATCATGTAACCACCCGTCAAATGTCCAAGTGCCAATATAAAATCATAACACATACAACAAATATAAAGGAAATAAAATATTTCCACATTTCAATCACAATATATTACTTAAATATATTGACATAACAAATCCATTTTCAAAACCATTTTCAATACAAAAATACATAAAAGATTATAAGGTATTTATTTTCTTTTAAAAACATTTTGGCTTGTTGAGGAAGCCAAAGATCAAATAATACTCGTGGCAGCGGAAAAAATTCTTTTTCACCACTTACGTTAAAAGAAAAATTCCTTTTTGTCGTTTAGTAAGACGCTTCATAGAAAAATATTCCCATTTAAAAGTCAAGGGTGTTTATATATCGTATAAAATAAAGTCGTGTATTAAAACAAAATATGCCTCAATGAAAGGAGATTGAGATGAAGTCCCTTACATCGTGTCCGACTTGACTCAATCATTCTTCAATCTCCTGAATAATAAACTAAAGTTAATTTATACTTTCTTAAGAACCTTTTTCAAGTTTATTATTCCATTTATATCACTTATTACCATGTTATAAACATTATGAAATCATTTAAGTTAATAACATTCATTTTGTCGATATTTGGTACTTGATTCAAAAATGGACTTCTTATAATTACATGTTGTTCATGTGGTCAACGGTTCATTATATCCAGAATTATATTCATGATTTTGATATCATATATATCATATATATCCAGAATATACATGTTTTTATAATAGTACATAACATTTAGAGTTAAGAAATTAAATGCACCATTCATGGAGACGGTAAGCCGTACGTATGCCTGAACGCTAATTTCATTTCTATTTATTATTTTAATGGAATTAAAACACAATGTTACATAGGTATATTATAATTCCATTATAATATCATATATAATATCATTAAATCCATCCTTTATACATCCCACATAAGGCATTAACGAATCACATCACTTTGAGGGGGTGGTAGTCCGCACTTCCTCAAATGAGATTATCGTATTTACCCACTATGGAAACCAAAACGGCATGCTATAAATGGGAATTACAGAAGAATTAGGAAATTATAAAAATAATATATATCATATATAAATATAGTTCCATCATAATGGCCACCATGAGAGGTGGTTGGAGATATTTGAACAATCATCGTTTCGTGAGGCGTTAGTTTTCCATCCACAGAAACATTGTGTTCTTCATCCATTAGATGGATGTTTGTGTAAGTGTAGTTCAAATACATCTCATAACAACATTATAGTATATTGAGGATACCGTTTTTGTTACAAAAGAAAGGAATAAAAGTGTTTTGGGGTTGGAGAAGTAAAATAAAAGAAAACAATTTAAGAGAAACTGTTACCTTTAATTTGGGAAACTCCATTTGGTTTGAAACAAAGGACTTCTTGAAGTGCCTTCTGCCTAAGGTAAGGCTTCTACGAGGAGGAGAGGGATGTATGGAGCTTAATTGGGAAGAGTTTGGATGATCCAAAATGCTTTAGAGGTGTGAGGAATTTGTTAGAAATGGTCTCCTTTTATAAGGGGGAGGAGGGGCACTTTAGGAAAGTGTGAAAACATTATTTTATTATATAATGATATTCGGTTTCTGATGGTCCAAAAATCATTATAGTAAAAGATAATATGACTCATGGTCGAAATAAAATCATCCAATTGGAATTGGACGGGTTTTGGATAAAATTTTAATCATTATAATCTCGTTTATTTAAATGATTTATTAATGAGGTAAACATTGCATCAATATTGTGTCATAAATAATTTAAATTATTTGATGTCCAAAAATTATAAAAAAAAGTGCTATCATGTAGGAAATATTTTTATATTTCTAATGAATAATTATAGTCGAAAATATGACTTATATAACACCTTATAAAAATTAATTTACTAAAAGAGTTTTGTTAATGTCAATTTTGTCTTTACTTTAAATTAATTAATCTAATGTGTCATTATCTTTCATAAGTGGCTCCATGGGGTCCCAAAATCGACCCAACGATGCCCAGGGTTGGCCATTACTCATCCAATAAGGTTTGGACAAGTGTTAATGTAATTTTGATTTATTATAATATTCTTTTAACCTTGAATTACCCTATTTACCTTTAACCGCGGTAAATAAAAGTCAAAAGTTACTATTCATCAAAAATTATTTTCATCTTATTGAACCACATTTTACTTCTTGATAACAACCATGTATGTCAGATTTTTGAAATTCAATTCACAAAAGTGGTAAAATTTCATTTAAATGAAAAAGTCAATTTTTTTAAACTACCACAAAGTGGTTTCACTATTCATCAAAAATTGATGTTTTTCAGAAAAATACCAAAAAATCAGCCTAAGCTATATTTGATATTCTGAATTCAAAAATGATGTATATTTTTCCAAATTCAAAACATAGAAGTAAAATTAATTAATTTTAAAATTAATTCATGTTATCAAAACAAATAGCGTGTTTTTATGAAACAATAACTATCAAAAGATTAAAACTTGTTTACGTCCAATATCAAAGTGAAATTATTTCTAATGACTAACATTGGATTAAATGGTAAAAATATATTTTTATTTAACATTAAAACCAATTAAAAAGATAATCTAATCATATAAATAAATTATATTAAAATCCACTTTTGAATTAAAATACAATATTTTTCATTATCCATTAAAAAAATGAACTTTATCAGAAAAATAGCAAAAAAATTACCCAAAGTAGAATTTGATGTCCCCATTCTAAAAAAGGATTTTATTTGGTCATATATAATGTATTAAAGTAACCAAAACAAGATTTAAATAGGGTTCTCCATTAAAAGGCGATAAATCTTCCTTTTAATGTAAATTATGCTTAAAATTAGATTCATTCACATTTTAAGCCTCTAACTTTTTATTGGATACTGTAAATACATTTAACAGTCATGTATAATAATATTATAGTTATTTTTGTTCTTTACTACCAATACAATGGCTAGGAGTTAAATACCATTTAAAATAATAATATTATATTATTAGTGTGAAACGTAAGATTCCAAAGAAACTCGTTGTTGTGTATCGAGTACATTATTGAACATAGAAACCCCTTTAAAGTAAAATTAATATTTAATTCACAAATATTAATAAATATGAAAAATGCCTTATTCTTCATTTACCTGGGATGTTACATTAGGTCACGACACATGCGAATAACCTAGGGTTCAAATCACAGACCACCCACACATGGTGCACCCAAAATGGCTACAGTAAAAATTGGTCTAGTATATCAAACTCATTTAATAGATCAAACACCCTAGTCACCCGATTTTGCACCCAAGGCCTCCTTCTTATCCAAGAAACTATCACCTCAGTGGCTCAATGAAAAGATGGGTACAACATCCAAAAGATCTAAAAAACCACAACCAAAGCTCCAATACCAAGATCACAACAACTAAAATAAAGTCTCCCCAAAGAAACTCACCTCATCAAACAAAAATAGAACCGACAAGACAGAGTTCAACCACTCTCACAAGTATGGTTTCTTGTCCACTACCCCACCTAGAGTAAGGGAATGCACCATATTCAAAGAAACTATTTTGACCATTCTAGGTGGTAGAAATAACTACACTAGACATGGACCTTGGAAATCCATGCATCTTAACAAAAACCAAATGATTAATTATAAATCAATGAATCAAAATAAAACTTCAATCCATAACAAGGCAAACAACAACCCTCAAAAGAGGTACACACAATTCAACCAAAATAAATTTTCTTTTAAAAACATACTTTTCACTAATGAGATTTTAAAATTCACCCTCCACCAAGGTATTTCTCAAAAACCAAGCCATCCCACTTTGAAACCACAGCCTTGGTGGAACCCACACATTTAACAAATGAGGAAACAAAAATTAAATCTGGTTAAAATTTTCATTTCATTTACAAAACCAAGCACCCAAGGATTCCCATTAAAAATCAATTTCCTTTAAAAAACACCATTTCATAAAGAGGAAACCATTTTTATAAATAATTTCATAAAACCATGGAAATTCACCCTTTTTCCACAAAACCAAATTTTAAAATAATTTTTTTCCTCAAAACCCCTTTGTATGTCTCAATCAAGTTTCTCAAATCCAAGCACACATAAGTACTACACAAGAACCTCCATAAGGATCACATAAACCACATGCCAAAACACTTCTCACTCTGCCTAAAATGTGATAAAACCACCTTTAGAGAAATCTAAAATAAAGAGGAGTCCAAAAAATCTAATTATAGATGGAATAGTTTTATTTATGCATTATCCCCATGGTTGGGGGACCAAAATCCCACCTAACAACACACTCTATAAAAAAGGAATACTTGACCGCATGTGTACCACATGGTTTCCCAGTCCATGTGTTCCATCCATGCAACTCAAGTTCTCCTTCCATTCTACCCTGAGACCAAGAGAGACCCCCAATATCACAATTATGCTCAAAGGGGATCAAAACATCAATCACATAAAAAATCATCAAAATATAATAAGACAGTATCAAATCTGTGATTCAAAACCCAACATTCCTTGGAATCTTGAGGCTTAGGACAAGAAAGAGCTAGGTAGACTCTCCTTACCCTTACCTCTCAAGATTTTATAACCTTAATATCCCTTTTACAAGAAAATCCCCAAAAAACATGGTCTTTACCAAAACTAGGACTAATAGGGGTCATATTCTCTAATACCACTTTGTAACGAACCATCTCAGGATGTTATATTTCCCGACACCGGACCAAATTATCCACAAACCCAAAAGGGAATTCTTAATCTAAACACATTGGCAAAGAGTGGATAGGCATCACTAGAAACCTTTTGGGAATGATTTCACTTAAAATAGAATTAAAAAAAAAGAGATGTAAATACAATAACCAAAATAAGTAAATAATCTATCAAGTAGGTTATACAGAAACAAACTAACTAAATGAAATAGGTATAAGAAAAAAAGAAGAAAAAACTTACCAACTCAAGATGAGACCCAAAATATCTCAATCCAAATCTCCCCCCACATCATCCATGATGAACAAAGGAATCATACTGATAACCCGAAAAGATATAGGTGTGAGATAATAGCCTATTTGGTCACAATAGCCCACCTAAACTATGAAATTGGTTACCTAATGCTAATAATCAATGCTAGTTTTAAAATAAATATAGAAATTAGGCTTTACATACAAAACCTTCTCAAGGAAAAACAAATCAATCCATAAACCACTTCCAAGGAAAACCAAACATTTACATTTGAACATCACATTTTAGAAATTAAACCCATACATGGTTTAATATGTTTTCAAAATTATACCAATATGAATATCTATTTGAAAACCACTTTCTCTTTTTCTTTTAAGTCCAACAGACACACCCAACTCTGGTAAAAAAGGAAATGAGGGTAGATAAACAAAAGAAACCAATTTGTTAAATGGATGTATTCAAACATTCTAGAAACATGGATAAAAATATCAATACACAAATCATTACATCCCATGTAATAAATAATATGCATGCCAATTTAATTTTATAACTATGCCTCTTTAAAAATACCATGCCTTTTAATAACAAACTCAAAAAAGGTTTAAAACATTCCAAAAGTAGGCAACCAATATTTCCACCATGAAAACCATTTCTCCCTTTTTCTTTCCAAATCAGATCCAAACATTTTGAAAACAAATCCATAGGCCTAAGCCTTGTCAAGAACCACACACACAATTTCCATTTCTCAAAAACAACCAACTTTCTTTATTAATATGAAAACAATAACTTTATACCATTTTCCAACAAGGGTGAAATAAAAACCCAAGGGCGCTTAGGCACAACATGCTCAAATATCCAACAAGTCATGGAAGAGGAAATAATCATCATCTTATACTCAATGAGTACAATGTGAATATCATATCTCAGTATATCATATCAAATGTGGAACTAACAAAATACATCAAAAAAACAAACCCATCCAAGCATTAAACATCTCAAGGGATATAAAACACTATATCAAAACATCCCAACCACTAGGTCACAAGTTGGAAAACACAAAGCATCAGTCCATGAATCCAACCAAGACTTGGAGTTCCATGTCTGATCATCCAAATATTTTGGTCCCAAGTTGGAAAACTTGGAGCATCAGTCCATGTATCCAACTGAGACTTGTAACTCTATGTCTAACCATCCCAACCTCAATATGGAACACCATGTCCATAACCTTTTGTCCAAGAGTATCATTCCATTCCCTAAAAATGAAGGTGCACCAGGGAGTGGAGCGTTATTCCAAACCACCCAAAAGCATTAATCACAGGTCGGATAACATGGATCATCATTATATAAACCCAACCAGGATCTCACACAGCTCGTCTTACAATCCGAAGTCTTTATTAACATCATAAACCATTATCAAACAATAACATAACTTAAAAAATTCATAATTAATAAAATCATAAATCATTATCATACCATAAACCATGATGAAATTACTATTTGAAAATCATTTCTCATTAACCCATTAACATTATACCAAACACTACCTCATTACATGCTATCAATTAGGCATAATTAATATCAATTCCATTCCCAAACCATGTTAAACAACTAAAACCAATTTTCACAATTTCCTTTCATAAACCCTTGTAAACATGCCAAACATAACAATCCCTGGTTTAACCCCTTAGTTTCTGACATTTATATATTTAACAACTCGAACCCATGTTTATGAACATGGAACACCCCATGGGTTTCTCAAAACCCAACACTTACATCCTATATGGATCCCATTGGGATCATGTGGGTTTCAATTAATCAATTAATAAATTAATATGTCATTTCTCACTAAGGGAACCCAAAAGAAAAACAAGAAGTTACCGATAGATCAATCATTGATCACATCCCAAGCATCAATCACATGAACAAAAAAATCATCATCTAGTTAAAATAAAGTTAAACTAAGGGAAAAAACGTCACATCAAAAGTTCCAAATGGGCCATCATATATATCATAAACATTGAAAAAAACATTTATGAAAAAATCTAAAATTTCAAACACAATTTCAAAGGTAAGGGTGAATAATTTCAAGAATTACAATATATGTTAAGGGAAACTCCATTTTAAATTTATAAAACCAAACACCCCTTTTAAAACAAAGAAACCATCCAATATAAAAAGTGATCCCACATTAAAACCCTATTCCATTTTACCAATAAATCCATCCATTCTTTTCATAGAATGAACCCAAGACTTTAATGTATATCAAGATCACCCCCACAAAAGGATTTCTTCTTTGAAAATTAAAAACATGGCCAAAAGACTTTTTACATCACACATTACATAAATTACCAATTATACATTTTTATAGGTTCAACATGGTCATTTATTTCCTAAAATATTTCAATCTACCCTATGAAAAATTAAAACAAGGCCCAAGACCCTTTTTCATTTCTATTAAACCATATTTAATGAAGCCAACCAGGTTTTCCAAAAAAGGTAAACCACTCACAAATTTTAAATAATCCTTTGAAATAAAATAGAAAACCCTATTTTTATGTTATTTGAGGTCAACATATCAATTTCAAAACAAATTTCATTTTTAAAATATCATTTTCACTTGATTAATAACAAACCAGATAAAAACCAATTGCCCAAAGTCAAAACTATTTAAAAGGCCCAAATTCATTTCATGAAAATTATAACATAAATAAATATTTCAATTTATATCATAAAATGTGGATTTCATAAAACCAAACATTTATTCCAAGGCCAAGGAACTATAAAATGGGTTGAAATCATCACAAGACTATCAAATATATTTATACTTGTATAAAAAGGGAATTAAACGGCACAAGAATATTAGAATTCCAAAAGATATGAATTTCATAGTGAAACCTACCTCAAAGAGAAAATCATAAAGCTGAAACACTTCGTTACTAAATGATTTTAATGTATATTCACCTACACTTTCATGAACATACATTACTATATATCTACCCCTTAATCGATTATACATTTTCCCTTTTCCATATGGGAATATCTACAAGGAAGATATATATATACACATACCTATGTATCTGATTGAAACACTTTTGGGAGCCATAAAATACTCTAGTTAACCTAGAATAATCAATAATCACCTAAGACCCTAATTAAAACTTTGATAAAAAAAATCATTAGAAGAAATAATACCTCAAGTAGTGGTGGAAAAATAAAATGAATCAATATGTGTTTCCTTCATCGATAGATGTCATAATACGAACAAGGTTTACCCAAGAGATCCACTTCATACCCTAACGATTTATTAAATCACAAAAAATTAGATTGAACCTAACCCTAGGGTTCTGTCGATCAAAACAGGGTGACAGAGAGAGGGAGAAATCATCCAAATAGAGGGAGATGTGGGAGATAAGGGATTACTTCTAGGTTTCAACTGAGAAATCAGAAAAATATGGTGGTTTTGTAGGAAGAAGAGATGGTTGAAAGGGAGGGTGGTACATATACATGGAGGAAGGGGAGGGGAAACTCACATGATTCACATATAAGAGAATAGGTGGAAAATATAGGAAAATAAATAAATGAAAAGGAATATAAATAAAGTAAAAATTAAAATTAAAATAAAATAAAAAGTCAATTTTTAAAAATTTGGGCAACTCACACGGTTTGCACATGTTTTACCAAACCGTGAACTAGAAACTATCAAGGCTAGTAACCCTCACACTATTACCTATATAAAGACTCACTATTGAGAAAATCGTTCTCAAACCATGTGACTTAGCACTACCAACTTACAGAGCTCAATCGCATGCTTGCCGAATGGTTTAATAGATCGTGCACAAGCTGTGTACTACACCACTGTATCACTTGGGCACCTGCATAGGCACTACATGGTTATTACTATATGTGAGGTATAACTTTGAAATAGAAAAAAAGCCTTCAAAAATTAAAATTTTTGGCTCACCAACTACCAGTGCTCAAACCCTCTCCATAACGAAATAAAATAATATAAAATAAATACACTATGATTCTTGGGGTATTACATTGGATTAATCTGGAACCAATATTAGTCTTGTGTTTACAAGTTATTTATTGGGAGTGTTGTTTTATTTTTGGGTTTTTTATGAGGATGAAATCCCACTCATAATAAATCTTAACCCAATTTTACATTTTATATCAGTGTGGATAAAAGATTATTTTCAATAAAAGACATGGGGGAAGTAACTTATATATATGGTATGTATATTTATATATATTGATCAAATTTTAACTTGGTTAGAATAAAAACATTTATATTGGTGAAATGATAAAAAAAGGTTTCATATATTGAACTCCAAAATGTGTTTTTACTAGTATTCCATGGTGTATGTCTTATGATGACTCAATTTTATTCTAATTTATTATAAATAAATTCTATAAATGGGATCCCCTATATTTTAAAATTTTGATCCATCATGTATTACATGTAATTTACTTTAATTGATATCTCATATGCTTTAACCATTAATAGTGGATATTTAAATAATCTTAGTGAAATTAAATATATTTTAGAAAAGAATATCCTCAAGTACTTAAGAAGCCATAAATATTTTGTATAGCCTTTGAAGGTGATAAATATCACATAGTAAATGGTTAAATTGAATTTAGATTCTAAAATTTTATGGATGATTCAATATCCCAATCCAGTTTCATGTTTTTACTCAAGAAGGATAAATTGGTTTAAATATTTCCAAATAACCCACTGTAGTTGACTCAAAAATAAAGGCAGAATGTATCAATATATCAAATTCAATAAAGGTTGATTTTTATATCATGATTTTTATCACAACAGTTGGGGTGGATCATGGATTATTTGGAGAAACAAATATACTATGAAAACAATGAATCTATTTTTTAGTATAGGGAACCTCGATCTCATAAAAGAACAAAAAAATCCTTTAAAATTACTATATAATTTTATAAATCGTTAAAGATGGGTGATATAAATATTTAATAGATAAATATAAAGAATAATGTATAGTATCTAATAACAAATCTATTAATATTGATTAATAATGAGATACATGTAGATTTTATGTGTATTAGATGTATGGGAGACTTAGTATAATGATTTAAGTCAATAGAAATGTTCCATTGTGTAATAATAATGTAAATATCTATTAATAATTAATATATGAATTCTACACATTTTAAAAGAATATTAGAATGATAAATACCCCTCTATGTATAACTTAGAGTTGTACCTAATTGATTATAACAAGGGCACCCGTATGGGCACTGCATGGTTACCATTATGAGTTTTGATTATATGTTTTGAATAGTACTAGCATATTTTATTATATTATATAATTTTGACTAATGAGATAATAAGTTGACCATATTATTTTGACTAGCCTACCAAATAATATTTTATTATAATTCCATGTGTACTTTTATTGAAATACATATGGTTAAATGTTTATTTTCATCCCCATTACCTATGTTTATAATGTTTTCTAGAATGTAAACCATTATACATTGATTAATTTCTTATTTCAACCATGTGTATGAAGAAATAAATCATTAATCGTGTATTTTTATAAACATTTAGTGTATATTTATTATCAATGATAAGGTTATTCCTCTTGTATGAAATGTTCGACATATCACCCTTAGAAAAATAGAAGGAATTGCATAGATGTATATTATTGAGTGAAATGAAAGGTGCTAAACTACATAGATGAATGACTTGTGACATATTCAGTCAATATAGAAATTATATTTTGGAGAATTATGAATATGTGAGCTTTCATAAACTATATTTACATGTTCCGTTTCTATTGGTTAACTCAATGTCTTAGACAAAGGAATTGTACAAGTATATATATGAATTATATAGAAACATATTATGATATGCATGTTCATATGAAGATATGATTGTGTTTAATAAAAAACATACCATAACTCATTGTAGAATGTGTAGTTATAAATTATTTATAGAGGAATATCATTGATTATAATTGTATACTAAATAATTCATAATTATTTTCAACACTATAAAGGCCTAAAGGGTCACCTAGTAGTCCATAGAATGGGAATTAATTTTGGTACAAAGTGTTCGTCTAAAATTTGAGATAATTTTTATATTATTAATATCTAATTAATTTTATATAGATTCACACTGATTCATGAAGCTTTGTATAAATCCAGATAGTATTTAGTAAAAGAGAGTGATTGATGGATATATTCACTAAATCATAAACCATGACATAGTGAAATCCCACACATTGTGATTTGTATTATTAAATGGTTATTTACTCCATATCATAGTGTTAATCATAATTGATAAAATATATAATTTAAATAATTCTCCAAATATAAATATCATGTGTCTAGATTGTAAAACATCATGTTTTTATGGGTATATGATTCTATGAATGTTAAAGGAGTTTAAAAATAACATAAATAATTTATGATTGATAATAATTGTTATAATATGGTACCCAAAGAGTTAGTTCTTTCATAATATGTAAAACTAACTTTCTTCAAGTGTTTAGTTCATTTAATTAAGGATAAAAATTAAAAGGACTTCATGGAAATAATTTTCAAATACTAGATATTAATATCATACAATATGAATCTCTCTTATATTATTTTCTCTTCATTAACCTCGAATATGTTTCTACCGTGAAATTAAATAGATAAAATATCCCACTATATATTTAATATTTCCTTTAGTAGATAACTTTGAAAGTAGGTTTCAATTGATTTCTACTAATGTATCTATATCAACCTAAAAAATTAAGAATTAATGAGGATTAATTATAAGGTATTATTTGTTTTATATTTTTTATTTCACTTTATCAATTTCACTCTTGGTCAACCATATGGTTGTGTTTTGTGTTTCTACCAATTTATTTAGTACATGAGATTCCTTAAAAAACACTTCATATTCTACATGAATTGTAAAAATAGGTTTAATAATATTCTCATATAATTGATGAAGTCTATATCATTAAATAATTTATAAGTTAGTGTTCAATTAATTAAGTAAATCTCCCATTGAATATTAGTCCCAACCATGATGACTAGTCTTTATGGTAACTTTAAAGCATATCATATAGTTTTTTACCAACTACACTATAAGATCTATATTTTTTAAAATTATGACATATTATAGTAACCCACTATAGCACCTTGCTACTATTTTTAGGTACTATTAAACCACTCTTTTTAATAATGCTTTGGTTTGTTCTTGTTTAGGGGTTCTTCAGGTGAATGTTTTAAAATTTTGGGAATTTATGGGTTGTGCATGGTTGGTGCATGGTTTTCCCAAACTGTGCTCCCTCCTAGTTAAAATCGTACAAACCCAAAAAGTGGGGGTTTTCATGGATAGCGCACCATTATAAAAAATGTACACCTAATAAGTAGAAGTCACACACCCCATGGTAGGGGTGCATAGTTCGGGTGAACTTTATGGAAAACCATGAGACCCTGACTTGGTAACCATGTGCATGATTTTTAATTATTCTGAAAATTACTTAAAATTCATAAACCCCCCACTTTGACCCCTGGTCGACCCTAAATTGACCTATAATGATTTCTTATGTCTTGAAAGCTCTCAAAGACCCTTTTTATCACATCTTAATGTTTTCCAAGGTGGATCAGGTAAAGGAAAATGTCATTTTATCAACTCTGGGTATGTGAATCTTCTTTTATCAATCTCTCCCGATCTCTTCCTCTCTCATCCTTAGGGTTTTTTCCATCTTCATGTTTCTAGAGTATCTAATCTCTGTTTTTTAGATCTTTAATCATTTTTTGATTCTCGGATCTCTGTTGTTGATGTTCTTTGTTAGAGTTTCCTATTATGGGAATTATGAGATGTGATATTTTTATTTTAGTAGGTGATTTAATTTATGCTTGTCCAATTAATATAACCTATAATTTCATAATTGATTTATTTTTTAAAAAATATTAATTTTCAAAAACCTAATCTAGTGTGTATTGGTATTTTAAATTGATTTGGCATGGAATCGGGGAAAGCCCAACAATTTTCATGAATTGGGTTGTGATTTTCATTTTATGGAATTAATGGAATTGTGAACTTAATTTGGAAATAATTTATTTAAAATTTTTATTTTATAAAATGGATTTAATGGATTTGATAAGGAACCTTTATTTTTATCCATTTAAAATCCATGAATTGATTAAATTCCCATTTTGGTTTCTGAATGGAAATTGGCATATTGGATTGGAAAATGTGTTTATTGTATTTTAAACCATTCTGAAATAAATTTCCTATTATTTATTATTATTATAGTGCATGAAATCCTAGGTAGTTAGTTTGTTATTTGGTACAACACTCTATTAATTCTTTACAACTATAACAAAACATTTTCAGGAGGTCACATCCCTGATGGGATAATGATGAGTCCTCTTTAACCAGTTTCTGAGGGACTTGTGTACACATGTTTACATTATCATTTATTTGAGTATGAGGATCCCATAACCTATAATTTTTATACCTCTTGTAAGGTGACCATATTGCTCATTTTTTATTGTTTTGGTATATATTCCATTGACTATAAACTATTTTAAAAATTCCATGTGAATTTATATAAACTATTTTATATAAAAAAATATTAATCCATTTTTTGAAATATTTCCATCATTTGAAATTTAAAGAAATATTTCTTTTAAATATAATTTTTGAAATTCCATTCCTATTCATTTAAAATTTAAAGCACTATTTGGTTATTTAATTTAGAATCTTATTATAGAATCTATAGTGAGAGCCTACTGGGCTTTTATCTAACACCCAAATTGTGCCTTTGAGTTTTTTATATTATCTTCTTCCAGGTTCGAGCAAGGGTAAGGGGATACTTGGAGGTGGTTCTTGTTGTTGGTCCTTGGGACTTGGAGAACTGTGTCTATTGGGACTTGGGTTTTTTATCTTTCAATTTCTAGAACTTTGATTATGTACTTTGGGTTGTTTATACCTATTTTAATTTTGGTATTTTTATCCCTGTGGAGTTTTTCTTTGGATCATAATGACTTGTATCTATTTCTTCCACTGTTTTTTTTGTAAAAAAAGTTCCCACCTTTATATTATATGATTCTAGGAGCAAGTAACCAACCTATGGGGATCAAGAATGCCTTTCAAACCATGTCAAGGCCATACTAGTTATTTGGGTACCAGATTATTTGAGATAGTTCATGATAATGTGGTATCAAAGGTACAGGTTAATCATCTTTCCTTGATGTTAGTATGAAGTTGTGTAATCTTATTAGGATATAGGAGGTAGTTGCAACTAATTGTCTGGATAACTCACACCGTAATGAGGCTTAATTCACTATGAGTGGTTTGGGAAATATTTCTTGAGGATTATTTCTATCACTTTCCTTAATTGTGGTTTGGATAAATTGAAATCCAAATATTATTTATATTTCTATTGGGATTAATTTTCCATGTTTCTCTTATTTAAGAGTTATTCCATGTAACCTTTTTTAACGTATTAAATGTTTTAAGCTAATTTTTTGTAGCATAATGCATCTGATAATATGTATGAATCATATCTAGGAGGAAGATGATGATGAAACACAGCAAGAAAATCCTCTTTTGTACTAGAATCTAGTTGTGGTTATCATACATGATATCCAAGATCTAGGAGAGACTCCTGCACTCGTTCCCATTCAGGCTCCTGCTATAGAACCTCAAAGGGATGTTTTATGGAACTAAATGTAGGATTTACATAACAAAAATCCAAAAGTGTTTCAATTATCTAATAATAATTAATTTTATGAATACTGGTAAATCGATATCGAGCTTCTATTTGAGTTCCTGGAAATGACCGATGAAATCGAGGTGAAATGTGCCACCTTGAGATAGAGGGACCTAGGATGAAGTGGTTGGACATCACTGTGATTGATAAGAAGAAAAGGGTATTGTAATTAAAATAAATTAAAGTTATTTTCACCAGCTAGTTATATAAATACCCTATGGTGTTGGCTAAGGCTTTAGAGTTCTTCAAACTCAAGAAGGCTGATAGAACCATGACAGAATATGCAAATAATTTTTCTTAGATTGTGCAGTTTCCACCTACGATTATGTTGAATGAGATGATGAATACATAATAATTTGAAATGGGTCTTCGATATGATATTAATTATTAGGTTTTCCTTCTGAAGATGACTCCTTATGATGATGTTCAAGATAAGTCATTAATGGTTGAGATGGACCTATCTAGTAATTCAGGGTTGAAGGGAGTTAAAATTTCTCTTAGTATATATTCTTAGATTTAATTTAAAGTGAAGAATAAGTGTGATGATTCTCATGGTGGTTATCAATATTAGGTTTTTTCTAGGCCTCATAAAGTTCATAGAAAATGCCCTTTAATTTGATATGACTATAGAAAACCTAGGCACTCAAAATGGGTTAATACTGAGTCACCTAAAATATGTGGTTCTTTTGGACACTCAAGTCACTTTTAGATATTCTTATATGTCTATTATACTCACCATAGTGTCATGGTAACATCAA
Source organism: Viscum album (assembly GCA_963277665.1). NCBI lineage: Eukaryota > Viridiplantae > Streptophyta > Magnoliopsida > Santalales > Viscaceae > Viscum > Viscum album. Next base: position 392,203,113 of record OY728141.1, on the reverse strand, counting down.
CGAATAATAAAATTTTGGTTCAATCAGATGATTCATGAACAAATGGATTCCATCCATAGGCATCCAGAATGAATCTTCTTCACATGGTGTAAGAGTCTCTAGAGGAAGCAGATATAGGTCCAATGGATTTGAGAGGTACCATCAATATAGATTATTCATTAATGAAATATTTATTTGATATTGTTTCAACTCATTACTTTATTTTTACTTGTATTTTAATTTATTTAATCTTTCAATGGATGTTTTATATTAGGTAATGGATATTACTACACCCCTCAGAACGAAGAGAGACCATGGCCTCTATTATCCTACTAGTGTCTTCTCTCTATAAGATATTGGTATCACTTATAATTTTTTTCTTCTTAACATCAAACCACTTGTCATCATTTTTGGGATGTATTGGATCATTGCTAATAATTTTTAGATTTATTGTTATCTTAGACAAGTCTCATTTACCATGCCAGATAGGGTGTGCCATATCTTTCAAGGAGAATGGGAATCAAGGCTGAGTAGAGCTATAAATTATTATCCAAAATTCGGGGAAAGTGATATTAGTGTTTTATTTTGATCTTGAGAAATAATATTTTTAGTGATTATCTCTCTCTATTTTTCATCGATTTTCTTAATGTTTTTCCTTATGAATTCTTTGTTCTACCACCAGTATGGGAGGTAGAGTTCTTTATCGATTTAGTGGGAGGTACCCAGCCAGTATTTATTCCTTATTACCTTATGGAACCAGATGAAATTAAAGATTTGAATACACATTTGTATGATATTTTAGATAAATGATTCATATACCTGAGTGTGTCACCTTGGTCAGTTCTTGTTCTCTTTGTGAAGAAAGGTGATGATTCTATTTGCCTTTGTATTGATTAATGAAAATTCAATCTATTCACGGTAAAGAAAAAATATCTAGTTCCATGGATTGATGATCTATTTTATCATTTGAAATGGTTTAAGTAGTTTTTTAAGGTTTTTGTTTGATCTGGTTATTATTAAGAATAAAATAATATAACTTTTTGAAAATTTTTATTTAGAGAATGTATGAACATTATGAGTACCTAGTCATTACATTTAGTTTAACTACTGATCTTATAGTTTTATAGATATAATGAACATGATATTTATTTAGTACCTTGATAATTTTGTGTAAGTATTTCTAAATTAAATCTTTATTTATTCTAGTTACAAGGAGAATCATGTGCATCATCTGAGAGAAGTTATAGAATTGTTGAGAAATCACCCACTTTTAGTCAATATTTTGAAATGTGATTTATGTATTTGGGAAGTGAATTTCTTGGTACATGTGGTGTCAGAACATGTTAAATTAGTTGATATTGAAAATTTAAAGGTTATTATGACATGGGAACAACCAAAAAAATCAAATTTAGAGATTCTAGGGTTTAGCTGGATATTATCACTAATTTGTAAAAGATTTATGAACATTTTATTCTATGATTAATTATTTAATTCATAAGGGATTGAAGTTTGTGTGGGATGACCAATTCAAGATTTATTTTGTTGAGATAATATTTCTTTTGACTACTTCTTCGGTGTTGACTCTTCTAGAGGCTAGGTAGGGCTATGTATTCTTCTATAATGCATCATGACTAGATATAGGATGTGTTCTTGTATAGGGTGATCATGTGGTAGCCTATGGATCTAAGTATCTTAAGTCACATGAAAATAATTATTTGACCCATGACCTAGAGCTTGTAGCTATTATGCATAAACTTAAGAGTTGGTGGAATTATCATTTCATAGAAAGGTTTACCATGTATTCTGACCAAAATAGCTTGAGTTATATCTTCTATCAAAAATATTTTAATTTTCCACCAAATGAATTGGGTGGAATACCTGAAATCTATTGAATTTAATATTACCTATACCCTAGGGGAAAGGGTATGTTGTTATAGATTCTTTGAGAAGGAAACTTCTGACCCAGTTCGTGAAAGAATCATCTGAAATGTAGAACATGACGGGTCTTTCTTGCACAGTTTCATATAATAGTCAATGAATCCTAGGTTGAGGTCTCCTTATAAAATTTTCAGTTGACCACCACTCTTCTCAAGATGATTCTTCAGAATAAACATCTTGATGATGAATTCCAATGCATTATAAACTCTCTTTATGGTGGGGATATTGTGGCTAAGTGTTCATTCTCCATGAAGGGTATTTGATGTTTCTAAAACTGGTATATTGTACCTTTTTCTATATGAAAAGTTGTTATTATGGATCTTCATAATTCACAGTGGGTAGTGCACTTAGGAACCATGAATATTTTCAATTACATGAGGTATAGATTTTGGTGGAAAGGTACGATACTAGTATTTTTTTAAGAAAAAATTCAAATTTATGGGTTGTGCATTTTTGGCACACGGTTTTCCCGAAACATGAACCCTATTAGTAGAAACCATGAAAACCAAAATAGATAGGGTTTTAATGGTTGGTTCAAAGTTAGAAAAACTATTCCCCCACCTTGGATAATCCATGAAACCCCACGGCAGGGGCATATGGTTAGGTCATAGAGTTTGGAAAACCATGTGACCCTTCCCAACTAACCATGAAAATGAGGTTTAATTATACTAACAATTCTTAAAAAATTCTCGAAGCCACCTTTTCATCCCTAGATCAACCCTAACTTGACCTAGAATGATTTAATAGGTATCAAAAGTTCTAAAAAAAACTTTTTATACCCTAAAAACCATTTCCATTCCAGATCAAAGAAAGGTGAACATCATTTGATCTCCTCTAGGGATATGAATCTTATCTTACTGGCCTCCCACAATATCATCCTCTATTATCCTTAGGGATTGTTAGATCTTCATGTTTTCGAGTATCTATTCTCTATTTTTTTATATCTTGAATATAAATTTGATTTTTGGATCTTTTTTGTTGATGTTCTTTGTTGGATTTTCCCGTTACAGGCATCATAAGATGCGATCTATTTTTTTCAGTCGGTGATTCTATTTATTCTTGGACAATTAATCTATCCCTGAATTGATTAATTGATTTATTTATTTTAAATTAAATTATAGAAACCTAATTTGGTTTGGATTGGTATTTTAAATATATTTATCATGAAATGGGGGGAAATTCCCCAATTCCCATGAATTAGGGCATGATTTTGATTTGGTGAAATTGGTGAAATTGTGAAACTGAATTGGAATGAATTGATTTGAAATTTTTATTTGGGAAAATGGATTGAATGGTTTTGATAAGGCCTCATTTGGTTATATCCTAGGAAAAGGAATGAATTGGTTAGAAACCCCTTTTTATTTTTAAATGGAAATTGTTATATTGGAATAGAAAATGGGTTAATTTTATTTTAAATAGTTTTGAAATAAATTGTGTATTATTGATTCTTGTTAGAGAACATTCAAGACTAGGGAGTTATTTAGTTATTTGGGTTAAAAATATATTGATACTTTAAAACTCTAAAAAAACATATTCATCAGGTCACATCCCCAATGAGATGGTGATGATTCCCCTTTTACTAGTGTTTGAGAGATGTGTGTACACATTTTTTTGGGATAACCTATTCTAGTGTGTGAGGATCCCATAACCTAGAACTATCACAACTCTTGGAATATAAACTTTTTTCTAATTTGTAATTGTTTCGATATATATTCCATTATTTTTAATCTTTCAACAAATGTGTTGTTAATATATATAAACTATTTTGTATAACATTTCTATTAAACCATTGTTTGAAATATTTCCATAATTTGAAATGTAAAGAATGATTTTTTAAAAATATTCTATTGAAATGAAATGGTAGTTTATTTAAATGTGAATTAACTATTTTTTTAATTAATTTGGGATCTTATTATGGAATCCATGATGGTACCATACTGGTATTTTAGCTCAAACCATACTTGTTCCTTCAAGTGTTTGTAGATTATCTTCTTCCCAATTTGAGCAAGGGTAAGGAACCACATAGAGGTAGATCTTGTTGTTCATCCTTGGGAATTGGATAGCTGTGTTATTTGGGACTTTTATTGTTTATCATTCATTATATGGTACTTTGATTATGTATATTGGGTTGTTTATACTTTTTTGACTTATGGTACTATTCTCTATGTAGATTTTTTTAAGCATACTGACTTGTATATATTTCTTCCACTATTTTTATGGAAAAATTTCTCCCACCTTTATCTTTGATGATACCAGGTGCTAGTCCTGAACCCATGGAGAATGGGAATCCCCTTCAGTCTATGTTACGGTTGGCCTAGTTATCAAGGTACCATGGTATACTGGCTTGTTCGTAACATGCATAATCACTTAAATTCATAATAATATCTTTATAAATCATGGAAACTTCCTTAAATGGTAAGATCACCACTTACCAGTATTAAATTATATAATATTCATAATAAATTCCATTCATAGACAATCATAATCACTATTACACCAAATTCGTGTAATGTTTCAATATTACATTTGATCTAATCATGAACCTTGTAGTTACTTCTATTAATATATTCAAAATGTTTCATTACATAATCAAACACATTAGATTCATTATAGTAATGATATGTAAGCCTAAAAATAATTAATTGAGATATTTTTCACAATAATCATTCCATTATTCAGAACCAAAAAATATGTCAATTTGACTAAGGATAAATACATCAAAATTATAATAAATCATCAGAATTTCTACAAAGTAGTAAAAAATCACAATTTTAATTCAAATCAAAGAATTATTATAATAAAATAAAAAACCAATACACATATTCCAATTTATAAAAATCAAAAATATCTTCACCATATAAATATTCATGTAAGGATTAAAATAATTTAGTAAATGAATATTCACACAAAATATGTATTATATAGAATATTCTCAGTATTTATATTAAACATAATTTATAGAATATATTTATAAAATAATTATAGAACATAACATAAATTCCATATAAATAAAAAAACATTAAAAATGATATTATGAAATTTATATCTACATAACATATATTCATCAAATAAATATGGCATCTCGCCTTTTTATTACTTAAACTTTTCATTACATTGTACAAAACAGAAGATATTTTAAAGATTAGTTCCTCGGAAACAAGGTACATAATATATAAAAACATAAAACATACTTCTAAACAAATTAAAAGGATTCTTAATTAGTTAATCCTAAGTAATTTTAAAATATCTCATAGAATGGGGAAAATCATTAAAGGAAAGGGTGAGCATAGGTCTTAGTAAGCTAAAATAAGGGAAACAATTTATATCTGTTCTTGAGAAATATCAATAACAACTTGAACAATATCTTAAAAGAATTAGAAATAGGAATATGATAACAATAATAACATCAATAAAAATTTGGAAATGTGGCTACAACATTTATTTTAAACATTCATAAACATATCACTAACGTTTTTCACCTAGAGGTTATACAAATTTATCGAGGTTATTCACCAAGGTATCGTAAAACATGACATCTCTAGATATTAAATTCTTTACCCAATGAATTGGAGAACTATCATGGAACACAATTTATATTTATTAATTAATGAGAGAAAATTTATAGTAATTAAAATTTTAATAAATAAATTTTGGAGAATAAAAGAAATGGGTTTTGAAACCAAATCATGGTGTTTTAAAAAGTGCATAGAGAATATGATCTTTATTTCATTTATATAACAAGAAAAGGAAATAAGGGTTTTTTATATCAATACCAGAATGAAATAATTTTTTTTACATCTTGTTTAATACCCATATAAAATATATAGGTTTGGGTATTCAAAAAAATAAAAATAAAAGGAAATTTCTTGAGAAAAAGATAGAAATTTTGAGAAACAAATTCAACAGCCTAACAGGTATGAAACATGGTTTTAGAAAACATTAAAAAAGAGGGGAAAGGTTCTAAAATTAATAATATAATAATAATATTGTAAAGGTATATAATAAATTTTTTATAAGAACATGTTTATGAAATTTGAATTACATACCACATAAAAAAGGGAACTTGAAAGGAAAAGAGAAGTTGAGATTTCCCTTACCTTGAAGAGTAACTCCTAAAACATGAATATTAGAACCTTAGGGGATTGAGGAAACCATGGTAATACTTATTTTTTGGTAAAAATATAACATATTCATGTAGGATGTAATGGGAGTGAAAGGAAATGGATAAATTCATGGGTATTTATAGAAAAATATGAGGATTTTTTTATTAATTTCTAAATAAAGGCATTGGACACCTAAGTAGTGGTAAATAAAAAAACCATGGTATTTCCCATGGTATTAGAAAATTGGATCATATTTTATATAATTTTATACCAAAATAGTTGACTATAATTTTATATTACTTATTATGGAAAAGAAAATTAATGTTTTTATAAAATAACTTTTTTAAAGTTAAAGTTTCCATTTTAGAATTTAAAATGTAAATTATATATTTGGAAATTTATTAAAATATATTAAAATACTTTATATTAATAAAAGAACATATTTTAAGTCATTTATTTTGGGTAATTATTTATGAAATAATTATGACATAATTATGATGACATTTAACCTATTGAAAAAACTCAAACTGTATTTTTACTATTCAAGAAAAATTAATGTATTTTAGAAAATTATTATAAATTAACGCAAACATAATTTGGATGTTATAATTTAAAAAAAGATATTTCTTCATAATAATTATTTAAATATGATAATTTTAACTTTTAAATATAAAAACCCTTATTTATTAAAAATATTAGTGAAGAGAAAGTGCATAGTGAAATTTCTGACACTTGAAAAAAGTAAAATTATTTTACCATTTACATTTGAATAGATGTTTTTTAATCATAATATTTCATTAAAATAAAAATAATTCATAAAATCATGGTTTATTATAATAATTATATCTAATTTGAAAAGTACAATTTATGCTCGAAAAAATCAATTTGTCAAATTCTATGTATTTTAAAGAAAAACTATTCTCAAAACAAAATTGATGGAAGAACAATTTTATTTATAAAAAGGGGTTATAAAATAAGTAACTAAGGTATTGACACATAACCCCTAATAAAATCTTTATATGACATATGTTTAAGGTGTATAATTTTGATATATTCATGGGGTGGCTCAACTAACATTTCTTGAGTGGTAATTTAGACTAACTTGAACTTCTCTCGAAGGCGATTTCATTAAAGAGTCTCTTGTTGAAGCTCAGATTGGGCTTGGTCTATAGTGAAGCCCAATTAAGCTACCTCCCTCCCATGTTCTGATAAATGGGCTTCGTATGGCATGACTCTACTATTTGAGGTTGTTATTTCTTCTTTCTACATTAATTATCATTTTTCATTTCTACTTATAAACACTAATTATAACGTTAACATTATTATCAATAGTAAAGTTTATAACAATCATATTAACCAATAGTTATATAAAAGTCAAAACTTTATGGACACATTAAATTTTTAATCACTTCTTTATTAATTAGATATAGTTTTTTTGTGAATAAAATAATATAGAACACATTTTTTGAAATAATTATCATTTAAAAATTTGGTTCATTACATTCTTCCCCCCTTAGTAAATTTCATCCCTAAAATTTCAAATTTTTCTCTCAGGTGAGAAAAGGTGTGGTTATTTCAATCTCATTATCTCCTCTAGTTCCCATGTTATGTACTCATATTTTTTTTCTTCCACAACACTTTGATGAGGTGGTTAGTCTTGTTTCATAGAAAATTATCTCTATACTCCAATATATCCATCGAATGCACCTCATAAGAGAGTTCATGTTCCAGTTTACCACCTTCTAATTGATTACATGTGAAGGGTCAGGTATGTACTTTCTCAAGAGGGATACATGGAATAAATCATGAACTAAATCTATATTTGGAGGGAGTGCAAGCTGATAGGACACTTCTCCTATATGGTCAAGGATTTCATAGGGGATAATATACATGTGGATTAGCTACCCTTTCTTCCCAAACCAGATGACTCTTTTACAAGGAGAAATTTAAAGGAATACTTTATCACCAACATTAAAATCCAAGCCCCTTCAACGGTTGTTAGCATAGAACTTCTACCAACTCTAAGGATCATTTATTTTTTATTTGATGGAATGAACCATTTTTGTCATATCTTGAACAAGATTAGGCCCAAAAATCTCTCGTTCACTAGATTCAACCCAACAAGTAGTATTTCTAAATTGCTTTCCATATAGAGCTTCATATGGTTCCATTCGAATACTCAAATGTAAGTTTTTGTTGTATGAGAAATAAAATAATGATATATGTTGATCCCATCCACCATTAAATTCTATTAATCAAATTCTTAAACTTTCCTCAAGTGTCTAAATAGTCCATTCATATTTTTTATCAGTTTTGGGGTGATAGTTTTTACTAAAATTCAATTCATTATTCAGAGCATGTTGAAGAATTATCCAAAATTTTTATGTGGACCTTGTATCATGAACACAAGTGATAGAGAGTGTAACCCCATGAATCCTTACCACTTATTCATGTATATCTTGGAAAGTTGGTTAAGAGATAAGTCATCCTGAATAGAGATAAAATGGGTTGACTTGCTGAGACGGTCCACTATAACCCATATCACATTGTTTCCTTTGGCTTTTTTAGGATATTAGTGACAATGTCCGTAGTGACAATAGGGTCTTTCCTAATTAATTCATTAGTGACATTAATTTCTCTTTTGATATGATAATGAATTGAACAATCATAGTCTTTAATAAGTCCCAACCATATCCTTTGTCTCATGTTCAAGTACATTTCTATGGAAATATACTTCAAACTTTTATGTTTTGTGTATATAACAAATTTCTATAAATAAAGATAGTTCATCCATATCTTCAGAGAAAAACAACTACTACCAACTCTAGGTCATGTGTATGATAATTCTTCTTATTAGGCTTTAACTATTGAGATACATAAGAAATAACATTTTAATTTTTCAAAATAAATCACCCATGTCCATTCATATATACATCACTAAAAATAAAAAAATCCTTCTCTGATAGAGGGTAGAGTTAACATAGGTGCAATAACCAATCTCTTCTTCATCTCCTAGATATATTCTTCATACTCCATTTTCCATATGAACATGGACCCTTTTCAATTTAACTTGGTTAGTGGATTATAAATTCATGAATTGATTCCCAAAAACCTCCTATAATATACTACTAAACCAAGGAAGCTATGAATCTCAGTTATTGTTGTAGGATGAGGCCACTCCTCCACAAACTTTTTCTTAGTAGATTCAACTTAGATTCATTCAATAGTTACAATTATCCCTAAGAAATAAACTAATTGAAACTTAAATTCACATTCTCTAAACTTTACAAATATCCTATCATTCCTAATATTTTGTAATAGAACCCTTAAATGATCCTCATGATCCTCATTATTTTTGTAATATATCATAATATAATTAATAAAATTTACCAAAAAGTTATCAATGTAGTCTTTAAAGACTCTATTCATAAAATTCTTAAAAATGGAAGGACCATTAGTCAAGCCAAAGGGCATAAAAAACTCATAATTACCATATATTGATTAGGAGTAAGTCTTCATAATATCTTCTTTTTTAACCCTTAATTAATTATAACCATATCGAAGATCAATCTTGGAGAAAAATTGATCCCCAAAAATCTAGTCAAATAAATCATCAATCCTTGGAAGAGGGTACTTGTTCTTCATTATGATCCCATTAGGTTCTCTATAATCAATACATAGCCACATTGATCTATCCTTATTTTTTACATATAGAATAGTTTCTCCCGAAGGATACACACTTGGTCGAATAAACCCTTTCTCCAAAAGATCTCAGAATTATTTCTTTAATTTATCTAGCTCCACATTTTACATTCTATATAGGGTTTTGATATTAGGTTAGATCAAGTCATGAGATAAATGGAGAACTATCCCTCTTTTTATGGGGGAGATCCAGGTAACTCCATAAGAAATGTTTCAATATATTCATGAAAAATGGGAAATTCTCTATTTTTATACTTTCATTTCCTTATTCATCTTCACCAATCATCTCCATAAAGAAGGTTGTTGGAGGTGATTCTAAAAAAAGCTCAGGATAAGATCTCTCTCCTTTTAAGATAATTTTAGGTTGTCAATTAAAGACTACTATGATTTCCTTGATTATTTAGTTGATCTTAGCATTATACTTTTAGATACAACCCATCCCTATTATAGTGTCAAATTTAGGCATGGGAATGACTACTAGATTTGTGATGAGATTGTGATCTCCAAAGTGAATACTAGAGTTTCACTACACTACTGATTCTTAAATAATCCCTCCATGAGTCTTTAATGATAACTCTACTTATAGTAGTTTAGGGATTGAATCTATATTCTTTTCAAACATTTAGTAAATAAAGGAATGTGTAGAACTAGAAACAAACAAAGTACTTACTAGCATTGAGAGAATAATGAGAGTACCTACCACCACATCATTTGTAGATTTAACTTTATCCATTGTGATATAAAATGCATAACCTTGATCCCTGGTCTTTTATGAGGTTGATGGTGATTCCCTGTCTTTAAATTCAGATTTGGAAAATGATTGGAAAAGTGATCAAGCTCTCCACACTTGAATCATTAGACTTTAGGATAGGCCTGAACCATATTCCATTTATTTTAAGTGTTGAGAAGTTGAGGCTTCACCTCACTATGATAGTTCCAAGAAATATGGTCATCTCTTCCACACTTGTAACATTTCCCACTCTCGAGAAATCAATTCCCTAAATGCTTCTTCCCACATTTTTTTCATGTTGAAATTTATAGTTGTTTTTTTCCTCTTCCATGATCAAATTTACTCCCAAATATTGGATCCATTGATCTCTTATTTTCATTCAGTATGTGGGACTATTGTGTCTCTTTGAACTCTAGTTCATCCTTCATAGCAGTTCATACTATCTCCTCATATTTGTCATAATCATGATTGAGAATATTATTCTATAGATGGGGTCTTAGTCTACTGAATAATCTATCAACCTTTCTATTAGAATTAATGAAAAATATATAGGTGTAATAAGAAATCCTTGTAAACATCATCTCATATCTTCCCACGTATTCATTCCATTTATGCTTCAACTTTAGGAATTCCTTATCCATTTTAATTTACATCAAACGGGGGAAATAATTTTGGAAAAATATTCTTATGAACTCTTCCCACAACATATCTTCAAGATCCCTTCTTGTTTTTATGTTTTTAACCAGTGTCCACCACTAATCATCTTCTTTATCTAAGCGGTATACAACCAGGGTGACTTTCTATTATTCCAAACAATGGATTATAGAAACTTTATTTTTAATGGAGCTTATATATTTTCCAAAAATCAATGGGTTGGTAAATCCACCAAATAGAGGTTGTTTTTGATGCATAAAGGACTCAATGGAAAGCTTTCCCCTTCAAGGTGAATCTGGTCTCTCGACATGATTCAAGTTATTTTTCATAACTCGTGTAAGTTGGTTCATCATTATCATTAAGCATTCCATTTTTTATTCCATCAGAGGTCCATCAATGCTACATCCATTGTACTCACCATTTACACAGTTCCTCTTATTTCCCACTATTTTTTAATAAAAGAAAACCTTTGTGAGAAACATGTTTCTTTTAATAATCTTATAATTCAAGAAGAATTTTATGACCTAAAACACCATTCTTAAATAAGTTACTTATTAACAAAAATTAAATTTTCTATAAATCCTTCATAATGGTTCAAAAAAAGCTATTGATTTACCAAACATATCTCTTGGGAGTGTTAAAAAAATGTGTACATTTTAGCACGTTTTCATGTACCAAGTTAAAATGAGTCAGGCCGAATGCACATTGTCATAGTTTTTACCCCAAGGTATATTTTTTCTAGAACCACATCCACTTTTCTATATCCATATAGGGATTTATTTTCTCAAAAACTACTTACATAATACTTTACCAAAACAATAAGATGTTTTTATATATTTAACTTTTCTCTTGGGTTCGTCCTAAATTTTTCAAATCCTAATTTCCCAAAAAAAAACTAAACCATCCTTTGATAACAACTATGGAATCATTCCTTTACTTAAAATTTTCATTGCATTATAAAAAAAGAGAGGATCTTTTAATGCTTGGTTTCTTGGAAACATGGTACATAATATATGAAAACACAAAACATTATTCTAAATAGTGTGAAATGGTTATTCTTTTTTTCATCCTAAATACATTTATGGAATCTCATAAATTTTGAAAATACATAAAATGGAAGGGTAAGAAAAAGTCCCAGTAAGGTAAAATAAGGGAAACAATTTATATTTGTTCTTGAGAAATATAAATAAGAATGTGAAGAATATAATAAAGGAATGAGAAAGAGGGAGATCATAAAAATAATAAAATGAATCATATATTGGAAATGTGGCTAAAAAATTATTTTATACATTCATAATAATATCACCAAGGTCTATCACTGAGGTGTCGAAAAATTTATCAAGGTTATTCACCAAGGTATCGTAAAACATGTCATATCTAGAGATAAAAAAAATTCCCAATACATTGGAGTGATATCTGGGAAAACCATTCATATGTATTGATTAATTTGAGACACATATATCATAATCAAACATTTAATAAATAACTAATGGATAATAAAATAAATTGGTTTTGTAACCAACTCGTGGCGTTTTAAAAAGTGCTTAAAGAATATGATCTTCATGTCATTTATAACCCACAAAAAGAGAATGGGGGTTTTATTTATGACAATACCATAATACAATAAATCATTTTTACATATTGGTTAATATTCCTAGAAAATAAATAGGTTTTTTATTCATAAAAATAAAATAAAAGGGAAATTGTTGAGAAAAATAGAGAATTTTTTAGAAGAAAATTCAACATCATAACAGGTATGAAACATGGTTTTAGAACTCATTAAAAATATAGGGTAAAAGGGTATACCATTCACAAAATAATATAAATAAAGTAAAGGGATAGAATAAAATGTAAATAAGAACATGGTTTGGAAATTTTAAAGACATACCACATAAAAAGGGAACTTGAAAGGAAAAGAGAAGTTGAGATTTCCCTTACCTTGAAAAGTAACACACAAAAAACAAAAATATAGGGACCTTAGGTGCTTGATAACACCTTGGTAGGACTTATTGTGAGGAAAAAATATTATATATTAATGTATTATGTAATTTTAGATAGATTAAATGGATAAATTGGTGGGTATTTATAGCAAAAGTGGATGATTTTTTTATTAATTTTAAATAAAGGCATTGTGAACCTAAGTATTGGTAAATGAAAAACCATGGGATTTCTATGGTATTGGAAACATGGATCATATTTTATGCCATTTTTTTCCACAATAGTCTACCACAATTTTATATTACATACTTTTATAGCTGAAATTAATATTCTCATCAAATAATATTTTTTAAGTTATTATTTCCATTTTAGAATTTTGAAAGTCAATTATATATTTGGAAGTTGATTAAAATTTATTAAAATACTTAATATTAATAAAATAATATATTTTAACTCATGGGTTGTGGTTAATTATTTATTTCACCATTATTACAAAATTATGATGTTACTAAACATACTGAAAAACTCAAAATGTATTTTTACTATTCACAAAAATTAGAGTATTTTAGAAAATTCTCATAAATTCAACCTAAAAAAATTTATACATGATGATTTAAAAAAAGATATGTATTTAATCATAATAATTATCTAAATATTATAATTTTAACTTTTTAATGTGAAAAATCTTATTTATTAAAAATAATAGCTGATAGGAAGTGCATAGTTAGATTTATAACACCTTAAAACAAAATTATTTTATCACTTATATTTAAAAAAGTGTTTTTTAATCATAATATTTCATTAAAATAAAAATTATTAATAAAACCTATATTATAAAAATTATATATTTTCTAAAAATTACAATTTCAGTTTGAAAAAATCAATTTGTCAAATTCATTATATTATTAAGAAATATTATTCTTAAAACGGAATTGATGGATCAAAAATTTTGTTTATACAAAGAGATTATATATTAAGTAACTAAGTTATCAACACATAACCCCATATAACACCCTCATATGAACTAAGGGTAAGGTGTGCAATTATGATAGATTCATGGGGTGTCTCGGCTAACATCGTATGAGTAGTAATTTCCAATAAGTTGAACTTCTTCTGAAGGTGATTTCATTCAAGCTTCACTTGTTGAAGCTCAGCTTTGGCATGGTTAAGAAAAAAAGGCAAGTGAAGCTACCTCCCCCTAAAGTTATGAAAAATGGGCTTCATACGACATGACTCTACTGGTTTATTCCATATATTCTCTTTTCTTCATAAATTATCCTTTGTCATTTCTACTTACAAAAACTAATTACAATGTTTACATTATTATCAAGAGTAAATTTTCTAATGGTAATAATTTACCAATGGTCATATAATGTTAGAAACTCGTTGGTTACATTTCAATTTATACTCACTTTATTATTAATGATATATAGTTTTGTCATGTATAAAATAATATAACACACATTTTTAAGAAACAGTTATCATTCAAAAAGTTTGGGTCATTACAAAAATCATTTATGTCAATAAATCATATATTTACACAAAACAAAATTTATATCCACAAAACCCATGTAGATTTATAGAACATTTCACATAAAATATAATCCTTGGATAACATGCCATAAACTATTTTTTGGAGAATTATATATTGAGTACATGACATGATCTATATATAAAAACAAATAATACTATTCTTAAAAAAATTATATAAACAATAGAAAATCAGCTAATTATAATAGAATTTATGAACAATAATACAAAAAAACATTTAATAAATATATAACATAATTAATAAAGTACATAAAATGAGTAAATATACACATAACATAACATAAAAATAAATTCAAATAATTTATCCAACACAAAAAGATGAATTTTTCTTTTTAGAATATAAAAATGTCAACAGTTGAAGAACATGATATCTAACATTTTAATAACCATATACTACATAATAAATAAATTGTGTAAAATATAAAAGAATGAATATTAAGATAAATTTTTAGAATTAAAAATTAAAAATATAACTTATAGGGTAAATAAATGAGATATATATATAATAAACATTATAAAATCATAAAAACTAAAGAATATATTAGCTTTGAATTATGAAATTACCATAAATAACACATGATATTTAAAATAAAAAAATAATTAAAATAAGACCACAATAAAAATAAATAAATACTTAATACACAATATCATGAGGTTTATATTCAATGGGAGATGAAGAAAAAATATTTTTCTTTAATTTAGTGATCCCATGTGTTTAGTGTTTTAGGGAAATATGTGGTAGATGTAAGAGGTAGAGTGTTTTTTTTGTTATTAAAGTGAAGATAGTGGGTTGTAACTAAACCCTAAAAGGGTGGTATTTTGAATTTATCTTATTCATTTTTTATAGGTTTTAATTTATAAAACTAAATAGGTCTAAAACACTTCAAATATATTCACATGTTACCTTTAAAATCATTCCATAAATTCAAAAAGTTTTAATAAAATATTCTATATGAAATCTATTGTAGTCACTTATTCTTTAAATTTATTATTCTTTAAATTTATTATTGGAGTTAGGCATTCTAACCACTTATCATAGAGTGAATATCCAGCCTGTTTCTGACCTGATCCATGTAAGTATCCATTATCTCATATATATTAGTGTTATGGTTATTTATCATCAAGATACTTTCATTCACCATATTAGAAACTAATGTTTTTAATAAAATACTAAAAAAACATGAATAATTAAATATTATTTCACTTATATAACTTTATAATAAATAACTTAAAGGATATTTTTTTAAGTTAATAAATATAAAATTTAGGTGTATGATGAGCTAGTCTAATATGTAAATGATTAATGACCTCAAAAAAAATTTATCCCCAAAAAGATAGAATATATAAAATAGGATTTAGTGAAAGTGGAGGAATTAAATCAAACATCCCATATAATGATAATCTTATAAAAATAAAATAAAATTCAATATCATATATAGTTATTTTAAAATAATATTTATTTTTCTAAAATTTAAAAATTTTCTTATCCAGCAGCTTATATTTTAGAATAATAGAGGTAAATTAGTAAAAAATATTGATTATTCCATAACAACATTCCCTTAATCTTTGAGTTAAGTAAAGATATTTATAATACTATTATATTTGGTGGCTTTGGGATGACTCTTATGATGTGAGAGGTAGAAAGGGATAGCCCCAAAAATGTAGTGGATGGAATATCCAAAACTTTAGTGACATTCATATAGTGTATCTCAAAAAAACATTCATAATGGGGGGAAATCATTAATATATCATGAGAAATGTAGATAAAATGAGATTTATTCCTTCAATTACTTCTTACCCATGGATCTAAGATAAATATTTCACATATGTAGTTAGAAATCATCAAGATGGTTTAAATTTAATAGAAATTATATTGACTGATGATCATTCGATAATAAGAAACCTTTACATTATATGGGTTTAATATTTATTTTAATCATGAGAAATGAGGATAATAAATTTTCATTGAAATAAAAATTATCATTAATAAGTAAATTTTTGAACTGCCAGCCCTCACCTTAAAATATAATAAATATTTTTCTTTAATAAGATTATTTGGAATTTTAGCAGGAATACTTGGATTAAATCATATTCCCACTAACATTAAAATGAAGTATTATTACTATAAATTTTGGATCCATGAGTTTTAAGGTTTTTATAGAGTTTGGATGAAGGTTTTAAGGATGATGTAATATTTTCATCCATTTTTTGAGTATTTTTATCCAATATTAGGTTTCTTTTCATATTCTCTCCATACATCCTGATGAAGAGAAGGATTTTAGAAAAATAAAGTGGGATTTTTGAAAAACAATCAAGATTTATGTATTAACAAAAATTGGAATAGTCCCTATATTGTGATGATTTTCTTATATATAGATTATTCATCTTATCTTTATACCTCTATTTATATTGATATTGTTCCTACGGGTTTTATCCAAGAGGATATCTTTAAAAAGGAATTTACCTAAAATAATATTGAGAACTCTACTGGAAATTAAATATAAGAATAGGTAGAATATAAGGGTTATTTTTATATAAAAACAAGATTAAAAGTCAATAAAATTGATAAAAAAACTTAATAAATTAGATAATGTGGAATAAATAGTGATGATAATGGATTTGTGGGAAGGTTACTTCAATATATGGATTTGTTATCATAAGAATCCATCAATGCTCCAGGATAAGGCTCATGTATAATTGAATCTTTTCTACGGTATATTGGATTATAGAAAGCTATATATTGTAGGAAAGAATTCAAAAAATATGGGTCCTGGTCTATAAATGAATTTTTTCCTTGGTAATGTAGTTATCAAAAGAGAATACACACATATTCGGGAAACTATAAATGGAGGGAAGATAGATGAATATGATTTTCCTCTAGAATATAGTGATATATATATATATGTATATATATATGATTATTGATATTGTGGTCGAATCCTTTATTATAAGTGTTTTTAATTAGGGTGTTTTAAACAAATTTAGTGCATAATTTTTTTTCTAAAAAATTACAGATGGTTGCTCAAGAGGTGCATATTGATGAATTTTTTTACTATATATGTAGCACCCTGATACTAGAAGCCTGGAGCCAGTGCATTATTTTAATAAATTATCATGATTATAAGGAATAAAATCCTGAATGACTGATCTTTTTATTATTTTTGAATAACTAGATACATAAATGGTTCATTTATTACATTGGTAAAGCATAAAACATAAAAAAGAAAAAAATAATTTGCATCCTAAAACTCATTTAAAAATTTTCATCTTCATAACCTGGGTAAAGTAAGAAAAATAAAAGGGTGATCTCAAATGCTCAGTAAGGGAAAGTAAAGAGTAATGAATAATGAATTTAAGGGAAGAAATCAACAAGGAAAGCTAAATAACTGATAACACATCCCATTAAAATAACTAAATAAGGAATAATAAATATTGCAAGGAAAATGACTAAACCACATCCCATTTAATCAATGAATAGAGACTGAAATGCATCCATAGATATGTTGAAAAAAAATCTCATGGATAAGTAATAACTAAAATTAAGGAAATTCTTAATTATCAGATATCATGCATCTTTTACATGAACCACTACCATCAATACCTTTCAAAATATGGTTTATGTATATGGGTAGAAACTTATCTATTATTATTGGAAACAAACTTAAAGGTTTTTTCACCATCTAATTTCATCTCATGAGACTAATAATTCATCAATGGGTCTTTCATTAACCCGTCTCTATCCCATGTATCACATGTTCAAATAATTATTCATATATTGAATAATATATTTGAAAATATATTTTTAAATAAAATTTTCTCATTACACTTTGAAATATTTGAATCATAAGACCCAAAAAAGTAATTAATTATCAAATGAAACATTGAATACCATTAAGGTAAATATATTTATGATATGAAATATCAATGGGGCAGTACACCACAAAAAAATAATTAAGTGGTGAATAAGACATATCTCAAAGAAATAAAAGTGATATGAAAATCCCTTTTCATTTTGTAATCATTTATCTAAAAGGTCATGCCTTTATAAATGAAAATATGTTTTTCAAAATAATCTTGTAAACTTGTAGAGTTATATTCAGGCCATTAGTACTTCATAATGGTGGGAAATTACATTCATGTTGTATAAGTTAAAAAACATCCATTTTTTAGTTTTTAAGAAATTTGATAAAGTATATTGTATTGGAAAAAAGTAGGAAGATTCATTTTAAAGCATTTTATAAAAAGACAAAAGTGGTAAAAATGACTTTAACAAATAATTTGAGAATATTAATAAAAATTTTAAAAACTTTTTAGAAAACACTAACATGTAATAGAAATATCCACAGTGGAGACTTAATCAAAAACAATCACAAATAACGATGAGTTTGTGAAATAAAATTTTTCATCTTATAATCAGTAGAATTGTATTCCCCATGAAAGTAAGAAAATTATACAGATATGAAAAAACCATAATATCAAGAATAATACTCACAAAATAAATTCATAGGAAATATATACACTACAGAAAATAAACAAGTGTTGTATAAGGAATGTCTCCCACCGAAGTAAAAGTGAAACAAAAATCCCTTAACTCGCACTTCTTTTTTTAGTTTTATGTGATTTAACCTCATGTATAAAGGATTAAAGTATGTTATGAATTTATATAATAACTTTATTCATATTTTTTATAACATATATGATCTTATTATATTTTTTTATCACACATGTTTTAATAATCATTCATCATTTTCACTATATTGGGTGTTAATTTCCTAGTGTCTCGAGTATATTTTGACATGATATTTATTGTTCCAATTAATTAGATCATGATTTAATCATATCCATAATGTAAAATGTTAAGTAAATATCATATATATTCATTATAAATATATTTATAATAATCCATAAATTTTGGAGATAGAAAATGAAATGCATCATTCATAGAGACGGTAGGCCATACGTACACATGAACGCTACTTTCATTCATTTTTTATATTAAATGAATGAAAATTAAATTATATATGTGTAAATTAAAATTAATGTTTTAAATATATGTCATATATATCAAATATTTTTATAAAAACTATCTGTTAGATGTTCTATGTATAGTGTGAATGAATCACATCACTTTGAGGAGGTGGTAGTCCACACTTCAACAAACAATGTTATTGTATTTACAAAAAATAGAAATAATGAAGTTATGTGTTATATAATTATTAAATTAGTGTTGAGATAAATTAAATTTAATATATAGAACATAAAACCAGTTTTTTCATCATAATGACCAACCATAAGAGGTGTTGAAGGGAAAAAATGACATCGTTTCGCGATGCGGTAGTTCGCCAAATATGAACGGTAAATTCGTTACCCATTTGATGGATGTCTATGTAGGCGTAGGCTTAAACTATAAAATAATAACATCTTAGTATATTTAGAATACTGGTTGTATTATATAATCATGGAATAATAATAAGTTAACGAGTGGGTAATAAAATAAAACTAAATCTATAATTGAGAGACGTTACCTCTTATTTGTGTAACTCCTCTTGGTTTGCACAAAAGGACTTCTTTGGTTGGATTTATTCAGAAAGGCGGGGTTCTAGTATGAGGGGATAGAAGTTTATATATTATTTGGGTAGTTTTTAGTCGATCTATAAGGCTCAATGTGGTGTGAGGAAGTGAGGGTGAAGGTTCACTTTTATAATTTAAGTGGGGTAATTTTGGAAACTCTCAAACTATTAAATTAATTTAAATTCATTTTATATTAAAAATGGATCCAAAGTGATTTATTTCAAATATAGAATGATTATGGGTGGAAATAATCTATGAAAATAATTTTTAGACAAGTTTAGGACACATTATTACCCTTATCTTTTGTCTTTAACCCATAATTAAACACTTTAACTCTTACCGTGACAACTTGTCTTTTTACTCTTTATGTGTTAATATAGTTACTATAAAAATACAAAAGAAACACAAATTATTAATGTATGAAATTTTCAAATTTATCCCAATCATTTGGTTGATGTTTATATTTTTATTAATTTTATATCATTTATTAAATTATTATTTATTTTAAAATATCATTAATCTCAATTTTGACACTATTCAATTCTTAACTTTTTATAAAATATAAATACACAAGATAACATTTAAAAAACCTTTAATACATCCTTAAAATGTATATTTCTTATATAAAATTATTTTTTTACATTAATTATAACAAATTATATTTATTTTAATATTTTTAATAACATTTATTTGATATTTCCATTAATTAAACAACTACTACATCACCATTTTGAAATCCATTAATTTAATTATTTATTTTATATAAATTAAAAATAAATTAAAATTATGAAGATAAATATACTTGATTTAAAATTACTATTTATAGTTGAACATTTATTCTTAATAAACAAATATAAAAATGTAATACCTTTTAAAAACCTGAGTGTGACATATTGTACTTCCCTTAGAATAAAATACAATAAAAATCTAAAATTCATCTAAGTGTCTGTAATAGGCCATATAATAGACTAAAGGATGGTTTGGGTCAACAATATCTCATTAAATAAAACTATGATATGTTTTAGGGTAATTTTATAATACTTCTAAAATTATTTTTTACCCTTAATTTCCTGATTTACTCTTAACCGTGGTAATAAAAATTATCAATGTTTACTATTCATATTTTGTACAAAAATATAATGGACCTAATATATAAATTTTTATCCCATGATTACAAATATGGAATGTATTTTTCTCAATTAAAAACACAAAATTGGATAAAATTAATTTAAAATTAATCCCATTGATAGAATGAGAAGACGAGTTTTTCAAGTGAAATCATTCAAAAGATTGAAATGTATTTATATCCTTATTCAATGTGAAATTTATTACAGTGACATAAATTATATTAACTAATAAACTTTCATATAATTACAATTTAAAACCAACTAAAACTATAATTTAACACTATAAATTATCTAGATGAAAAATTTGTTTCAATTAAAATGCAATATTTTGTCATTATTAATCAAAACATGAAAATTTTCATAAAAAATATGAAAATTCAAAAAAGGTAAATTTTTATATTCTAACTAAAAATAATAAGTTTATTTTTTCAAATAAAATATATAAAAGTGTAAAAAATTTGATTTAAAATAGGTTCTCCATTAAAAGGTGGTAAAAGTACCTTTAGAAAAATATAGGTTTTTATATGTAAAATTGAGTTTGTTATTATATTATGCCAATTAAATATATTATATTAATGTTAAAAATATTTGATTGAAGATATAATATATTAATATCAATCACTAATTGTAATTAATTTAATTTATTATGATAAAATGACTTTGTGAGCATAAAAAGAGTTCTTTATAAAAACACGTTTCCAATATATTCAGTTGGTTTCTATATTAATTTATAATTACTTTGTAACCAATGAATTAAACCATATATTTTCATAAGTTAATTAATACTATTCATAACTACCAACTTAATGGCTAGGTTATATCTTAATATATTAAATAACAATATTTTAATAATATATTATTTTTGGGTAAAACTATGACTTGCATGTAACAGAATCCAACTCGTTATTATGTGCAGAATAATATTAAGATGGTCTTTTTTATAAGGAAATGTCATGAACCAGACCAGGTCGCCATTTTACGCGGCACCCGACCCGGTCTTCAACAAGGCCCAAAGGGTGTTCTCAGTCCCCACATGCTGGAACAAGTTCCCAAGTATCAAAAAATTACATGGGAACGATTTACTAGAAATAAAATAAAGAAAGACAACTAATAAGATAAACAAACGGAAACTGGAAACAGACAACCAAACACGCCTTTAAACTATAAATAGGTTTAATGTTTACAATTAAACTAAAACATAAAGTGAACAAAAAAATGATAGAGAACTAAAACTCCAATACCAACCTCCAAGTGAAGACCATCAGCAACCAGAACCACCATCACTAAGCATGATACCTCAACCTGTGACACACAAAGAAATGGGTCTACATACACCCAAAGGTGTATGTAGGGTGTGAGCCAAGAGCCCAGTAGGATACCGCACAACAAAAAGGTTCCATGACATAATATCAAAAAGATAATTTAACATGCTCATTTAAAACCATACTTTTAAAACACTTTTAAGGAAAAAATTTAAAAACTGAAAGTGAAAATAATATATTACTGAAAGAAAAACCATTTCACAATACTACTTCAAAAAAATGGAAGGGGAAATTTATAAAGAACATGAACATACTCAAGTGGTCCTCTTTATGTTGATGGAAGGCACCACATTATAAATGGTATAGCACTGTGTGTAAATCCCCTAAGGTTTATCTAGCTCAAGTGGGACCTAGAATCTCGTGTCTCGGTGAAACGCGGCTTAGAAACCACGACCCTCAGAAAATGTGGCTTAGAAGACCATGACCCTCAGAACTCATATGTTTAGTCAGTGTTGAAATCATCAATCCAGCTAAGTGAAATAGGGATGATACCACTCCGAATCACTAGCGCACTAGTTCTAGTCCCCCCACCTAGATTCCTAGGTTTTCCATTGTGCTCAATCAAGTTTCACATTCACATAGTATATTGTTTTCTCATATCATAGACCAAACAATACATTACAGACTAAAGTCACCGCTTTCATACCCAAACCCATTTTAAAAATACACGCACACCAAATCAGTTCACAAATGTTCCTTTCATCTCTTATGCAGTTTAACAATTCACTAAAAGAAATTCTGAAATAGTTTCCAAAAGAACACTACAAGGCTTTACACTCGAAGGCATGCCCAAAATACACTTTTTAGACCAACCGCACACCAAAAACCATTTTACACCATAATTTTCATCACTTGCATGACATGAAAAATCCTTTCAACAAATTAAAGAACATTTCTAAATAGCACAGCAAGGGTTCACACATGAAAAATGCCCCATTAAACAATTGATGAAACATTTAAAATTTGGAAACAAAATTTTACACAAGAGGTATGCACTCGATTTCATATCAGAATGTCTATTTAAAACTAAAATTATTTCATATACCTATCAAAACATGTTTTCCATTGTTCAAACAATTTTCAATTTAATTTCAAGAGTACGAAACATGACAAACACACCCAAATTGACTCATTTTCCATTGAAAAACTCCATTTAATTACAAACACACCTCAAAGACCCTGAAATGCATTTCACACTGATCAGATGACCCAAAAACCCTTTCTAACCATGTTTGGCATCCCAAATACCACTCAAATAAAGAATTTCTCAGTTTATAAAACATATCACTTGTATATCATAAGACCTCACTTCAAAACACACAAATTGTTACATGAAAAGACCATTTTAAAATAAATTGCATACTCAACTTTTCTAAAACCTCATTTGGACCATATAAATAATTGATTAAACACTTTTAGAGTTTACCACCATAAGGTCGAAACGAAAAACAGGACCACTTCTAAATAAAGGTCACTTTTCATCATGCACACATGTCAAACAACTTTTAAAACTCTTTTTGCACAACCTATAAACCACAACCAAACATTCATAATACAACACACATATGGACAACAAAACTATACTATTTCGGGAATTCAATTTCATCGAACGAGCATGAAAAATATTATAAACAGAGTTCTCACCAAGTAATTAAATTATAAAACACACAAAATTAACTAAACAATCAAATTAAATTATTTAAAAGATTTCAAGGCATAGAACCACCTACCAGGTAAATAATTTCCCAAAAACTTGTGTGAAACACCAATCACACCTAATTCACAATGAAAGGGATCCAAAGGAAATCCCTAAACAAGAATTTGAACCAAGAAATTTTAGGATCAAACACTAAAATAACACCATACCCACTGGACAACCAAAAATTCAAGAAGAAAAAAATGGAATAAAATAAAGAGTGGAGACTCTACCAAAAGGGGGAGGTTGTGGTCTCCGGGAAGCTAGCTGGTTCACACGAGGGGAGGCTGAGGGAGGTGGTCGGTGCATCCAAATTTCTGGCAACTCGTGATCGGGATGGCCAGGAGGGAAGTGTTGTAGTGTTGGATTTCCATTGAAGGGAATGCATGAGCTGGGTAAGAGGGGTCGGCCGAGGGGGGTGCAGGCGATGCCGGTAGGCTAGAAGGGAGGCACGGTGGAGGAGAATAGTAGGAGAGTAGGGCGGAGCACACTAGGAGGC
The DNA here is from genome assembly GCA_963277665.1 of Viscum album. Lineage (NCBI taxonomy): Eukaryota > Viridiplantae > Streptophyta > Magnoliopsida > Santalales > Viscaceae > Viscum > Viscum album. The sequence continues at coordinate 392,178,303 of OY728141.1, read as the reverse complement.
CAAGAGCTGGGTGCGATGGATGGAGGGTTGTGCCTGGGATGGGTGCAACGCGACTGGTGTGGAAACCGAGTGAAAGCCAAGGGGAAGGTCGGCGAGCCATGGGGAGGATGGTCCGGCGGCTCGGTTTCAGTGCTACATGATGGTGCGAGTCTGGGGAAGAGGAGTTTTGGCACGACAAAAATAATGGAGGAGGGATATGGGGTGGTTTAGCAGGCTTAAAGGGGGGTGATGAGGCAGCCCGCATGAATTGGGAGGGGGGAAAACCTAAATCGAGGAATAAAAATATACAAAAAATAAAACAAAAATTAAACAAAACAAAAAAAGAAAACAATATTAAATAAAATAATATTAATAATAATTATAATAATAATGATAATAATAATAACTGAAACAAGGATAATATAAATAAATAAAATAACATAATTATCATCACTAATATAAATAATAATACTCAATAATAATTAATAATATCATAAAATATTAAAACAACCCATTATATTTTTATCTCTTCTTATTTTATTTTATTTTTATTTTATTCCTCTTAAATTTTATTTCTATATTAATAATTCATTTTATTTAATTATTTTACCATTGAACAGGGCTTGCAGTGAACCAAGAGAGGCCGCGCAATGACCCAGGCGAGGTCGTTCTTTTGACAGTGACGCTTTGAACACTGTCAAGGCCAAACCACATGTTTTTAAATAATAACCCAAAAATTTAAGTTAGGTTTCAACCCGGACAACCCGATACCCAGAAAAATTAATAAAATAAATAAGGTAAAATAGGCGGGTGTGACAATAAATCTAGAAAAAAAATTATATTTATTCAAAAATAAAAATATTATAAAGTCTTGGGGTGTTTTATTTTCTCCACGTTAATTAAATTGTGTCCTCGCAATTTAAACTTGATCTCATTAGTCTAGGGTTTGATATTTTAAAATAATCAATTATTAAAAAACCCACACCGTAAATAGGTTTAATAATGCATCCTTTTAATAAGAGGAAAAATTAAATGTGAAGTTCACCAAAAAACTAGGATTTTGAAAAGGGGAATATTAGTGAGAACCTGGATATAGAAGAGAAATATAACAATCATGTCCTGATGGATAATGATATAGAACATGTTTATCAGAAAGACTACCATCACAAGGTCGTAAATGTGTTATGGGTTAAATAGACCATTGATTTCTTAGAAAGAAAATTAAATAAAAAATATTTTTATTATAAAATACTTTTCCTATAGTTAAGGAATTCATTTAATTCATAGAAGAAGAGAATAAAGAAACATACTTACTTGATAAGTATTATTTCATCCTTTAATCAATCCCCACCACAAACTCACCTTTTTATCTAAATGATGACTATTTAAGATGGTTTTTTTTCATGCTTGAAGAATTTTAATCAATTTATATAGATAAAAAATCCAAAAAAGTATAAATTTTTATTCCTCCTGTCTTTATACATTATTAAAACCAATATGGTTAGGATAAGATAAGATAATTCCCAAAAAAATAATAAACATGTATATGATTAAAAAGAACCTTAATCTCTAAAATTGAATAGTAATACCCAAATTCTAACATAGATCAACCAAAAAATAACTGTATTGATTCAAAAATATTATAGACTATTATTGAAACACAAAAATAAGAATTATTTGATCATATAGTCTTTAAAATAAAAATAATTACTCTTAATGTCTTACACCAAAAATTTAATTTCCTAAATCACATAATCTTCAACATATGCTAACCATTCACATAAATTACCTAAATCATTGTATATCCAAATTAATATCATACACTATTATATAATATAATTTAACTTTTACTTCTCAAATAAAATCTAATAGTATTCTCTTTACCTTGATCATATTGGGTTCTAAAAATAGTGAACGTCTTCTGAAATAATATCAATCCCTTATTTAAAAAAATAATTTTCCAATCCAAAGGTAATCTATTTGATAAAAAATGTCCCTAAAATGAAAATAAATTTTCTCCAATGTAAATTTTAACTATGGAAATTTTATTCTAACTAGGACTTAATGTATTCTAGTGGTAGGCGATACACCCTTATCACCCTTTAGTTGTGGATTCAAACCTCATTTCCTTACTGAAAGCAACGGGTTGTCACTGAGAATACGGGCTGTACTTTTTCTATAACCATATTAATATGAGACAAAAAATGTGATAATAATCATCAAAAAATAACCTAAACATAGTAAACATTAAATAAATGTTTTACCCACAAATGTTATCTCATATTTTTCATTTTATATTCCAAGTATTATAAATACCCATAATTGACTTAAATTTAAATATTATATAAACCCTAACGGTTATCCTTACCTTTAAAAATATTTCCATAAAATGAAAAGGAATTATTCATTAAATAAATTTTTCACACATACTAAATCAATGGGTTATGTTCCTTAATTTATGTTTTCCTAAATCTAGTTCCCAATGTTGCTATTGAACATCCTCTAATACCAATTGTAGTTCCTCGACCCCAAAATAATGGTTCTTATGCATGATTTTATTATATTTTATTGATTATAAGGAATTTAATCTCAAATGATAGATTAGTTTTGTAGTATTGAATAACTAGATAAATAAATGGTTCCTTTATTAAATTTTTAAAACATAAAACAGAAAGAAGAATAAAATAATTTGTATACTTGAAACCATTAAAAATAAATTCATATTCATAGGCTACATAAAATAGAACAAATAAAAAGGTGAAATAAAATGATTAGTAAGGGAATATAAAGTGGAAGAAATAATGAATTCAAGGGAATAAATCAACATGGAAAATTAAATAAATGAAAACACATTCTATTTAAATAAATAGATAAGGCATAATCAATATGGAAATGAAAATAACTAAAACACATGTCATTTAATCAATGAACTAAGAATGAAATTCATCCATAGATATATCGACACAAAATATTTTGAATAAATAATAACTAAAATTAATTCAATGCTTAATTATTGGATGTTATGTATCTCTCACATGAACCACTACCATTTAGACCTCTCACAAGATGGTTTAATTCTATTGGTAGAAACCCATCTATTCTTCTTGGAAACAAAATCCTAGGGTTTTTCACCAGATAATATCATCTCATGAGACTACAAATGCATCAAGTAGTATTCATTAACAAGTACCCAACCAATGTCTTATACCTCCAAATCATTTATCATATATTTAATTATCAATTTAAAAATATTTTTTAAAATAAAAGTGTCTCAAACCACTTTGAAATATTTGAATCATAAGACCTGTAAAACTAAATAATTATAAAATTAAAAATTTAATACTATTAACATAAATAGATTAGTTATATGATATATAAATAGGGAACTACACCAAACAAAATAAATAAATAGTGAATAAGACATATCTCACAAAAATAAAAGAGTGATGAATATCCATTTCCACTTTGTAATAATTTATTCAAAAGGTTACACCCCTATAAAAGAAAATAATTTCCACGAAACTTTTAGACATTAGAAGTAAGATTCAAAACATTAGGGCATCATAATGGGGAGAAATTTTGTTTATTACATATAATTTAAAAACATTCCTTTTACTCTTTTAAAAAAATTCATAAATTAACTTGTTTTGGAAAACGGCATGAAGATTCCTTTTAATGAATTTTGTAAAAAATTAAAAAGGGAAAATAATGAAATTAAAAAATAATTTTATAATAGGTCAAAAAATTAAAACATTTTTATAAATCACTAACATGAAATAGAAATACTCCCTAATGGATATTTAAATAAAAAAAATCTAGAATAACAATGATATTGTGGAATGGCACTTACCACCATATAATCATTAGAATTGTATTCCACATAAAAGAAATAAAATTATATGGATATAAAAATAAAATAATATTCATAATAATACTCATAAAATATATTCATGAGAAGTATATACACCACACAAAAGAAACAAGTATTGTATAAGGCACGTGTCCCATAGAAATAAAAGTGAGACAAAAATCCCTTACCTCATACTTTCTATCTTAGTCATACTTGATTTAACCTCATGTATAATGGTTTAAATAATGTTATTAATTTATATCAAAACCATTTTCATATTTATTATATCATATATGATCTTATTATATTATTTTATCACCCATTGTTTAATAATCTTTCATCATTTTCACTATTTAAGGTGTTAATTGGCTAGTTTCTCAAGTATGTTTTGACTTGTTATTTGTGGTTCCAATCACATAGATCATGATTTAATCATTTCCAAAATTGAAACCATGATTTAAATATCATATATATTCATTATATATATATTTATATTTATAATAATCCATAAAATTTTGATATAGGAAATGAAAAGCATTGTTCATGGAGATAGTAGGTTATACGTATGCATGAACACTACTTTCATTTATTTTACATATTAAAATAATTAAAATTAAATGATATATATTTATATTATAATTATATTATAATATATATCTCATATATATCTCATTTTTTTAAAATATTCTATATATGTTCCATGTATAGTGTGAATGAATCACATCGCTTTGAGGAGGTAGTAGTCTACACTTCCATAAATGATGTTATCGTATTCACACAAAATAGAAATCATAATGGTATGTGTTTTATAAAAATTAATATAGTATTAAGATAACATAAATATCATATATTTCACATAAAAATAGTTTTTACATCATAATGACCAACCATAATAGGTGGTAAAGGAAAAAAAAACAAATAATGACGTTTTGTAAGTTGGAAGTTCAGCGTACATGAATGGTAAATTTGTTACCAATTTGATGGATGTGTGTATAGGTGCAGGTACAAACCAAAACATAAAAAAATCTCAAAATATTTATTATACTATTTTTATTATATAATCATGTAATAATAATAATAAGTGAAGTAGTGTAAAAATAATTAAAGATAAAGTGATTGTTGAAGAATGTTACCTCTTATTTGGGTAACTCCTTTTGATTTTCACAAAAGAACTTATTTTTTTGGATTTATTCCCCAAGGTAGAATTATATTATAATTATAGGGAATTTGAGAGCTTATTGGGAAGGGATTGTTTGATCTAGAAGTCTCTAATTAGTGTGTGTGACTAAGGGAGGACGTTCTCTTTAATAATTGAGGTGAGGGGTACTTTTTAGAAACTCTCAAAATATTAAATTTATATTCAATTCAAAATGGATCAAAAATTAATTTATATAAGATTTAATATGATTATATGTTGAAATACTCTCAACTAATAATTTTTAGAAAAGTTTAGGTCACATTATTACCCTTATCTTTTTTATTTAACCCATATTTAATCCTGTTAACTCTTACAACGACATCTTGGAATTTTACTCATTAAGGGTTAATATAGTTACAATAAATTTTAAAACGAAACCCAAATTGGTAATAGATGAAATTATAAACTTTTAATAATAATTTGGCCCAATTTTATATTTTTATAAAAAATTTATCATTTAGTAAATTATTATTTATATTAAAATATTATTAATGTCAATTTTGAAACTATTCATTTCTAGAATTTTTTAAAAATATCAATACTTAATATAAATTTTAAAAAACTTTAATAGGTCCCTAATATGTATGTCTATGTAATCTATAAAATTCTTGGATGAAAATAATTTTATCAAATTACATTTACTTTATTATTATTATTAATATTTATTTCATATTTCAATTAATTAAATAATTACAACATCATTGTGGAAGCCTTTTATTTAATTATTTATTCCCTAAAAATTGAAAATAAATTATAATTGTGATGATAAATATTTTACATTTAAAATTAATATTTATAGTTCAATATATATTTTTAATAACCATATATAAATATGTAATACTTTTTAAAAACATGAGTGTGACATATTTGACTTCCATTAGAATAAAATACTGTAAAAGCCTAATGTCATATATGTGGATCCAAGAGGAATTAAAATTATCCCAATTATGATTTTTGTGATCAATATATCGTACAATAAAATTAGGAAAAGTTTTAGGGTAATTTTATAATACTTATAGTATCATTTTTACCCTTAATTACCCAATTTAACCTTAACGGTGGTAACAAAAACTGCAAAAGTTTACAATTCATATTTTTTTCTGAAAAAATGGACCTAATTACTAAATTTGGAAATTATTATTCAAGATATGAAATCAATTTTACGCAAATACAAACATATAAGTGGCTAAAATGAATTTAAAATTTATCACTTAGATGGAACAAGACGAGGATTTTTTAAATTGAAAACATTCAAAAGATTGAAATATTTTTATATCCTAATTCAATGTGAAATTGATTAAAATGACCTAAATTATATTAAGTTATTAAATATTTATCTAATTATAGTTTAAAACAAACTGAAACTTTAATTTGGCACTATAATGTATTTAGACAAAAAAGCTATTTTCAATTAAAATGCAATATTTTATCACTATTCATTAAAACATGAAACCTATCAGAAAAATACCATAAATTCAACCAAAGTAAATTTTTATATTATAATTTAAATTAATATTTTTATTTTTTCAAATAAAATATATAAAAGTGTCAAAAATTGTATTTAAAAGAGGTTCTTCATTAAAAGGCGGTAAAACTGACTTTATAAAAATATTTGTTTTTATGCATAAAATAGGGTTTGTGCTAATATTATTCTTATTAAATAAAATGTATAAATTTAAAAAGTATTTTATTGAATATATATTACGTTAATATCATTTACTAATTATAATTAATTTAATTTATTAGGATAAAATGATTTTTTTAGTATAAAAATAGTTTTTTATAAAAAGCATTTCCTATATATTTAGTTAGTTCCTATTTTCATTTCCAATTAATTTTAAACCAATTAACTAAACCATATATTTTCTTAATTTAGTTAATACAATTCATAACCTATTAAATTAAATGATTTTTTATATCTTATTATATAAAAATAAAAATATTTTAATAATATATTATTGTTTGGTAAAACTTAGTCTTGCGTGTAACATAAGTCAACTCATTGTTGTGTGTAGCATAAGATTAACATGGTGTTTCATATAAAGAAATTTAGAAACAAAATTAAATTTATTCAAAAATGAAAATATTTGAATGTATTGGAGTTTTACAAAAAAATCATATCTCATCGTGCTAATTCATATAATTTCACTTATTAGAAGGGTAAAAAGATGATATTGGATAAAGAGGGGTTCTCTCAATACAAGTCTAAAAAATCATACTCATTTAATAATTTATAATATTTGTAAAATATAGTATTCATAAAATCAAATAATAAAGCGAATGAAATTATGGTGGCGGTACACAATGATAAGAAAAATAATTATATAAAATATGATTTATTATTGGTTATAGAACACATTTTGGTAAAGTATTCTTGTTTTTTATTTAAATAAATAGTTAGAGAATCGTTGGATGTAAAAATTTTAATTGATAAAAAAATAGGCTTAATGATATTAATTATTGTATTGATTTTAATAATAAATAAATTTCATGGGTTTACTACTAAGTACATATTTTGGTCTAGGATATAAATTGAATAAAATTTATTTTAAAGAATTATTATATATTCTGAATCATTTAATCAATAAATTTTAATCTAATTTTAAAATGAACTAGGATGAAAAAAAATTCATTTTTCATATAAATGGTTAATGTGTTTATATTATAACTTATTATTATATTTTTAGAGAGAAATATAATATCATTACTCAACATTGGAAATATGTTAGCAACTTTATGTTGTTGACGTCTCTATGTTATGGCTTGTTGGTGATCGATGATAATTTTGTTTATTATTTTTAATATTTTTATTTATCTCATTTATGGATTGAAGAACATTATTGTGGGAACTATTTCACATTTTGGAACTAAGGAGACACCCTGATTTTTTCTTTGTTGTTAATTTTAACAAAACCCTCACTCTTTCTTACAAAAAGCCTTGTATGTTCAAAATTTAGAGACAGAATAATCCAAGCCTAAAATGTATTCAAATAATTTTTAATCAATAAATAAATCTTTTCATTTTTATCTATTCCTAAAAATACAATGAAATCTACACCCATAATCTCATTTTGTTTATTATTAGTTTTATAATGTCCTGAAAAAAACAAATGGGCCTCCTTGTCTAACTTTATCTTCCTTAGGATAATATTTTCTGGATACATAGATACGAACATAAACATGGATTATAATAGAAGTTTATTTTATTATATAAATATCAATTGGATCATCCATATGAATTTATTTAGAAACTTGTATTATTAATTAAACATGAAAAATATATTTACCTTCTTTTAGAGTAGCTATTCTATAAAATGGATTCACTAATTATTCTTTAAAAGTTGAAATTTTCTTAATATATTATATTAATAAGTAAATATATTTTCCCATATGATATACCACATAAGGGGCATCATAAAATATATATATACCATAATAATTATATGAATGAGATTTTTTGGATTTGGTCACCTATCGCATTGATGTATGGTATTTATTATCTCATCATAGTTGATTCTTCATCAAATCAAGGTGCATAAGACATAATATTAATTGAATAATTTTATATTAATTGATTTCAATTATTAAAAAATATATTCATTAAATTTATATTTTATTTTTATTTTATTTTATCATATTTATGTTCTTCTACTATAGGTTAAGATATTTAACCATGATGGGGTAGGATACTTGAGAAATAGGTCTTGACTGAATAATGGAGATAGGTCTTCTCCCCCTGAGTGTGGAAACTACCTCCATCATTTTAATTTTATGAATCACCCCCAACAAACTAATCATGAATAGTATCCGTTAAAGGAAATACTAGTTAATTAAGTAGTGTCATTTACTCTTTAATAAAAACTATATTCTATTAATATACTACTATTTTAATATAATTCTCCCCTCCTCCTCATCATCCTTATATTAATAGAAAATATTCATTGTTAGGTGATATGATATGATCATCATTAATCATGAAAATTGAATTTATATTCTAATAATCCACCCAAGAATCATAGAAGTGAAAAGTATAACCATAGAGACATATAATGTATTCATTGGGTGGCATCAAATTCAAAATAGAAAAATAAATTAATACATTTAACATAACTAATGGTATTGATTTTTATTGATTAAAAAATGAAATATTTATGTAAAATAAAAAAAATTATGGAAAATGATTAAAATAATAAAATACAACTTAAAAATTAATGCATATAATTAATTAATAAGTATAAATTCAATGTATTTAATTTGGTAATATCTTTTAGATTTTAATAAAATATACATTCTAGGAACTAAGAAACTAATTACTAGAAAAAATATTTTTAATATTTATTAAAAAAATATAGTACTTATATTAAATTATATATCATTATTCATTAAGATAGAGAAGAAATTACACAAAAAATATAAATAGAAGTCATTAATGAATCAAATTTTCCATTAAATCCTAAAGGTTTCCTAAAACATTTAACAAAGAAATCCTTTTAATAATTATTTAATGATGAAATTAATTATTTTCTTTAAATTGAAAAATGAATAGCCTTCTTTTTTGGGTAATTAAATCAATTTGTATTTGAATAATAGGATGGAATTATTTTTCTCTTGATATTATTTGAAACAATACAAAAAAAAATTAACTCATACAAGAATAAATATAATGTCATAACATATTATCATTGATAAATAAAAATCAATTAAATTATTAAAAAAAGTGAAATTATATAAATTATTTACCATAAAATCTTTTAATTAATTGATATTTTAATATAAAAAATAATATTGTTCATAATGCATGAATATATTGAATAATATTAACATGGTAGAATATGGAAAATGGGAAGAAGAGGAAAAAGAAGAATAAGAAGAAGAAATATTTTTTATCTATGTAATATTATCCTCTAAGAGACTTCCTATAACAGTTCTCTCTCCCTTTCTCTAGTTCATTGTTTTAAGACTCTCTCTGAAATAATCAAAACTAAAAATCAGAGCCCCTAGACCCAATCCAGATGATTGTAATGTCTCAAGAACAATCCTTTATTACTAAAGGATGGTAACTAGTTATATGGGATAACATGTAATCATTCGGGAATGATTTTACCTCAAATAAAAGAACAAATATATGAATTGAAATGAATCTTTAAATTTTAAACCTAAAAAACTTTAAAACATCCTTTAATGTAAATACAATATCCAAATAAAATTCATTGGATATAAAATGACCAATGGTTACACATGACATAACCAAACTAATACAAACAACTGATACCAATCTATCAAGGTTACTCCAACTCCTCTAACAATGTATGTCCAAACACTGACACATCCCCCAATGAATTTACCTAATTTAATTCATCACTAATTAAAAAGGTATCTTTCTCATTTGTTGAATTTCTGCAAATGAAATTTACACACACACTAATATTTCAATTTTGACTGTGTAATAAAATAATCAATATGATTATCTCAAATCACTCTCATGATTTCCCATTTATAAAAGATTAAAAATTATATAACCAATATAATTTAGAAAATTTTAAAAAATAATTATATTTTATTTAGTAAATAGTCCACAAAATCAAATCAATTAAAAATATCCCTTGTTAGGGTTTACCAAAAAATGGGTAACCCAACTCGATCCACCCATAATTTAAACTATTTATTAACCATGTCATTCACCATAATCAAGTGAAATATGAATAAAAATACCCAAATAATAATTAAAAATAATAATTACATCACTAATCATGGATCATCATCCATATTAGTGTTTTCGATTTAATGACTGATAATTATCTACATCACCACATGTGGAACTTCCCATTTATGTCTAATATGAATATAACCAGTCATTACCCTGTCCCTCTTTCTCTGTCTTGACACTTATCAACCATAAATCATATGAAACGTATAATAATGTAAGAAAATCTATTTTCCTTTTGAACCAATATTCAAAAATATTTCAAAAATATTTTAATATCTTAAATTTGATATAGATTTAAGATAAAAACCAATTTTATTAAATAAAAAAAATTTATTAAAATACCAAAACATCAATAATTTTATCAAATCAATTTCACATAATTATTTAATAAAAAATATATCAATTACAAAATTTAAAATAATATCAACCAAAAAAGTATGAATCATAATCATATAAAGATGGAATAGGATTTATATTCCTTATATGATAAAATATAAAAAACTTGAATCCCAATATATTATTTAAAAATAAACATTTTATCCACAAAAACCTATAAATAAGAACATATGAAAATAAATATTATGTTTAGGATTCAAGACCTATATCTCTATAATCATAGATGAAATATACCATGATTGATCTATTCAGAGTGATATAATATTTGAGAACCAATAATATTTTTGATGTCTTTCCTCAAATATGGTATCAGTTTTCTTGATCATAGAGATATTTAAAATAATAAATGGTCAAAAATCCTCAAAATAACTCCCAATAGGCCCTTCAATTGACCAGTATCATATTAGTGTGTTAATTATGGTCAAAAGATCCTATTAATGTTTTAAAATTTCAAATCATGATTTTTTTACTCAACTGCATGGTTTTACCCCACAAGTTTTCCAACTATGTAACTTAAAATTCAAGGTTTAATAACCCATATTCTTGAATGCATGGATCAAATAATTGCACGCATGCCTATAAACTTGTCTATTTTTCCCAAAAAACATTACAATTTTAGTACAAATTTCACCAAAACTCATAGAGACATATTCTTATCTAATCTATGTGTCCCAATTTTCCCCACCAAAAGAATTTTGAACCTTAAAAATTCACTTGGATTCATATTTCACTTCTATATCACAAGTATTACCTTGAATCATGTCATGATTCCACAACACTCTCACTAAATGAAACTATTTTCCCTTAGGATATTATTCTACCAATTAATAATATACACTGACTATTCAATAAAGGTCGCATCTGACTCCAAATAAATATCATTGTAAAGAAGAAAATTTGATAGATATAGTTAGTACTTCCTCTACTGATAAATATTGAATATATTAGGAATTATAGTTTATTTTTACAGAAACTCCAAACAATACGATTGATCTCAATTTCATTCAACGATTTTCTAAAGACCCACATATTAAGGTACAAAAATTTACTAGTTTACTATACATCAATCCCAATCTATGGTGACACTCCTAAAAAATTATCATTAATCAAAAAAATCAATAGTAGCCATCACCAATAAAGATGATACTTTTTAGAGTCTAATCATTCATCAATTTCATCCAAGTTAAATGAAGTTGATTAATTATATTCTTAACTAAGCTATATCACAAGAGAAATTTTTCTCTTTATTTATTCTAAAATATTAGTGATCGATACTATTTCTTCTATAACACTTCAAAATTATATATCCATATAAATTCCTGGTAACTATTGTTGTAATGAAATTCTACCAATGTGACCTAATTTTCCCTTAACCACCTAATTTCCAATATATAATCTCAATAAATTTCCTCTGAAATAGATATAGAATTTTTTTTATTTCTCATTTATCTATGGATTATATGATATAATCATATTCAATAGAGTACCATCACCTTCTAAATTTCTCTCCAAAAGCTTTATGTAAACTATGAATCCCTATCAGACATATTCAATGAAGTAAATATATAAAGACTCACTTTTTCTATATCATAAAACATACCTTGGTCATCTACCATTAATATCTCCATAATATGTAATAAATGAATCAATTTTATAAGTAAATATACAATCACCTAAATTGTAATGAATCTAGTTTTTAGGTTTGGACACTTTTGATATTTCTATATATATATGGGTTTTTCATTGGATTTTTTACGGTGTTACAGGTGTCGTATGAACCTTGAATAGGTATATTAAAAATATATAATATGTTAATCCATGAAGAAAATATTTTAGAAATAAATGGTTTCCCATTAATTAAAGTATTGAATAGGAAAATTGAGGCCATAGTTGAATCTATAATGTGTGGTTTACCTGAAGTACAGCATAAGTTTTTTACACTTTGGGTTTAGGGAAAATTTATAGTCTCTTTCATAATAATATATGAATTAAATATATTAATTAAATTTTTTGTTAATTTTATAACCTAGTGACTCTCCCTATATAACCTCTGTTATAGATCATCTCTAAGTTTATCCGTATAACCCTTCGATATTCAAAAGAGGGAATCATTACTGTGAGGGAGGACCTTTGACATAATATCTTGGGAGGTTTGGAAACTCCCAATAAGCTCCAATGGATCCCATTGTCAATGAAAAAAAAATTTCTCACTAATGACAGTGATTTAAAAATTTTATTCATCAGTGATTGATCCAATTTTATATAGGATTCATTATTTTTCAATATCGTTCCAAAACTACTTTTTTTATTTCAAACATGGATTTTTATCAACATTGAATTTATAGAATATGTTTCACATGTCCTTGTCAACCAATCATTTTTTGTTATCCCTAGATTTTATTCATTATGCATAAATTCTTTTGATTATCTTTTTGTTTTTGAGATTTTTATTTATGGTCAGGTGCACAATGAGCCTCAGTGATATCACATTAATTTATAGTTTGTTTCTATTCTATATTCTTTGAATTCTTTACTGTTAGACATAAGTATGGATAATTTGACTATTAATGGACTACTTTGAGAATTATTGAACCTAAATATTCACATTGGTCATGATAATGATGACATGATCAATGTTCAACGGAAGGTGTGAGGAGAAAAATTGGATTGTAGATCATGGTTTGAGGATCGAGGATTCGAACAACAAATGGTTGGTGCGACAGGCCTTGTAGTGATTGATGAAAATAAATAGTTTTACCAAATATGGTTGGAAATTTAAATTTTATGATATTTACTTCAATATAAACCCCATACACAACTCTACGAGCATGATTGGTGGGGGAATCATTGAGATCCAGTGATGGAGGCTTATTTGGTTCGAAATTACAAACTAAATGATGTGTAGTACAAAAGGACATATGTCATTCATCTTTCTTTTCGTTGATGGCTAGGGATTCCTAGATGAGTTTAATATAAAAAACCATGTCGAAATTCACACACACCATTTTACCTTTCTAGGGTAATCGACATGTGTACAATTAGTACACACCTAGGATATCGAGTGGGATTACATGACATTAGTACGAGGGACACGAAATGTGGCCTTATTTGGATTACCCAGCCATATTCAAGGAATCACACACCTAATAACAATGGTGTTTCAACATTCTATGTCTCTCTAAAGAACATTTTGTGTATAAATGGATTCATACATGCCATTTTTGTAGTGATTCCCAGGAAAGTCTTGGATTGGGCATACACACATTATTCCCTAAATGAACATTTATTGGTATTTTTTGAGGATTTTCTATCCACCATATCTCTTCATTTAAACTTATAATTAGACCAATGATTACTTTCTTATGTGTATTTGTCTTCATGATATACTATGGAGGCCTTTTTATCGACATTTGTGATATTGTGTGAGGTGAAGTAGCTGGTTTTTTTTCAGCATGGATGAATAATGTTGAGGCTCTTGTATGATCATCAAAGTTGATGTTGGTATTGGTAAAACCCTATCAAAGGGACTTTATATCAAGGTTAGAGTCTCCAATATATTTTATATATGGAGTTTTGGTACTCCATATACATATCTAAGCATTGTCCTCCCATTATTGAGCTCTGTAGGGGATAAGTTCATTTACTAGATTTATTACTCCCTCAACTAAAGAATCTTCTAGTGAGGAATGAGTCCTAATTTATATTTTCATGAGGTTTTACATGTTTTTATAATGTTATTTAGTACTCCTTTAACTGTTGAATCACCTAAAATGGTGTGATTCCTCTATTATAATCTAAAAATGTTGGTGTTAGGATGCTAGTCTCAGGATAACATTATATCATGGAGCTATAGACATATTCATATTTCTTAACTTTATTTGAATATTAAGATTTATATCTATTAAACTAAGGTATATTTATGAAAAAACGTTTTTGGGTTTCCTTACCCTATCATATAGTGGTATAAGTTGACTATATTATTGTTATTTCTACCATTATATTGTTTGGGGAATCCTACAATATATGTGTATACTCACCCCTCCATGGTCATTTCTCACACGTATATTATTTTATGTAGTTGACAGACAGTTTGGTGGAGATATTGGTGGATAGTAGAAGGTGAAGTATATTTTTACGATGACACTATGACCATGTACTTTGGTTAGTTACAAATAACATTTTAGGTCTCTCTTATTCAACCTAAATAGTTTATTCTAATTGTATTACTTTTATATTTGGGTGAAAGTATTTTTCTTCTCTTTAATACTTGGATTATTTATTATACTCAAATATTTACCTAGAGAATGTTCCATTAATATGTTTACACTCAATAGGTTTCATTTTTTATTATTATCCATACACTATTGTATAGATATGTATTTGTTTATATGTATTATATGTTATGTCCTTCAATTATGGGTTATATGCATACTCAGTGCAATTCACCATCCCTTGGACTATTAGAGTCGAGCATGGGGTGTCACTCTCAAATTTTTGCTAACCCAGGAGAGGCCTGGTGGGTAGGGTTATGTTAGAGTGGTATTAAAGGATTCTTATCCTAAGTATGGTATTGAGGGATATATGTGTTTAGAGGATTGGTTTTGGAACTTAGAGAGATTGTTTTATGGTGTATTGAGTTTAGATCTCAAACCTAGGAACCTAGTGTTGGTGCGACAAAGGATGTATCCTTATACTGGGACTCGGACCACCTTCTTGTCAACTCAAGATGTTGAGGAACTTTTTAAAATGAAATAAATCGTACATGTAACACATTGGAATGGGTCTTTGAATTTCATGTCTTTCTGGATTTAGGTCCTCATATATTCACGTCCAACTATGGTATGTCTTGTTAACTTTTAATATACCTTCATGATGGAATCCATATAGGATAATGAGATAGGTTTGAGACAATAACAATTTTGGTAATGGGTCCTTGGTGTAAGAAACTCTCCATGAGGTGTTACCACCAATATAGTAGATAGAATCACCCACACACGATGAGAATAATGTGGATCTACCTATATCAGTTTAGGATGATGTTCATATTTGTGTTGAGAATCCAATTATTACAACATCATAGGATGATTATGCATATATTATTAATATTTTGCATGAGTTTTAGTGTAAGTTACCACTTAATATTCATAGAAATCTAGAACCTTAGGTATACAAGGATTGTCTTGAGTAATTGGTTTGAGTTTTCACCTCTTGAAAACCCTGAACGACCTGATGGTTGTTCTTGATAACATTTATCTACATAAATAAGTATGACACTGGTTGATTTTGGTCACCCAAACCCATGCGAGTGACTCTTTTAGGGGATTATTTTTAGTGCTTACTCCATGATGAGTACCACCCTTCAAACTTAATCTTTGTACAAATTCAAGAGATTCTAGAGTTGCATCAAGGTGATATGATTATTCTAGATTAATAATTGAGGTTCCCCAAACACATGTGATACTCTCTCAATATGATGGGATATGGATGATTTTAGGCATATATGTTTGATCAATGCCTCTGAAGGTATATTCAATCTATCATATTTTTTGTTTGAATTCCCATTAATTTTGGGGTTCTAGAGTTGGAATTAGTGCAAAATATTTACACCAAGTACTTATTAGTTATTTCTATGAAACCATATGATGTAATTTTGGTTATATATTGGATATCCACAGTATGGTCCTAGATATACTATCACTATAGGATATTTAGATGTCTATGGGTGGATGAAATTATATTTTCCTTAAATTCCATAGAGGATCATCTAGATGAATGTGTGGTATCATGATAATAATGGAACAACCTACCTCACACCATTTTTTAATCACGTCCCTTGGTGTAGTAGTAACTTCATACATCTATCTTTCAACAATATTATCTAAAAATATGGATGTCTTCCCTGAGGATGTTTTGAGACGACCTCCTTGGAGGGAGAAAAATTATACATTAACATGAACCCAAATACAATAATAATGTTATCTAAATCATACTAGATGGACCCTAGAGAGATTTAGGATCTCAGGGTTTAGTTAGAGGAATTTTATGAGAAGGGTTTCATCAAACCCAGTGTATCCAACTAGGAAGTTGTAATATTGTTCATCAACAAGGTTGAATAGATCTTGATGATATGAGTGGATTATTGATTCCTAATCAAGGTTATGACAAAAAATATACATTCCATGTTGAGGATAGATGAACTTTTTACCAAATAAATGGTGAAATATAGTTCTCAATGTTTTATCTTGGTCATGCTACCATCGGTTGTGGGTTTTTGAGGGGGATATTCTAAATATAACATTCTGATGTCACTATGAGGATTATGAGTTCCTAGTAATGTAGTTTAGTGTGATTAATGTCGCTACTATTTTCATAGTACAAGGGAATTAGATATTTTAACCATTCATGGTCTAGTTTGTAGATGTTTTTATCAATGACATGCTAATTTACCTTCTATGAGAGGGGGGAACATATAGTATTTAAGGATAGCCCTCAACTTTCTTCATGAGTCCTAGCTATATGGTAAACACTCAAAATGTGAGTTCTAGATTAGAGAGGTTCACTTTTTTGGGGCATGTTATCTCTAAACATGGTGTAGTCATGGAACCTGTGAAGATAGAGGAAGAGTTATCTTGGGAACCACCCAAGATCATGTTTGAGGAATGATTTTTTTCTCAGTTTGGAAGGGAACTATCATGGGTATGTAGAAGAATTTTCAGAGAATAATTCCCCTTTGACTAATTTTACATACAAGGGGTATCTATTGTGCTGGACCAAGTGGTTTTGTAAAGACTTCTAGGAGATGAGGAAGAGGTATAATATTTATCCTATGTTGAGACTCCAATAGGAGGTTATTGTGTACATAGGATTTTATGATTCCTATAGAGTTGGGTTCAGGTTTGTACAGATTCATAGGTAGGAAGGTAATGCTTGTTGGTCAAGTTATCTATGACCCCATGAGAAGAACTACCTGACCTCTTATTTGTAATTGGAAATAATAGTCAGAAACATGAGGTTGTGGATGGATTTTCTTCTAGGAGAGTACATTATGGTTTACATAGACCACCAGAGTCTCAGGTATGTCTTTCCCCATATTGAAAATAACCCAAGACATAGAATTTGGAATTAGTTCTTATATGTCTATAAGTATGAGATATTATATACTACAGGTAAGGGAAATGTTGTGGAAGATTATACTAACTAGAAATCATGGTTTCACTTGGTGTATGCAATAAGGTTGTTGGACTTTTTGCATATAAACCTAGTGTAGGAGATAGGGAAAACTTATCTCCTGTCAATGGTAGTGAATTCAATACTTCTCTATCATGTGATAGATGCTCGGTTGGGTGAAATTGATTATGAAGTTCTACAAAAACAAATATCTTCTATAGATACACTAGAAATTTTTTCTAATGGTTGGGATAAAGTTATCATTTTTTAATGAAAGCATGTGGTTTTGAATGCATTGTGTGGGGAGGTGTTAAGGTAGTTCCATACCTCCCCATTTGTAGTACATTTTGGAGTGGATAGTATGTACCAATAACTTCAATGGTAGTCTTGGTGGGATATTATAAGGTGGAGTATAGTCAATTATGTTTCTTGATTCCTCACATTATAGCTGATGAAGGTAGAACATCATGTTCCATTATGTTTGAATCAACCTCTTTATATCCCATAATTGAAGTGGGATGGTATATCAATGAAATTATTGATAGGGATCCTCTAGACAACAACATTCCATGACACTGTCTATGAGATTTTCATCTAACTTACCTAATCACATCTCTTCCTATATGTCAAGAATTATAGACCAGTTGAGTGTTCTAAGAGCTTGTACATATAAGAGATCATCAATATTTATAAGGTACCCTCATCATTTTTTTCGAACATTATATATGGTTCACATCACTGTTTTGGAGGGGTTTTAATGAGGCTTTCGGGACTCAGTTTTAGATTAGTATGAAATTTATCCTCTAGAAATATGTCTATAATGAGAGAACCATAATAGTATTAGAGGATATTATGAGAGCCTGCATCTTAGAATTATATTAGGGTTGGGAGGATCACTTTATATTATTGGAGTTTTCTTATAAAAATAGTTATCACTCCACTATTTGAATATCTCTATTTGAATTATTATATGATATAGAAAAAAAGGTCACACATGTGCTAAATGAAGATATGTGATTTGTTTCTTAGGGGACTGAAGATGGTGTAAAAAATGAAGTAAAACTTTTATTTGATTCATGAAAAAATGAATACTTCTCATAGTTTGTAAAAATATTTTATAGACTGATATCTTAGAATCATAGAGTTTGAGCTTGGAGATCATTTTTTTTAAGATCTTTCCATGAAGAGTGTTGCATAGGTTTATTTGGGGTAACAAGATATATTCAAGGTTCAATGGGACCTTATAGATTCTATGAAGGGTTGTATAGGTTGATTATCACATAGCCTTACCCCCCACAGTTTGACTAGGTTTATGATATCATCTAGGTTTCACAACTAAGGATATATGTGTAAGGCTCTCCACACGTTATAGAATGGGGAAAAATGGATGTCAGGGATGGAGTGAACTTTTTAGAGTGCTTGGTATCAATTGGGGATCAATATATGAGGATCCATCATGGTTGATATTTATTTCAAGTTTATGTTCTTTGGTAGTATAGGAACCTCTATAAAATCTCATGGCAGCATGAGAGTCAGTTGTGAGCTCAATACCATCACATTTTCAAGTAGGTTTTCTTCTTCTCAGTGTGAATATCCTTGAAGGTTGAGAAAATTTAATGTCTCCATATTTTATGTTTGGATCATTAATATCTCTCTATATATATAGTGTTTTCTTCAGATTTGTCTTGGTATGAAGAGTTTCATAGGACTTCAAAAAAAGATATATTAAAAATATTAAATATATTAAACCATGTGTAGATATATTTTTGCAATAAATGGTTTCCCTATAAATTGGTGTCAATAATATTAAATCATAGGATTTGGTCATATCTATATTATATAGTTTACTATAGTAATGATATAGGTTTTGTATTATTTAGGTTTTAGGTTGATTTATTGTCATGGGAATTGGAATAAATTAAATAAATAAATAAATTAAATAAATTTATTAATTGTCTAGCCTAGTGAATCCCTCTATATTAACCCTATTATAGCTATTATATTGGTTTATCTTTATAACCCTAGGTGATTAAGAGTAGTAAATCACCACCACAGGAGAGGACCTTTGACATCGAATAATGGAAGGTTTGATAATAGACAACCGGCTTCAAATGATTCCATAATCAATGATGAAAATTTCGAATCTCACCATCAATAATAATGCACAATCATTATTCGTTAGTGATCAATCCAATTTTAGATCATAATCATTTCTTTTTGGATTCTTTAAGGAAAACCCTTTTTTGATTTCAAGTAGGGATTTTAATTTCCTTTGTATTTCTGGGATCTATTATTCACAAGTCCCAATCAACCAAACTTTTTTATTAGCCATCTATTTTACTTTTGGTGTTTTAGTTCTCCAAATTACCTTATTGTTTATATGATTTATATAGATGTTGGAGAATGTAATGATCCCTAGTGATCTTAACATGATCTATTAATAATTTCTTTCCTCCGCTCTTCATGTTTTTCATCATTTCCCTTTAGGGTGGATGATTTGACTATTTTAAAATAGGTTCAAGCATAATAAAACCTCCATATTCACATTGGTCATGAGATTAATGATGAGATATATGGTTAGAGGATGAGATGATGAGGAATGGTGGATCTCAAATCATGGTTTGAGGATTGGTGAATTGAATGAGGAAGGGAGGTGGGAAGGGTCTTGTACGGATCGATGAAAAGTATCAATATTCACCAATGGTGAATGAAATTCAATGTTTTATGATGTTTCCTTAATAATCTATGCATTGGATAAATATGTGGGTGTGATTGGTGGAAAAAATAGTGTGATCTAATAATGGAGGAATGTCTAGTTCAAGATACATAACTTCACATATTATTATACAGAAGAACACATGTTGTGTATCATAGATTTATATGGTGGCTAGGGTTTTCAAGCTAAGATAAAAATCATATGACATGTGAGTGGGCCCACATTCATTGTGACCTTAACTATGTATTTAATCTAGGTACATGGGGAATACAACCAAGACCAAGAGTGTTTATACATTCCATGTCCCAAGAGGACCACATTGTATTTCTCTATCCATCCAGATGACCCATGTATAGGTAATAACCTTTCAAGGACCCCCCAGTGGTCCCACACACCACGTGGATCTATAGAAAACTTCCGTACAAGGGTTTTTACATTCTATGGCAGGCAGTGATACCCAACCAGGTCATGGCTTGGGAATACACATCATGTTCTTTAGATGAACAGAATATATTCTTTCCCTATGGTTCTCTATCATCAATATCTCTTCCCTTGGACTCATAATTAAACCCACGAGTAGTACTTACTATGTATTTTTTTACATGGTAAGTGATGGTGGAATTTTCTTTGACAATTGAGATATAGTTTGAGGCAGTTTAATCAGTTCATTTCTCCCAGCATGGTTAGATGAGGCTATAACTCGAGTATGATCATCAGAGTTGTTGTTTGGATTTCTACACCTTTAATAAAGTTTCAATCTCCCCAGGTATGGGTCTTCCATATATTTTATATAGGAAGAGTCAGTACTTACCAAATACACCTGTACATTTTTTCCTCTATATATAGAGTGGTAATCCCTCATCATCCAAATTTGTTAGGGAGTGGGTCCTCCACAGTAGTCAGTACTCCCTTCACTGAGGCATCTTCCACTAAAGTTCAAGTCCTTAATTATATTCTCATGAGTTTTTTAACTATCCTAGAACAAGATTAATTACTCCCTTGATTAGTGAATCTCCCAATATAATAAGGGCCCTCCGTTATATTCAAGAAAGGTTGGTGTTGGGCGGCTAACATCCGGATAAAACTGGCTCTTTGAGCTATGAAAGGAATCATCTTTATTATCTAGTTATGAAGAGCATGATTTCTCTATCTTTGAATGAGGCGTCTTAATGAGCATATATATTTTGGGTTTCCTTAACCTCTCATGTTATGGGTTTAGTGGACAATCTCTTTTTAATAATCCCTTTATGTTGTTCGGGCTGTCCTACTAGGTATGTATATATTCACCCTTGCATGAACTTTACCTGAATTTTCTAGGTATTATATAGTCAATATATATCTTGGAGTAGATTTTGGTATAATTTTGAATGTGGGGATTACTTGTACCAGAATACTATGACAACTTATGAATGTTAGTTCCCAAGACCATGAGAAGGTATTTCTATTTCATCCTCAATAGTTTATTCAGGTTGGGTTTATTTACTTTTCTATGCATGTATTTTTTTCCTCTTTAGTACTTAGATTAATTATTTTACACTAATGTTTACCTAGAGGTTATTGTATGTATATGTTTACACTCTATTGGTTTTAGATTTTATTATTATCTATACATTGTATTATGGAGATGTGTCTGTGTGTATAAATTATAGGATAAAGACTCAAATCATGTATGATATTCAACTCTCTGATATCCAATAGCCCCTGACCTATTGGAGGCGGGCTTAGGGTGTCACTCTCAGCTTGTTTCTGGGCCAGACTGGGCCCTAGTGGGTAAGATCATGAAATATACAACATCCATAATCAATGGTAACCATAAAAAATCTAAATTTTTATAATATATGCTCATTTTTTGACATACATTCTCATTTACATATCATTATAGACATATGTTGAAAACTTATTGATGGTCACTGATGTTATAGATTCACCAATTAACTAATCAAATATCATAAAACTAACCCTACCATCTCATTCTTTTTTAAACAACTATAGAATAACCATATGATGCCATTGACATTCTTCTTCACTCTAGGATAAAACTCCCAACTTGAATTATGAAATGACTTTATAAAATATTCCTTCAAAATCAATGAAAATACTACACGATATTGATAATAGAGTTTCAATTCAGCTACTAGAGACCAAATTTTAATGGGATATCTACTAATTATTGTTTCAAAAATCTTCTTACATTTTTCATTGATCATTCTCCCTCTTTAATATAGTTTTAAATCATATAAGTGAAATGAATTTGAAATAACATCACATGGTCACTCTCCTCATGATATTTAAGAAATAAATCTACTATCAATTTCATTAGATGCTACTATTTTTTAGATACTCTAATAGATTGAGTTTTAATATTTAAGGTATAAAGATCAACATTACTTTTCCATGTGTATATGAAAACTCAACATAATAGTTTTAGATACACTCAATCCATTTCTCTCACCTTACATTCAAATATATCTAGGGGAAAATATAATTTATTCTTTTGTGACATGAATACACTAAAAATATATCACCAAAATGTTAATGCCTCTAACTATTCAAGATATATACAAAAACCACTTACTCTAAGTTGTGTGTGTGATAATTAATTCCATGTGGTAGTAAAAATCTCATTACCTATGCTAAAACACTCATCCATTGCATAATAATGACTCCCAAACCTTCCTATGACATGTAATGATAAATAAAATAACCATTACTAGGGTGATGAATGATTATTAGTAGTTTAAAGTTTATCCTTCTATTAAAATCATAAAAATTAGACTAATACTTCTCATCCGAGTCAAACTTCACAACCTTCCAAGTCAAATTCATCATTAGTGATACTATCTTGGAGAATTATTAGGTAAAACTCATGTAATATCTATCCATTCTAAGAATAATCAAAAACAATTATGTTATTATAATGAAAGTATTATGAAATCAGTCCTTCAACATTATCAAGATCAAATGAGACACCCTACTTAGAGATAAAGCTTCCCAATATCATGAAATCTTGAAACACATACTATAATTTGGAAGTCATATCATATAATTAGTATTTCTACATTTTCTCTCAAACATTTCTCAAATACCACTCATGATTCACATCCAACCTTGAGTAAACTATAATTTCATCCATAAAAATATATTAAATGAGTCATGGTATTTGTAAATTATGAGATTCACCAGGGATATAAAAATAGTATTATCATTATAGGTCACAAACACTAATACACATATATTACAATGTTAATTATTTCTCCAAAAGTTCACCTTAATATAATCGTATTCCTTAAATCACAACTGGTGATTTCATAATATAAATTCAATCCTTAAAAAAATATAATATTTAAATTGATCTAACTTATCATCAATAAAATTTATAGGCTATTTATTATTTACTGTCACTTTATTTGTATTTTGGTAGTCAAATATAAACTAAAATTCATCATCATCCTTCTTGGTAAATAAAATTGATATCACAAAATGAAAAAATCATGGTCAAATGAATTAATTTTCCTCAAAATACTCTAAAACGTTCCATGAAACTTATAGTTTTCAATAAACCATTTGTAAAAATGGTAATAATATCTAAATTACTCTAGGAGAAATTTGATATAAAACTCCACATATCATTTTGGTGGTATAAAAATGATTTATCAATAAAGAATGTATAATAAATCTCCCACCATAACTGGTGACTTAATATTATTTATAAAATTTATTGATATAATAACTAAACTAGATAACTAATATGTTAAATCTCAATGTTTTTGAATATTAATTCCTACCTAACTCACATCAATATCCCACTCTCCTCAAAAATTGTACACTCTTTGACTTCATGAATAAATAGAAACTCTACAACCATAAATATCGATATGAGTCTTAAAAATCAACCTAAAATACATATTTATTATGATATAATTTGTGTTAATCTCTAAAAAAGTCTAATAAGATATCCACATCTCTATTTATAATATAAAATCACTTGAACATGAATCCATGGTCTATAATTTCTCTAAGAATAATCTCATTAGTTATAGAATATGATATCAATTCCATAATAAAATTTTACTAGTCAACTAATGTTAAAAATATGAATAAATTGGATTTATATTTATTAATCATAACATAAATTGTAATATAAAAATAGTCAATGTACCTAACACAATAATATTTTTTCCTTAGATACTTTTGGTTCATGTTCTATAGTGAAAATATCTACCCAGGTACTTCAATTCTATCTCTACCTTATATTACCGGTCATTGTTTCTTATGATTAAGATTCATATTTCACTATTTATCTATTGGAATCCTAGATCTATGCATCTATTTTAAATCACTAATATAAGATTTATTTGATAAGTAATAATAAAAATTACTAATATTTACAAGGCTTCCCCACCAGTGACTACCATATGTATTTTAGTATGAATCCTCTTTAAATTTTTTAACAAACTATATGGTTAAGATAATATGTTCCCATAATAATGATGAGTTTGAGATCTCAACATATTCTAATAATATCTCCAGTAAGATTAGTGTTATTTAATTTTTTTATTTAGTATAGATTTTTTCCCAATTGGGACATAGTGAAAGGGAACTCATTTATTAAGGATCTTTCAAGTATGATTCCACCAACACTTATTTATTCACCATCATAACATAGGTTTTTACATAAAACAAAATTAATAATGATATAATATTAGGTTTAAGCATTATATTGAGACATCACACCTGGAAATTATCATTATATATTAGTTTTTATGAAACAAAACCCATCTTAGTAAAATTATTTGCACACTCCATCATTATTACATTACCCTAAATCAACATTGGTAACTCTCAATACATCCTTATCTTCAAAGTATTTTTATAGAATTTTTTATCATGTGTAACATCCTCAATTAATTTTGATGTACACAATATTTTTAGTTATGAAATTTTCTATTATATTTTGGTTCTTCTCTATTATGTGTGTTTAAGAGGTTGGTTTATAGTGATTATGGTTCCATGAACTAAAGGATGTAAAGTTAGTTTGTTGATGGATTTTTTGGAGGCTGAAAATCTACCATCGACTAGCTTGTTGAACCCAATGGTCATCCGGTGAGGCTATAGTAGGTCTTCAATTTTATATAGATCTCACTGGCTAAATAGTGGTACTGGAAGAACCTAGGTAATTTTTTTTATCACACTAGCTTATCGAGGGACAAACACAGTAAATTTGGTACGGACTGGTTTTTTGTGCGTTAAATACACCCATAAACATTTTAATTGTAATCAAACATGACCTTGTTTAATACCTATATTGATCCAAAACACCTTGTCACAAATTTAAGACCTCCTTCATTGACTTTTCACCTCTCCCACTCATCTCCCCTTGGTTATTTAAGGTTTTATCAACCAAGTGATGTTATAGTGGTGATTTTCCACTATATTTACATTAATTCCCTCTTCCCATTTGAGTGATTTGTAGGAATCTATTATATATTTATGGTTTCTACACTGATATGATGATGATTTAATCTTTATTTAATAATCTAGATTGAGATCTACCATCCATTATAGACATATTACTGTTATGTGTTTATAAAT
Source organism: Viscum album (assembly GCA_963277665.1). Taxonomy (NCBI): domain Eukaryota; kingdom Viridiplantae; phylum Streptophyta; class Magnoliopsida; order Santalales; family Viscaceae; genus Viscum; species Viscum album. The sequence continues at coordinate 392,151,698 of OY728141.1, read as the reverse complement.
CCACTTCTTAAATGTAACACCCCAAGGTTTAATAGTATGTTATTTCTTCAAAGTAATTCAATAACTTGGGTTACACGCAACACCGAGTTCGAGCACACCATGACTTACCAAACTAGCTGTTAAAAAGTGGTTATGAATAGTATTATCTGAATTTTGAATTTTATATATTCCATATAAATTTTAACACCCATATTATGTGTTTCTTAGACAAAATATAAGAACAAATTCATTTTTTTAGATAAAATAAGTATTTTTGACAGTTTTTACTTTTTTTAAAACCCGCTTTTTGGTTTTGACAATGGGAATTAATTTTAAATTAATTAATGAAACTTATATGTTTTTAATTTGGTAAAATAGAATTAATTTTTTAATTCATAATATCAAAATTATCTTGGGGTAAATTTTTGGTATTTTTCTAAAAACATTCAACTTTTGATGAATAGTGAAAAACACTGTGTTATTCTTTAAAACCGAATTTTTATTGAAATAATTATTTGTTTTATTTAAATTTATTTTAAGTAAAAATAGATATATAGTACCTATATAAGTTAAATTTAATTCATGTGATTCATTTTATAACAAAATTAGATGCATAAATTTTTATTGAACTTTTTACCATCTTTTACCCACCTTCTAGAAGCATTTGCAAATTTACATAAAACATACTTTTACCGATTATGTGAGTTGAATTTCAAAAATCCAAGACACATGGTTGATACCAGTAAGTAAAATTTTGTTCAATAAGATGAAATATTTTTTGGTGAATAGTAACTTTTGACTTATTTACCACGGTTAAAAGTAAATAGGGTAATTAAAGGTTAAAATGATTTTATAATTACCCTAACACATGTCATAATTCTATTTGATAAGTGTATTTCAACAAAAAACAACCTTAGGAATAAAATATGATCCTTTAGGTCCACTTGGATTAGATTAGGACATTAATTATTATTTTATTTAAAGAAGAGTTAAAAGTGTTAAATTCAAAGTTTAATAACTAAACCATTTTGGATATAGGGTTACAAACAATATAAATTAGACTATAAATATTCATTATAAAAATAAAAATATTTACTACATAATGGTATTTTATTTATAATTTTTATACATTAAATAATTTAATTTATTTATGACACAATGATGATGTATTAATTACCTTATTAATGAAATATTAAAATAATTGATATTATAAATATCAAAATAAATGTAAATTGAGACTTATCATGAATTACACTAATTTTATAGGTTAATATGACATTTTATAGTTTATTAGATAAATTTTTTCGAAGTGATAAGGTTTTTATGACTTTCACAAAAAACAAAATACCAAATAGTGTCAAAATTGACATAAATTAATTTTTAAAACAAATACAATATTATTGGTTGATATAATATTCCTAAAAATATAAGGTTCGGAAAAAGGGGTTAAATAATATTATATATTTCATTAATTAACCACTTTAGTTTATCTTCGAAGTTTATAGTAAGTTTATTAACTATATAGTGTAAGAATACAAGAAGACGCGTTAAAAGTTAAACAATTTGACTAAGAGTTAAATATAAAAGATAAGGTTAAAATGGTAACCTAAACTTTTCTAAAACCTATTGGTTGAAATTATTTCGACCCATAACCACCTAATTCTCGAAATAAATTAATTTTTAGCCAGTATAATTTGAATATTATTGTATAATAAATTAATATTTTAATCTTTTCCTAAAGTGACCCTCACACCTCTTATAAAAGGGTACTTCCACTTCTCTCAAAATAACACCTCCAAAGCCATTTTTCTCGGCCAAAAACTACCCAAATATCCTCCCAAATTCCCTCAAATAAACCTAGAGTCCTTAATTGGATCATAAATTCAACCTAAGTATACCTTTTGATCAACTCAAAAGGAAACACCCGAAGAAGAGGTAATAATTTCACCACCCTCTTTCAAGTTATTTTCTTCTTCCACTTCCTCTTTCTTTGTTGTTTCCATACTAAAATAATAACTCCAGTACCGCCTACATACTGTGATGTTATTATTAATATGGTAAAACCATATTCTTTATTCTATCCATTCTATAAATTACATAGTCACCATATGTACGTACGTACGGCTTACCGTCTCCACATCGTGGTGTAGTTTGTTATTCAAACACTTCATTATTTCGATGGGTATAATAATTAGTATAACTGATGTAAATAATAAATGCTAATGATTCTTTATATATGATATACCATCCAATTACATACGATTTCACCATCAATATAATGATATTGTTGTTCATACATACGTACGAATTACCATCTCCACGAACGTGACGAGATTAATTCCCCATCGTAATCATTCAAAAATAATTTTCATTTTATGATTAAAAATAATTTTTAATAACTTGATATCATTTTGGATATGAATAAAATACATACTATCAATAAAAAACATGCCTTACATAACCAAGCATATAAAGGAAAAAGGATCAGTTAACACCTGAAACGACGATACTACTAAAATATTATTAACAAAGAAAAACTGGAAGATCATATATGATATCATATTTATGTATATAATTATTGTATAATTTAATAATAATGATTTAGCTATTATACCAGAGGTTAAAGTACCCTCGACAAAGGAAAATTACAAGGTAAGGGTTAATATTACAATCTCTTCATTATCCGAGGTTGTTTTTACGTGAGTATCTACTGGGACCTCTTTATCATCCACATCCTTGATTCATAAATTTTTTTTCAAAATGTATATTTTAAGGTTTTATGAAATGGAATATTTATCTAGATCATCATTTTAAATGGTTTAAATATTTATTCTTCTAAATCATTCTCATTAATTTCTATGTTTTTAAAATGGGTTTTAAGGATTTATTTATATGGACATGAATGTTTTTAAAATGTTAATTCCTTTCAAAAGTTTCAAAGTGGTATGGGACACTTTGATTCAAAAATTTCTTTAAATTTATTCCTTTATAAATTGTGTTACTTTTAAATGTTTTCATGAAAAAGGTATATTTCTCTCAAAGAGTTTTACAAATCATTTTCATCTATGTCAACATCGTTTGATGGATTTTAAAATTTTTTGAAGTTGATTTATTATTATACAAATAATCCATATTGTATTGAAGGTTTTGTGATATGTTTGACTATGGATGTGTTATTTTTATACCATTCATGGTTTATGGATAAAGTATTGATATTTTTTAGGCTATTTTTAATACGAATGTTTATTTTATGTTTAAACCTTTTCATACGAGGAATGCATTGGACTTAGTAAGTGATGGGTGGAGCCCATTATATCTCCTCGATGCATTGGTAGGTTTCATGAGAAAAACTAGTGTCTTGGGACAAGGCCTTGAAAAAATCTTATTTTTAGTCTTGGCACGAGGCCTTGACTATGTGGTTATGAAGTCTGACATTATGCATTCCATCATTATGAAATTAGATATTGATATTACATGTGATTATTCGACAAATAGAATATCTATGTGAATAAGTAAATAGAATTTTTTGATTTATCTTTTCCATATTATGCTAATGTTTAAGTTTAAAATGATTTTGTTTTAGTCTTATACATTTCCTTAAATGTTTATTCTTATTTATGAAATTTTATGCTATATTTTTATCCTTACTGAGCATCTGAGCTCACCCCTTTCTTATGTTATATTTTCCCAGGATTCCAAGAAGTGTATTATGATTGATAAGAAGGGTTAATATAGGGTATTAATGTCATTCTCAAAAGATTTTTTATGTTGTGTTTTATTTTCTAATGTGTATTGTAACATTCATGTATGTAATCTATTTTCCAAGACTACTAAACTGATCGGCCTTTCAGGACTTGATTCCTTGTAATCATTCCAATGTATTAAAATAATGCATTGAATCTGGGCTTCTAGGGTCAGGGCATTACATTAAACCTCTTGTTAATAGTGAATTTAGGATTAAACTATAATATGTTAATGATAACTTGGTATATTATTGGTGGATTCCACATGTCAATGACATCCCCTTGTCTAGAGTTAAATTCATTATGAGTTGTGGATGTTTCTAATTAGTTTTCCCTAGATTGATCATATTGATACTCTCTTCTTCATGAATCACATCTTGGATCTCTAATTTAATTCCTGGTGTATCAATGTATGTTTTCTAGACCTAAGGTTCTCTTCTTGAGTTAGTGAAGAATTAATAATTTGTTCTTTAATTAACAACAAATCTAGTGAATTGGATTCTTTTTCTTTGACATATATTGGAACTAGTTTTGTTGACTGACTCCATATGGTATGTTATTCTAGAACCACCCTTATTGAAATCTAATATTATTAGTTTTATTTTCTAAATATCGTTATTGATGAACTGCATCCCAATATAAGCATCACTGATGTGCAACCTCATTTTCCATGGGTGAAAAATGTGATCTTATCTTTGATCCTTCAACAAACATTAGATTACTTCATCAAAATAATAATTTAGTTTGTTATTTACCATGTGGAGGATGTTTATAAGATCTTTATAATGATATAGTGTCATGTTTTTATATGATTTGACCATACATAAGTTGATAAATTTTGTGTGTGAGTGTTTAGATATTATTTTTTATTCATGGCGTGCTACATTGTGCCTCTATATGATATTCCCTATTTCAATGTGATGTACCTAGTATATCCTATATTATATTATTCTATGCATGGTACTAATGTGATAGGTGGAACTTTTTTGGACCATTATCCCTAGAAGGGGATCTTGTTCAAATGATTTATGTGATATGATTATAGACCATGATAGATGAGGAGGAATTATAGTTGTGAGTGGCTTGACCTAGGGGAATGATGGCCATATGTGATCAAACCCAAGAGGCTACAATTGGGAATCCTGGACTCAAGTGATTTTACCTAAGGGATAACAATAGGGTATTATGTCCTTATGTGGTCTTACATGATATTATTATCCGTACGGCTACCATTGGTCATATATGGTGACCTTTTGTCTAGACTTAGTTGAATACTTCTTGTTATGGAAATATTCTATCACGGAGACAAAGAAGGTAGGGGAAGAGGTCATGGTGGATTAGTTATTTCAATACTACTCTATATGAGATTGTATGTTGTTGATTACTTGTTATTTATTATTATTATGTATAGTCTTATACATGTGAACTCAAGTTAAGGATGCATTTTTGTTTTCCAACTAGGTTTTATTACCCACACCCTAAATTGGAATTCAAATGCATGTCCAGTCTTTATGATTATGGATTTATAAAAGGGAAAAGGGCCCATAAAAGATAGATGAGTTATAGAGCTTGAATATAGTAGAGGGACTGATTCTGAGTCCATAGTATTTCTATAGAGTTTTATTTATTTATCATATTATACATTATACTCCAGTTTGTCTTTCCACCATGGGATCCCAATTTATTTAGTTGTATGAAATCTTTTCCATCCATTACTACATCTAACTTGTTTCTTCTACTTAATATTTAATGGTTATATTGTTATTTTTATTGTTATTTTTATTGTAATTTTTGGTTTATGTTTATTATTATTGGAGGGTGTATTCTATCCGCTAATGGTGTTTTGACCCTCGCTACTAGTTGGAAACCTCTTACATATGAGGAGGTGCATATGAGGTCTTTTGGATATCTTGATGAACCTAATGGTTTGATTCAGTTTATTACAAAATGGGATCAGAGTGTAGTTTTATTATTTTATTTTTGACTAACCTAGGACATGGTAGAAAGAAAATAGGCTTTTTAGGACTTCAATAGGGGAGTTTCCAGGTTCTTGGCCAACTCATGTGTAACATTCCACTGATTTACCAGGGAAATGATTTTTGCTTCCACTTTATAGAATTTGAGTACATTCATGCCTCATGAGTAGGAACTTTGGATCACATTCCATATATATACTTAATTTTTTAGTGTAATTGATCATTAATTTAGTGCCTTGATTTGTTTTATCTATTCAAGATAGACCTCTATTCTTAAATTGAGTGATATATTTGTTTTCTTTGATGTTGTGATATGCTGATTGGAATTAATTAGTTAAACCTAATAATGATGTTATGTTTTGTATATATATATATATTTGATTATGAAAAATGTGTTTTAATGGTGAACATGGATCTTTCTAGGAGTGATATAACTTGGGATGTTGGTAGCCTCATAGGAGAACTTTTGTGCGATCCCATATAATGGTTAGGATTTATCTCAATGGATTTTGACAAACTAAATGTCACATTCTAATTTCAAAATATTCCACCTCAATGGAGACTGATTTGACAACTAGTTACATAGGCCAGGATTCTCCTATTATGGAGGATTCACCTATTCCATTAACTCTAATGCAGGATGGTATAGTAGATAATTATATCACCCCTAATTTCATGGAATTAGTAGTGAGTCTACCTCACATGGAAGTCCATCCTCTTATTTCTTCCTGGGGTGGATGGGCACTGTGGTCCATGGTCGATTACACCAGAGAATTCCAGTTCCATAATCCCCTTTCCATTCAGGGAAATGGGGGACCACATGATGTAGAGGAATAAATATTTATCATCGATTATGTATTTGAACTCATTGAGATTACTATGTATATAAAGGATAATATCTCAATATTCATACTATAAGAACCATCCATGAGATGGTGGGGCAGGATGGGACATGCTGGAAGACGTGAAGGTATCACCTAGGATCCCTTAAAGAACCTAATTTTTTAGAAATTATTTCCTTATATGGTAAAGATAGACTGAGCCCAAGAATTCATGGAGCTTCAAAAGGGGTCCATGACTATATTTATATAATCTTCTCATTTCACTGATATACTTCATTTTTCTTCCACCTTGTGTGGAAATAAAGAAAAAACTCCTAGAAATTAGAGATCATTCTTTTTCCTAACATCAAACAACATGTTAGGAGTTATAAGATAATAATAGATCCTAAGGTTATATGAATTTCCATGACTATTGTGAAGGGTCTATATGAGGATTAAGTGGTTTGTCATATTCCATAATTCAATAATCATTTGGGTGGACCTCCTAATTCTATAATTATTTTCATCTTTAGTAGAAGATAAAATAATATTAGGGATGTAAAATATGGTAGTGGAATGAAGGTAGACTATAATATGGATTCTTTATCCCCCTAGAGAGGGTTTCCTTGGTGTTTAAACTATATTAAGATTATATATTACTATATGGTCTTCATAGAACATAAGAGAAAGTGTCGGTGGTGTGGAAATGTGGATCATATCTATTAGTTCTACTCTAGATCATTTAGGTCTAGGTTTTAAAGGGTGTTCGAGTCAGGTGTAGGATTTGATTCATGGGATATATCAGGTTCTTATGAAGTAGGTCCAAACCCCTTATATGATTATGACATAGCTGATTCATTCATATCTGAGTTAGGTTTATGGAGATGAGGTAGGTTGAGTATAAGAAATGGATAAGACTTCAGAAGATGATGGTGAGGGGGCATACACTATTGGAGGTATGGTCTTGATCAAATATATTCTTTGTAATTATTTTTTTTAATAATGATACATCCCAAAAATTTATATCTATTCCAGTTATTATTGTGATTGACTTATTATACATGTTCTATTCTAAATTTTTTACATTGATACGCAATTAGTCATGACTGTAATCCATCTTAAGTGATGCCTAGAGTGTCCTATAGTTATTTCTGGTTATGAAAATATATGGGATTCCAGGGTTCTAGAGATTATGGGATTCAATCTGATTCATGGTATGGAATAGATGACCATCTTTTGACCCCATATCAATTGCTATAAGATATGGGTTTTATTTACATCACCTAAGGGAGAATAATTTATCATTATCATTGAATGGTAATTCGGAGTAGGTATAGTGTATTTGGACATGAGAAAACATAATATGATTAGTGAAAATATCATATTCTTGGATCATTTAGTACAATGAGTAGTAACCCCTTCATCATTTCCTCTAGTTGTGGATCTTTATTAGGACATCTTCCCATATTACTTTATAGTTTTCCGTCTTGATAGAGGAGTTGAACTCAGTATAGAACTCATTACAGGTGTCCTACCCATTTCTATACCCCTTTATTGTATGTTTCATTCCTTATTAAAGGAGATAAAAGTATATCTTGGGTGATTGTAATAAAAGGGATTTATTCATATAATTATATCACCATGGGGTGAACCTATTCTATTCTCCAAGAAGGAAGATGGTTGTTTTCAAATTTGTGTAGATTATTAGAAGATGAATTAAGTGACCTCGAACAATAGGTATCCTTTTACTATGATCAATGGTCTCTTTGATCATCTATGGGGATATTAATGGTTTTCCAATATTGATCTATGATCAGGATATCACCTATTTTGGGTTAAATAGGAGTATGTTTTGATGATGATGTTTAGGAGAATGTATGGGATATATGAGTACTTAGTAATTCAATTTTGATAGAAAAATTTATTAAAATTTCTCATTGATCCCATGAACTATATAATTCATCCATATCTTGACTCCTTCATCATGGTGCATATTGATGACATCCTCATTTACTCATTCCCCTGGATCAGCATGCTAGACATCTCAAGAAAGTCATGATAAAACTTCATGAGAATCTTCTTTATGACAAGAAATAAAAGTGTCACTTTTGCATTATGAAGGCGTAGTTATTTTGGAATGTGGTTTTTGAGATAGGTATATCATTTTACCCAAATAAATTTGAGGAAAAATTTTCCTTGACACATCCCTAGAACATGTTTTTGGTCATTAGATTTCAAGGATTATCAAGATACTAGTTGTGTTTTATCCAAGTATTCTCCCAATTTTCAACACCCATGATTACACTGAGATATAATGGGGTGAATTTATAGTGGTCAAACTAGTGTGATAAGGATTTTATTGAGATGAAGAAGATATTTACTATAGCTCCAATATTAACACTTTATGGGCCTAGTTTTAGATATTTTATATATTTTGATGCGTCAAGAATTGGTTTAGTGGTAGTACTGGTCTAGAGGGAGCAGGAAGTAGCTTATGGGTCACATCATCTTTGAAAACATGAGTGAAAATATCATACCCTTATCTGGGATATATAAGTCGTAGTCTATGATTTTAATATTTCATGAAATTTCATCTTTGGTGATATGTTATATGTTTAGATGAACCATAAGATCCTTTGTTATATATTCATATTGTGGGACATCAATTTGAGGTAGAGTCACTAGGTATAGTACCTATAGACATTCAACTATGAGATGGACTATAAACATATTAAAGGTAACATCATTGATAATTTTCTTATCCATAATTCATAGGTAGAATATGATCTTGGTCAATTTTTTTTTAAGGTTGGGGATGAAGCCTCATTTTTATTATTAAAGCAAAGCAAAGACCTCTTTAACTGGGTAGAGGGAGACCCATTACATAGCCTGTAGGCCTAGGGGGAATTTATCCCATTACATAGCCCATAGGTCCAAATTTTAGGCCCAAGACCCATTCTATGAATAGTACTGCTACAGTACCCGTGCTGCTACAATACCGCACAATACCCGCCACCACTATAGTTCCCCTATCATCACTACAATTCCCCTTCCACCGCTATAGTTCCTCCATTACAACAGTATCTCGGCTGCTACAGTAGCACTACAGTGCTGCTATAGTAACCTGCTCCCCATGGGTTTTGAACCCCTATTTTTCATGCAGAATTATGGGGTGCTTACCACTAACCCAAATTATCAATGTACTTCAAATAAATAGTGGAACCTGATGATCTTGTTGGCCGATTAGATGATGGATCCTTTTGATGACTATGGATCAATGGAATGTTCCCCATTAGTTATTGCATCTTCATTAGTGGATCGGGTGAAGTAATTTAAAAAAAAGTATTAGATTTTGTTGTGATGTGAGAAATTCTAGTTTCTAGTGACCTGATACCTAGATAGTCATTGGATGATGATGATGTGATCCTAATACATGGGGGTGTTGTAGTCAATGCTTAAGTCAAGTAAGAGATAATGAGAGACTTTCATACCTCTATGTGTATAGTGATTCCTATAGGTATAATTATGTACCATGAAATTTGGTAGAACTTTTGGTGTAAAAGGTTTAATTGAGTCATTGTGGGATTTGTTTCCCAATTACATACCTATAAGAGTATAAAGTATAATAATCAGTATCTTGGTGGGTTTCTATAGCCTTTTAATGTTACCTTATGGATGTGGGGGTGTCATTATGGACATCGTGACAAGGTTACCTAGGATCCTGAGGATCCATGACACTGTATGGTTTATTGATTATTGGATAATAAAATATTTTCTTTTATTTCTTATCCATAAAATACACTTAGTAGATGAGATTATTAATATATATGGCCATGATATTATATGTTTTCATTGAGTTCCATTGACCATTATATTTTCCCTTAATGAAAATTTTACATCATGGTTTTGGAAAGTATTTTATATCTCTTTAGGGATATAGAATAATATATTGGGCATAACATACCATCCCCATATAGATGGATAGTCTGTGAAAATGATTCTTAAATCATAGGAAATGATATAATATTACATCATATACTTAGGTAGTTCATGGGATGATCACCAATATCTAGTTTAATTCTCTTAAAACAATAGTTATTAGGATTCTATATTGATGCCCCCTTATGAGGATCTTTATAGGAGGCAATATTTTTCACTACATTGTTGACATGAGGCTAGTGAGAAAACAATTTCTGGCCCTGATATAGTTTATGAGACCTTTGAGATAGTGAAACTAATTTATAATAGGTTAATCACATTTTAGTGTAGTTATAAGTCTCATTCCAATCATAGGAAGATATGTTTGGAGTTTTCTATATGTGAGTAGGTTTTTCTGAGAGTTACTCCTCGGTTAGGCCACTGATTTTTAAGAAAGTATGGAAAACTAGCATTATAATATTATGGACCCTTAGAGATTATTGAATGGTTTGTAATAGTGGAATAATGTCTGAATATTTCCTATCATTATCTAGGTATACATGGTTTTTTAATGTGTATCAGCTCTGGAGGTACATACGCTATTCAAAACATTGTATTAACTATGTGGATGATGATATAGATCCTAACACATCATACGTGGAATGTAAAATTTTATACCAAATAAAGAAAGTTCTATGAGTGAAGTAAAACCCCCTTATCTAGGTTTCATGGAATCATGGACATATCTAGGAGGAGACTTGTGACAAGGAGGATAATGTCTGGACTCAATGGATTGAGTTACTTGAAAACAACTATTTATGGTTCTTCTCTAGGATGACAATTCATTAAAGTGGTAGAATTGTTACATCCCTATTTATTTTTGATAGTTGTGATATTTTGTGGTATAAAATTATCTATTCCATTTTTGTTATTCTCTATTTTAGGTGTTTAAGATGTTGGTATTTAGTGAAAATGTGTATATAAATTGAATGTTAGATTTCTACTTTAAGGCTGGACTGTGTGGTTATTTAATAGTTGACCCTAGCTAGTATGTGGAAGCCATCAAAATGTTGGGGAGTCTAGATAAGGTATATAGTTTTCTAAAAACCCCACAGGCAAGTAGGTGGGGTTCCACTAACCATCTAGCCAATACGGATTGGATAATAGTTCTTTAAATACACCCCATGTATTTTTAATTATACATATTCTTGAAACTTTTTAATATAATATTCTAATACCAAACACCCTATTTTAAATTTGATACCTCCTACCTTGACTCTTATTCTCTCCCATTCATATCTCCATGGGTTTTATGGTTGGATCAACCTATTGGCACTAGAGTAGTGAGTTTACTCTAGATATACATTAATTTACTCTTCCTTTTTGGATATGTAAATGAATATATGATGGATATGTGGTTTCAATACTAATAAAATTATGATATCCTCATTACTTCATAGATTTTTGATAGATCTATCATTTTGATGACATCTCTTGATCAGATTGAGATCTACCACCAATTATGAACACCTTACATGTATTTGTTTATAAATAATCTTCCTAAACCACTTCCTAAAATAGGATAGATGAAAAAATAATACTCTATTGATTATCCCTTAGTAGATTTCTGGTAGATTCGATATTTCTATGACATCTCCTAGACCAAAGTTAAATTCTTCTTGAATGGTGGATGTTTCTAGGGATATTTCAATTGATTGATTATCTTGAGTCTCTCTTCTTCTTAAAGACCATCTTGGATTTTGAATTTAATTATTGGTATATTGATGTCTATAGGCTTGACTTGAGGTTCTATACTATGATTAACTATGAATTAATTATTAGTTCATGAATCTAAAAAAATTAGTGAATTGAATTCCTATTATTGTACATTTCTTTGATCTAGTTTGGTTGAAAAACTCTGTGAGGTATGTGATTCTAGGGAAAACCTTATTCACATGTAATCTTCTTGTGTATCCACTATAAATATCATTTTTGATGAATTGTAACCTGAGATAGACACCCTTGATGTGTGATCTAGTTTTATGGGGGTGCACAACATGATTTGGTATTTGATCCTTTGGCGAATATTATAGTACCCCACCAACAAACATATGGTAGAAAGATCCTTACCATGTGGACTATATTTATATGATCATTATAATGATATTATTTAATGTTATGATATTCTTAGACCATTATTGAGTTGATCACATGTGTTTCTGTGTGTTTGGATACTATCTCTTATTTATGATGTTCTACCTTGTGCCTCTATATGACATTACTTTTTACCATGTGATGTGTTTGGTGTATTCAATATTGTATTGTTCTAGGCATGATACTAAAGTGATAGGTGGACCCTTCATGGATTGGTTTCTCTAGAGGGGAGTATGATATGAAACTAGTTTTAAAATGATGTTAGTACTAACATAGATAATAGGTAATGATGGTATTACATAGATAGAACTAAGGGTATGATGATCATATGTGATTGGACCTAATGGGTGATAGTAGGTCATGGTGGTCTTATGTAATCTAACATGAGAGATAACAATGGTGTATGATTTCCTTTTATAGTCTGAACATGAATTATTCACTTTTTTCTATCATGCACTATATGTAGTGACCTTGTGTTTATCATTAGCTCATGAATTCTATTGTGTCAACTTTCTGGCATAAACAAAATGAAGGTATTCCAAGGGGATGTGGTTTCTTGGTTAGAACATGAAAATATAGTATTATATTTTATGCTATTTCTTATGTGTTATTCATTATCATGGAATGCACTATTATACGTGTTCACTCATGTCAAGGTTGAGTTGGTGGTTTCCTGTTAGGTTTTAATACTCACACCCATCATGAGAATTCTAATGCATGTATAGACTACGTGATCAGGGATCCAAGTAAGGGAAAGGGGCCTATGATAGATAGTTGGGTTGTGGAGTACGGAGCTAGTGGTGTGACTGGGTCAGAATCTGGTATATTTTTGTATAGTTTTATTTATTTATCTTTTATCACATTATACTTTGGTTTAGATTTCCACACTATGAGACTAGTTTATTTATTTGTTTGGAATTTGTGTCATCCATTACTACTTTTGATATATATTCTTCTACTTAATATTCTAACTGTAATATTTTTTTTTATTATTTGGATATGATTATTAGAGGGTATAGTCCCCCCATGGATGGTGTTTAGACCCTCACTTCTAGTTGGAATCCTCTTACATACGAGGAGGATTGCATGAGGACTTATAGTTATCTAACTAAAACCTGATGGGATGGGTTGGGGAATTATATCAATCATGTTCTAGAATTCATCCCATGTATGATCCTTATGTAACATTAATTCTATATACATCTCCCACCATTTACAATTTTTTTCTCTTTTTCATATAATTAGTGAACTCTACCTTTGAGGTCTCTAGTATATCATGGAGATAAAATATGAAGTTGATCTTATCTAACTAGTATTTAACTTCATTTAACCATACATAATAGAGAAACAAAATATGATTATGCCTCTAGAACTCAAGGGCTTGATATACCTCCTTCAAACTCCATTAGTCTTTTTTGTTCCATGCACCTGAATCAAATATACCAATAAAATCAAAAATTAATAAACATTTTCTATGTTCTTAGCTCCTTCCTCATTGAAATTTTTGTAATGATGGAGTCTTTATAATGATACAAAAATAAAATCAACCAAATAACTATGAAGAAATCCCATGTATATAGATAATAAAATTTATATAACTAAAGCATGGAAATTCATCTCTTTATGAGTATCTATATTCACCTATTTTCAATTCAAAACATTTAAAATTAAATTTTCACACAAATAATTAATGAATTTCAAAAAATATATTTCAATCTATGAATTTTATAAAACTATTTTAATCCATTTTTTTAATCTAATTATATGTTATAAACACACATTCAAAAATCTAAGGCATATGTATATCATCTCTACACTTGAATACCATGAAGTATGAACACATTGCTTGTCTCAACACATATTGTCTACATACACCTACAAATCAAAAGAGGCTATGATCCCATAAAATATCTTATGATTCTTTATCTTACCTTGTCTCTATGATAACTAATGATTCACTATGAATATGTTATATATAAAATTTCATAGGTACCTCATGAGTTACAACCATCCGATTTTCCTTGCCTAAATAATTTCATAATAATCAAATTTTAAATCACTCTAAGATACCATTCTCTAACAACATGGTTCAGAAACATGTTCCTTGAGACTTGAACCTAGTGGTTACATTTCCTAAAGTTAATTCGCTATTTTTTAAGCATGTAAACAAGTTTTGAGGTATTAAACATAGTCATTTGGAAATTATTTACCCTTAAATAAAGAACAATCATAAGAAATTAATATTCATCTTTCATTTAAAACAAAAAATAAAAACTTTAAAACATTCTACAAAGTAATCATAAAATCGTTTTTCAAAAAAAATGATTTAAAAATAAAATAAACAACATTCAAACATGACATGGACAAAATAATGAATATGGTCTAAACTTATCCACCAAATATAATTCTACACCTTGAATAATGCATGACTAAACACTGATACATCCCTCAATAAATTTATCTCCAACAATCCATTATCAATAAAAAAAGGAACCTTTGCTTTTTTTTATATCATCAAAATGGGATCTACAAACTTACATACACAAATAAATGAGTAATGGTAAGTAACATAATACTGAACTGGATTTTCCGGAATCACTCTCAGGAATTACAATGTATAATACATTAAAAATCCTATATCAAATGCTATTTTGAAAATATATAAACACATTATAGACAAAAAATTATTAAATAGTATATAAAAAAGAAATAATTTATATAAGATTCATTCCTGCAAATACCAAAATAATATTATCCCAACCTGGTTCACCAATCAGCCAAACAGTTCATTATTCATGATATTTACAAGAATTGTGAGTAATGTGAATAAAAATAAAAAAAATAACTCTATAATCATAGAATAACATACCATAGAAAATAATCTATCTGATAATTCACCATTTAATGAACTTCTATATTCTATATTACAAATAATAAGACTCCCTTCCCATATAAAATCATCATACTACTAATCATTTCCTAATCCTTTCATCCATTTACCAATATTTCATTATAATTTCTCATATACAATATTCATTATTTCATGGAAAAACATTTTCATTCCAAAAATAATTTTCCTAAAAAATTCCATAAAATTCATTTATCAAAACATTTAATCAAATTTAATATAAAAATTTATTTCATTAAAATACCCAAAATCCAATTTAACATAGAACTAGAAAATACAAACATTTCTAAAATGAGTTATCCAAAATAATTTGATAATAATCAAATCAAAAAATCAAATAAAAATATTATAAATTATAAGATAAGGAATAATAATAATTAATGGCATCAATTGGGTTAACCTACCTTAGATAATGAAATATAGTGATCCGAATTTTTCCTAATTGAGATTTTTCCCAGTTCTAAGTTTCAAAATCTAAGGACCTCCCTAGTGGTAATAAGAAACATTTTCCATAAAATATAACCAAAATAAACCTATTTGATCATTCTTTATCTATATGTGTGATGTTTACCCCTTGACTTAATTTTATTGAATTTCTGATAAAGTTGAAATTTTATTGATACTTAATATTTGTTAAATAAATAAATAAATATTCTATGAGTGTGGATAGTGATATAATCTAAAAGGGACAATAGATATTGATTTATATTCCATGATTGGGTCCATAATAGGAGTTTTACCATAGATATGCTATAACTTTAGTTCACGATCTGGGCCTTGGTTCAGGCCCCATCATGGATGCATTATTACATAAATAAGTTTTTTAAAATAATTAAAAATTATGCATGAAGACTAATTTTACAATATTTATTCATTAATAACTTCATTAATTATGTTTATTCATATTAATTTTCATCATCATTAACTAGAGTGAGGGGGAGAGCATGGATATTGTAGAATCTAGCATCTGGTCTTCGTAAAATTAACAATGGAGCCCATATTCAACTTAAACTACTACAACATTACTCCAAATTCGAAGTAATGGTTATTATTTATGGTTTCATGTTGTATTATTATTTTTTTTAAATGATATATAACTATTTAAATTCTCATTTATGATTTATCACTATATTTTTATCCCCTCCATATTAAATTTTTGAATTATTTCATGAAACACCCAATTCATTTTTGTTCTCCATCATTAGTTAATCACCACCCAATGATCAATGGTCGTACCATAACACCAATATCCAAAAATCTCATTTTTTGGTTTTATTCACTATTTTTTACTTTTTTTTTCATTAATTCCTCTTTGGCCTTCGCCATGGTTAGTGGTTCATTGAATTTAGCCCGAATTGATTAATGAGTTGTAACTGAGCTCATAAAAATTCAATTTGGATACAAAAGCATATATTAAAGAATTATGAATGATAAATTGGTAAAATTGGATCATCCAGAGGCTAGAAGGTGTAATATTATAATGAAACCATCATTATGGGGCCTCAAAGATGTGCATAAATGGATTCTGAGTTGTTTTTATGGTGAAGGTTGATTGGAAAAGGGTCATTGGAGGTGTATAAATGATGAACATGACCCATAGTGGTGACTATAATTATGATAAAAGTGTAAAAGTGGAAGTATATTATTTCACAGTGAATTTAGATGAAGAACACAATTACATATTGTGTATTCAAGGAATTCACACATCATATAGGGTCTAGGGGTGTAATACTAGGGTGTTAGTAGTATAAATATCACACAACATGTGACTCGAGTACACATTCCATTTATGGATAAACCATATTACTTGACATGTACTAGATTACACTCCAAAATTTTCCCTTTTCTATATACATCATATGTTTGGGGTACATTCCATGTATTTTTGCATGACCTTTGCTACTACAAACTATAAACCTAAACATCCCATGTATCTTAAATGGCATGTGGTTGTAGTACATTCTATATACAAGAGAAAAAAAATGAATTTAGTAGAGGTACATTACTATGATAACCTATAGGAACCACATTCTATGTGTCAAGTGGGACATGTAGTATAGATTGAGACTATATGACTCAGGCTTCCGATGATACATGATGAGTATCTAACAATACTCGCATGTCCTGTACCCTAAAAAAGTATGTCATGTATATTGGATTCACATGGGAAATGCTTCCAATACATGACTAACCTCTGAAATATTATTATACGTATTTTATAGAGGAATTATATACGATTTAATCTTATATAAGTTTTTTTTGACATCTTTGTTCTCTAAGTGGTAGAATTGGGATGATAAATATCATATTCTGAGTGATTTCCCATATTTAGAAAGATAAAATTATTATCTTGGTACTAAAAGATCATTGATATGAAATATTATGTAATTTGAGGATGTTATCCCTATAAAGTTGATGATTGGGTTTAGGTGAGATAATCATAGTAGACATGGGGTCGGGAACTTCCTTAGAGAAGAGTGATAGGGATTAGGTCCTCCATATTTTTTATATAGTTTGGTTATCCCTCCCCCCATATACTTTATCTACAATTCCTCACAATTTTTCATGGGTTTATTATTCCCACGAAACTAAAAAGGTAAAATTCCTCCACAAGATAGATAAAGTTAGGTACCCCCTGGAACAGATAATGGGTTCCCAATCCTTGGATTAATGTTCCACCTCATCTGACATGCACTACTTAATAATGCATGGGTCCTCCACCAAGGTTGGTTACTCCCTAATCCAACATGCATACTTTAGTAAGGTACAAGACCCCATTATGGATTTTTTTGATGTATGAGGGTCTTCACATGGTTAGGTAGTTATGGAAAGTAGAAGATAATACTCCCTTAACTAAAAACTATTATTAGTCGAGTTACAGGTTCCCTAACATGTTCAAAGGTAGGTGACATGGTAATTGTTTGTGATAAGATGTGTTAGTCCCTCAAATGATGCATATAATTTAGTGAGGATTGGTTCACCCATTTTATTTTAGGGTGGTTACATGGAAAGGTGGAACAATGAAGATGTTTTAGAATATATAACACATCAGGAACCCCTTATTTTCCATTAAGTTTTAAATTATTGTTTGTATTTCATATATATACATTGTGTGTGTGTTATTAATTAAAAAGCCTTAATTTTTCATGAGATATGATCATTCATTGAGATAAACTAAGATGATTTAAAATTACCTTTATCCCTATAACTCCTGTATATAGATTATATTTAGATTATTTTCCTTCTTTCGTGATACCCTCTTATTTAAAAAGTTGATTTAGATTATTTATTTCACATTACTTTATGGTTTGATATCCTCTTATATATTATGTTCATACTTTCCCATCTATTATATTTATTCCCACATGTGTTTTATTTGTGTATCTGAAGAAAATTTTAAGGTTAGTCAGGGTGGGTGTGGAGAAGGTGTGGTTTTTTTGGAGAAGATTATAGGTGGTACTTTTTATAAAATGTTGGTTCACAATGGTGGTGGTAACTGACATAGTTATAGATGATTCTAGGAGTCTTTTAAGTGATTATGATCTGTCTATTATTTCATATTTATCATATTTAGCGGCTATTTCATATGTATAACTCCTTTTGTGTTTTTCTATATGGTGGTGTACTCATCATGTGATGTCTCATGAAATCTTTATATTTATTTTAGTTATATATATATATATATTATGAGTGTTTTCTATTATTCTATATATTAGAGATGTATGTTTGTTGTAGGTTGATATAGGATAAGGCATCCCATGAATGTTTATGAATTTTTTGTGCTCGTCTCTAACCCTTTTCATATTGAAGGTGGGATTGGGGTGGAAAACATAGTTTATTACCATTTCAAAATGGTCCCTAGTGGGTCTAGTAATTTCATAGTTGTATTAGATTGGTTTGATTCCCAAGGAAGGATTTGGATTTAATATTCATTATAGTATTTGCTTATGAATTTAAAGTAATAGCATTAAGGATTTTTTAGTTATTTTATCAAACGAGGGAACCCATTAATAGTGTGGTATCCAATGAATCTAGTCATTAGGATATTTATAATATATTAATCAATGCGGAACAATAAGGTACCGGTTATGTCGTATATTCCAGATGGTACATGCATCAAATAGTTCCAATTTATGATCTCTCTGGGTTTCTATGATATATTATCTAGATATTATCTAATAATTACAAATTTCGACTATCAAATGAAGTGTGTCACCAAAATATAACTAAATTTTACTCATAAATATGGTCATGTTGATACCATTCCTATAGTAGATCTTCTCACCATTGATCAATTGAGGGATAGGGAATTGGTTTAGATACTTGGTTAAGGGACATCATTTCTTCAAGATAAGAGTTTGATTATATTTTGTTTGTTCATAGTGAAGACCTTATTGTATAATATATTTTAGTATCTAATGGTCCAGAAAAGACTTTTAGTGGGATGAGTACATTTCATGAATTTAGTATTAGAGGATTCCTAGATAATGAGACAACTTTAATACCTATTTTGTATCATATTGATTGGAGTGATAAACTCATGTAAACATTCTAGTCTGGATATCCACTAGTCATATGGAAATCCTTGAAATGAGTTCTGTAAATGACACATTGGGGAGTTGTTGGATGATGTTTTCCATAAACTCATATGGTAATGACCATTATGGTTGGATTTTGAATCCTTTTTTATGATGGTTTTTTATCTTTATATGTTAGGGATAGTTCAAGTGATGTTGGATCCTCTATAGGGAAACACAACTATGTATGAGTGTGTGTTATGACCATAAGTGCTTATATTTTTTTACCTAATATATGACATCTAAGGAAACTATTCAAGATCAATAGTATAGGAGGATCCTCTAAAGAGAGAGTTTGGGTTGAGAATGTTCTTTGATGAAACTCCACCTATGTTTAGGTCCCTAAGTGAGTATCGGTAGATATAGAATTCTAGGACGAGATGCACCCTATCTTTGGGAGTTGGTGAAATATTTTCCTAAGGATAGCATGAGTGGTGTTGTGGATGGACCTCAAAAATGAGTGTGGAATTTAGATCAAGTACCCCTACTATAATTACTAGTTTTTTGACTAGGTTTCAGATTCAATTGTGATATAGGTTATGCAGATGCAGTTGGAGATGGATGACACTACAATCCCCACCAACCATCACCACCTTCAGTTAGTTCATGTCAGACTTGAAGTGATGGAAGTTAGATTTATGGGTTTACATGAATAATGGATCACTAGTTATGTGACATCTAGTACATTTTGAGGTATGACTCCATTAGATTATTGCAGTGTGCCAACATACAATAATATATATTTTGTTTTGATGCTAAAAATCATTTTTTTTATAATTATTTAACTTTAAGTGATTTGAAAGTTATTTATTAATATTTTATTAACTTTATGAATGTGTAAATATTATTATGATAATATCATATATTAATTTGAATAAAATTTTACACGTAAAAATTATTGTATATAAAGAAGAATCTCTTGTATATTCAGAAAATAGTACAAATTTATCTTAAATTCGATATTATTTATAAGTATTGGATAATATATATCATGTGGAGTTTAAAAATATTTCTTATATATATATAATATTTTATAAAGGAAAAACATCACATATGTAGATATTTACATTATGTATTCAATAATAATTAAAAAAATTCAAAATTATAAGATGAAAAAGTATAGAATATTACATATGTATAAGTAAAAATAATGTATGAAGACTATAAGGAAAACAACTAATAGTGGTAGATTTTTTAAATTCCATATATTTTAAACCACTATGAATTAATTCACAGTGTTTTATTAAACCTCTATATTTTTCTATATCAAATATTAATTAGAGATGTTTTTTAGTGGTGTTCATTTAAAACGAAAAAAATACATAATTGGAAGTAGTTTCAAAACTGAAATAGTTATGAATTCTACAATTTAACATATAGTATTATTCTAAAATATAGAGGTTGTTATAACCTCCGCTAAAAATTTATCAGTAGTTATTTAAATTTGATATTTTTTCCTAATCTAGAAGCTATTATGACCCATGTGAATTAATTAACCATGGTCTATCAGTGGATATTGGTGTTTTAGACGTATGTAATGATGGTTTCAAACACTTCTAACTATATATAATTTTTTTAATTTGTCGATGGTTTAAACAACCGCAAAATAGCATAAAAATCAATAGGAATCAATATTCATTTGAATATGCTACTACGTAAAATTTAAAATATAAATATATCAATATGGTATAGAATTCAATAATTTCTCTATTAAAATAGAAAAAAAAACTATTATAATTATTATATCACACTATTTTTAAAACATAAAAATATGTTTTCTTATGTTTGATGCGGAAGAGGAAATATATAAAAAATTTAATAAAAAATAAAAAATATGAAGGGGAGGATTAAACATCAATGATAATGTGATACCCTCCATGTCACTGTGTGGTTTATTTTATATTATTTTATCTTATTATATATTAGGTTTATGTTCTTTAAACTATGAGTTGAATTTTAAAATTTCTAAAATTTTCCTTCGATGCATGGTTTAGATAAAATAATACAGTTTTTCTTATGTATTTGGATCTTTAGTGAATTTTTTATGCACATGATTGATATGAAAATACAATTCATGGTTCATTCAAAACCTTGAAGATAAAAGGGTAAATTTAATCATCCTTTGTAGAGTAAAGTTACCAGATCATCTCTTGTGCATTAATATAGAAAACTATGAAACAAGCATGTGAAATGGGTTTGTAATTTTATAGTTCTATTTAGAATGGTTGGTTCATGGGTTTTACAACCTTGTGAAGTCTCCAAGAGTAAACATGTGAGTGGGTTTTTTCTAGTTATTAGTATGTGCATGGTTGGAGCATGGTCTAGAAAATAAATTTGTCAAACCATTTGGCCTTCCTAGATACAATAAAAATTTGGAATTCAAGAATATACCAAACTCAATTTTAACCGTATAGCCCTCTTATTCTCCAAAATTTCATTAGAATATACTAGTTATTTCCCAAGGGAGATTTGTATATTTATCCCTTCCATTTTCATGGATTTGATTCATAGAATCAATTGGATTCCTCTTTGGTAAGTCCCTTTATACATCTTTCTATCTAATAATCTTTATTTTTCCTTGATTTATATCCCACCCAAAAACCCTAAAAGTCATGTAGGATAATTTTAGTGTTGGATTTGTGTCTAATAAATAGGATTGTTTTTTGTGGGGATATATACGAGATGTAATGGTTTGGTTTTTTGTTCACCGTCAAAGGCGATAACTTTTATCTTTTTTCATTGAATTTAGGTAGGTGAATCTTTGATATTTCTTAATATTAAATTCATTAAAATGTGTGGTTTCCTTAAAATTATTCTAAATCTATGTTATACCAATGTATTTATACTTTAATGGATGAATGGTGAATTTCAATTGGTTTTAACCCTTGATATGGAATTGGATTCCATTCTATGTGGTTACAAAAATTCAAAAACTGATTTTCCATTTATTAAATAATGTTTTATATGGGTGGTGGACAAAACATTATGTTTTAAAGAGTTGTTAACACCAAATGGTTTCTAATAAATGTATTTCAAGATTTGAAATGATTTTATTTATTTGAAAAGGGGTGTGTTGGCCTATGTAAATTGTGTTTTAAATAATGTTTATGGATTTGGTAATCATAAAAGTGGATTCAAAGGAAGTATTGATTTGAAAATATAATCAAAAGAATTACTTCATAATTTCTTTTCAATAATTGATTGAAATTTGGTTTGAAAGGGGTGCGATTTTACTTGGAACCTTGTTTTATTTTATGAATTCATGTTTGGCACTTTATAAAAATTGAGGTTTCATGAAATATTATGAGACCCTCTTTGTGCCCCTAGAAATTGTTTTCTTAATTATTGGTGATTCATGTATATAGAGATTGGGTGATAGATCTAAGGGGTTGTTTCATGAGAGGGTGTTGGAGGTGTGTTGGGTATTATTTTATAAATTATTTGAATTTAATTTATGCTTGATGCATGTATTTTCATGATTCTTCTCATCCTCTTTTGATGTCAGGGGATTCATAGTGGACTTGGTAGAGATTTAGATAGGTAAAATTCTTAGTTTGTAAAGTATTTCCACAAGTTATTATTCCTCATAAAACCAAGTTAGAAAGTGTAATTTGAATATGGATACTAGAATGAGTGAAAAAGTGGAACTCTCCTTTATCCCATAGTAGCGGTGTGCTCTAAAAAGGTTTATATCCGGATAGTCTGATAGGAATATAGAGGATGTTGACTATCTCAGTAGTTCCAACCTAGGTTCCTTGTCTATAGTTTGGGTTTGTATTTCCAAATTCATATGAAGATACCCATGACCTAAGGATACATTTTAGTATTTTTTAAGGGATTTTGGTGTTTTCTTCTACCTTGTAATTGATTGCACGGTGCCTTCTATTGATGGATCCCTATTTTGGGTGTTCTTGCGGTACATTTACAAAAAAAAATTATAAATACTTTCTGAAAAGAATAATTCATTGAATTTGAAATGGTGTTTTATAAATGGTATTTAAAAATTATATAACAAATAAAATGTGAAGGAATTGTTTTGTTTTGATAAATCAAGGGTGTGTGAGTTTTTTAAACATGATTTTACGTCGATGTTCCCAGTCTATTTATAAATTGGTTTTTATGGATATTTTGGAAAACTATTTGAAATTAAAAAACTTTTTTTGGGAATTAATAGTTTATCTAAAATGATATTTTTATAAAATGTTTTTAATGTGATAATTTTTAATATTTTTCAAGGAAAATAGTATTCAGCTAGAAAAATGAGTTTTCCATGTGATTTTTTTAATTTAATGCAAATGAAACAAAATAATAAAAAAATTGATGTTTTGTATCTTTTTTATGTAAATAATTATGAAAAATGAATATTTTTTCTTATGTATTTCAAACTAGAAAATTTAGGATGTGATATAAAAGTAACTACATAGATTCAGTCAGTGGAAACCAACTAAACTGCTTAACTAACACCAATATTTCATAGGTTCAAGGTTTAGTTAGGTTGGGGTTTTATCCTTTAAATATATTAGGTTTATTGAGGGATATTTTGGTTAATATGTTGAAAATTGATTAGGAAAAGGATATTTAGAATATTTTGGCTTTTTTGGCCTCTTAGGCTAAAATATTTTGTACATGGTTCAGTTTTTATTTTATTCAAATATATATATATATTTATTTATTTATTTATTTAATTCATTTTTATAACTTTTATTAGATATTTTTAATTGATTATATCATATTTTTTTGGCTTATCCCTTTTTTCATAGTTTAGTTATGTCATTTGAATTTGTGAAAATAATTCCCAATGTGTGCTTCCTAATTCATAGGCACTAGTTTTCATCCCATGGGGATCAAGAATTACCTTCAAGCCTGTGGAAGACCAATTCAAGCGCATATTTATTTCCAAATCATAATACCTCCATAGAAGAAATTTTTAGATAAATTTTATTATTTTGATAAATAGTGGATTTATGAAGCATGAACAGGTTGAGTCATGTAACCTTTTGGTTTATCGTGAGCCTCTAAGGATGGTTTAATTTAATGGTAGGGTTATTTTCTTTATGGGTTTTACCTTCATTCAACATTAACTTGGCCCATTCCCCAAATAGAGTGAAATGTGTTGTCCTATCCTCCAAGTGATGTGTCTTATAATTACCCAAGTATGTGTTTTTTTAGTCTCTATTTTTTTATTACTTTATAGGTTTAGTAGTTTTGATCATGACCTTTGGATTTAATGTTGGACAGATGTGGGAAATTTTTTTAATAGAAACATATATGATTTCATGTTCATTAAATTTTTTCAATTGATGTTAGAGGAATTCGATATTTTTTTAGTGTCCATAATTTAATGTATCATATAGTGTTTTGGTTGTATATTGATTAGATAAAAGATAATTTTGGGATTTATGATCTAGAATTTTATAGTAGTTATTCCTTGAAGAAATATATTTATAGTTTTATTAGGTACCTATTTGGTTTCTCTTTATGATCATTTTTTATCATTAGGGAGGTTCATGCCTCATTTCCTAGGGATATTTGGGTTTCTTTTACATGTTACAGTTCATTGGTTGGTTCATTTTTCGCATATTTGGATATGGTAAAACTCAAAGGGTATTCAGGGATGAGTAAGGGTATAGTTTTTTTTCGTATTATATTATATAATAAGTAAAGATTTTTTTCTAGTATAATCATTATGGGATAGTATTCTATTTATTTGGATATAATAACCCTCATTTTCAACGCATTACCTAAGTATGAGAGACTTTTTGTTTCTTTATAAGGTATGTATATGGTTGTTCTTCTCCATTGTTTTAATAAACCATGGATTTAGTAATCTGGTTATGGGAACCTTCATGTTATTCCTTGATTTATTTCTTAATTTATAGTTTTGATCAAGTAGTTTTTGGTTGGGTGTGATTGTAGTTCCTTGGTGACTAACTTTGGATATTTTAGAAACATGTTTATTCAGTGACATCCTATTCTTTATAGATAATTTTTTTAGGTTGTTAAAAAATTTTAGATGAATACTAAATGATGGGAAGGATTATGATGGGTCTTTATTTTATTAAATCTAATTTTTATCAACTATCGATTATTTTCTTCTTAATAATGTTCATTGTTGTTTGAGTATTTATATTTTTGTTTATTGAATTATATTTTACCTTGAGGGTTCCTAAAAAATAATTATAGAATTAAATTTTTTTGTCATATACATTACCCCAAACTTTATAGGGGTATAAAGTAGTAAGGTGGGGATAATTGAAGCACTATCCTTATCAATATGTGGTTTATTTTATATTAAATCATATTTTTTTGGGTTAAGTTTTTGTTACACAAAATTCATGGTTAAACATTAAAGTTTCTATAAATCTTCCTCCTGTTAATGGTTTTAATTCCTTATTTGTATAAAATCATGTGGTTACCCTTAAATAGATACATTTTAAGTTCAATTTGATTTGGGTAAGTATGGATTTAATGGTTGTAAGATGATTCAATTCAAACATTGAAAAGTCTATGGGAAAACATTCAGGTCCTTTAGTTAGTTAGTATACTGGAACATGTCTTGTGTGTGACTATATTAAATCATGGGAAAAGCATGTAAAATGGGTCATAAATTTTAAGGTTTCATTTTTTATAGTTGACACGTGATTTTTTCAAACATTAAAAGTCCCCAAGGGTAATTATAAAAGTGGGTTTGTTCTCTATAGTGGAATATGAATTATTACCACATGGATTGGAAAACCATGTATCCAAACCATCCGGAATACCCAAATTCTTTAAAACCTGAAATTTTAGAACTTCCCTTACTCAATTTTATCCCTACATCCTTTCTATTAACCTCCCTCCCTTTTGAATAGATTAGGAACACCCTGAGGGAGATATTTAACTTTCTACCTTTCATTTTCATGGTTGATCGCATCTGATTTAAGTGGATTCCTCTTTGGTAAGCCCCCCTAAATCTCCTTCTCTCTTGAATTCTTCCATCTCCCTTGATTTAAATCTATCCCATAAACCCTAAAAGTGATTTGGTAAGATTTTATGGTATTGGTTAGACCTAATCATGTGGATTTATTTTTGTATGGATTTTTGAGGGAATTTATTAGATTTTTTGGGTGTTCCCCATTAAAGGATAGAGATTATGTATTATTTTTCAATGAATTAAGGTATGTGTTTCTATGAAGTCACTATATATTCAATGACTTCGAATGATTTTTTGCATTAAAATACTTCATTATCTATGATATATCTATATATGTGTATCATAAGGTATTAAAGGTGAATTTCAATTGGTTTTAACCCTTAGCATTAAATTAGATTACATTCCAAGTGGTTATAATAATTCCCAAGTGGATTTTCTATGTTGTTTGAAGGAGTAAAATGGGTTATGGAAACTCATTTTATTTTTAAAGGTGTGTCACATTGAATGGTTTCTAATTAAAGAATTTCATTTTTTAAAATGGGTTCATTTATTGGAAAAAGGGAAAGCTAACCCATGTAAATTTGGTTTTAAATCATATTGACGGGTTTAGAAATCATTAAAGTTTTTTAAATGAAGTGTTAATTCATAAATTAATTTATAATAAATGGTTTATAAATTCATTTTATGAGTTTATTGAAACTTTTTTAGAATGGGGTTTCAATTTTCATGGAATACAATGTTTGTTTTTTGAAGTCCCATTTGGAACTTTAAGAAAAGTAGTTTTTACTTATGGATTTAGAGACCTTATTTGTAACCCTTGTGATTATTTTTTTAATGGGTGGTGTGTCATGTATATCGAGACGCGGTGATAGATTTATGGGATTTTTTAATTTATGGGTATTAGAGGTGAGGTGATAATGTTTTTATTAATTATTTTAATTTTTTTATGTTAGATTCGTGTTTCTTATTGGTTTTTCACCTCATTATTATATTTAATAGGATATCTATGGGAATATATAGATATAAAGATAAGTGAAAACTCATGTTTATAGATCTTGTAAACTAGGGAGTGTGGAACAATCAATTGAGTTAGCTAGTTGCATTATTTGTGGCAACTAGACTAAGTGAGCTAGTGGAAGTCTATTGTGGATTGTGGTAGCAGTCTTCTCCTGAGAGGTTTATTTCTAGATAGTTAGGAGAGACTATAAAGGTCAATTATTGGTTTAGTTATGTTTTCTTAGGTTCCTTATAACCAGTTTAGGTCATTAATACCTAAGTCCAAGGAATATTCCCATGATTCTAAGATCCTATTTAGGATCATTTTAAGGGGTTCCTTATTTTTCATTTTACATATCCCCTTTTTATCTTATGATTTAATAACACCCTTGAAATTTTGTTTTCATCTACTTTATCTTTTATTACATGGTCCCTACTTTGGATGATTTCCCATTTTGTGTTTTTTTGTTCCTTTAGAAATTTTTTATCATATATAAATGTAGTGAATAGTTTTTTTATAACTATAGGGGTGTGGGTTTTTGAAACATGATTTTTTGATGATGTTATGGGTTTATATGTAAATTAGTTTTCATGGATATTATGTAAAACCATTTAAAATTGAAAATATTCTTTTCTTGTTTAAGCATGAATAATAATGGATATGTTTAGGAATTTATTTTAAAGTGAAACTTTAAAATGGTGTTTGGGGAAAAAGGATTTGGATAGGAAAATTTATTTTCCAATTGATTATTTTCATTTAATAAAAATTAGGAAAATTAGTTTTAAACACATCCTTGATGTATTTTTTCTATATGTAATTCATTTTAAAAAATGTATTTTTTATTGTGTATTTAAAACTAGTAATTTTATGATGTAATATGAAACTATCTATATAGATTTGGTTGGAGATGACCTATAGGTATGTTTAGACAACACCTATGTTTTATAGATTACAGGTTGCAGTTGGGTTGGTGCTTCATACTTTGTATATATTTGTTCTATCAAGGAAGTTTTTGGGTTGGATAGTGAGAATAGGATAGATAAAGTCTTCTTAGAGAGGTTTAGGGTGTTTTTGGACACTTTATCTGACTGTATTTTATACCTGGTTTAGTTTATATTTTCTCATGAAGTATATTCATTTTTTATTCAATTATACATCTTGTATTGGATGTTTCTTTCTACATATATTCTATTTTGGTTCACCTATCTCTTTGTTCCATTGTTTAGTTATCTCATTGTAAGAGGGAAAAATCATTTCCAATGGTGTGTTTCATTATTCACATATAATGATTTCATTAAATGGAATTTTGAATATAAATTAGTTTTAATTAGGTATTACACATACAATATATATTTAGAACAACTATCGTAATTAAATAATTATATTGAAATAAATGAACTAGATTTTGTATCACTCATATCAATGATTCAATTTCTAAAGTAATTCTCCCAGTCATTCCTTGAAATATAGTAGGCACTACACTCCCCGTATATGTGAACTTCTTATCCTAAGGTATCCATCATGATTACTACTCTTGAATTTTGTTCTCAAGAATAAATTTTTTTATTTTTTGATTCAAATTGATCAATAATTATAACATTAATTGGATCTAATGGAGTATTTTTTATATTTAATGAAGATTTGATCCTTCTAAAGACTCATGAGGGGGAAGGTCTGGTATCCAACTCTCATAAATGACTAACATACTCATTTCCTAAAACATGGTAAAAAACATTATTTTGGGTGATTGAAGATGAAAATGTGGGATTTACATCTCATTCCTCTTTAATTATTTACTCCATGTATAAATTTTTTTGAAAAAAATTATTCATTAAAAAAGATAATTTTAATTTAGTTTTTTTATTTTATTTTTTAAGCGATTTTTATATTATTTTCATAGGCATTAATGTGAACATAAAACTATAACTTGGTTCAAAAAAATCATGAATAAATTTTTTTATTATATCATAAATGAAATTTTTTTTGATAATTTTAAAAATTAAGTACTTAAGATGAAAAATATATATTTTTTATAATATCAAATAGATTACCTTATTTGATCTTCTCTGAGAAAATCATTTGGAATTTTTTTTGTGATAGATGGATTCTTTCACCCTATTTAATTTATTTTTTAAAATATTTATAAAAAATAATGTTAAAACTAATAAAAATTTTATTATTTTTAATAAATTAATATCAATGTATAGAGATAATACCAAATAATTCCTGTGAATCAGAATGATGCATATCCACAAAGGGCTTCCATTGATTTCGTAGTATCCCTTCAGGCACATTTTCATACATTTGATAAGACTCAAAGTGGTGTCATTAAACACCCAAAAAAACCAACAAATAAAGTTCTTACATCATTTACCAAAATAATTCAATTTCAATTGATGTACAACCATATCATGCCCATAAAAATGGATAATGATCTACATATTAAATATGAAATAATTATTAGAATTGGTTTTCTAAGATTGTATGATAATATTAACTAGAAATATTTATTTTTACTTATTTTCACTTTTTTATAAAAAAATATATTCTTAAAATCAATGGGAATATGCCAGAAATTATGATACATGATGGGAAGGGATGTTATCTCACATGCTAACTACTATAATATCTACTTGTGTAAACCTCCAATATCATTTATTGGTACCCCAGACATGTCATGCAGAAAAAATAATATAAAATTTTTCAGCCTCCAAACATAAATTGTATTCATTTTTGTTTTGGTTATGTTATTTACTAAATTTATATAATAATTATGTTTCGAAACTTTTTTATCGATTACATAAATTAATTTTTCACATTTAAAATTACATAACAATAATTATCACCCCCCCCCCCCAAATACACTTATTGTGGTAACTATGACACCATAACGTAAGTTGATAATCACTCCTTAGTTTCTTTGTTTGATCCCCTCAATGTTCTTAGAGTATAATTAAATCCACTAAATTAAGGAGCATACCAGATAAATATGGGAGTATATAAAATAGAATCAAATTGCATAAAGGTATAATATCTAATGATGGACTATAGCTAATGAAGGTGGGTTAAAATCATATGGGTTATCTAACAACATTGGATTTATAGAAGATAAACAAATATTTTAATTTTTTTCAGCATTAATTTACATCAAACAAGAATATAAAACATGTTAGAATATTATATATGATATAAAATAAGAATTTTTTTTAAAAATTATGTTTATAGATTAATGAAATTCATGTATTCAAAATAAAATAACAATATACATGTTAAAATATGACTATAAATGAAATCATTTAATTCATCATTGATCTTATTATTTCCATCCTCTACCATTAACCTAATTTCATCATATTAACCCTCCCTTACAAAGATAATTGTTTCATTATTTTAATGGAAAAATGAATCCATCAATTATTTTGGATGGGGTCATCTTTCATAAAATAAATTCTTCAAATTCATCAATCATATCATAAATGTTTCTCAAATTGACATGGACTATAAAAGTCCACTCATTATTGAATATTTCATTATAATAACTCTAGTTTTAGGAAGAATTTTCATTTCTTAAATTTTAAGTATATAATTATAAAATATATTTTAGTATTCTTTTAAAATAATTAAAATTGATTATAAAATAATCCACACATGAGAGTAATCAATCCAACCACACTTTATTCATTTATAGTGGAACATTACAAGAAAAGTTAATGAAAAGAAGTACAATATACAATGGATTATTACATATCAAGGATGAGAACATCACTTAAATATTTTAAAACTAAAAGGATACAATAAATAGAAAATAATAATATCTTTACAGTTAAGAAATCCCTAGGATTATATTCACTCTTGATAATCCCCATTAGTAGAACCAAACCTAAAATGTAAAAAAATTTCTTATAAATGGAAATCATTGTGAAAATTTATTAATGAAAATTAAAGTAATGAGAATCATGATTTAAGAAGTAAGAATAGAAATAATATATATGAGGTAATGGGGTCGATATAGTTGTTATAAAGGGTTATATGGATGTTGGGTATAATACCAGTAAACATGTTACCCTTTTAGAATTTATGATACATAAGTAATATAAAGTATGTTTTTTATATGTAAAAAATATATATTTTCATTATATATAATTAATTTGAAATAAAATAAATTATTTCTAATATAATTAAACGATACTAGTTCATTTGAAAAATTACGTTTTATTTTAAAGAAAGTGTTTTTATAAATTTTTCATTTTGTAAAAATTAATACTTTAGAAATAATTATCAAAAAAAGATTGATAAAATTAAAGGAATTAATAATAGAAAAAAATAATATCATCTAATACATAATTGATAAACTATTAGTAATAATAATTTAATTATTCATGGCTAGACAAAAAATGATTTATTCAAAAGAATATTTTTTTATATTATATATATATATATTAAATTTAGCTTTCTCAAATATGGATCATGAAATTTAATAAAATTTATTATTTTCATTTGAATAAAAATTCATGCATTGGTAATTAATTATTGGGTAATAATTAATTACTATTAAAATATATATTATTCACTAAATTATTTTTCTACATATATTTTTGTAAATTAAAATAATTAATTATAAATAATGAATTTTAAGAATTATATTTTTGAAATACATAAATAAATAATTTAACCTCTATTCAATAAATATTACTTGGTAATGAATGGGATTAAATTAATTTGTTTACTTAAAAATACTATTCACAAAAACTTCATTTTAATACATTATGTGTTCTTATATTAAAAATAATTTATAACATATTTATTAATTGAATCAAATAAAATACATTTCATATTTTGAACTATAATATACAAATTAAGTGATAAGAAAATTTTATTTTTAGATATAATAATAAGTTACCTGGGAAAAGTTTAATTAAATATTAAATGTACAATTTTTATTTTTATGTGTTGTGTATTTTCATCAAAAAATTTAAATTTATGGATTTTAAATAGTTACATGAATATAATTGTTAAATAAAAATACATTAATACTCATTATAATTAGTAATTGAAAAGAAATATGAATAAAAACATTTAATGTTTGAAAAGTTATTTTTCTATAAAATATGTTTTTTATATATTTTATTTTCTAATTTAGAATTTAATTTTATGAAATATATAAATTCAATTAGATTAAATAGAGTCTGAATTTATAATCATCACATTTAAATTAGGTAATGAGGTTCATCTTATATTTTTTTTTAAAAATAATTACCATGAAAAATAACCAAACATAGTACAAGACGTAAATAATCATGACATGAATTTTGGGTTATTAAATTAATAATTAGAATTTTTATAAGTCCTTTGTTAGGTTTTGGATTAAATAATACATGTATAACCAACATTTACATACCCACCTCTCCTAACACCCTTGTGATTTCATCTTTAATCATCACCTAACATAATTTTCCAAGGAAATTTCTCACATTTTCAATGATAAAAGGAGTTATATTCCACCCACTTCAAACCTCTAGAATCCTCAAAATTACTTTGGAATACATGTCCAATTGAACTCTCCTATAGTCCACTCTCATTTTTGGAATCCTGTAGTCAAAATAAGGTGGACTAAGATCTTCATTCCCAAGGAAATCATCATGAGAAGGAGTAATTTCTTTAATGTGAGAAAAGATCTATCCTTTATTATTTTCATTTACTTTCTCATCTCCACAATTAGTAAATCCTATTATAAACTATCATTATTTTCTGTTGAAATTATTATTCTTCTATAAAAATATTATTTTCATATAACTCTAATTTCTTTCTCATTAATTTTTTATAACGCATTCTTGTTTCAGTCAGTTCTACCACCTATATGAATGAGATTATAGTGTTTATATCCCGAATAAATAAGAAAAAAATATTAGTAATATATAATTATAATTATTAATTAATTATTTTTTCATAATTTATAAAGGCTAATATATATAAGTATATTCATTAATAAAAAACAAAAAAAAATTAAAGAATGAATTTCATAAAAAATGATTTTAAACACTCACAAAAAATCATCACTATAAAATCCATAAAATAAACATTAGACTTCATAACTATAAAAAACACACATATGTAACCTCCATAAATATTTTAGAGGTGATGAAAATGTAATCATGGGTCAATTTCCAGAATCACTGTACCGGAACTAGCATAGAACAAATGGTATAAAAAACACCTTAATATTAATTTTACCTAAAAATGATTAATAAATTTCTAATAAGAAAATATGCATGAATTTTATTGTAATTCATGGACCCAGATCACTGGGTATAGGACAGAGTGTCACATGACATCATGATAACCACCTCATTTGCAATAGGTTTTTGACTTGAAATGAATTCTTGAAAATTTTCATGTGGGAGACCCTTCCCTTAGTATAATTATCCATGCAATAGATAAATATCCAAATACAAATAAAAGATGAATAACTATGTAACTAAAGATAAAAACAACATTTTGTAACAAATGGATTACATGACATAAATGTTTCACTAAATTATACCTAATGTGATAGATCATTCTAGTCCATGAAGACAAGTAAAATAAATGAAACACAAAAAATATAATCAATAACCCTTCTCGACATCACCTCTATCACATGAGTTATAACCGCTCAGATACCCAACATAGGGCACATGCCCCTTGTTAGATCCTTTACCGTAATGTTTAAATGTGCACTGATATTCACATGAAGTGTGTGGGTATTACCTAGAAGGCCACCAAAGATTCAACCTTAAACAAATTAAATAAATATATAAAATTGTAATATATGACAATAAAGTAAATTCACAAATAATTAATAAAGTGTCGAGTAATCATGCACTAACAAAGCTTCCATGAACCAAGGCTCTACCTATTTTGAAACAAATCCATAATGAATATCATAAGTAATTGTTTCATGACATAGATCATTCTATATGATCCATACATCAGTTCGATAGATTCATCCAATTTTCATATAACCATGTTCTACCTTTAAATAATAGTTACACACCTTCATTTAAGTGAAATATATGGTGTCTACATATTGACCTAATTCACTGCTCTAGATAAAGCCACAATGCCACATATCGACCCAATATTCGACTTTGAGGAAGGCCATGTTCACAGAATTTGACCCAATATATGACTTTAAGTAAATCTATATTACAAAAAGTTATCTCTAAGGGTTAAGTAATATCTTTCCAACCACAATGATGATACTCCCCCTTAAATAGGATAACTACCTGAGTTAGACTAAATTGGTACCTTGAAACCATCCAAAAGCAAACCAACCACACATCCAGACACAATACATAATATTTTATGTAATATGTATTTCATATTAAGAAAGTAATAATGGGCCACACACACACCCACGTGAGAATAATATCAAGAAATAGTCTTATGATCCATACATTCACACAAAAATGCTAATAATTCCCACCCGGATCAATATAGTGAATAAATGATCCAAAGGGACATCCTAAATTCATCACATAATGATTCTTGAATCAATATCTATGAATAATAACATGATAATCTATATAATTCAATTACAATTACCTAATGATAACCAAAATAACAAATATATCTAGATCCGATCAAGATAGAAAAAAGATATCCTCAATAGATTTGGGCTTTAATTCTTCAATGATATAAGAATTCTCCAATAGACCATATATGAATCCATAGGTCTATCCATAAAATCTCATATCAATGATTTATCCCAAGAGAAATAAAATTTTTAGGATATATTTACTTAGACATACTTCTTATAAGACACTAGATTGATTAAATCATCAACTAGTGAAAAACATGGTGAATAGAGACAAATTCACCTTAGAGGAGCCTCTTGATATGTTATAGAAAAATGAGGTTCAATAAAAGAAAGGGATTTATCAAATATGGGTTATATGGTATAAATTCAAGGTCTCCTTCATATAAAATTATACATGGGATCCACTAACAAGCTGGTGTTCTTTGTAGAAGTGTAGAGCCTCTAGATGTGCCACTAGCTATATGGTGGTACCGAACCATCCAGTCAGTGGTCTTCTAGTAGATTCTATGATACTATTATGACCTTATTCATATTTTAAATTTGATACACAATCCAAAAATCCTCAAATAAGCCTCCAAATTATGAAAAAAAATATATCACAAACCATCCTGGATATCCTGGTACCATGGTACATGAGCCGACTCTAACATAGCCCAAAAGGATATTCCCGATCCCCACGGGTTGGAGACTCAAACATAGAATTGTAAAAAAATAAAGAGAAATTGATTTTTTCCAAAAAATAGTGGAAGAAAAAGATAAAAGTCAATATTATCAACACACCAAAAGGAGAAAGTATCAGAATCAAATAGGTAAAACAACACCCAAATAATACATCATCAAAAGACATAACATATTCTAGGGTATGATCTCTAACATATCCCATATAAATACTAGACCATATCTCCACTAGTAACCTCTATCACTATGGGTCCCAAGGATCAATAATATCCACCACCTCCAAGTGGAACTTTCCCTTTGCATGGAAGTGGAAAAATCTAATCTATAAATTCCCAAAGGAAAAGGAAGGGTGTGCACTATAAAGCCCAATAGTATCTCATAAAGTGTTCCATAATCAGTTCCATAAAAAATAAACCAATTATTATTTCAATTTAAATAAAACACAATATATAATGGATTTTACATATTTTTAGAAAAACGTGTTTCCATAATTAAAAGATGTAAGATATATCAAAAAAAGATTAAATGAACATTTTATATAAATAATTTATATTAAGAAGTTAGATCGAATAAAACATTTCAATAATCAATCACATGTAATCAATAAATCAAAAAATATCATAGATACTTATAATAATCCCCATGGTATGTTATTTTCTAGAAATATGATACTCACACTACTCAATCAGTGATCTCGGCTCAATTTGGGAACATATCACATGACTCAGGTTATCAAGACTCAACTCCCCGTTAGAGAAAATCATACCATAGTATTTTTATGTCAGTGTTTACATTTTAAATCCTATGATAGGGGTCCAAATCCAAGTGTTATTTTCATAATTAATAACTAAATACATAGTATCAAATGTGGTTTATTAAATCAATAAATCAATCATAGAAAAATCAATCATTTCAAATTAGTACAAAATATAATTGTCCAATATTTATCTTTAAACATTCCTTTATCATTTCAAAACAAAATCATAGGTTTTCATCAATTCATTACTTTTTAAATCATTTTAATTTAATCAATTTGACTCAAGGTTTAGCATAAAACAATTTTCATCCAATAAATTCCCATATAAAGACGTGAATTTTCTCAAATCCACACCATAATTTCATTCCATTTATATAGGTATTTTCCAAATTTTCAAGCACTTTTGAAAATAAAACATCAATCATCTCAAATTCAAGTTTTAAAATCATTTAAAAACTCATTTATAATAAATCATGCAATTTATGGATTAAATTTTGGGTGAAAATCATATAGAACTATATACCATTAATAACACAGTCAAATCAACACTCGCAACAAGAAATGCCAATGGAGAATGAAGATACAGAATATCAATAAGAAAAAACCTAGAACACAAATAATAAATATCACAATATAATTCAATTATCATACGCAATATCACACCATTGATAAAGATGGGTAGTACATAGAAGGATAAAACCATATAAATGGAACTCTTTGGGGATCAAACACCAAACCAATAAATTCATAAGGGGAAAAGAATCCAAAAAATCACATAGTATAGACCTAGGGGTTTAACATAAGTATATACACATGGAATGAAATTATTTCATTTTGTATCACCCAAAAACAATTTGGGCTTGAGGAATCCATTATGTGAATATCCTGAGTAGTTTAAATTCTAAAAATGAAATCCCCTTGGGTTAAAATACCAATCTTGTCCATTTTTAGTTCTGAAAACAATTCAATTCTTGAATATATTTCATTATCTAAAACTATTTCATGGATTATATTGAGAAATGGATTTATATCATCAATTACATTCATAAAATTAATCTCTCATGTAGACAGTAGAAAACTAGTTCTTTAGAAAATTCACAAATGTATTTGATGACCTCTGAACCCAAGGAAACATGCCCTTTAAATCATTTGAAACATTTATTCCTAGACTCTATTAATTTAAACAAACATACATCCCCAAAATTTAGTTGTTTTCGCAAAAAAATAATCAATATCCTTAAATAATACAAAATGCACCCAAAAAACAAAGGGAGTCAAAACAAGATTCAAGAAGTACGTCAAAAAGGTAATGGTTTGTTACAACCTCCCCACCATAAACACTTTTTGTCCCCATAAATCCTTTTAATAATATTTAATATCAAAGAGATGAGACCACAAATCTCTCATTAGTTCCTCGCACTCTAATGTATCATGAAAATAAGAACCATGATACCATAGAATATATACCAAAGGTATTGTCTTCCAAAGAATAACTTGTATCTCATTATCAATAATCCTGAGTGGATGATCAGTCACAAATGAATCAAAATCAACATTAAGCTCTTCAAATATTATAAAATTATAAGGGTTAGAATGATAATTTTTAAGATGTTATATATAAACACGTTTTGAATCAATCTCAACTTTTTTATATTCCAAATCATAGGACACTTTCTTCACCTTCTCAAAAATATCAAAATGATGTAGAATCATGGGTGCATGATTTACCTATTTCCAAATATGTCGATGACCCAATTGAGGAAAAACTCTCCAAAACACATGGTTGCGGACATAAAACTCTAATGGTCACTAACAATGATCACTATAGTATTTATACCAACTTTTTACAATAAAAATTTTATCTCAAATCAACTAAATCTTAGTCTTTGTCTATTGGAATAAACTTATACTAACCATGGAAGTTTCACCAAAAACTGACCAAAAAGTTAAATATATAAGGATAGACATATAAGGCCTCAAAAGGATCCATTCTTATTGTATACTAGTAACTATATTTGTAAGAAAAATAAAACATTACAAAATGGTCATCCTAAGCTCTACTAAAGTCAAGAACACAAGCATGCAGAATTTCTTTAAGAATTTGTATAGATAAATATGTTTGTCCATCCTTTTGTGGATGATATGTCATGATCAGATGTACCTTGGATCCTATTTCCTCCTAGATTCCTATCTAAAATTGAAAATAAAAATATGGATCCCTATTAGATATTATAAAAAATGGAACTCCATATAATCTAAAAATCATTTGTATGTAGTGACATCACAAGTCCTAAACATTGGTTGTATCTTGAATGGGTATAAAGTGAGCATATTTGGTCAACCTATCGATCAAAATCCATATATAATTATTCCCTTCTGGTTTACATGGAAACCCAACCACAAATTTCATAGAAATATCATCCCACTTCCATGATGGTATTGGAATCGGAAAAAGCAATCCTGATGGTCACTGTCACGACCCGACCCAACGAGGCTCGAGCCGCGACTCCCCAATCCCGCCTCCAATAGGCCAGGGGCTGGTGACCAGCGCCGAGTAGGCTATCACACACATGGGAGGCATTAGCCTAAGGTACCAGTACACACGCACCCACAAACACCTCCATGCAACATTGCAGAGATATAGAAACTGAAAAGTAAATGCATGCATACAATCTATCCCAAACCAGAGTGCCACAGCAAAGTACAAAGGGAAAAACATGGGCCACAAAAAGAAAACTACAAAGCACGTCCAACCTGCTCTGAAGAAGGGGAACGATGCCACAAACACCCGCCGTAAATCTCCCTCGGCACAGCTCCGGTAAACACCCCGGTCAACTCGCTCACTAAACTCCGCCTGCTCCGGGTCCTCCTGGGACTCCGTCAAAAGGCCTGTGGTCTGCACAAGACACAAACATGTGCGGGCAAAGCCCGTGCAGGGGTGAGTATAAACACACTTAGTAGGCACCCCAAAAACCCAAAACCCAAGGGATCAACTGAAAGGAAACAGTCCGCTCAACCCATCTAGAGGGAACCCAGACGAGAGAGAAACTCCATCTCGTGACCATCCTCGGCTAAACACAACTAGTCAGCTCAGCTCAGCTCAGGTGTATGCCCATACATACACCTTGAACAATCCAGATATACTCACCCCACGCCACAAAGCCACAAGAGGTGTCGACCTCATCACCAGCAACTGCCCCCAACCAGGAGAGTACACCATACGAACATTGTCATACTATATGACACTCATCCAAGAGATACACTCCATCGGGTCCCAAACAAACATCTCAGACGCTCACCCGAGAGACCATGATCGTCGGATAACAACACTGAGGAAACATCTTTGAAACAACATAACCACCAAACTCCTCGGATAGGGGATCGCCGCTAGGGTCCGCTAGGGGATACCAAGACCCTCTCCGGTATACGTAGCTCACAGATAGGGGATCACTCCCAGGGTCCGATGGGGGATACCATGACCCGATCTGGCATACGTAGTACTCACAGATAGGGGATCACACCCAGGATCCGCTGGGGGATACCACAACCCGATCTGGCGCTTGTCAGAAGCTCAACACTCAGATAGAGGATCATCGTCCATATAAAGACGGTCACGACGACACCGGAACCCTATCGGTATAACTCGCGATGTAGGGGATCGAACCAACGATGCCGCAACCCTACCGAAACCACACGCTGAGTAGGGGATCGCATAACCAATGATACCGCAACCCTACCGACACCAAGCGCTGAGTAGGGGATCGTATAACCAACGATATCGCAACCCTACTATAAACATCATGCTGAGTAGGGGATCGTAAACCCGACGATGCCACAACCCTACTGTGCACGACCCACTGCGTAGGGGATCATATTCCTGATGATGCCATAAACCCTACGGGGTTAACTTACGAGATAGGGGATCGCTTCCCGTAAATAAGCGGTCACAGCAATACCAAGAACCCGATCTAGGGTAAAGATGCTAGAGGATCCACTCCGGGCCCACCGGAGGGATACCACAACTCTAACAGTTTAAAAATCTCATCGAGAGGATCACAAACCCATATGTAGGTTGTGATACCACACGAACCCTCGTAGGAATGAACCACGGGAGAACCCTCCACCACTGTTGGTCCAAACATCGCTAACCCGAGCGACCAGCCACAACGCCACACTGCGCACCTCTTAAGCCAAAACCGAGGCCACCATCGCGTTCCACATGGAAAAACACACAGGATAGGCTATTTACTCGCCCGAAACGGAGCACCGGTGAAAAAGGCACTATTCAATGTAGCTAGCTCATGCGGGGCCCACACAACGATCCTGAAGCCCATCGATCGGATCACACCACGGCGATCCCCTCGGAAAAAACAAGCAGAATCGACTACTCGCTCATCCAAAACAGACACCCGGTGAAAGAGGTATTATTCACCAAAGGCCATCTCGGGTGGGGCCCACGCCTGGATTCCAAAACTCATCGAACGGATCGTACCATTGCGATCCTCTCGGAAAAACACATAGGATCGACTATTCATCCGCCAAAATCGGACTCATGGTGCAAAAGCTGCGTTTCTCCGTAAACGCCAAAACCCGGCCTCGTGGGGCCCGTACCCCGTTCTCAGACCCAACACCCGGAAACCATCACAAAAAGTTTGTCGTACCATCAGGGTCTCAACGCAACTGACAGCACGTCAATCGGACGATCTGGGAAGAAGTTTCAACGGCCCGAAGTCGTAAAATAATAAAATAATATTATTTTTTACGACGTTTCTAGCTCCCGGGCCACGATCCCGAACCTTTAAACCATCGAACCCACACCGGAGGGTTTTCCTCGTCGTTAGGTTCACATCGCCGCAAACGGCGCGCGAATCTGACTCCCGATTTGCAAGATACGGGGGTTTAAAGACCCTCGTATAGCAAAAGAAGTCGGACCGGCCCCGACCGGCCGGTCCGGCCGGCCGGGACCGGCCGCCGCCGTCGGCCCGCCCCAGCCGGCGGCCCTCCGCCGCACGCCGCCGCGCTGGGCAGCCGGCAGCCGCGGATCCGCCGCGCACCGCCGTGTTAGTGTCGCGCCGACAGCCCTTCCGCGGACCGTCGGGGGCACCCCGGTGGTCCGTTTTACGATCCGGAGGCGTCTACACGACCCTCGGGACCCGATCTATACTACTAAAGCTTCAATTTACAGAAAAACACAGCAAAAACGGGATCGGGGGTTAAAACTCAAATCTGCCTACCTCGCGGGCGAAACACCGACGTTCTGCCTTAGATTCTCGCTCTAGAGCTTCCATTGCGCGCTCCTGGAACGTCCGTCGTCGAATTCCGAGCTCGTGGGCACTTCGTTTGCTCGATTCAACGGAGTGGCGGCGAAGAACGGCGAAGAACGCCGAGAGGAATGATAAAGGGGGGGGTGCTGATTTTTATATCAGCCGCCCGCCGGCGCCAAACCCGCCTCAGACCCGACGCCCGATGCGAACAAATGTAAGGTCACCCCTAGGGTAAACGCGCCGTTATGAACGCAACGGCGGTCTCAGATTTTCCATCCGAGACTCCGTTCAGATGTTATTCGAGCCGACGCTCGCACACTAACTTTGCTACTTATTTACGGAAACGCCCCTGGTAGCGTTTCTCACCGCAGGCCCGTGCCCGCAAAGTTTACACCTCGCCTAGGGTAAACGGCACGTTCCGGACGCAACCGTGCCCTCAGATTACCGTCCTGAGCTACCGTTTAGGAGATATCACACCCCTGCCACATGCATAGTATAAAAAACTTAATATTTTTATAAAATTAATTCCGGGCACACCGGGCCTCGGAATCGCATGCCGTCTTCGCGCCTAGCTCTGGAATTATTCCTAGAGATATTCCAAAGTCTGACAGGGCCAAAAACACGAGTTGCTACATCCTCCCCTCCTTAGAACTTTTCGTCCCCA
This sequence comes from Viscum album, assembly GCA_963277665.1. Classification (NCBI taxonomy): domain Eukaryota; kingdom Viridiplantae; phylum Streptophyta; class Magnoliopsida; order Santalales; family Viscaceae; genus Viscum; species Viscum album. The sequence goes on along the minus strand of OY728141.1, from coordinate 392,108,770 downwards.
AAAAGCCCTAAGTACGAGGAAAGCGACCGGACTCTCAACTGGGTCTCACACACCAGTGAGCTCACCAACAAACACCCACAGAGGGTCTTATCAACGCCCTGAACAAAACTCGAACAAGCAACAAAAGTAAAGAGTACCGCTAAACAGTGTCTATCAAACTACTGCAGTAAGTAGAAAGACACAAGGCGTACCTCTATCCATCCGCGGTGCCTCTGGGTCGACTTCCTCCAGGGCATGCAGCTGTCCTCACCCTCGGCCACCAGCTCCCTGAGCTTGGCGTGGACCACCTGGGGGTGGGGGTGGTGGAAACTGGTACTGCCTACCACCGCCTCCCGCTGCACTAGCTCCGCCACCACGTCCGCCGCTCTGCGGACCTCCTTGCTCGAGACGCTGCCTCTACCAAGGTGGTCCATCGACCGGCTCCCTCTCAGCAGCACGTCGGGTGGAACAATATCTAGCAAGATCTCCCCGACCATCGCAAGCGTAACACCGCCTCTCCTGCGGTTGACCAAAACTGGCATGCGAGCCTTGTGAGCCCTGAGGCTCAGATCCTCCATCCTGGGGTCGCCTCCTAAAACGTCGGCCATGTCCAGACCCCTGAGTCTGATGTCGGCTACCAGATGCCGATCCGACCATCGAAGTCTTAGCTCTCGAGTGCCCCGCACTAATAGGGGGAATCTGCTCAGCCAGAAAACTCTCCACCACCAACGCTCGCTCCAGCACTCCAGCATAGGTGGGCAGGCACAAGGAAACCACACCTGCTCGGATGTCCCTGCGTAAGCCCTGATCGAAGGTCCGAGCCCTAAAGAACGGGTCTTGAACCATATCCAGGGAGTAGCGCGACAGGTCTGTAAACCTCGCTGAGTACTCCGACATAGTCATGCTCTCCTGTTGAAGCTGCAGAAGCTCCTGGATCCGCACTGACCTCAGCGTCACCGGATAGAACTCCTCCCTGAAGAGCTGCTCAAACTCTACCCATGTGAGCGTCTCCTCGTCATGGGACTGTGTCACCAAACTCCACCATCGCCCGGCAGAACCATGCAGAAGGCTCACCTCTAGGACCACCATCTGATCTGGAGGTGTACTCACTAGGCGGAAAACTCGGGTGACTGCCTCAAGCCAGTCATCAGCTGCCTGGGGGTCTGGATCACCCCAGAACTTCAGAGGTCACTGCCTCTGGAACTCGTGCAGCGCACTCAGCCTGCGCGCAACCTCATCCTGCACCGCCGGCACAACCAGCTGCTCGACAGGTGGTGGCTCAACTGGCAGACAACCTGGAGGTGCAACCTCAGAACCTGCGCCCTACTCCACAGCCACTACACGGGGCGGGTCATCAGCACAATCCTGTTGCGGAACCCTCGCTGGCTGTCGTCGTGGAGACATCCTGAAATACATTCAAGACGCACCATAGTCAAAGAGTATATCTGGAGAGCTGACTCAAGAAGGACAAGGAAAAACCAAAAACCCAGTCCAATATGATGCATGTACCATTATGTCCCTGCGACCAGTGTACGAATGTCCCGAGTTGAAAGGCAGGTTATCAGAGTCCTGGTGTATGGATACGTCGGTCGCCGCACCAACACTGGATTCCCTGGCCTGAAAGCCGAACTCGAAACATCCTAACACTACCGCTGTGCAACCCAAACCAAGCTCACAGCTAGACCAGCTATGCTCGGAGATCCCAAAGGTGGAACCTCCTCTGATACCGCTCTGTCACGACCCGACCCAACGGGGCTCGATCCGCGACTCCCCAAGCCCGCCTCTAATAGGCCAGGGGCTGGCGACCAGCGCCGAGTAGGCTATCACACACATGGGAGGCATTAGCCTAAGGTACTTGTACACAGGCACCCACAAACACCTCCATGCAACAGTGCAGAGATATAGAAACTGAAAAGTAAATGCATGCATACAATCTATCCCAAACTAGAGTTCCATAGAAAAGTACAAAGGGGAAAACAGGGCCCACCAAAAGAAAACTACAAAGCGCGTCTAACCTGCTCTGAAGAAGGGGAACGCTGCCACAAACACCCGCCGGAAAGCTCCCTCGGCACAGCTCCGGTAAACACCCCGGTCAACTCGCTCACTAAGCTCCGCCTGCTCCGGGTCCTCCTGGGACTCCGTCAAAAGGCATGTGGTCTGCACAAGAAACAAACATGTGCGGGAAAATCCCATGCAGGGGTGAGTATAAACATACTCAGTAGTCACCCCAAAAACCCAAAACCCAAGGGAGAAACTGAAAGGCAACAGTCCGCTCAACCCAGCCAGAGGGAACCCAGACGAGAGAGAAACTCCATCTCGTGACCATCCTCAGCTAAACACAACTAGTCAGCTCAGCTCAGCTCAGGTGTATGCTCATACATACACCTTGAACAATCCAGATATACTCACCCCACGCCACAAATCCACAATAGGTGCCGACCTCATCACCAGCAACTGCCCCCAACCAGGAGAGTACACCATACGAACATTGTCATACCAGATGACACTCATCCGAGAGATACACTCCATCGGGTCCCAAACAAACATCTCAGACGCTCACCCGAGAGACCATGCTCGTCGGATAACAACACTGAGGAAACATCGCTGAAACAACATAACCACCAAACTCCTCGGATAGGGGATCGCCGCTAGGGTCCGCTAGGGGATACCAAGACCCACTCCGGTATACGTAGCTCACAGATAGGGGATCACTCCCAGGGTCCACTGGGGGATACCACGACCCGATCTGGCATACGTAGTACTCACAGATAGGGGATCACACCCAGGATCCGCTGGGGGATACCACAACCCGATCTGGCACTCGACAGAAGCTCAACACTCAGATAGAGGATCATCATCTATATAAAGATGGTCACGACGATACTGGAACCCTATCTGGTATAAATTGCGATGTAGGGGATCGAACCGATGATGCCGCAACCCTACCGAAACCACGCACTGAGTAGGGGGTCGCATAACCAATGATACCGCAACCCTACCGACGCCAAGCGCTGAGTAGGGGATCGTATAACCAACGATACCGCAACCCTACTATAAACATCATGCTGAGTAGGGGATCGTAAACCCGACGATGCCACAACCCTACTGTGCATGACCCACTGCGTAGGGGATCATATTCCTGATGATGCCACAAACCCTACGGGGTTAACCTGCTAGATAGGGGATCACTGCCTGTAAATAAGCGGTCACAACGATACCAAGAACCTGACCTAGGGTAAAGATGGTAGAGGATCCACTCCGGGCCCACCGGAGGGATACCACAACTCTAACAGTTTAAAAATCCCATCGAGAGGATCACAAACCCATACGTAGGTTGTGATACCACACGAACCCTCGTAGGAACGAACCAAGGGAGAACCCTCAACCACTACTAGTCCAAACATCGCTAACCCGAGCGGCCCGCCACAACGCCACACTGCGCACCTCCTAAGCCAAAACCGAGGCCACCATCGCGTTCCACACAGAAAAACACGCAGGATAGGCTGTTTACTCGCCCGAAACCGAGCACCGGTGAAAAATGCACTATTCACCGTTGCTAGCTCGTGCGGGGCCCACACAACGATCCCGAAACCCATCGAGCGGATCACACCACGACGATCCCCTCAGAAAAACAAGCGGAATCGACTACTCGCTCGTCCAAAACGGACACCAGGTGAAAAAGGTACTATTCACCGAAGGCCATCTCGGGTGGGGCCCACGCCTGGATTCCGAAACTCATTGAATGGATCGCACCATTGCGATCCACTCGGAAAAACACACAGGATCGACTATTCATTCGCCAAAATCGGACTCCTGGTGCAAAAGCTGCGTTTCTCTGCAGACGCCAAAACCCAGCCTCGTGGGGCCCGCACCCCGTTCTCAGACCCAACACCCAGAAACCATCTCAAAAAGTCTGTCGTACCATCAGGGTCTCAACGCCACTGACGGCACGTCAATCGGACGCTCCGGGTAGAAGTTACAACGGCCCGAAGTCGTAAAATAATAAAATAATATTATTTTTTACGACGTTTCTAGCTCCCGGGCCACGATACCGAACCTTTAAACCCTCGAACCCATACCGGAGGGTTCTCCTCGTCATCAAGGTCATGTCTCCATAAACGGCGCGCGAATCCGACTCTCGATTTGCAAGATACGGGGGTTTAAAGACCCCCGTATAGCAAAAGAGGTCGGACCGGCCCCGACCGGCCGGTCCGGCCGGCAGGGACCGGCCGCCGCCGCTGGCCTGCCCCGGCCAGTGGCCCTCCGCCGCGCGCCGCCGGCGCACCACCGTGGCTCCTCCGCGCGCCGCCGCGCCGGTGCCGCGCCGGCAGACCTTCCGCGGACCGCGGGGGGCACCCCGGTGGTCCGATTTGCGATCCGGAGGCGTCTACACGACCCTCGGGACCCGATCTATACTGCTGCGGCTTCAATTTACAGAAAAACGCAGAAAAAACGAGATCGGGGGTTAAAACTCAAATCCGCCTACCTCGCGGGCGAAACGCCGACGTTCTGCCTCAAATCCGCACTCCAGAGCGTCCGCTGCGCGCTCCTGGAACGTCCGCCATCGAATTCCGAGCTCGTGGGTTCTTTGTTTGCTCGATTCGGCGGAGTGGCGGCGAAGAATGGCGAAGAACACCGAGAGGAACGGTAAAGGGGGGGGGCGCTGATATTTATATCAGCCGCCCGTCGGCACCAACCCAGCCTCGGACCCGACGCCCGATGCGAACAAAAGTAAGGTCACCCCTAGGGTAAACGCGCCGTTCTGAACACAACGGCGATCTCATATTTTCCATCCGAGACTCCATTCAGATGTTATTCGAGCCGACGTTCGCACACTAACTTTGCTACTTATTTACGGAAACGCCCCTGGTGGCGTTTCTCACCGCAGGCCCGCGCCTGCAAAGTTTACACCTCGCCTAGGGTAAACGGCATGTTCCGGACACAACCGTTCCCTCAGATTCCCGTTCTGAGCTACTGTTTAGGAGATATCACACCCCTGCCACATGCATAGTATAAAAAAACTTAATATTTTTATAAAATTAATTCCGGGCACATCGTGCCTCGGAATCGCACGCCGTCTTCGCGCCTAACTCTGGAATTATTCCTAGAGATATTCCAAAGTCTGACAGGGCCAAAAACCCGAGTCGCTACAGTCACTAGTGCTCGGATTTGACCTGTTGGAAGGTATAATAAGGAGAAACGAAGTCGGCATGTCTCATCTCATTCCTAGACACTATAATTGTTTTTAAATATAATTGAACATATTTATACTTCTAGGGTACACCGCCTACTGGGAATTATTGAAATCCCCCATCATAGAATTTATCATAAGAAAAGGTATAAAAAATTCGTTCTGAAAACATAGGATTCCCTCTAAAGAAAATGACTACTCACCAATGGTATCTAAACCATAAATAGAGTCCTTAAATCAAAAAAAATCACCATCAAGAAGATTTTTATGAAGAATAATCTTAAGAATATAGGAGTTCAACTTTAAAATCACTAAAACAACCACAGAATATTTTTCACAGAATCCCAAATGCAGCTAAGAAAAGAGAGCTATCATATTCTACTCTTTAGATGATTCTTTCATGGAATGGGTTGAAAGATTACTGAAAAAAAGCATCATCAATGAAATTCCCCTTTACAAGGGTGTAGGAAATGATGAAATAAAAACATTATAGGTACTCTACCCAATGCCTCTATTAGAGATTGAAATATTTCCGAGAGAATATATAACACATTGTTTTTTTTCATAATAAATGGTAATCCTTTCATTGAAAATTTAATGCAAATAACTCTAATTGTAACAGCCCAAGATTTTATAAAAAATATTCTTTTTAATTTTATTAAAGTCTTGTGTTGTACGCTACACCAAAAGGAGCTTTCACAACAGGCATCCTTGACTTTCCTTGCATTACACGCAATCACGACCTTCCTCGATAGCGTGTGTAATACGCAATACCGAGTTTCACTAAACAACGATATGCTATTGAAATATTATTAAAACTAGCTGTTATGAATAGTAATAACCACATTTTAAAACTCTGTAAATATTATTTTTCAAAATGAACTTCATTTTTGGATTCGGAGTATCGAATTTAGCCTAAGGTGAAATTTTGGTACTTTTCGGATAACTTTCATATTCTGATGAATAGTGAAAATTACTAAATTATAATTAAAAACAACTTTTTTTAATCGAAATAATTAATAGTGATAAATTATTAATTTGAGTGGTTTTAAAGTATATTTAGAATATATTTTTACAATTTAATACAATGTTGGTCATTGGATGTAATTTCACAGTTAAACTAGACATAAACAAGTGTCAATCTTTTGATAGATATTGTTTCTTAAAAACACGCTATTTGTTTTAACAGCGGGATTTAATTATAAAATTAATTAATGCAACTTTTATGTAATGAATTTGGTAAAATAGACTTCATTTTTGAATTCGGAATATGAAATATAGCTTGGGATGAAATTTTGGCACTGTTCTGAAAAACATCAATTTTTGATGAATAGTGAAACTACTAAGTGGTAGTTAAAAAACTGAATTTTTCATAAAACATAATTTTACCGCTTCTGTGAATGGAATTTCAAAAATCCGAGAGACACGGTTGATGTCAGTAAGTAAAATGTGGTTCAATGAGATGAAAATAATTTTTGGTGAATAGTAACTTTTTACTTTTTTTTACCGCGGTTAATAGTAAATAGGGTAACTAAGGGTAAATATGATATTAATATTACCCTAACACATGTCCTAATTCTATTGGAAAAGTGTAATTCGACCAAAAACAAACTTAGGAATAAAATATGACCATTTAGGCCCACTTGGATTAGATTAGGACATTTATTATTAATTTATTTAAAGAAGGGTTAAAATAGTTAAAATCAAAGTTTAATAAGTAAATCATTTTTAATATGGGGTTATACATAAGATAAATTCGATTGTAAATATTCATTAGAAAGATAAAACGATTTACTACATGATGGTATTTTATTTGTAATTTTTAGACATCAAATAATTTAATTTATTTATGACACAATGATGATGCAGTAATTATCTTATTAATGAAATATTGACATAATTGATGTTATAAACACCAAAATAAATATAATTTGAGACTTTTTATGAATTCCACTAATTTTGTAGGTTACTATGATATATTAGTGTTGATTTAATCAACTTGTTTCGAACATATAATTCTGTTATGACTTTCACAAAAATCATATATCAAATAGTGTCAAAATTGACACAAAATAGTTTTTAAATCAAATATTATATTATTAATTGTTATTTTATTCCTAAAAATCTAAGGTTCGGCCAAATGACTTAGATAAGGATATATATTTTAATAATAAACAATTTGGGGTTCGTTTGGCATGTTATAGTAAGTGTATTAACCATATAGTGAAAGAAAACAAAAAGACATGGTAAAAGTTAAATTATTTAACTTAGAGTTAAATCTAATTGATATGGTTAAAATAATAACCTAAACTTATCTAAACCCTATTGGTTGATAGGATTTCGACCCATACCCACTTTAACTTCGAAATAAGACCCTTTGGAACCATTATAAACCGATTTTGACTTTAATATAAAATAATATTTTGAGATATTCCTAAGGTGCCCCTCTCCTCCCTTATAAAAGGACACCTCCTCCCCCTCCTCCTCACACCAATGTGAGCACTCAAGCTCGGCCAACCCCTGCCAAAATCTCTTCTCCACTTCCCTAGAAACATCCTAGAGGTTCTGGTCTTCCTCAAAGACCAATTTTAGTGCCCTAAGAGAAGGTCTCAAAGAGGCGCTTCAAAGAAGAGGTAATTACCGTTACCAATTCTTTCATCTTTATTTCTTCTTCCACTACTTCTTCTTAGGTTGTTTCATTATGAAGTAATAACATCAGTATCACTCATATACTGATATGTTATTATAATTATGAAACAACCCTATTTCACCATCTATCTATCCTACGGAAAAAGAAATCACCGCGCGTGCGTACGTACGGAATACCGTCTCCACGCCGTGGTGTAATCTATTTTCCACCACCACCTTACAAGGATGGGTATAATGGTGTAAAGAATAACTATACATAGTTATTACAACATCATATTGATTCTGATATATTGTATAATCCACTCCGATTCAATTCAATATTTATGAAAATGATATCATCGCTCGTGCGTACGTACGGACTACCGTCTCCACGACGCGATGAGATTCATTCTCCATGTTAACCATTTAAGAATGATTATAAAGTATATATAAGAAATAATAATGAAATATATGACATTATAAAGCTACTGGATTATGTATATATATATATGTATGTCATCTACCTACTTCCATTTCAAGACAATAAGGAATGGAAAACAGCGTTCATGCGTACGTACGGACTACCGTCTCCATGAACGGTGTTTTTTATTTTATTTATCTATCTATTATATATATATATATACTGAATATATATGATATATAAATCAAATTTTATATTCTGGAAGTAATTAAATCATGATATAAGTAATAATAATGTCAAGAACAACAAGTCAAAACACCTACGATAAATGAAACGATTTTACCCAAAACGCTTCTTTAACATGGAATTTACAAAAGAACAGGTAATATAATGTCATAAGTGAACCATATATGATATCATAACAATGAATATGGTTCTATAATAAGTCAATGACATTATTTAAATCATTATACAGGAGGTTCGGACACATACGAAGCAAATCAGACCTAAGGTAAGGGAAATATCACAATCTCACTTTTATCCGAGATTGTATTTACTTTGGTAATTACTGGGGTGTATTTTATCATCCACATCCATGTTCCCTCAACATGTAATATTATTTCCATCCTTCTACAATAGTTTATATCCAATTTTACCCTTCGGTAAGTTTTTTTGTAAAAGATATGAAAGGAATCTTTTGTCGTTTTTCATACGAGGTACTTTTTGACTTTTCCGACAAAAGTACGAAGAATGTTTTTTTTTAACTTATACGGCACGAACGGATTTCTAATGTTTTATAAAGCCTTATTTTCATGAAGCTTCCTCTAAAATATTTCATGACTATTTTCAATAAAATCTCTTTCCTTTAAAATTGCATGATGTTTTGTGAAAAGAAATTGATTTTGAAGAAGAAAGGATATTTTCCTCAAGAATTCAATTCAAGTGTTTTATCAAAATTATTTTCCATCTAAGATAATAAAGGGTTCTGTTTCTATCCATATTTTTACATTGATTTGACTATGTTGTGATGGAATTATGTTTATGAATTCCTTTATCTTATATGAATTGATTTATGATGTCATGATATTTCAAGAATCCCATTTTTGTTTCATGTGTTATGCGATGATGTATGTTTTATGATTATGTGGCACACATAAGAAAGGATTCATTATAAGATGGGTGGGACCTATATCTCCCTCCAATGCATTGGGTAATGATTTTATATCTCATGAGATAGACATGGCTGGAACGGAAGGTTATTTCGGTTCAGTGATACAGGACTGAAACGAGGAGTGAACTCGGTTCAGAAAGGGACTTTGTCCACTAAGATAGTCTTGGCAATGAGTCATGACTAACAAGAAATGATTTTCCATGATTATGTGTGCATGCCACAAAGTTTCAAGTTTCATGTTATGATTATGGTGATCTCATTTTCACTTCTATGATTTGTTCCATGTTAAGATATTATGATCTCTTTTGCAGGTTATGATTTTCAAAAAGATATGATATGATTTTTATCTCTTTTGTATACCCTTACTGAGCATTTGAGCTCACCCTTTTATGTTTTCTTTTCCCCAGGATATAAATAAAGGTTTTAGGTAAAAAAAAGAAGATCTTTATGGGAGATTTTGAAGATCTTTCACCATGATTAGAAGATTATATTCCGAGTTTCCAAAGACACTAAACTATTACGGTCCTTGTGTGTGTGTTTTTGTTATGTACTAAGAATTCGGAAAAAGTAATGTAATATCCATGTACGTCAAGCTTCGGGTCTCTACAGTTGGTATCAGAGGAAAGGATTAGTCAACCTTTGGAAACTAGGATGCGAAAACGTTAGTGAGATCCCTAGAGATATTTCTAAGGTTTGTCTAGGGATGTCCCTAAGGATAAGTATACGTATAGGATACAGTCCTATAACTACGGTAACGATCATAGAATTTAACCTAAGAAGTTAGATATTGAGGATACTCCCCCTTTATTATGTTGTTTTCCCTAGCATTATTTTTACCTCTCACAAGATTCTTTTTGTGTTTTAGTTAATGGAGGGAACTAGAAGGAATTCGGTTAACATTGAATCCAATGGACAAATTGGTGACCATGAGCAACACAATTATGTAATTCCTAGAGAGAAAGATATTGTGATTATGAAGAATCAGTCATCGCGATATATGATTAACAAGGTGATATTTAGTGGTATTCCTAATTCATCAAAGAAGAGGAAGATAAACTATTATTCATGTTCGCATGTTGAGGAGCATAAAGAAAGGAAGATTGAGATTTCAAATGAAGGGAAGAAGAACCTTGAGGAATACCTCAAATGGAGGGACCGATGTTATCTGTGTGGAGAAAAGGGTCATAAAGTGATAGAGTGTTATGGAGTTCAATGTCTTATTTGCGGAGAACATTGGCATTACCCAACTCAATGCCCTGACCTAAAAAGTTACTTCTAAATCAAGGAAGGACTTATTCCAGGACAATCATTGAAGTGGATGGACTGAAGTGTTTATTCAAGAATAATGTTGTTAAGGTAATTTTATGGTGTATTGAAATATTTATGTATTGGTCTATTGTGGTTTTCAATAATTTTAAGGTACTGGTAACCATGAAAAGTGATTCAAATATTTTGGAAAGTAGATGATATGCGCATAATGAAGGGATAAGGAGAAAATTAAATGTTTAACAGTATTCATGAGCTCATGATTGATATATGGACTAAGTGATATCATGGTTTGAGTATATAGAATTTTGAGGATTTTGGTATGTGGAAAGTGTTAACTTTAAACAGCATTCATGTTTTCACTAAGGTATTCAAGAGAATACATGATTAAGGACTTTGAATGTTTGGAATGTGACCAACAAGACATATCTTATGATATATGGGGATCAATGATGGTATTAAATCTCTGGTAATCGTTTTCACTATATTATGAGAGTGGACTGAAGTATTATGGATAAGCCTAAAGATTGTAATGGATTATGTTGGACATAAGTTAGGATAAAACGTTTTTCGATATTATTGATGAGATTTTATAGTAATATAGATTTAGAAAAAGGACAACCTGCAGGACGGGCGACAGCCCATCACGTCGGACAAGGCTGTGGGAATCGAACCCACAACCGAAATGCGACTGGCCTTTATCGCCTACCATTGGCCTACAGGAAGTCCTTGTTCAGTAGAAACTAGTTTCATTATATTAAGCAGTATGATATATGAAGTATAAGTCCATTTCATGAACCATATATGATTAATCCCACTATAGATCGACTTATGTATATAAATTTTGCTAACCTTTTGAGACAGATGGAATGACCCGTCATTCTATCACATGATCTGCTAACACTTCACGAATAACAAATTCAACTAAGAGATGAAGTGGAAATTGTTAAAGGCACGAACAACAGTGATATTGTACCAAAATAAAGTAAGTATTTATTCTAATTCAAATTCTTTAACTTTAGGGAAATGATCTTGAAAACCAAAAATGTTGTCCTAGTTCTCTTATACCTGATGAATCAGATGGTACCTTAGATCGTCACAAATTTATGGATTTGTGATTACTGGCTTTTCCATAGCCATGTTCTCTACCACTCTCCATCAGAACATGATGGTTAGATTTCTCTTCCATATCCATATTTTCACCTATGTGGAAACCCAGTGATTAGTTTATTTGGGTAATCGTTACATTTCATACTTTAGTTTTTAAAGTCAAGTTTTGGTATTCCCTTTTACGATGTGGGTTTCTATTAAATAAACTTTCAAATAGTAAACCATTTATAACCCCGACGAATTTCGAGGGCGAAATTCATTTTAAGGGGGGTAGAATGTAACAGCCCAAGATTTTATAAAAAATATTCTTTTTAATTTTATTAAAGTCTTGTGTTGTACGCTACACCAAAAGGAGCTTGCACAACATGAATCCTTTACTTGCCTTGCATTACACGCAATCACGACCTTCCTCGATAGCGTGTGTAATACGCAATATCGAGTTTCACTAAACAACGATATGCTATTAAAATATTATTAAAACTAGCCGTTATGAATAGTAATAACCACTTTTTAAAACTCTGTAAATCTTATTTTTCAAAATGAACTTCATTTTTGGATTCGGAGTATCGAATTTAGGCTAAGGTGAAATTTTGGTACTTTTCGGATAACTTTCATATTCTGATGAATAGTGAAAATTACTAAATTATAATTAAAAACAACTTTTTTTAATCGAAATAATTAATAGTGATAAATTATTAATTTGAGTGGTTTTAAAGTATATTTAGAATATATTTTTACAATTTAATACAATGTTGGTCATTGGATGTAATTTCACATTTAAACTAGACATAAACAAGTGTCAATCTTTTGATAGATATTGTTTCTTAAAAACACGCTATTTGTTTTAACAGCGGGATTTAATTATAAAATTAATTAATGCAACTTTTATGTAATGAATTTGGTAAAATAGACTTCATTTTTGAATTCGGAATATGAAATATAGCTTGGGATGAAATTTTGGCACTGTTCTGAAAAACATCAATTTTTGATGAATAGTGAAACTACTAAGTGGTAGTTAAAAAACTGAATTTTTCATAAAACTTAATTTTACCGCTTCTGTGAATGGAATTTCAAAAATCCGAGAGACACGGTTGATGTCAGTAAGTAAAATGTGGTTCAATGAGATGAAAATAATTTTTGGTGAATAGTAACTTTTTACTTTTTTTTACCGCGGTTAATAGTAAATAGGGTAACTAAGGGTAAATATGATATTAATATTACCCTAACACATGTCCTAATTCTATTGGACAAGTGTAATTCGACCAAAAACAAACTTAGGAATAAAATATGACCATTTAGGCCCACTTGGATTAGATTAGGACATTTATTATTAATTTATTTAAAGAAGGGTTAAAATAGTTAAAATCAAAGTTTAATAAGTAAATCATTTTTAATATGGGGTTATACATAAGATAAATTCGATTGTAAATATTAATTAGAAAGATAAAAATATTTACTACATGATGGTATTTTATTTGTAATTTTTAGACGTCAAATAATTTAATTTATTTATGACACAATGATGATGCAGTAATTATCTTATTAATGAAATATTGACATAATTGATGTTATAAACACCAAAATAAATATAATTTGAGACTTTTTATGAATTCCACTAATTTTCTAGGTAACTATGATATATTAGTGTTGATTTAATCAACTTGGTTCGAACATATAATTCTGTTATGACTTTCACAAAAATCATATATCAAATAGTGTCAAAATTGACACAAAATAGTTTTTAAATAAAATATTATATTATTAATTGTTATTTTATTCCTAAAAATCTGAGGTTTGGCCAAATGACTTAGATAAGGATATATATTTTAATAATAAACAATTTGGGGTTCGTTTGGCATGTTATAGTAAGTGTATTAACCATATAGTGAAAGAAAACAAAAAGACACGGTAAAAGTTAAATTATTTAACTTAGAGTTAAATCTAATTGATAAGGTTAAAATAATAACCTAAACTTGTCTAAATCCTATTGGATGATAGGATTTCGACCCATACCCACTTTATCTTCGAAATAAGACCCTTTGGAACCATTATAAACCGATTTTGACTTTAATATAAAATAATATTTTGAGATATTCCTAAGGTGCCCCTCTCCTCCCTTATAAAAGGACACCTCCTCCCCCTCCTACTCACACCAATGTGAGCACTCAAGCTCGGCCAACCCCTGCCAAAATCTCTTCTCCACTTCCCTAGAAACATCCTAGAGGTTCTGGTCTTCCTCAAAGACCAATTTTAGTGCCCTAAGGGAAGGTCTCAAAGAGGCGCTTCAAAGAAGAGGTAATTACCGTTACCAATTCTTTCATCTTTATTTCTTCTTCCACTACTTCTTATTAGGTTGTTTCATTATGAAGTAATAACATCAGTATAACTCATATACTGATATGTTATTATAAGTATGAAACAACCCTATTTCACCATCTATCTATCCTACGGAAAAAGAAATCACCGCGCGTGCGTACGTACGGAATACCGTCTCCACGCCGTGGTGTAATCTATTTTCCACCACCACCTTACAAGGATGGGTATAATGGTGTAAAGAATAACTATACATAGTTATTACAACATCATATTGATTCTGATATATTGTATAATCCACTCCGATTCAATTCAATATTTATGAAAATGATATCATCGCTCGTGCGTACGTACGGACTACCGTCTCCACGACGCGATGAGATTCATTCTCCATGTTAACCATTTAAGAATGATTATAAAGTATATATAAGAAATAATAATGAAATATATGACATTATAAAGCTACTGGATTATGTATATATATATATGTATGTCATCTACCTACTTCCATTTCAAGACAATAAGTAATGGAAAACAGCGTTCATGCGTACGTACGGACTACCGTCTCCATGAACGGTGTTTTTCATTTTATTTATCTATCTATTATATATATATATATACTGAATATATATGATATATAAATCAAATTTTATATTCTGGAAGTAAGTAAATCATTATATAAGTAATAATAATGTCAAGAACAACAAGTCAAAACACCTACGATAAATGAAACGATTTTACCCAAAACGCTTCTTTAACATGGAATTTACAAAAGAACGGGTAATATAATGTCATAAGTGAACCATATATGATATCATAACAATGAATATGATTCTATAATAAGTCAATGACATTATTTAAATCATTATACAGGAGGTTCGGACACATACGAAGCAAATCGGACCTAAGGTAAGGGAAATATCACAATCTCACTTTTATCCGAGATTGTATTTACTTTGGTAATTACTGGGGTGTATTTTATCATCCACATCCATGTTCCCTCGACATGTAATATTATTTCCATCCTTCTACAATATTTTATATCCAATTTTACCCTTCGGTAAGTTTTTTTGTAAAAGATATGAAAGGAATCTTTTGTCGTTTTTCATACGAGGTACTTTTTGACTTTTCCGACAAAAGTACGAAGAATGTTTTTTTTTAACTTATACGGCACGAACGGATTTATAATGTTTTATAAATCCTTATTTTCATGAAGCTTCCTCTAAAATATTTCATGACTATTTTCAATAAAATCTCTTTCCTTTAAAATTGCATGATGTTTTGTGAAAAGAAATTGATTTTGAAGAAGAAATGATATTTTCCTCAAGAATTCAATTCAAGTGTTTTATCAAAATTATTTTCCATCTAAGATAATAAAGGGTTCTGTTTCTATCCATATTTTTACATTGATTTGACTATGTTGTGATGGAATTATGTTTATTAATTCCTTTATCTTATATGAATTGATTTATGATGTCATGATGTTTCAAGAATCCCATTTTTGTTTCATGTGTTATGCGATGATGTATGTTTTATGATTATGTGGCACACATAAGAAAGGATTCATTATAAGATGGGTGGGACCTATATCTCCCTCCAATGCATTGGGTAATGATTTTATATCTCATGAGATAGACATGGCTGGAACGGAAGGTTATTTCGGTTCAGTGATACAGGACTGAAATGAGGAGTGAACTCTGTTCAGAAAGGGACTTTGTCCACTAAGATAGTCTTGGCAATGAGTCATGACTAACAAGAAATGATTTTCCATGATTATGTGTGCATGCCACAAAGTTTCAAGTTTCATGTTATGATTATGGTGATCTCATTTTCACTTCTATGATTTGTTCCATGTTAAGATATTATGATCTCTTTTGCAGGTTATGATTTTCAAAAAGATATGATATGATATTTATCTCTTTTGTAAACCCTTACTGAGCATTTGAGCTCACCCTTTTATGTTTTCTTTTCCCCAGGATATAAAGAAAGGTTTTAGGTAAAAAAAAGATGATCTTTATGGGTGATTTTGAAGATCTTTCACCACGATTAGAAGATTATATTCCGAGTTTCCAAAGACACTAAACTATTACGGTCCTTGTGTGTGTGTTTTTGTTATGTACTAAGTATTCCGCAAAAGTAATGTAATATCCATGTACGTCAAGCTTCGGGTCTCTACACTAATCGCATTCATAATATCTATGAGTTTGAAATCATGGTTTGGATAATAATTCTCATATACCCTAAGATGTATTCAACCAAAGGCTACTATATGATCCCACTGCATAAGGAAAATACCCAATCCTAAAACTATTGTGTTACAAAATACAACATATCCCTTCCCAGCCTCTGTAAGTGTCAACACTAGTGAAAATGTAAAAAGATGATTCAAATATATAAAATAACTATGATATTTTTTATACCAAATGAACCTCACTCCTTTCTTAGTTAGATAGGTTGTTAGAGAGGCCAACTTCAAGAAATTTTTGACCAATCTGTGTTAGTATCCCTCAAAACCCAAGAAGATCTAATTCTAGAAAACATTATATGTATTCTCCTATATCATATAATATTTCACCTTACTTAAATACCATGTTCTAATACCACATTTCCCAAGAACATCACTTCCCATATACATAAATTATATTTTGATAGATTGGAAGAGTTGGTGATTTCTTAACATCTCCAGAGATGATCTCATATGTTGCACATGGTCCTCCTCAGACATAGATTAAATCAAAATGTTATCTCCAAATACCACCATGGACAAGTAAAATTACTCATGAGATATACTTGTAATTTAATCCATAAAAACTGCATGAGCATTGAATAGACCAAATGTAATAATAAGATACTCATAATATCTATACATACTCCTAAAGGATATCTTTTGAATGATAGATTCTTTTTATTTTCAACTGGTGATAACCAGATCAACGATCAATCTTCAAGAACTAGATTCCCTTTTCAACTAGTAAAATAGATCATAAATCCATGGTAATAGATACTTGTTATTCACCACAACTAGACTGAGTTTTTTGTAGTAATCGCATAAGAAAAGTGTTCCATCATCTTTCTCACAAAGAGAACAGGTGTTTCCCAAGGAGACACACTCAAGAGTATGAAACTATTCTATATAATATAATATAACTATGTATTCAACACCTAGTACTCCTCTAGTGCAATTAGGTAATAATGAATAAACATTGCATGAGTACCATGTACTAAATTGATAGAAAACTCCACTATTCTAAATGATGTAAATCCAAATAGTTCATAATGGAAAACATTAGGATGATAAAAGATAACTACATGGAGATCATCGCTCAAAAATTATCCCTCCAATTTGAAATAAAAAATTGATATTACCCTACCCAACTCTGAATAATATATTCTGGATCTACTCAACCTCGGATCACATTATCCCTAAAAAACATAGCACACCTTATCAGGTATAGTAAAGGAGATCCATTTAAAGTAATAGTAAACTTGAGACTTATGAGCAATCAGATAATACATCCAAAAAATGACTTTAAGAGTTTTTATTTCAAGAACTATAAAAATTCATGTGATCTCAATCTATGATATTTATAAAACACAATCAGGACATTGAAGACCCAGATCTCTCTTTTTTCTAAGGGTTGTAGTAATATACATCACATAAGATTAATTTTTTATTGTAAGATTCAGAAAAATCACAACATGGGTCAATATAAACATGTGAGATACCCATGTATCCAATAAATAATTCACTAAAGATGAATCTATTTTGTTGATTCCTATCATAGTAACTGGAACCGCATAAACTTTCTCTTGAGAATCTTCCACTATGTGAATAAGATTTATTCGGTATGATTTTGGTTGTAACCCTTATTTCCTAAAGAATTTGAATACATAATCGTTATTTTTTGTGATGATGAGATCATGCCACTACAAAAAGTAAAATGAAATGGTAGAACTTCTGTATATGTCATGAGTGACCACACGAACTATATATCTTTGGAACCTCAGTGAAAAAATGCTTTAAATACTAACCCTTACCATATTAAAGGAAATTCAAAGGGCCTTTCTAGAACGGAATGAGTTCTGGACATCACCTGTTATATATAACCATCGAAAGTCTCATAAAACTTTCTCATTACCTTTAAAGAACTCATAGAACTGCCACTGGGAGGAAAAAGAACTCCCTTCAACCCTAATTTACCATCTAGATCAAGCTCAAACATTAACACTCTGTCCAACACATCTATATAAGAAGTTATCTTTAGTAAGAAAATATGTGATCAAATATTAGGTTGGAGACCCATCCCAAACCCTTGATCCCTCATCCTATCATTGGATATAACCTCAGGTAAAAATTTAAGATGCTTGAAAAAATAGTTTGAATATTGTGTCATGGACTTGTCACCCTATGGGAGGTTAAAAAACTCCATGGACTTATCTAAGACATTAAAATTTGGATAGAACTAATAATTGAAAACCTATGATGTAATTCTAATTCAATCTGTCATTCCTCTTCACCTTCACCATCATATCCCACCATATCCTTCTAGACCCCTCAAGATTAAAGGTATAATATTTCACTTTAATCGAATCAGGTGTTCCTAAAAACTCAAAAAAATCAATATATTTTTCAACCAATACACATCCTCTTGAGGATAATTAGATCCTTGTAATACTTGTGGTTTCAGATTAAGAAAATAGTGATCATGATCTCTATATTTATTTCTTATAGGTTCCACTACTAGAGCCTTAATGGGAACATGTGTAGGTAGTAGTCCTCAAGCTTGGATAGAACACACCACTGCATTAATATGATTCTAGTAAAATAAGGGATTTATATATTTTGGTTCACTATATGATCCCTCCTATGACATAATTCAATGACTCCTCAGAGGATGTATGCTACCCAACATTAGTATATTAAACCAAAAGAATCATAAAGGGTGCATAGATCATCAACTCAAACTAGAGTTATAGGAACATCATTTCTGTCAAGAAGAATTCAATATTTTGATTTCAATATTCATATATTATAATAAGGTAGGATTCTATAAAATATTTCAAATTATTCATCAAATACACTTTTTTAAAACACCCATGGCGACTTAAGGCTCGTTATGATGCGAGATGTCCAGACACTCACTCAAAACTACCTCTTAAGTTCAATCAATCCTTTATCATCTCCTCCAGGACAACCCATCTAAAAACTAAAATTAGGGAAAGATGTATAAAAATACACCTGTGATAATAATTTTTTATGGATAAGCATGGATACTTTGGTACCCTCACACCTGAGCAAGCTATAATATAGCTCTATGGGTATTCTTAATCCCCATGATTTGGTGACTGGAACTTGGAATCATATAAGAATATAGAGGGAACATTTTTTCCCACAAAAAATAAATATAAAAGATATAAGTTAGTATGATAAACAATATAAAAGAACACTTTACTAGAATCAAAAATATTAAACAACATCCAAATAGTACATCATCAAAATATACAACATCTTCCAAGGTAAGAGCTGAGACATATCCTATATAAATGATGGATCACATCTCCACCCATCACCTCAAACGCATTAGGTCCCATGGATCAAGAACATCCACCACATTTATATGAAACATTTCCATTCCTAGACTTGACATAATATAATCTAAAAACTCTTAGCAAAAAAAGTAGGGTGTAATCTATAAGTCCTAGTTTGGTCTCACCAAGTGTTCTATAATAATTAAACCAATTATGCTTTCAATTTAAATAAAATAAGGCATAACATAGAAATTAAATATTTTAAAAAAAACATTCTATCATAATAAAAATATATAAAATATATCAAAATAGGTTTAAATGAATATTTTATATAAAACATTTATATAATATAGTTTTTATGAATAAAAAATTTCAATAATAAATGGAATTTAATCATCAAGTCAATTGTATCATATCACTAGGTAATATTCCTTATGATATGTTAGTTTCTGAAAATAGGATCCTTACACTACTCAATAACTGATCTCAGCTAAATGTGTGAACACATCCCATGACTTAGGCCATTAAGACTCAACTCCCTATTAGGGAAAATCAAGCTGCAATATTTTTAAGTTAGTTTTTTCATCATCAATATAATGTTAGGGGTAAAATACTAGAATAATTATCAAAATTACCCATTAAATACCCATGATCACATGTGTTTTAGTTAATAAATCAATCACTCTTGGGAAAATCAGTCCTTTCAAATTAGTTCAAATTTCAATTGTCCAATATTCAGTTTTCAACATGCCTTTCTCATTTCAAAAACAAATCGTTGGTTTTCATAAATCCATGCATTTTCAAATAATTTCAATCTAATCCATTTTTCTTAAGGTTCTACATCAAATTTTTTCATCAATAAATCCATAAATTTTATCAAATCCTCCAAATAATTTCAATTCCATTGAAATTAGGGGTTTTTCATAATTCTATGACCTTTTCAAAATCATAAATCAATCATCTCAAATGTGGGTTTTTAAATAATTTAAAAACATATTTAAAATCAATCAATCAATTTAGGTTTTAATTTTATGGAAAATAATATAGAACCACCTACTTTAATCATGTTATCAAATCAATATCCACAATGAGAAATGTGAATGAAGAACAAAGTTAAAGAATAGAAACAAGGACAACCTAGATCATAAATCATCAAGATAAAACTCTGATTTTAATCGGAAAACATGAGATCACACCACATATAAAGAGGGGGTAGTGGTGAGAAGGATAAAACCATAGAAAGTAAACTAACAAGGGATCAAACACCAAACCAGGATACCAGGAAGGAAAAAATCTTCCAAAAATATCTTGGTGTGGCCATAGGGATTTGAGAGAAGTGGCTTCACATTTATGAAAATTATTTTAGGATTTAGTACCTAAAAACCCATTAGTACTAATTAATTCAAGACATGAATCCTCTATTCATGATGTGAATATTTTTCATAGTGTATATGCTAAAACAAGAATCTCATTCTGTTAAAAAACCGTATCTAGACCATTTTACATCATGAAAATAATTCATGTCTTGTATATATCTCATATCCTGAAATTGTTTGATGGTTTTCTCTAAGGGATGGATTCACATTTTGAATTACATTCAGGACATGAATCTATCCTGTAGATAGAATATAATGAATTACTACATAAATTCCCAAAAGTCTCTAATGAAATATAAACCCAAGGAAACACACATATTAAATCCATAGACACATTTATACGTGGACTCCATTAATTCAAACAAACATACAACCCAAAAAAATAGAATTTTCCATGAAAAATTATCTCGATCCTCAAATGTCCCAAAACACACCCAAAAAAAGGGAATCAAAATAAGAGTCAGTAAGTACATTAAATAATGTTATGAGATGTTATAAAATCCATTAAAGATGCATCTAAAACTAGAGTAAATCATAGATTGAAATTTTAGGGAATTAGAAATATCAACCTCTAATGTATTCTCATCCCCAAGAGTTTCCTCTATTGATTTAATTGAACAACTCAGGTCATTTATCTTGAACATCATATTCTCATTACCATGTCTCCTCTTGCATACACCAGTGTTTTAAATAACAAACCCCAAACATTAAACAATATTTTGTTTTATTTCAAGAATTTTTTTTATAACATTTGAGGATCTTCATGGCTTATAGTTTTTTGTAATTTTTCTATCACCCTTACATAAGTAAATATTACATCATAATGTGGAAACATCCACTTAATATCTATTTTCCCCACAAAACAAACCTTTTATGATAGAAAAAGTTTTCTTTTCATAAAACACATTCACTTTTTTATCTTGACTAAATCCATGTCCCAACTAATCCTTAAAACCATTTAAAAACATTTTAAAATGTTGTATGATCATAAAAATATCATTAATGTCCATATAAAAAATAAATAAAGAAACCTGTTAGTTCATGAATTCTTATAAAATAATTTTATTTTTTAAAATTAAACATTGGGCTCAAAATAAACCTTTTCCTACCCAATAAATCAACATTTATACCTAGATATTTTAATAAATCATTTCATAATAAATCATAAAGGAAACAATATAACTCCTAGAAGTTACAATAAAAGTAGTAAAACTTATGAAAACTTTTTCAAAAAAAATTATGCATTTCAGAATTACAATGAAACATATACTATTATTTATACATAAGCTCATGATTAATCACATGAGATAATAACATAAATAATATAGTATTATAATATCATGGAAACATTGGAAATGTGGAAAAAATACAAAACCTGGAATAAAAATATTTCAAGGATAACTTCCAAGATTCTATTACATGGTGAACTAGAACCTATAATAGATTAGGATTACTCTGTAATACCATATGTAATATCTCATGAGACAAAATCTTCTCTCAATGAATTGTAGTGTTATATGGGCACACCCATCATAACATGTACATGATTTTGTTGGAAAAAAAGGGAATCAATCCTAAGTCATAATAATAAGAATTTCCATTGGATAAAAATGGGTTGCATAATATTTCCTCAAATCATAATCAACGGAAATTTCATAATGGAGGTATTTAAGAAATAAACATAATTCATACCTTTGGAAAGTTATTTCTCTTTGGTTTAGCTCTATCATACCCCATGTTCGTTGGATCGTTGGTGCGGGTGCCATTTTGTTCTGGCATGACAAATGGTGAGGTGAGGTCATCAGTTACCTAGGATTCCCGACTACTGATATCTCTTTCAGGGAGGCCAGTTGATATCCATCCTTCATCAACACAGTTCTGGATAGGAACTAGCTAGAGGTTTTCCATCTCATTGTGCTTTCTTCTTCCCCTGATAAATGTGTTTTCACCCCTTTATATTTGGGATTGTTCTCCACCAAAGACTATCATCACGTTCTTTCCCTACAACCCAGAGGAGATGCATGGAATGAGGTTCTATGGTACAGACTCATCCCCTCAAAACATAACTTTATTATATGGAGAGTATGTAACAAAGAACTTCCCACGTATGAAAAATGTTATGATATGTGGTGTGAGTATGGCTTCTAGATGCATCTACTGTAGGTGGAAGAAGAAGACTACGGTTCACCTGGAAGAGGATCCCTTCATGGTTCATTGGTTTCACGGATTAGGTGAGGTGGACCCAAAGAGAAATGCGCACATCCATGTTCTGCAGGAAGGCTACTGGTGTCTGTGGAAAGCGCGGAACAACTACATACATGATGGGGTGGTGTCATCCGTTTGAGAGATCATATCCAGAACAAAAACTCTACTTCTTGACATGAACAGGGCTCTCAGATTATATAGGGAGGCCCCTACACTGCAGTGGCTCATTCTTAACCCCCGTGATGTTTCTTTCAGTGATGGCCTTTCTTCTGGTAAATGGGTAAGGTGTATTCTTCCTCTTTGGGGGTTAAAGATTAATACTTATGGCTCTTGCATCTCTAGAAACATGATTTGAGGAGGTATTGTCCATGATTATACCAGCTCAGTCATATTGGCATTCTTTGTTCGGTTGGGGTATGGTACCTTGATTTTAACTGAAGAAAATTCCATTCTCACAGGACTCTCAGTATGCTAGCAGAGAGGATTGGAACTCATAGAAGCTGAAATAGACTCAATGGTGGTCCACAATGTTATCCAAGGTCTAGGTGATACTCTTTGGTTGATTGAATAAATCTCTCATAAGTTTCATGATCTTCTCAGCATCCACACCAAATTGTCCCATACAAGGAAAGAAGGTAACATGGTAGCGGACTACCTAGGCTCACTTGACTTTCCTAGAATGAAGATCTTATTTTGTCATAACTTTTATAGTCTAAAACCAATAGGTATTAACATCCTAAGAGTTTTCACTCTAGGTATCCACTATTTTAGACCCCTAAAATAGGTCTACCTTCCCCTTTTTGTGGGCCTTGTATGCTTTATTTTCTTTCTTTTTGAACAAAATTTATATATATATATGATGATGATGATAGATTGAATATAAGGCATGTATTACCTCCACCAAAGGAAGGGAGAATAAGATAAGTATATATGTGAGAGGAATATATACATAATTTAAAATAATACCATAACATTAAATAGGTAGATAAATTAAGCTAGATAGGGAGAGGTCATTACCCATTGAAAATGGTGTTATACCAAGATCCCTTACACTCATCAGAAAAAAATTTCTAGATATCAAAATATCCATTCCAATTTATACCCTTCTTGAAAATACTTAGAATATATTGAATAAGAATTTTTTATTTTAATTATACAAGTAAGATTATAATTAAATTAAAATATAAAATAATTTTTAAAGTGGTGGAGAAATACTTTGACACCATATATATTAAAATATAACATTCAGTCTGTCATTTTAATGAAATTAAAAATGTTCCATTTAAAACACATATAAATATTCCTTTTGAAAACCTTTCAAAGAAAGTAAAAAAAGATACAAAAATTTTAATTAATAATTCATTTATTTATATAAAATTACATTAATAAAAATGATAATAATATGTACACATAATAGAAATATTTATAAAATAAATCATTAAAACCTTTAAAATGATGTTTTAAATGTAATGTTTAATTTACTTAAAAACATTAAAAATATTAATATTTAAAAACATTTTAAAAAAAGTTAAATATGGTAAAAATTTAATTTATAATATATTAAATAATAAATAAAAAAATTATTGAGACATTTAGAATAAAATATATATATGGAATAAAAATAGTTGTAATAGAATTATTAAAAGAATATTTTTTAAAGAAATAACCTTACCTTGAGTCTAAATCATCACTTATGTTCTTTATCAGCATGAATAATAAAAATATGATAATTATTTATTTTCTTAAAAACATTTTTTGAATATATTATCCCCATTTAATTAATTTATTATCTTTTTATATTCAATTACTTAATCTTTTTTTAATGCCATACATTTTGCTGATATTCGGCTCATTAGTACAAAATTATTTCAGTTTGTTGACTATGGTCAAGTAAGTAATTATTAAATTATCTCATGAATAATAATCATGGAAGAATTATAATTTTTATACATAAATTATAATTTTAAAATTAACCATGAAATATCATTATGAAAAATGAACTATGTTACAATCATGGAGATGATAGGTCGTACATACACATGAGTGACGTTACCGTTTTTCAATGATCGTGATGGAAATAAGGTAAGTATTATTCTATATTTATATAATAATCATTATATCATAAATATCATATGATTTCTTTAAATACACATTCATATTCAATCTATATGATGATGTAATGAAAGTATACACACATTGCTTCATGGAGGTTGTAATCCACATGTATGCCTGAACAACATTATAATCATTCAATTAATGAAAAGGTAAGAAAATATATGATAACATAATTTTATATAATGATAAATATATCATGAATATCATATATATACCTTAAATCCATTATCACGAATTTACATGAGATAATATGATGGAAAATAAATTGCATCGAATCACGAGGTGGTAGTCCTCAATATCATGGATGAGGGTTTCATTACCATTTGTTGGAAAAGGGGATGGAACTAGGTTTTGAAATTAAAAAATAATAATATATCATTATATGCGATATAAATATGTAATTATATCACTAGGTTTGAAAAATATTTTATGGTGGTGGATGAATAAATAATTTAAAAACGCTTGGTTAAGAGCGATATCTCTTCTTCAGAAAACTTCTTTAGGATTAAACTAAAATACTTCCTATGATGGTTTTATAATAATAAAAATGACTTTAAAAAATGTTAATGGAAGTAAGAAAGATATTTGGGTTGGAATTTTCCCAACCAAATTTCTTTTTAAGAGTTAATAAAATAGGATAGGTGGTGTCCTTTTATAAGTGAAGGGGGGGAACATTTGAAATTTCCTAAAATATTAAATAAATATAAATTAATTATCATGGGAAAAAGGAACAAAAGTAATATAATTATAGTATAGGATTATTATAGTTCTAAATGGTCTCATATAAAAAATTATTACAAGTTTTTAATAGGTATTTACCATTATCTATTTGCTTTAACTTGTGTTAACCTTTTTTTGACAATTATTGTGATAGCAAAGTTTTTACTCTTTTGGGGTCAAGATAGTTACTATATAAGGAAATTTGTCCAATAAATGTAAAATGGTGGATATTGTAACTCATATCACAATCACTTGTCTGAATATAGTATTAATACAGATTTTAATTCATTTAATAAAATATTATTCATTATGAAATATCATTAATGTCGTTTTGAACTATTTATTAAATTTGAATTTGAAAATGACATGAAAATAATTTAATCCCAATATATTTTTTTAAACATAAATAACTTGTTTTATTTATCAAAAAAATTATGGAACAAAATAATTCATTCAATTTATATTAATTTTATTATTTTTACAATTATTTATTTTATTTTATTATTAATTGAGAAAATACAATGTCAGTGTTCTATAAGTATTTAATATAATTATTTATTCAATAAAAATTATAAATAAATTAGTATGATAAAAAAATATTTAATTAAAAGGAATATTTACATCAAAAAATATGGTTTTTTATCACTTTAAAAAAATATTATAGTTCTTAAAAGAAAAAAGTGACATTTTTGTCTTTATTTTTCACTTAAATGTTTTGATAATGTAAAAATAAAATAAATATGGAATCAATTGGCCATATATTAGAAAAATGTATGTAAATAAATAAAAGAAACTCATATAATATGATGAAGTCAAGTGTTAGAGTCAATTTTTAGTTCTTATCATATTAATTATAACCACAATTACCTGATTTATCCATATAGTTGTAACAAATATTTATTATAGTTACTATTATTTATGAATAAAAAAAGAGGGACTATTTAAAAAATTTCATCATCATGATTCCAAATATTTAATTAATTTATAATATTTAATTCATTGAAGTTTCATAATTTAATTTAAAATAAAACCTACAAAACACAACTAAAAGATATATTTTAGAAAAATGCCTTTTAAGTATAAAAAGGTTTTCTAAAAAATTCATGTAATAATTAAATTAAAATTACTATAATTAAATTTTATTTAATAATTATGATCTATTTATATTTTAAAACTATTCCAAAATAGAATAGTACTTTTAAAACACTTTAAAATAAATAAAACTTTCAATAAAAATCAATATTTTTTCACTATTCGTGGAAAAATCAAACATTTCAGAAATATATCAAAACTTAAACATAAGGTAATTTTTATATGATGATTTTAAAAATGATATCATTTTTATAATATTAGAAGTCTAAAAATTCCATTAAATATTTTAAATATTTTCTCATGAAAATCACTAAATTTTATTTTTGAAGAAAATATATTTTTAATGAATAAAAAGTCTTTACTAAAAATTGAGTGATTATTTACTTAGAATTTATCAATAAATTTATATTCACTAGTAAATTTATATATATTTAGTGAATAATTTAATCTTATTCATACCCACCAATTTAATGGGTTGATATAATGATCATATTTAAATAATAATATTTCATGGTTTGTTTAGGCTCAGTGTTGAATGTCATGTACTCTATCGAACATAGTTTTGTTTTATTAAATATTGGGGTGTTACAATATTCCACCCTTTAATATATTTATTCCTTGAAATTTGATCTAGGTCTCAATAAAAATGGTTTGACATCTGATAATACCTCTTTTTAAATCCCTTGTCATAAAATGGGTTAATATAACTTCCACTTGAAAAGTGGGAAAAGAAAATTTAAAAGTTATCACATAAATATTTTTCCAAATAATAGAAAATTAATGGGGGTAAAAATGTGGAAATAATGAAAAATTTAATGTCAAAATAATTATGGAGAGTGACCGAGATTATTAATCATAGGAAATTGAATGATCAAGAAAAATTAAATAATGACCACAAAACCATAAACTGATGATGTTTGAAAAATACCATTGATTACAATGAAATGAAAGAATCAGGATAAAAATTTTGTTTCCAGATCCCTTTTCTAGAGTTTATGAATTTATTTACCATCTAGAAGAATAAAAAATAGAAATAAACTTACTTGATAAGTATAATTTCATCCTTTATTCAATTTTCACTACAATCTTTTCTTTTTTCTAAATTATAAGTATTCAAAATGGATTATTTATGCCTGAATCACTAAATTAAACTTTTAATAGATCACGTAATCCAAAAAGAGATATTAATATATTCCTTATGTTAATAGAAATTAACCAACAAAAATATCACAAGATAATTCTCAAGATTAATAAACCATTATATAATGAAATAAAACATTATCCACTAAACCTTCAACAATAACATTCAAAGTAAAATATAGATCAATCAATAAATTAATAACCATAAAATTATTCAAAATTATCAAAACTAAGATTGAAACCCAAATATTGGAATGATTTTATCACATATTCGTTTCCGACACTTTCATCGGGGTGCGTGCGTCTGTCCCGTTCAGGGACGAGGGACGCAGTTTTTGTTTACGCACATTCCCACCTTCCAAAGGTGGGCGGCATCCAATCCTTATTCAAGGATGTCTGCTCCTTGATCGAAACTGGATGATGTGATATCGGTTATTCCTTCTGTGGATTCCTCCTTAGAACTCCTCACCTAGTCTGGGCCTCCCTCATAGACTTAAGACGTTGTTCGTGAAACTCTTCCTCGTGTCATAACTTCATGGACACCAGTTAATTATGTTGCTTCTGTCAAGACATTCCAAGGGGTCCGGTTAGAGAAGCAACCTTCAGTTAGGGGAGTAGTCACGCTGGGCATCACTGGCGTGTCTGGATGCTGGGGATTGGTATGTCTGTCTTTTGTCCCTTATTATAGGGATTCTCGAGGGCACGGAAGGCCAAGGCATCCCACATCGAACACGGGGAATCATATTCCATGGGCATGTATCTGAGGTTCTCCTCAACTTCACATGTTTAACACAAGGTATTCCGTATGTTTAACATTCTGAGGAGATGGATCAGGCTGATCAGAAGACTAACTAGAGTGAATCAGATGGAGGAACCCCCTAGAGGGAACACTGATATTAGGGCCAACGTGTGGTTGACTTCCCGGTTACTGTTGAAGGTAATGGGATATGAGGTGTCATGATCCCACCGGTATGTGGCGGCCCAGGTAAGAATCAGGATGGATGATGGAGCGGTTGAATGAATTAGATGGTGAATGGGATGGAGCCATCATGAGGATGATAATGGTTTTGATCTTGAGCCTCAAAGAGACTTCCTACATATCCCCGTGGTAGGGAATAAAAGTCTGTGTAGTTCATATGATAACGGTTTACCACCGATTGGGGTTTTCAATGGCATACTGCTGATTGATGACACAATGGTTTACCACTGCATGGGGTCACAATGTCTTACCGTTTAATGGTGTGACAATGGCTTACCACTGAAAGAGGTCCACAGTTTAACATCATGCGGGACGAGGGTGAACCGACGTAAAGGGGGTTGGAACTACTGGGTGTTGGGCCTGAACCTCGGGGAGGCTTCCTACGTACCCTGTCGTGGCAAGGATCAAAGACCACATAGTTCAGAATGGTGGATATAGTTTAACGTCATGCGAGATGGGGGCGAACCGATGTGAAGGGGGTCGGAGTGGCTGGAGTGGTGGGCTTGAACCTCGTGGAGGCTTCCTATGTACCCTGCCTTGGTAAGGATCAAAGTCCATGTAGTTTTGGAGGGTGTGGGTCTTACACTCTATGATGCCCAGGGTGTTGATGAACCGACGTGAAGATGGTCGGAAGGATCGGTTTGGTAGGATTGAACCTCATAAAGGCTTCCTACGTACCTTTCCTTGGCAAGGATTGTTTTTCTTGTAGTTCAGGTGGTGTCGGTGAACCGACGTGAAAGTGGACCTGAGGTCCAGGTGGATGGTGGGATTGAACCTCAGGAAGTCTTTCTACGTACCCTGCCTTGGCAAGGATCAAAGTCCACATAGTTCAAGATGGTGTCGGCTAACTGACGTGATAGTGGACCTAAGGTCTAGGTGGATGGTGGGATTGAGCCTCAGGGAGGCTTCATACGTACCCTGCCTTGGAAAGGATCAAAGTCCATGTAGTTCAGGATGGTTTTAGCGAATCGATGTGAAAGTGGACCTGGGGTCAAGGTGGATGGTGGTCTTGAACCTCAGGGAGGCTTCCTACATACCCAGCCTTGGAAAGGATCAAAGTATGCATAGTTTAGGTTGGGGATTGGGGCTTACACTCTAGGCTGCCCAGGGTGTTGGTGGGCTTGAACCTCAGGGAGGCTTCCTACGTACCTTGTCTTGGAAAGGATTAAAGTCCTCATAGTTCAGGTATGGGTTTGGGAGAACTGACGTGAATGGGATCAGAACGATCTGGGGTTGGTGAAGGTGGACCTGGGGTCCAATGGGTTGTGGGCTTGAACCTCAAAGAGGCTTCCTATATACCTTTCCTTGGAAAATATCAAAGACCTCGTAGTTCATATTATGGGTGTGGGGATTATGCTCTAGGTTGCCCTTGATGATGGGGGCTTGGTGCACCGATGCGAAGATGGTCGGGACCAATGGATGGTGGTGGGATTTAACCTCAGGGAGGCTTCCTACGTACCTTGCCTTGGAAAATATCAAATACCTTGTAGTTCACGGGGTGAAAGGAGCTATTGAACCGATGTGAAGGGGTGTTGGGACAACTAGGTGTTGGGCTTGAACCACGTGGAGGCTTCCTATGTACCATGCCTTGGAAAGGATCAAAGACAACATAGTTCAAAAGGTGGGTGTGGGGCTTACACTCTAGGATACCCAGGGTATTGGTGGGCTTGAACCTCAGGGAGGCTTCCTATGTACCATGCCTTGGCAAGGATCAAAGTCCTCATAGTTCAGGTTGGTGGCATTTGGGGCTTACGCTCTGAGGTGGACCATGGTGAGGATTTCAGGGTCGGTACTTACTCTAAGCCCATGTGGGTCATGCTCGGTGTGAGACATAAGAGGCAGCAGAGACCTGGTGATCACATCGCGAAAGATGCCTCCATGGGAAGTGGATTGGGGCTTACACGTGGTTAGCAGCCCAAAGAGGAAACAGGGTCTTATGCGTGGTTAGCAACCCGAAGAGGTTGGGACTTACTCTAGGAGGGAGGCCCAATGGTGACAAAGCACAGCGGGAGAGGGACTCGGGACTGAAGAAAGGAGAAGCACTATTCCCTACCATTCCATTTACTGGCCCTGGGGGCCGAAGATGAAAGGAGGAGAAGTGATATTGCCTCCTACAGGAAAGCTAGGGTCTTACACTGAGATGGTCACCCATCCCCCAATGAAAAACGTCACTCCGATAAGAAGGATAACATCCCCTCTGGAGACCAGTGGGCATGGAGAATTTCCAAGGTGGGGGTACCCCACGTGCGAGGCATTGGTCAAGGTCACAGTTTAACATCATGTGCTGAGGATGAGGGTGCTTGTCAATTTAACTTCCTACAACTCTGACGAGGTGGGTTTGGTTTGCACCCCTTGGACTTACATAACCGGTACCCTCAGCTCCTTGGTGCAGAGAGGGGACAGGAAAAGCTGTGGTGAGGGGGTGTCATGGAGTGAACCATTGAGGGGCCCACGTTATCATGGATATGCGAAGAAGCAATAGACATTTGCGTGCCTATGACAAGAAGAATGAGGTGAAGCAACGCAACGGGCAGTGTCATCCAAGGGACTTTGAAATCACATCTTGCAAACCTGGAAGGTCGCACGGGGAAAGGAATTGCTAAACAGAGGGGTTCATAGGCAGGGGCCTTGTGAATCTCTATTGCTCCGTGGGGCGGAGGGCACTTGTGAAGGGGTGTGCTTCGCGAAGTGGGGTGCCTCAGCCTAAGCATATGGAAGAGGTGCATATGGGAGGTGCTTTTTGAAGTGGAAAGGCATTCACAGAGCACTACCTTGCAGAGCAAAGGTTCCTCAAAAAGCAAGGTGTCATGATGCAATGTGATTCGTTAAGTACAGTGACCCTGCCTTAGCATAGGGATCATGTGTACATGAAGGGTGTTTCGTGATGCATAAATGCTCTATGATGACCCGGGTCCCCTTGTGGATCCCCTTCCTTCGCGAAGGACCTTATTCTTCGCGAAAGGCATCCCTCTTGGAAGAGGGGATCAAAACGAGACAAGGGGGAGGAACTTCGCAGAGCAGAAGTACCTCGCACAGCTCATGGTTAACAGAGTATAAGGATGCTTCACGATTCGGGAGTTGGGAAGTCGAAAGGTCGGGTTTTCCATCCTTTGGGCTCATCGGGATTCTAGTAAATGTACGCAAGAGGTGCTGCTAAGCGGAGCTTATGTGGCGTGAAGAGGGACTTGGTTGCTTCGCGGTGGGATCGCGAATGTCAAGTGCGTTCGTGGAGCATCCTGTCTCTTTGATTCACTGTGGGATCGTGAATGTCAAATGCGTTCGTGGAGTGTCCCACCTCCTTGCTTCGCGGGGGGCTCATGAACATCAAATGCGTTTTCAAATTGGTATGCCTCATTGCTTCGCGGTGGTGACGGTGGTGGGGGGACTCCGCGAAACGGCTTTGAGAGGCAGTCAATGGTGATTTTTTTTTGGCTTCTTCTCCATCTCTAATTTTGGCACCAAAAAATGCCCCCCCCCCCTTAGACTTGGAGCCACAAAGAGATCAAGGGTTGATTTTGAGGGTAATCGCCAAGATCCCCGACCGTTCACGATCCTAGCTCGTGAAGAGGGCTCACAAGGTAGATAGAGGATGCGCGGGCTGAGCGTGCCACGAAGCTCGACGTGAACTGGACGCACCGCGGAGCTCTAAAGGATGTCGTCTATAAATAGGGGTGCTTCCCTCTCTTTTTTCCTTTCCCTTCTCCTCAATTTTTTCCTTTTGTGCTCTCAATTCGTGAAGCTCCGCGTACTTCGCGAGTGTTATCTACGAATCGAGTCTTCGCGGTGCCCAACAAGTCCTCGACTCCGCATTTGAGCTTCGTGATCTGGCTCTTGAACACCTAGGTAGCGCTCTACGAACAGTCTTCGCGAACACGCTCTACGAACGAGCTTCGCAAACCAACCTGAAAATCGTCCTAGTTCAGGAACTGAATGGCCCACCAAGAAGATTCCCAGGGGGTCCTTGCGGATGCCGACTAGAGGGATGATATGCCGAATAGTCTGGGACTAGGAGAGTTAGTCCATAGCCACACGGACCGTAGTTCATTAGTGGAGCTTCTATCGGAAATCTAGAATAACTACCATTTGTGTAGGAGGTTTCCCTTGTATGGATTCGGGCAGAGGGATGACGTCTTCATCCCTAAAGCAAGTAGAGATGAGCCAGCTTACTGGTTCTGGAGCATACCGTGTCAGCACCATTGGTTCAGGGCAGCCTATGGTCATTCCTGAGAGGACTTCACGCTTGTCATTGCCAACTGATTATACAACCATCTGAATAATATCGACATGAAGCCATTGTAGCTGGAGACGTCCCCTCCTCTATATTGAACTATCCTCAAGGTGGCGCTGGGGAACCCGAAGAAGGGGTGTTCTGAGGAATGGGACCTGCGCTAGGGAAAAAACTTCATGAATGATTGGGCTTGGGCCTACTGGGTAGGAACCTCGTGTGAGGAGTTTGGAGAAGAGCTAAGAAGAGTGGGCCTGTATGAGGCGGCTTGGGCTTCCCAGTGTCACATCTACCAGCCGAAGCAGCAAATACTGGAGTTGTTGAGCCGGTGGTCACCGAGGACTAATACCTTCCACCTGCATCATGGGGAGGTCAGCATCAACTTGTGGGACGTGCATTAGATCTTAGGGGTCCCGATACTGGGGGCGATGTATGAATAATTCCTCCCTTCTATGGGTGCATGGGAGGACCCGGAGCAGATGCCATGTTCTAGAGATGGCATTGATGGAGCTTGTGCCAGGGGAGGATAAGGAGGTGGTGAGGGATGTCCACTTCAAGAATCGGTTCAAAAAGTTTCTGAACTTCCCAGTAGACCGTCAGTTCCCGGTGAGACCTATAACTTTCCCAAAGGGGGCTCGGAGTAAGGAACACTCGTACTGGAGGCTGTTGGATAATAGCGAGTGGAAGACCTGGGAGTTCAGTGTCAGCACTGAGAAACAGTCAATAGTCAGGATGGCGGCATTCATCGCGGCTCTTATCTATGGTTGGATCCTTCCGGTGAGGGATACCAACATGGGAGTGTGACCAAGCACTTTCATCATGGCATCCACATTGGCGATAGGAGGGTGGGTCAACCTAGGGATCCCAATGCTCACCAAGTTATATAAGATGTTGTGGCACATCAGCGAGGGGAAGAGGCCACAGAGGATATGCAGGTCGTTCCACCTCCTGTACGGGTGGATAGCGGCGCACATCAGGGGGATCTATGAGTATCTGAACCCCATATTGCCTCCAGGGTCAAACTTCCACCCCTCTATTCTCAACGTCGGGGGGGAGTTTTCCAGCCAAGATGATCATACCATCGGTATTAACTTGAGTCTGGAAGGTAGAAGAGTTCAACTTTCATCCATTCTCGTTGTCAACGAGGGTCTTCACAGATGATGGTCAGGGAGAGGAAGAGCATTGGGCCTACCTCTTGGCCTTTCGAGGTGGAGTCTTGGTGGCCAGGGTGGACCGTGAGCATCTCTGCGAGCCATACACCCCACACCGGTTTGCAAGACAATTATGGTGCCTGCAGCGACTGACCCCACAGGTCTACCTGGAGATGCGTTGTGAGGAGCACCCATGTGTGATGAGGCAAATGTGGCTCATGTTCACACAGAAAGATAGGAAGATGCGGAACGAACTGCCTCTGCCGACCATCGTCCTCGGGTTGGTAAATTAATATTCCCAGAGCTGGAAGGTGGCCTACTCGGGGGAGACGCTGAAGCGTCCAACCATTCTAGTCGGTGATGGTGAGCCTCCCCGACCTCGAGGATGAGGTCAAAAGGTGAAAAGGTAATCCCATGGTGGTGGAGATGTTGTAGCGGTGATGCCTGCACCAGTTGAGGGGGAAGCAGTGGTAGCGGATCTGGAAACGGCAGTGGACCCGATGGTCCCAAGATAACAGAGTCATTTGGAGGGGCGGCCACCGAGAGGATTCTGTGGGATTTATACTCAAGCCCTAGAAAAATGGTTGCGCCATATTGACATGCTGGAGAATGTTGTCTTCCTGGAGGCTTGGGACATCTGGGAAGTCAACCGGAAATTCCTTGGCCCATATGAGTTATGGAAACACCTTAACTGCCTCGGGATGGACTTGTCAGGGATTAGCCCTATTAGAGCCGGTTTTGCAGTATCTCAGGTGGAGGTAGAGAAATACATGGCTGAACTGAAAGACTTTATCCACTCCCGGGGTGCCCTGCACCTGATGACATACCAGGTCAGGGAGTTGTTGGATTATACGGTCCCTCCTAAACTGTCAGATGCTGGCCTAAGGAAGCGCTTCCCTCTACCGGAAGAATCGGATGAGTCCTTTTGGGGAGATGAGGCCGGTAGATGGAGTCTGTTGGAGGAGGGTGAAGTCAGCGATCAGTCCTCAAATCACGAAGATTTCTCGAAGGCCGTCGAGGTAAAATCTCAAGTTCCTTACTCAGGTTCTGCTCTTAGGTTACTCTTGATTCCTTACCAGCATCTGCACTATGCAGGAGGACTTTTCCATAGACTTCATTCTTGCCCCTCAGTGGGTGCCAATGTGGGACCTTCAGGATCCACACCCATGGCTATATCAACTTCTGTATTTGGCGGAGCTAGGACACTTGAGGCGGCTCCGCCGAAGTCTTTAGACCTTCCAACCATATAGGGGGGCCACGTTTCGGGGTCCCGATGACATCAGCCCAAGTGAAAGACCAGGGATTTGAGCTCTGTAAGTATCCTATACTAAATTTATGACTGCCATCCCCTGACCACGTTAACTGATATTTACGTCCCTTTTTGCCATGTACAGTCCTTCAATTGGCATGGGAAGCTATGGTGAAGTTGGTCAGGACTTCCGGTAGCACCCTTCCCAGGGGCATGCCAATGGTTGTGGCAGTGGACATCCAACCTGACCGAACTGCAGCGCTCCCGATCACTGGTGGGGATGCCAGTGGGACTGCGCCTGAGGTTATTGAGGTGGGATCCAATGATGAGGATCAACCAGATAGTTCAGGCCCCGCCACACCTGATCCAATGCTAGACGTGGACCCAGCTGAGGAGTTCCTGGGGGCATTCCCTGCATATGAGCCTGCCAACTACGCCAACTGGGACAAGACGACCTCTGATGAGGAGGACAGTAAAATAGTATGCCACTGATCCTGGAAGATAATCACATGCTTCATTAATGACACCCCCAAAGCATTATGGTTGGATTAGATGGATAGACTTTTCTTGCGACTGCACGAACTGTGTGATGGGGGAGTGGATGCCCAGTGTCCTCACATGATCTTCTGAGATCTTATGGTGGAAAAGATTTGGGAGTATGATTGTGGCCTCGGTGTGGGTTGGCAGCGGAGGAAGGTGGTAAACATAAAGAGGCTCCAGGATGTTGAAGATGAGGTACAACAGCTACAGAATTAGGCGGATGAGCATTCCGCTTCTCTTGATGCACAATCAGAACTCGTCTCGCGACTGAAAGCCCAGATGGAGAAGGCCGAAGAGGGCATGAAGAAAGCCTCTGAGGAGTTGGACGTTATCCGAACTGGTGTGGAGCGGGTTTGGTTAATTTCCAACAAATTGTTCTCCCTCGCTACCGAGGAGGAGCTATAGTTGAACAGGTGGCAGCAACTCTTGGACGCTACTATCCAGAGGGTGGCGGAGCTGCTATGCTCTTTTGATGAGGTCAACCCATCCATGGAGGGAGTCGAACCTTAGGTACTGTAATGATTATAAACCCTCAAACGTAATTTCATGCTTTAATTGTTTCATTTCATAGCATGCATGAATTCCGTTGTTACATTGGTTTCTTGAATCCTCATGATATATGCGGAGCGTCCAGCAATCATTCCCTAAGCTCACATGGGTCGGGCCTGATGTGAGAAACAAGATATGACCACCTTATCACCCCATCCAAACATAGGAGTGAAAACCAAGATTCAGGCATCCGGGGTTTGAACAAACAGTCCGGATTTCTAGGAGAAAATGAGAGAGATCTTACTGGAGAATGAAGCCCTCAGAACAACTGAATTACCATTTTCCCAATGTGCTCTTGTGCATGAATGGGGTAATTCCAGGGGCACTGAAATCAATACGAAAAGATGTGAATGGGAGGTGTGAATCACGATACCTAGGATTCGGAAAATTGTGGGGGTGGAGTGACAATAAAGAATAACTGTTGATCGCATTCAAAACACATTATTCTTATTGTATTAGCCTAGAGTGGGGATAGAAAATGAGGGCCAACCACTGACCATGTTTGAAACACGGGCCGTGACTCAAAATTTCATCTGTTAGTATTCTGAAATTTTGGCCCAGGACAATAGGTGGGCCATAGGCTGAGCATCCATACTGTTAGGGGGTTCCCTTAGACATGAAAGAGGATGAGGGTCTGAATAAGGAGCACGCAAAGCGTGGAATGTGGAGTTTGTTAGGTTTTTGGGGGCCATAGCGGAAGCTGGTGGGCCAGGGATTTTAAAATTTTCATCAGTGGGATCATAGAACTTGTCATCACCGATGATCTGATCCCCATAGAGGTCCGAAGATCTTGTATAAACTGTTAAGAGTACAAAATTAAAATGAAAACGTACCCATTTCAAATCTGAAGTCGCGGTCGACTGCAACCAGTCGATGGCGATTGTCACTTGAAGGATCCAAAGTAGGATCCCTCTAGATCGTCCACACATGCTCCAAAAATCCGTTGGAACTTCGATCGTCAAATTTCGGGTGCTAGTGTGGTGATTCGACGATGATTTCGACGTCCCAATAATCACCGGATCGAGAAGCCTTCGATGCATGAGAGAGATCTTGATCTGAGCTTCTTGGATCGAGAGCTTCTCTCTCTAGATAGTGGTATGAGATAGAGGCTCTCAACTTTCATTTCATAAAATGAATGAATAGTGATTTTAACACAAAAGAGAGAGAGCCTCCTCTCTTATTTATAGAGACATTGATAAATACCCAGTAGGGTTCCCCGGCCCCCGTTTATATCAATGTCCACTAAATAAATAATTTTGATGAACTAAACTGTGCAAATATTATTTATTATTTTATAAAATACTTATAATATATATGAAATATATTACGTGATAAAATCTGATCCATTTAACATGACTTAGTGTCCGGCTTAATATTAAACGAACCTTTAATATTAAAATAATATTCATTCGATTAATATTTTTCTCGTATATACTAAACCTGTAAATACATTAAATAAATTCAATCCCAAATATTCATAACTTGAATATTAATGAATTTATTTAATTCTTTTGGTGATTGATAACTTGGACAATGCTTGGACCCTATGGCGGGGCCCACTATGTCCATATACCAATTCAACTGAATAGGTCAGATTCATGGATACGCTATTATGTGTGACCCTCTAGGCCCTCATCTCAATAGCAGTGAATAAAATTCACAGACCAAGAGCTAAGTCTAGAAACTCATCATGGCCCCTAAATAGATAAGGATAGTCATAGTAATGACTACCATCCTACGAACATTGATTGTGTACTATAATCTCTTTGTCATTAAATATCTCATAAATCACGACACACTCTTGTGTCATCGTCCTTATCTTGCTTTATTATTTGTTGATCTATCCAGATGGATTTTCCTTTCTACTTCTTTGGCAAAAGACTTGTGAAGGCAGCACCATCCTGATCAACCAGACCTAAGATATACAACTTCCTGAACTTGGAAGTGACAAATCCTTTCTTGACCATTCAACCAACATCATACCACCAACGACGCACCCAACACAAACTACCTCACCACGACAGCAATGCCATGGTTTTTGTCTTGCATTAAAGTACGTAATTAAATGATATACATTGGTTAGGGTCTAAATTCAGGAGACCAATACACATGTCCGTAGATAGGAACAACCAATGACACCCAAAACATTTGGTGTTCTTATTGACGGGTCTGTCCTCATGATCTCACTACTATAGATCACCAAGTTCAAATTTCATGATAATAAGTCTCAATGCTTATGATCCCCCAACACCTGATAGTCAGGCATTTACTGTGTTCAGTCAGTAATATGTATCTAGACTATAGAACATATATTTAAGATCAATGTCTTTGTATCTCTGGGTTCTCATTATAGCTTGGGATCTGTTATAACCTCTTGACATGACAATTATCCTTTGTACATTACCATTATTATAGTGGACGCAGAAAATTTTGCACTACAATGGTAAGATATCATCATGCATGTCTAACTGTACACATGATACGATAATCAAAAGTACTACATAGTTGGGTCTAGGGAACCCACTATTTCAACACTCCCACTTTCACTAGATCCAACTTTCCAACTAAACATGTTAGCTACTCACATGATAAATACCATGCTTCTGCTGATTAATGGATTTAATTTCTGGTCCTGTCACGTTTTCTCTGCGTGGCATATCTGCTATATTTAACCTCATCGTCTTGAGTAAAACTTCTCAGGATAAGGTATCCTCAAGTATATCACTTTTTCCATTGTCATAACTTGAAAACTTGGCTAGTAAGAGTATCATAATTCTCATTATGATAATACTTTTATCACTAGGTTAGAATCAATGAAATGAAACAAATAATTTCAATTTATAACTACTTCTTAGATGCCTTAGAAGCTGCAACGTACTCGGTATTTATAGGTATGGCTACCACTAGCTTTTATGAGATTGACTCGCTCATCTACTTTGCCTAAATATGACACTAGATCAAATTTATCTAAGTATTACTAGTTTATATACCACCATAACTAGTATACCATCCTCTCCATATTCCAGGTACATATCATTTTTACTTTCCAAAGTACAAGATGATAGTTCTGACTGCATCACTTGCAGTGCTCCTGGAAATAATTGATATCTATCTATAATAAATTATATCCTGGTAGTATGAATTATTGTACATATTGTGGCTTATGTGATTGATCCATTGCTAAAGCATATGGTATCAATTCACAATTTTAATATCTTTCTATGTTCCGAACATGTTAACTTGAAGAGATTAATCCATGTGACATAGGCAACAATTATGAACTTGAATTGTTCCAACTTGTATTTTTCAATAAAATTTCACTATATGTATGATTGACTCGGAACAAGCAACCTTTGGATCTACCTTAGTAGATATTGTTCCCTAGAACTTAGGTTTCTACTTGAATTCAATCATTAGAGAATTGCTTTTATCCTGATCTTATCTAACTGTAAGATCAAAATCTATTTTCCATATGTTGCCGAACATATTTCACTTGGAAAAAATTGGCTCTCCCACTAATCTTTGCTAGACACAAGTCAAAGATTAATTTATAACAAATGTTCTAATATCATGTCACTTACTTTAATCCAAAACTGGATTTCAGTAACTTTCAACCCTTATTGGCATCATTTGATGCCATCATCTCTTTCTCGTTGCGTCGTATAGACACCTTCCACGAAAGATGATCTTGACATCCAATGACCAATAAAATGATCATAGAAGTTCAACCATGACAAGTAAAATTCTAATAGATTTAGGTTTACTAACTTGGTATAACCAATCAAGCCTTATTGGTACCATAATGTTACCATCCATGTATCATTTCATTTGAATACCCATCATAGTATTCAATTTTTAATCCCCTTTGCAATTTTATACATGGAATCCATTATTGAATTTTAGTTGATCTTTTCAATCTTAGCTCGTTTCCATATACTGCTTGTAGGATTTATTATTCTTAATTAATAATTTATCACTGGCTGTGGTGAATATAAAACCATCACCATGGTTTCATTCTTCCTACGTAGTATGTGTCTCTAGATCATGCCTATTCCACATGTACTTGTGAAACTTGTTCCTTAGGACAAACATTTGTGCATCTTGGGCATTGACTAAGTCCAAGTCAATTCATCTCCCATTATCTCTAATAGAGATGTTCACCCTTTTATAGAAATGTAGTCTAATACTTGACTGCATCTTTTCTATCTTAGGGATTTAGGTAATATCTTAAGCAACTGTTAGGATAATTACCTCAAATGAACAATGTGATTAACTTGATGCATGTTTGTTTAAATCCTAACAAACCCTTTGCATCTACAAACTTCCTATGAGATAATGGATTCTCCATCATACTATGACTCGTATGATATCAATTTTTCATTTTAGTTGGCATATTAGTTATGGGTTTAAGCCATTATTTGCAAAGCACATTATGAAATATAATGGAAGTTACTGCAGGTTGTAACATTCATACAACTTACATCATAACTTTGATATATAAAATGTGTGTTTAGTAATTGCTCCATGCTCCATTTTGTTGATCAATGTTAATATGTAATACTCGGCATCAATCCTCCTTATGAACATCAATACGGTGATGTAGATAAGGTAACATGCATTTATTAATTACTCCACGCTACATTATTATGATCGATGATTGTTTGGTTAAGATATTATTCATCATGCCAATCTGAAGCAACTCATATCTTCTTACCAAACATATACTTCACTATTCCTTAAAGGAAACTTATGAAGTATCTTTACCTATTTCTTTCTTTAGAATAGTTCACACTGTCTTGTTAAACTAACCTCGGAAAGCTTTGTGGAATACCTTTATTTCTAAAGGTTTCTTTGTCTAAACTAAGGATTTCAATAATACCAAAGGTGTTTAGTTGTGCCACTTTTAGTTTTAATTGAAAAAGAATCATATTTCCACAACTAGGTAGGTCTTACATTTTATATTCATCATGTATTTCCATTGATTCAAGTAGTAGTTAACTATTTGTTGAGTATGTTACCACAAACAACATTCATTCCAAAACATGGAATAATGTCTCATCATGTCCAAATGGGCACATGAGATAAATGTTTTTGGATATACTCAACAACTTGTTAAGTTTGATTCAATCACTTGGAAATTAGAAGTTATGTGTTTCTCACCGCTGACTTAGGAATCAACCTTTCTCAGCTGCTTAGAGAAGACACTTTACTTCTAGTAATGTTTCTCTACTTGCTTGGTTACTGTATTTAAATACATATGCTATTGGAATATTATATTCAATACCCAATAAGTATGTTAGAAACATTAATATACTTGATGAATATAAACTGAATGAGAAGCATGTAATTTCTTCTTGTATTTCAGATTTTAAACATCGATGAATTCATTTCATTATGTGATGCAAATAACCTCCTGTTAAATAACCAACCACTTTTTCATTGAAGGACATGACGATGGTTCCTTTGGTGTAACTTTCCATAAGCCTTTTCACCTTGTCATTCAATGTATTTTCCATAAGAATAAAAGATTTTGTTATCTCCAATATTCTGATTACAAGGAGAATGTTATCATAAAGGTAATGAAGTTCTTACTCTATACTGTTTGTTTGTATCCTTAAAATAAATAAGAGTAATTGGGTGTAAAAGGTATAATAATGGGATGACATGCAAGATTGTGAACCATCTTTCACTTTACACAAACCGAGTGCAACCATCACATTCAAATCTTGCTTCACATTCTCCTCGAAAGGATCTTGGAGATGAGACTACATATAACATCATCCATGTCTTGATGTAGAGACCATAACTAACATTAGACTTTGATGATATCATTATGACAGATCCATCATATGCTTGACTCATGAGTCTCCTGTAAGCAGTTTTACACCCTCGCTTCTTAAGGTGGCTTAACAGGTTGGGACACAAGCACCTTTGAATTTTCATTATAGTAGTAATGTGCGCGAGTGGCTATACTTCTCTTTGGAAATTCGTTCTTAGTTTATAAATTAACTTTGTCTAAAATTTATCGCAGTTTTATTGTGGTATTGATTTCCATTATTTACAAATATACTTTAGCATATTGTACTTTTATGTGATTACCCAATGTGACATTAATGATTATTTAATCATTAAATGTCTCCCACTAATTTTTCGAATTATAGGAACCATCTATACTAGAATCGAAATACTATTGATTATTCTAGTGGAAAGGATCCCTGAACCTCCCTCATAGTCTACAATATATGGCTACGCCACTACTCGGAGGGTCCAAGGTAGGCTTTTGGCTAGCCAACTGCATTAACTCGTGGTTCCTTGATCTGTTGAGGGAAGTCCCAACTTCAAAAATAATTTACTAATTTACTCAATGCTTGCCTCTAAAATTACAACAAGCTAGCTAAGTCTATTCCATTGCTGCAATTTTAGGTAAGTCGACCCACTACACGAATAAGAACTCCCTGGTAGTAAGAGGCACCCTCAGATAAGGCATGATTGGCACCTCGAACACCCGGTTTTATT
This sequence comes from Viscum album, assembly GCA_963277665.1. Taxonomy (NCBI): domain Eukaryota; kingdom Viridiplantae; phylum Streptophyta; class Magnoliopsida; order Santalales; family Viscaceae; genus Viscum; species Viscum album. Next base: position 392,065,305 of record OY728141.1, on the reverse strand, counting down.
CAAACTTGAATGATGGAAGGTTGCTTGTGACTTAATATTTTCTTTGAGGGTTTTTTTGGTTTCTCTCGACGAATGTGATCCATTTCTATTAAACTTGTTCATCTATGTTGTCGCGCTCACAACTGAACTTTAATAGAAAAACACATGTCACTTCTTTATGCATTTTATTATCTATTATTTTATATATTTTCCCTTTTTTCTAAAATGCATAAAATAACAAATAAATGCATAAAGGTAAACTACTACCCAACTGGTATTGAGCATCTAAACAACCTAAGTGCATTGTACCTGAGTCGTATGCTTGACTCTTGATGCAGCTTTCCCTATCATGTATGTCTGCTGGTCTTCTGCAGTATCGCCATGTCTTGGCAGGGTCGACGTCATGTCTTGGAGTACTACCTCATCTTGGTGCAATCCACGTGTCATCTTGCACCATCGTGCACCGCCTCATCTTGGAGGGGTCCACGTCACTTGTCTTCTTCGTCCGAAATACAAAGATACTCGCGCATAGGCGAGGGGGACTCGGGTATAAATGTACATCATATAAATTGGACATGCAGGTCCTTATACATTTTAACCGAAAAATAATGATGATGCGATGACCATCTATTTAATTAATTTACAAGTATCACATGCATTTAAATAATTAATTAAATAATTAATTAAATGTAGACATAAAAAGGTCGATGCTCAAGACCAGACGACGGGTAAAATAAAGCGTGATAAAAATTAAAATGAATTAAATAAGTACGAGGGTTTATTTAATTAAATTAAATGAATTAATAAATTCAAATAATTTAATTAATCATCGGTCCGCTAATTAATTTAATTTTAATTCCAAAATTAAATTAATTAATTAATTTAATTTAATTGCACAATTAAATTAAATTATGTTCTTGGGTATTAAAATTTATTTATTTTCAACCATAATTAATATATTAATTATTTTTATTTATTTTGTTAATTAAATTAATTAATTATATTAATTGAAATATGAATTGGGTCTCGAAACCTTACTTTGACTCATTGCGGGTTGCGCTGAACCTACGCAGACCCGTAATGGGTCAGGCAGAGCCCGTGCTCGGCTTAACTGGGTCAGGCAGGTCCACCTAGACCCAAACATGGTCAGGCAGATCTGTCTGGTTCTGTTTCGAGACAAAACAAACCCTGTAAAAATGTGTCAGGGTTACCTGCACCCGATTCCAACATTGTGAGGGCAGCGGAGAGCCGTGCCGACAGCGGACGATGGCAGCGATCTGTTGTAGCAGGCTACGTGACGTCGGCGACCAGGTGCATGGCGTCCAGGCAGCTACAGATGAGCCGCGGTGGAGCAAGGGAGGCCGGCTTCGGGAAGGTAGGATTCCTTGTGTGCTATGGCAGTGGGAGAAAGAACAGGTGGGTTGCTCAGGTGCGCTGGTGGTGCTGCTTGCGGCGGAAGGAGGCCAATAGGCTTGGCGCTGTGGCTCGATGAAGGGTCGACGGAGGGGTGGCCCGTGCCTACTACGGGTGGAGGCTTGTGGAACCGAGGAGGTGGGACGGGCTGGTGTCGGGTCACTGCATCCTTGCACGCCGGCTGGAGAAGGTCGATGTGGTGGGGTGCGGCGCTGCATGCGTTGTGTAGGGTAGGAGAGGGACGGTCGGGGTATCCTTGTGGTGCCGGGCCAAGCGGGAGAGCTGCTGCGCGGGCTCTGCAGGGGGTCCGGCGGAATGGCCTCCATGCGATGATGTAGTGCGTCGTCTAGTTCTACAGGGAGAGGGGCAGGCAATGGGACGAGCTGCCTGTGCAGCGTGGATATAGGATGCGGTCGCTGCTGGAGGAGTCGGTGGCCCTCTATTGTGTGTCGCGATGGCATGCAGCGCTGTTGTGTGCCGCACTGGAGGGAGAGGCATTCGATCAGACCCATGTTTCCCCTTTTTTTTCTTTTCATTCTTTCCACTTTCTAGATCCCCATCCCACTTTGTTTTTTTAAATTAATACTTCTTTTGAAGTCTTTGTTTGCCCCCATTTTTTTATATTTTTTATTTTGGAAGTCTTCTTCCACCCCTTTGAGTTAAGTCACCCCAAAAATTCTAAAGGATAAATAATAGCCTTTCAATTTAATAATAATTTATTATTATTTTATTATTATTATTATAAAAAAATAATTATCATAAAATAATATTTTATTATTATTACACAATAATAATAAAATTATTAAGCAAATCGTAAAATAAAATTATAATTTTCACACAATTTTATTATTATTATTTTTTTAGGATGAACTAAATAAATTCAAAAAAAACTTGATTAGTTCTTCCGGATGGAAAAACTAAATACCCAAAATCAAACCGCGAATTTTATCCAATCCGAAAATTGAAACTGATCATAAATTGGTCATTTGGCATCGGATCGCCACGCGGTTTGAACTGTTGGGACTGTCTTTGAACCCCCTACTTAATTTTATGCAAATTAATTTTATTTGGATCATAAAATTTACGTGATCGCTCTGATACCACTATTAGGTTTATGGGGCCTACAGCAGAAGCCGGTGGGCCAAGGATTTTAAAATTTTCATCGGCGGGATGACGGAACTTTTCATCACCGACGATCCGAGCCCCATAGAGGTCCAAAGATCTCACATAAATTGTTAAGAGCACAAAATTAAAATGAAAACGTACCCGTTTCAAATCTGAAGTTGTGGTCGACTGCAGCAAGTTGATGGATATCGTCACATGAAGGATCCAAAGCAGGATCCTTCTAGATCATCCACACGCACTCCAAAAATCCTCTAAAACGTCGATTGTTGAATTCCGAGTGCTAGCGTGGCGATCTGATGATGCTTTCGATGTCCCAATGATCACCGCATCGAGAAGCCTTCGATGCATGAGAGAGATCCTGATCTGAGCTTCTTGGATCGAGAGCTTCTCTCTCTACAGAGCGGGAGGAGAGAGAGGCTCTCAACATTCATTCCATAAAATGAATGAATAGTGATTTTCACACAAAAGAGAGAGATCCTCCTCTCTTATTTATAGAGACGTTGATAAATACCTGATAGGGTTCCCCGGACCCCGTTTATTTCAACGTCCACTAAATAAATAATTTTGATGAACTAAACTGCACCAATATTATTTATTATTTTATCACATACTTGTAATATATATGGAATGTATTACGTGATACAATCTGAGCCATTTAACTTTACTCATTGTCCCGCTTAATATTAAATAAACCTTGAATATTAAAATAATATTCGTTCGATTAATATTTTTCTCGTATTTACTAAACTTGTAAATACATTAAATAAACTCAATCCCAAATATTCATAACTTGAATATTAATGAATTTATTTAATTATTTTGGTGATCGATAACTTAGAAAATGCTCAGACCCCGTGGCGAGGCCCACTATTTCCATATACCTATTCAACTGAATAGGGCGAATTCTTGAATACGCTATTGTGTGTGACCCTCTAGGCCCTCATCTCAATAGCAGTGAATAAAATACACAGACCAAGAGTAGAGTCTAGCAACTCATCATGACCCCTAAAGAGATAAGGATAGTCATAGCAATGACTACCATCCTACAAACTCTAATTGTGTACTATAATCTCTCTGTCATTAAATATCTCATAAAGCAGGACACACTCTTGTGTCATTGTCCTTATCTTGCTTTATTATTTGTTGATCTATCCGAATGGATTTTCCTTTCTACTGCTTTGGCCAAAGACTTATGAAGGTGACACCACCCTAATCAAATAGTCCTAGGATATACAACTTCCTGAACTTGGAAGCGACAAATCCTTTCTTGACCATTCAACCAACGCCATACCACCAACGACACACCCAACACAAACTAACTCGCCATGAAATCAATGATATGGTTTTTGCCTTGCATCAAAGTACATAATTAAATGATATACATTGGCAATGGTCTCAATTCAGGAGACCAATACACATGTTCGTAGATAGGAACAACCAATGACACCCAAAACATGTGGTGTTCCTATTGACGGGTCTATCCTCATGATCTCGCTACTAGAGATCACCAAGTGCGAACTTTATGAGAAGAATTCTCAATGCATATGAGCCCCCATCACCTGATAGTTAGGCATCTACTGTTTCGAGACGGTAATATGTATCTAGACTATAGAACGTATATTTAAGATCAATGTCATTGTATCTCGAGGTTCTCATTATAGCATGGAATCTGCTATAACCTCTTAACACGACAATTAACCTTTGGAAATTACCATTATTATAGTGGACGTAGAAAAGTATGCACTATAATGGTAAGATATAATCATGCATATCTAACTGTACACATGATATAGTAATCAAAATTACTACATAGTTGGGTCTAGGGAACCCACTATTTCAACAGAGTGATGGTTTGTTTGAATAGAATCCAACACTCTCGAAATTAGGCCACTGTGGTGGAAGCATATTAGATGGACACATCTGTCTGATCATGGATCGTTTGTTCTTTTAGACAGGACCTCTCTGGAAAGGGATCTGTCGCTTCCCAATGTCATCGTGGGGCATCCCGAACTTGTTCGGGGGGAAATTGCAGTTACATGGTTCCCCACAAGGGGTTAGGTCAGGGGCCGGAAATGAGGAGGAACAGGATTTATGATTCATATGGCTGGACCCTAGTTGAAATTCCTGGGTATATCTATGTATCCCATGAGGATAGGAATCAAGACATAAATAGTTCTGGAAGCACGGTTTAACATCATGCGGGATGATGAAAATCTTGTCTACGCCGATGCACATCTTACCAAAACTACTAAACCCACATGAGTCATGCTCAATTTGGGAAACAAGAAGTAGTGGTGGGAAACTCCTGACATAGGAAGGAACATATTAGGGCAAAGGGACTCTTGGTGAATGTCATCCCAATGATGATATCCCGTCCATGTAGCACACCAAGATGCGCGAAGAAGTAAAGCCGAGTATGTCAGAATTCCACTTGAACATGAGGAAGTGGAAATGTGTGAATCATGATTCTAGAAATCTAGATCATAATGATGGCGACGTGATGATGGAGGGATAACTTTTGACCTTGTTGGAAACAAATCATCCATATCGTGTTAGCCCGGAATGGGGACAGACAAATGAGGGTCAATCACTGACCATGTTCGAAACACGAGACTTGTCCCAAATGTCGCCCGAGATCTTTAGGGACGTTGGCCCGAAACGTAGGTGATCCAAGATGACATAAGACCAGACCGTAAAGGGGGTCCCTTCGGATGTGGAAGAGAATGAGGATCCAAATAGTGAGCTCACAAATCTTGGACATGGAATGAGGGGAATGTCCCCATGAAAATTCCACACTTCAGGATCTTTGTCAAAATGCATCTAAATATGACAACGAGATGTATTAGATAGAGGGAGTCGAGTCTCTTACCATAGGGAGATCTTAGTTTAGGGTCATAGAATTCGGACCATGGATGGTAGGAAATCTTGGAGACAAATGGTGGGGTAATTATAAAACCCGGTGTGAATGGGAACATGGGGTTCTGATCACTATGTGTTCCCTGGGATGATTTTAGGTCAAGAGACCGGAAACGAGAGTTAAGCTGGGCCTGAGGCAAGTTGCACGGACTTTCCTATGTACCCCATGAGGATAGTGATCAAGATGCACGTAGTTCTAGGAGGTGGCATGGTAAGGTACCAGTGCTAGGGATCAAAGGGGTGTGTGAGTGTGGCCCTCTCACCAAAAGAAGTGGTATTTGATGTATCTTGTTTTTCCTTTAAGGTGAGTGGTTGTTGTTTTTTTTTATGAAGTGATAGGCCTATGATAGAAAGTCCCGGCATCGCCACAATAATCAAGCCATATGCAGGAGTTGACAAATGGTATGGAGTGTGACTGATACCCAACAGGGCGTCCCCTTGAGTGAGGACATCACGATGCAGTGTCGTTTTTTATCATGCAGCCATGATGATAATGTCATAGTTTAGGGTCATGTGATGGGATCAGGCGTGCATTTTAATGTCATGCATCACAGAAGTAGTATAGATTATGATAAGTGGGGAATGTGTACGGTGCAATAAAACATACCCGACGTGAATGAGGACATAATCACATACCACACCGTACTCAATTATAAGAAAGGAACCCCGGTCCAAGGGGCCTAAAAAAAGTAAGAGGGTAAGGGGTAGGGGAAACTAGCTCCCAATTGAGCTGGACCCAAAAACGAGATGTCTGGGTGGTCCTATGTATCCCATAAGGATGGGAATCAAGCCACACATATTTCTAAACAAGATCTTAGTTCATGGTCTTAGAGCTCGGACCATGGATGAAGTGAAAACCTTCCAAGTAAGCACAGACCTCAAACCGATCCCTAAGCCCAAGTGAGTCAAATTCGGTGTGGGAAACAAAGGAGGAAGATGTTTATTGAAATACCTAGAATGCACACCAAAGGGAAATCAGTGCGGAGCCCCGAATGATTCCCTTACCACGTCTTTGTCTTCCTAACATGCAAATGCACATTGATGGATAGTTTCAGGAGTGTAGAGATTTTATTTGGACTTGATGATGTGGAGAAGGATGTGAATCATGTAACTGACATTTTGGTCTTAATGGGGTTAGCGTGATGATGGAGGATGACTATTGACCACGTTCAAAACACAACATCCATATCGTGTTAGCCTGAAATAGGGACAATCAAATGGGCATCGACTACTGACCATATTCGAAATATGGGATTTGTATCAATTTGTTTTCCACGGCCCTCGAGGACGTTGTAATGTAATGGTAGGAGGGCCCTTAGGCCTAGAATCCATGCCACTTGGGGGGTCCCTTTAGGTGTGAAAGATGATGGAATCCTTAATGAAGGGGAACATGAAGCCTGGGGAATGGGTGAAGGCATGCTCGAGTAGAATCCAACATTCTAGGTACTAAACTAGAGTACCCTTAGGCACATTGGTGAATCATCAAAGAGGGTCAATGAGGGTGCTCAACTTGAGAGTAACCGATTTAAAAGAGATGAGTATAGAATAGGGGATAGAGAATTCCCAGGAGGGAGAGGTACGTGGCATGGTCATTATAAACCTGACATGAATGAGTACATAATCCCATAACACACTATATAATCCCCTCCTCGGTAAAGGGGAGGCCATGGGGCCAAGGTGAAACAAAGATTTCTAAGAGATGGGGATGGACCTGAAGTATAGACATTCAGGTGGTCCTACGTATCCCATGAGGGTGGGAATCAAGACACATGTAGTTCTTGATGGCACATAAGGGTAAGATACTCTAACTAGGGGAGGTGTACGACATGACGAATAACCTGACATGAATGAGAACATAATTCCACACCACACTGTACAATCCTGAATAGGAACTTGGGACGGGGGCCCAAAAAGGCCAAGGGGCCTCGGTCGGAAAGCCTCAACCAGTTTGCAGTTTAACGTCTTGTAGTGAGGATGAAGAGAGGATAAGGTATCTCATCCAGGGATGTGTATGGCACGGCGAGTAACCTGACGTGAATGAGGACATAATCTCACACCATGTCGTACAATCCTAAATAGGAACTTGGTTCGGGGGACCAAAAATTCCAAGGGGCCTCATTCGGAAAGGCCCAACCAGTTTATAATTTAATGTCTTGCAGTGGGGATGAGGAGAGGAGTAAGATACCCCAAACAAGGGAGGTGTATGGTACAATGAATAACCCGATGTGAATGAGGACATAATCACACACCACACCGTACACTCTAGGTAAGAACTTGGGTCGGGAGCCCGAGAAGGCCAAGGGGCCTGAGGCTAGGCCTCAGATGGGAAGCCATACATCCTCTTGTATGGTTATCGCCTCATCACAGCTCTTAATCCCAAGTGAGCAGTGCTCGGTGTGGGAAATAAGGAGCTGGTCTCGGCTCTCCCCGTCATATGGGGGACTAAAACCTTGTTTTTCCCGAAGAGAGTTCATCACTTAGAGATACAACAGGGTAGAATGAACCACTACACTCAATGTTTGGGACATCTTGGGGTGGTTCCAACGTCACAGGACAGCTGTTGACCATGTTCGAAACACAGCATCCCTATAGTGACCTGAAATGGGAGAAATAAATGAGCATCAACCACTGACCATATTTGAAATGCGGGACTTGTATCGTCTTGTTGATCAACATCCACGAGGGTGTTGGCCCGAAGTGGTAAGAGAGCCCTTTGGCCTATCATCCATGCCATTCGGGAGCCCTTCTGGATGGGAAGGATGATGGAGTCCCAATCAAAGGAGTGGGTGAAGCATAGCTGTAACCATCTATGAAAGAGGTTAACGTCTCCGAGGAGCGGGACATATGACCGAATCAAGATTATCTCAATGTGAATTGGGGAAAAAGTCTACACCACTACCATATATATTGACTCGAGGGGAAGATTTTGGCATTTGGGCTGGGCCAACAGACTAAATTTATGGGCGTTCCTCTATATCCCATAAGGATGGGAATCAAGCCATACATAGTTTTGGAAGGCCATGCAGTTTAACGTCATGTGGTGAGGACGTGGGAGGATAGAAGAATGGGATTGGGCACATGGTGTGACCATTATAATCCTGATATGAGTGGGGCTAAGGAAGCCTACACCATATCATGTAAGGATCCCCCAGGAGAACTATACCCAGGGGGAATAGTCAAAGAGAAGAGTTTGGGTTTGGGCACAATACGGGGCGTCTGAGCATTCCTACATATCCCGTGAGGATGGTAATCAAGCCATACATAGTTCTCAAAATGTAGTTTCATGTCATGCAGGAAGATTTGCAGTTTAAAGTCATGTAGTACCTAACAGTTTAAGGACATGTGGGACCGACATGCAGTTTAGGGTCATGCGGGACCAGCATGCAATTTAGGGACATGCGGGACCATCTAGTTTAAGGTCGTGTAGGACCAGTAGGCTCGGGAAAAGTATTTCTTGATGAACTTGGCATTGGTGGGAGGAGTTATACGTTCACCATCCATGGTCACCAGGGAGTATGCTCAATTGGACTAACCCTATGGACTATGTAAGGTCCTTCCCATTTGGGCTCCAACTTGGGTGGTTTCCTACCGGGGATCATTGGCACCCTGAGGGACAATACCAAGTCACCTTGTAGAAAATAGAAGAGGCAAACCTTTTTGTTGAAGTCCCTAGCTATCTTATTCTGATGCCTTTTTAGATTATGCAGGGCACAGAGCCTATTCTCATCAAGGGATTCCAATTCAGCTAGATGAATTTCAGCTACCTTATCTAGCTCCTACTAGTCATAGACCATTGTGCATAACGAGGGTAGCTGGATCTCGATGGGTAGGACAACCTCAGCTCTGTACACTAGGGAATATGGGGTCACTTGGGTGGAATTACAAGTCATCGTCTGATAAGCCCAGAGGGCATTGGGGAGCTTGTTCGGCCAACTCATTTTGTTCTGGACAACCATTTTTTTCAAAATATTATAGAGGGTTTTGTTGAACACCTCGATCTTCCCATTTTCCTGTGCGTGATAGTGGGAGATATGGTTCGAACAGATGTTGTACTTGGAATACAATTTCTTCAACTCGGCTACTCAGAAGTTGGTGTTGTTATCGGTGAGGAAGGTGTGAGGGGCTCTAAACCGGTGGATGATGTTGGATCTCATGAAGTCAATGATAGAACGGGTCTTGACCTCCTTGAGCGGAACTTCTCCTACCCACTTAGAAAAGAAATATGTGGCGGTCAGGATGAACCTGCACTGGCGAGCTGTCGCCGGTGGGTATGGTCCCACAACATCGAGTCCCCATACTGCGAATGGCCAAGAGTACTTGGTGGATTAGAGAGGTTCTGGCAGATGATGCATGAAGTTAGCATGAATTTGGCATGTGTGACATCTCTTGGAGAACTCAATACAGTCATGGATCATATAGGGACATAAGTACCCCAGTCTCCGGATCTGATGGGACATCTTTGGCCCGTCTTGGTGGGAGCCACAAGAACGTGCATGAACCTACTGCATGACTTGAGAAATCTCGACTCCTTGGATGAAACAGAGGAGAACACCATCGAACCCACTCTTGTAAAGGATCTTCTCGAGACTAGGACCACTCTGGAGGGTAAACTGCAACACGTGGTGTCAGATTCTCTTGCGCTCGGCCCGATCAGTTGGGAGGCAACCATTTTGGTGATACTCAACAAAAGGGGCTCTCCATCCGGGAGTTGCTTCAACCACTGCATCTAAATAACCTAGGGGTCCTGATGCGGAGGATCCGGAGGTAAGATGTCTTACTCGTAGGGCGTCATCATCCTCTGGGGTGATGGGGGAAATGACTCTCCGGTGTGCCACGTGTATAATCAGATCATCCTATTTGGGTTCTTTAAGTGATGCAGCCAGGCCGGCTAGGGCATCAGCTCGACCGTTCTGATATCGAGGGACATGAGTAACTTCTGGACGAGATGGAAACTGAGCCATTAGCTGGAGGGTGCGCTCCAACAATGTTACGAGCTATGGGTTTCTGTAAACATATCCACTGTTGACTTCTTTGATGACTAGTTTGGAATCCCCTTTCAAATGAAAATGGGGCACATCGATCTTGAGGACCAGCTCGAGGCCAGTGATAAGAGCCTGATATTATACCTCGTTGTTGGTGCATCCTTCCAACAACAGGAAGGAGTATGGAAGGATGGCCTGTGCCGAGGTAATGAAGAAAATACCCAAGCCCACTCTGTTGAGTCTGGGATCATTGAGCCTCTTGTCGGTGGGGCTCTGGGAGGCACCATCAAATTGCATCTGCCAACATGGGATGGCAGGATATACCGAGAGGATTTCCTCATCGGGAAAATCCAGGTCTAGGGACTGGTCCACAGGGGTTGGATGGGCAGGAAGAAAATATTCCAATGCTTGTCCTTTGATAGCCTTCTGAGACACGAACCTGATGTCAAACTGCTGTAGGATTACTGCCCACCGTGCTAGATGTCTTGTCAACATGGGGCAGTTTAGAATGTACTTTAGTGGGTCTACCCGAGACCCCAGCTGTTCCTCATGGTGCTACAAGTAGTGTCACAATTTCTGTACTATGAATACCAGCTCAAGGTAGCTCTTTTCGATGGGGTGAGTATCTGGTCTCCGTATCAAGGAGCATGCGGCTGAGGTAGTAGAGACTGTTTTTTGTCCCCTCATTGTTCTTCTTGGCAAGAAGGGCGCTGAGAGACCATTCCAGGGCAGTCATGTACAAGATCAGAGGGTTTCTAGAGAAGGGTGGCATTAAGAACAGAGGCTGGAGTAGATAATACTTGATTTCCTCAAACGCGGTCTGGTACTCTTCGTCCCATTCATAGGCAGAGCCTTTCTTAATGAGTCGGGAAAAGGGCTTACACTTTTCGGCCAGATTCGCAATGAATCGGAATATGTAGGATAATTGGCCTTGGAAACCTCGAAGATCCTGAATATTACTCGGGGGAGGTATCTGACTGATTTCCTTAATCTTCTTTGGGTCGATCTCGATGCCTCGGTACCTGACAATAAAGCTAGAAAACTTCTCAGAGGTGACCCCGAAGGCACATTTCGACGGGTTCATCTTCAAGTGGCAGGAACGGAAGAATCACAACACTTTCTCAAGGTCCTTGATATGGTCCTGGTGCTGGGGAGATTTTACCACCAGATCGTCCACATAGCATTCAACCAATGTCCTGAGGATTGGCTTGAATATGCGGTGCATGGCCCGCTGATAGGTGGAACCTGCATTCTTCATGCCGAAGGGCATAACCTGTTAACATAAAGTACCTTCGGGTGCCCTGAAAGTGGTGGACTCTTCATCCTTATGGGCTATATGGATCTAATTATATACAGAGTAACCATCCATGAAGGAGAGGTATTGGAACCCAACTGTAGCATCGATCAACAATTCTGTCACTAGAAGGGGAAAATCATCCTTCGGACAGTAACGGTTGAGATCTCAGAAGTCGATGCAGACTCTGATATGTCCATTCTTCTTCCTGACTGACACAATTTTGGATAGACACTTGAGGTACTGGACATCCTTGATGAATTTGGCTTTGATGATCTTGTCAAATTCGGCCTCAAACATGGCACCGTGAGAAGTGTGCATCTTTCTGGGAGGCTTCTTGAACCCGCGATGATTTGTTGGGAGACTGAGGTGGTGGACGGCTACCTGGGGATCTAGTCCCATAATCTCATCATAAATCCAGGAAAAATCATCATGGTGTTGTTTAAGGAAGTCCACGTACTGCTACTGCTCTTAAAGGGACATGGCGGCACTGATCAATGTGGGTCTTGGATCTGCCTCGCTACCAAGGTTCACATGTACCAGTCCACTGATTGTGGTGGAAATGCCTTCTTCAAAGGCTGGGGGGGTGCATCCTCCAGATCCTCTTCTTCTCTTGTGGATGAGGGATTCCCAGTGGGTGAAGCTTCCTATGGGTCGGAAGAACCTAATGGGAGGTTGGTACTAGCCTAGACAGTAGTGGATAGCATATCAGGAGATTCACGTGCCGCTGAGACCATAGCAATGAAGGCAGTCGATCTAATCCCATCTGGTCTTTGGCCCAAGGGGCCTTGCTTGATGATATCAAAGAAATATTAGCATGTTGGCTTGATCCAGTTAATCCCAGCCCGGAAAAACAGACACGTATGATGTACTATTGTTACCATGGGGCGGACATCCCGATATCGTACGGGAGTAGGAGGCTCTGGGATCACCTAAGCCTGATTTGTGTAGGAGTAAGAGGTGATTTTCCACCGTCACTTGGACTTGGTAATATGCCTTCCTCTTGTACTAGAGACAACAAATCATTGCCCCATACTGGGGTTTGTGGCCTCCAATTGATGGATCAAGAAGACATAGGCGTTATCCAGACCTTCCCAGGGGTCAGTTGTGACTGTGGCAGGCTCAACCTCACTTTCCAGAATCTGTTTATCCTTGCTCTTGTAATATTCAGCATCCAGATAACAGGCTTCACAATATTCTAAAGGAGATGCATCACCTTGGAGTATGCCTACTCGACCATTTAGGGAGTACTTGAGGAACTGGTGATACGATGAGGGGACCACCGCGTGCAGGTGGAGCCATGGTCTACCCATCAATGCATTGTATGCGGTGTCCTGGGAGACAACCATGAACTCGGTGCTGGAAACTAGGCTGCCAAACTGGGTCTTGAAATGAATCTTGTTGACTAGGGTCTGATCTGTAATGTCGTATCCTTAGATGCTTAAATCAGAGGGAGTTAACTCATCTTTGGATAACCCTATCTTCCGCAGTGTCTGTGTCGGGATAAGGTTAATCCCGAAACCGGTGTCAACGAGATAGCGGCGAACCTCCACACCGTTAAATTTGCTGGTGATGTACAACAGGCGGATATTCCCCTGTATGGGAGAGACTTCATCTTCTCTAGAGAATGAAATGATGTCCTGGCATTCGTCATTATCAACTATTTCAGCATGAAAGGCTTCTGCAGCTGCTACCTCCGTCTCAAACTGGAGGGGGCTTCTTAAAGCCTCGGTGAGGGCCGCGCGCATATCCGATGATAGGTGAAGGGATTCAAGGATGGAAATCCTTTATGGGATGATTTCAAGGTGATTGAGAACATTATACATACATGCCAGGCGTGAACTTCTTCTTACAGGAGGCCGCTCTGCAATTGGAGGCATGGCGGGCCCTGCCGGCTGGACTGGAGGATGACTGGTGCTGGGCATATCCAGCTGCTCACTAGTCAAGGCTTGAAGAGTAGCTTCTGGATGAGGACCGGATGATTGATATCGGTCTGTAGCTGGGCGAGGTTGGACACAACCTGGACGAGGTAGCTCTGCCTGATCTAGTAGCACAAATGGTGGTGGAGGCGGGCCCGACAACACCGGATGAAGAGGCTGTGCATGCTGAGCTCTGTGATGGGCCTGTTTCTGGTCTTAGTGGCATGCACGGCCTAGATGGAGGTTCTAAATAATGTGCCTAGACGACCCATATGTTTGCGGCTCCGCCGACATTGGCGTCAGCTTGGGACGTTGGGGAGGTTTGCCTGGCACTCTCCCTCATCAGAATTTATATAGGGATTTACCAACTCCACAGTATTAACCGAAGCGTACCCTTTACTATCACATGAAGATTCATCCACTACTGGGTTGATTCTGGGAGGGATCCCCATATCATGGGGAATGAATTCGCTGAGAGTGCTGAACGAAGATTGCATTGGTGGGGTGCATTGCTTTTTATTACGCCGTCAAAGCTTGCTCCCCTGGGAAGAGGCCGACTGAGATGATGATGCACAAGTGGTGGTCGCAGCTTTTGAAGTCTCTAACTAATTCAGGCGTGCCTAAATGATTCAATGGTCATGAGAAACCATCTTACGAGCAATCTAGTTGTCGTACTTTTAGGACCCATAGTTAGAAACCTGCTGCCACTTTCCTTCATTGTCGCTACCGCTATCTGGCCTTACAAAGACACCCGCCACTTATTCTAGGGTCAGGCCCAACCTGAATATATTGTTATCGACCTGGTCTTGGAGATAGTATTTGAACACATATGACTTCTTTAGGGTGTTCTCCAAAATCTAATGATAGGGGAAGTAGTTGGGGCGATCAATGAGATTCGACTCTTCCCGATTTCTGTACTCAAGAAAGTGTACAATCCCCTACTCTATGGAACTACGGAAGTAACTAGGGACCTGATTCTTGCTGAAAGAGTAAGTCCAGTTTCTTCTTTCCGGAAAGGGGGCCCATAGATCCTGGACCTGATGAGGAGCTAGAGGGGCCTGTCGAGGAGGTGGGCCCTGATTGTCCCACCTAGGCGGTGGCAGCGCATTTCGCATGGGCTCTTGCTGATTCTAAGGCCGCTGCTGAGTTGGAGGTTGCGCCTGAGGAGGAGAGCCTCTACAAGGTTGTGGGGCCAGTGCTACTAGTAGCAACTCTAGTTTCCTTGGGGCTTCTATTTGGGCAACCACGGCAGGCTTGGATCTGGCAGCTCTCCTCGCTGGAATTACATGGGGCAATGGACGTGCCTGGATGGCCTATTGTAGGGCTTCCTCCAGGAATTGGTCCTTATCGAAGAAGTCTTGGAATCCTCCAAGATAGTTCTAGGTGATTAGAGAAGGAACCATTTTTGTCTTGATGTTCCCTACACAAATCGTCGGTAGTTTCTCCTGAGTCAGTGGCATGTCAAGGGAGTATATGAGCCCCTTCCACTGGGCAATAAAGTCCGTGACTCGCTCATCAGGCCTTTGATTTCCCTTGAAGAGGTCTACAATGCTGGTTTTCTGGGTGGTAGAGCTAAACTGGTAGAGGAATTGCCTGCGTAGGTCCTCCCAGCTGGTCACAGATCCGATGGGGAGTTGGTTGTACCAGACAAATGTCGGCCCCTCCAATGTCTGAACAAAACAGCGGAGCTTGGCATCCTCCTACTACACTGGAGTCCCTAAAATGGGCTCACACCTTGAGTTGAATTGGTCCAAGTGATGTGGTTGGTCCCTCGTCCTGTTAAAGGGGGAGAATGTGGGATTCCCAAAACCCGGAGGCACCAGCATATCATCCACCCACGCCGGGTATGGCTTGCCATCTGGTGGGATTTCCACCTGCCGCATTTCCAATGCCTTAAGGTGGGCTATAAGCACCGCCATAGGATCGTCTGGGTGGGTTTCTCTATCTTGACAGGGATCCCTAATCACGAGCGCGTTTTCGGGCTCTTCAACACGGTAGACAGACTCAGTGGCTCGTGGAGTAGCTGGTGGGGCGACCCTTGGGGCTGCCAGGGGAGACCGAGCGGGGTTCCTTGGATTTTCACGCTATTCAGGAGGGTTTGGAGAGACATACCATGCCCTCTTTCCATGAGCTCCAGCTTCAAAAATATCTACAGGAGTGGCATGATCAAGGTTTCATGGGGGTAGCTCGTGAAGGAGTAGTTGTTCCTGCCCCTACTGCCCCAGCCTAGGATCACCGTAGTCATGTCGTCGCTCTGTATCGCATTCAGCCAGGAGTTTGTCGACCAAATTCTTCTGATCAGCAAGTTTTTAGTGCAACATGGCCTTCTCGGAGTCTTCCTCCATCTTCTGCACTGAATCGGACTAGTCAGAGTGCTAGAAAACTCCGACGTGCTCTTTTCCCTTACCAAAATTTTGGCTGATTACCAATTCCTCGGTGGGCACAGAGAGACCTAGTAGGTTCCTCTGCTGACGAGTAATCCTCCCTGATGGGTCCAACAGTGGTGGCACACCCTCAGGGGGTAAGTCTCCATCGAGAAGCTCCATATCATCATCCTCGTCCACTATGTCGTCCATGTTGACTGTAACCCTTCCTGGGGTCATGTCCTCAATATCGCAGAGCGAGTCGGGTTGCCTCCGAATAGGACTGAAGAGGAGGGCATCATACTATTCCCATCCATGGATTTGCACATGGGAGGTAGCCTCCCTGATAATTTTGTGGAGTACCTTCATACTCTGAATGCATTGCTCTTAGAGGGCCTTGCAGGAGCCTCGCAACTCAGGGCATTGGGCCACAGGGAGTGCGGCCAGATCGACTAGACAACACTTCTCACAGATTCCTTCAAAATGTGCTTGTCTCCTTAGATAAACCACACGCTGATGAAGAAGGATAAAATTTTTCACCCAGAGGGTGTAGCGGAAACACTCAACTTCTTCCTGGGTGAGGGATTCCGGTATGAAAAAATTTTGCACTACCACAGGCCAGAACTTCTCGGGGAAGTGGTCCACTGTGAGGATGCTCCAGAAACTCCTCGGATCAAATTCAGGGTCTGACCCTTGATTTCCCAACTAGTCAACTGGGGGTGGCTGAGGAACCGGCAACGGTACTGAGGCAGACCACTGGGATGGAAGGCTGGCCGGTGGAGAGTACGGCGAGCAGGCTGACTGGCTACCAATTCTCAAGCTATCCTTCGAAGAGTGTAGCGACCTAGCTGCTGCGTTGTGATAAGAGGGGTTGATGGCCGCCATTCATGGCTCAGGGTCCAGGGCTACTAGAGATAGGTTGCGATGTTGCTCGCCTGCCATTGGTCCCCAGAATAGCTCTATGTGATCTCTTGTGGAGGTAGAGAGTGCCTCTGGTGACGATGGTGGTGATTACACGACCGTAACCTGTGGGGTCGCCAAATTTTCTCCCTCCTAGATATACCGTTGGAGGGAGGCGGGAATCATATGAACCTCGCATTCTGGGAGCACCAGGCTGATGTGCCTCGTCCCTGCCCTAGCCCCCTGACTCGGATGAGTGAGGGGAGGGTTCCCGAGCTGAGTCGTACTTCGCTTTAGAGTCTGAGAAGCGGACCAGTTTGATCTCTATCCAGACATTCTCATAATTATTCTTAGGGTGGTGACGACCCACCTTACTGCCCCTGGGTGGCTCTTCCGGACAAGGCTGATTCCTGACACGGGGTCCTTAGGCCGCACTAGTGCTGGGGGAGAGAGGGTTTCCACCCGAGAAAGCCGTGGTGCGAGGAGCACCGGGAAAAATGTCAAAGGGTACATGGGGAGGACATCCATGGATAGCGCTAGAGTAGTCAAAACCTCCGATGGGACCGGTAGGAGCATGGGGAGGACCTCCATGCTTGGTGCAGGTGGAGCAAGGCTAGCCTTCACCCCTCTGGTTTTCGGGGCAAGGAGGACCTTTACCAGCTTCAGAGAGGACGTAGGGAGGATCCCAACATTAGAGAGAGACCGGATGGGGAATGTCCCTACATCGGCGGTCAGGGGTAGGAGGAATGACTTCATACCCAGTGTAATGGGCATGGGAGAGACTTATGTGCTAAGCATCACTACGGCGGGGCAGACCTTCATTCAGATTGGGGGTAGCACGGGGAGGACCTTCATGTCAAGCCTTGAAGCGGGGAAGGCCCACGCTCTGTGTGGTAGTGGTATGGGGAGGACCTCCATACGGGGTGTCTGAAATGCGCATCCTATTGTCGCTTATCGACCGGTCAAGGATCTGGTGCTCTGCTAATGTGTATAGCAGCACTCAGGTCGAATCCTCGGCGATGATACTTTTTAATAGTCGTTTGTTTTTAGTTAATTGTATTCTGATTGGGGGGTTTGTTTTCAGAGCTTATGAAATAATTTATGGATGATTTTTGATTTAACAAATTGATAAATATTGGGGTGAGTTCATCATTAGGTAGTTAATCTTGTGATATCCTTGAACTTAGCTTTATATTGCATTAAATTAACACCCATGTCACAAGATGATGTTGAATAGAATTACTAAGTGTTAAGGCTTTAATCCTAGCCTTAACTTAAATTAAGGTTCAAATATCAATCATAGCTTATTTATGGTGGTGTATTTATGGTTCCAATAATCCAAGGAAACCACATGTTAAACAAAACAAGTCATTAATTCATGACATGTTAAGTCCAACATACACAATGTTAATTCAAAGAATATTCATCGAGCAAAAGCTCTCAATCACTTAACATACCTAAATTATAACTCACCCCAATGAGATATTTACTCATACATTTGGGTGTTTAAGAATCTGTTTATAATGATTATGATTATAATTTAAGAAGAGAAGAAAAATAAAGGTATAAGAAAAGAGTGGTGCATCGAACACACACACACAGACAATGATGATAATTAAAAAAACGGCCTTTCGATTGAATGAGGAAGAAAAATAAGGGAAGGGGATTCAACTATATTTAAACTATTTTAAGAACATAAATATTAAACTATATAAGGTGTATGAGAATAAGAGATATTGAATAAGAAACTTTCATTAAAATAGAATTACAAAATAAAGGACTTACAAAATTACAACAATGAAGAACATAAAAGTAAATGAAAAAAAAGAAGAGGAAAGGTCTCTCAAGTGAAAAATTGAGTATATAAGGTCCTACCAAGACTTTTTAAATCCTTTTTTCATGCCAATATGATCTCCTCTCTTCTGAAATTCCAACCCCTATCAAGGAGAGAAGGGGGGAGTATTTATAGTCCAAGGAGTGGACTGTTTGCATTCCCAATCTGTACCTCCACTTGCATCACCAAGTTGGCTATTCAGACAGCCGAATCATGAGAAATATCCTTCTTCAAAGTTTTAGATAATAAATTTTTCCGACTACTCTAAAAATTTTGAGGAATTTGGACATATTTATTCAAAGTTATGGCCGGCTGATTAAAACATTTTAATCTTTCCATTTCAATCCAGTATTTTTGAAGGATAAAATGTGAAAGGGTTTTTGAATAGGAAGATACCTTAAAAACCGAATTATTTCTTCAAAAAATTCGGCCGTCCATATCTATTCTTTCACACTGAAAAATATCAGCTCGATTGGATTCTTACATCATGAGATATGTCATAAATATTGTACTGGTTTTATTTCTCGGCCAGAATGGTGAGATGGACTTCAATGCATATTTTGGGACCCTTGTTTTTGTATTTGGGCCTTGAAATTTTTATACAAGACTCCTTACATTGTCCCCATAACTTTTGAGGATAATGAAGAAATTTTAACTTCTAGATTAAGCCCACTAATTCAATCTTCATGACTGGTTCATTTTCATCACAGATTCTTTGGTCTTGTTTGTGAGGACCATATGACCCTTCAAATGGCAGAATTGGCTCCTGGTAACTTCTAATGAAATGTTTTATATTTAAATGAGAATCATAAAAAACAAGAACCACACAATTTGAATCAGTAGGGTGATATTTATTAATAAAATAGTAAACTAGATCAATTGGACTACTTCTAAAAATGCTCAAAAATTATACTAAGTATTAAAATATTAATATTTCACACACATTATGAACATTTCATATAAAATAAGTAAAGGGAGTATATAATAAGTTATGAAAATATTAATAACATCAAATCCTCCACACTTAGTCTTGTGCATGTTCTCATGTGCAACAAATATAAAAACATAACAAAATCATTGTCACTCACCAACAAATAGTAAAATATTGTTTTCTCCAATCAGGAGAGGTTTAAACTATTTCCCTCATCCATTTTCAAATCCACCACAAGTTGTTACAGAAACAATGTTCCAAAACTAATTCATTTTTTTCATGCTCAAATTTATAAATGGAAAATGTGGACACTCAAAACTCACACCTCTCAAGATGATAAAATTCATTTGTGGAGGTTCACTCTTTCACCAACCAAAAGTGAAAATCTTAGAGTTTGAAAGAGATCTCAGCTTCCAATAACTATCCAAAGTGCACAAGAATCAAGAGGTCTTTTTAAGGGGTTCTTTTGTGGCTATGGGATGGTAGGAATATAATGTTCAAGAGAGAGAAGAATAGGGTTAAAACACCATCATAGAAAAATCAATGCACATTTTTTTGAAATAAAACATGGAAGGAAATGAAAACACATATTTACAAAGAAATTATTGTGTGAATAAAGACACAATAGAGGAAGAAAATATGAAGGTAACGAGAATATAGAATATTTACAAAACAAAAAACTTCTCCCAATAAGAATATAATGCAAGTGTTCCTTTTGTTTTTCTTTTCCTTTTTTTCTTTTTTTTGAAAGTTGACCTCGAAACAGATCTCACACTCATATCCCAACCCATGTTTGATCTTCTCATGACACTAATTTTAATAGTTATAACAATATCAAAGGTTGAGGAAGAGTGATTTTTGGCCTACCCAAGACACAACACACTTTTTCATTTTTTTTTATTTTTTTTCATTATTTTGATTTTTTTAACACTTTTCAATAACATTTAAAAAATTACATAAATGGAAGTACAATGCATTCCCCAAAACACACTGAATGACAATCTCTCCCCCACACTAAAATGGATGCTTGCCCTCAAGCAGATGATAACTCGTTGAAAATCAATAATAGGGTACCCAAACAATGAAATCCATTCCCCCCACACTTAAATTTTAAAAAATTATGCAATGAAAATCCATGTTGATATAGGGTGGGAAAAGGTATTGGGATTGTAATGTGGCTATCAAGGAAAAGGTTTTCATAGGCTCGAAGGGGCTTTCCAAAGGAGTATTAATGTATGGTTAATGGGAGGTTATTTGGCTATTATGATTCTCATGTGGTTCAGAAAATGTCTCTATCATATTAATGCACACTAAAGTAGGAAATTCAGCTCGAAGGTCCACAAACTAAAGACTCACAAATGGGGGTGAAAACACACATTTTTAAAATATGGCCATAGGTGGCCTTGGAATGAAAGCAAATGTTATTCCTCATGGTTTGGGAAAATCATTTTCCAAATAAAAAATTGTGCATTTAAAATTTGTTAATTTTGACACAAAATTCTTTATCCAAAGTCATGATGAAAATAAAAAAAATTGAGATGAAAACATGTCTGTTAACTCCCCAAAATGGTTGGATAAAATTTCAAAACTCGATGGTGAGTAAGAATGACTCTTGATTTTTTGTACTTTTTTTAAGGGATTGTTTTTTTAGTTTTTTTAGGTTTTTATTTTTTTTATTTTTATAACGATACACTCACACAAAAGAGAAAGTGAAAAAGAAAGGTTTTAATAAAGAAAGTTGTAAAAAAATTAAAGATAGAGTAAGAAGAATAAAGAGGTAGATAGAGTAAGATATAGAGAGAGAGTTAAAGGGAAAGAGGTGCCCCCTGGTTTGGTTTTGGCGGGTCGCCATCTCCATCTAGTGGTGGGTCAACTACAGAAGTTGGGGATCCAATGGAAGTCAATGATGATCCAGGATTGTGTTTCCTATCATGGTGATTCTTTAACCAATGTTCATTAACCGTGAATGTCCTTTTGGAAGAGGGGTCTTGGACTTACACTGCACCAAATGGGTAAACATTAGTAATAACAAAAGGACCTTCCCAACAAGAATTAAGCTTACCTGGGTGAAGCTGAAATTGAGAATTGATGAGAATTACCATTTCACCTTCATGAAATACCTTTCTCATGATGTCTTTATCATGGAGTGCCTTGGATTTTTCTTTGTAGAGATTAGAATTCTCATAATAATCAAGTCGAAGCTCCTTCGGTTCAACCAATTGCAACAATCTTTCTTCGCCAGATATTTCAAGATCAAAATTACATGTTTTCACTACCCAAAATGACTTATGTTGAATTTCAACTGGAAAATGACATTCTTTACCAAAAACTAGCCTAAAAGGAGACATCCCAATGAGTGTTTTATAGGCAGTTCGATAAGCCCAAAGTGCTTCACCAAGTCTTTCAGGCCAGTCTTTTCTTGTGGGTTTTACAATTCTCTCAAGCACTCTTTTCACTTCTCTATTAGAAAGTTCATCCATGACATTTGTTTGGGGGTGATATTCATTTGAGGTTTTATGTACAACCCCATTCTTTTTCAAAAGAGATTCTATGGTTCTATTACAGAAATGGGTTCCTAAGTCACTTATCAAGGCACGAGGTGTGCCAAAATTTATGGAAGATGTGTGTCTTTAAAAACTCACTAACAGTATGTGAATCATCCTTTCTAGTGGGTTTGGCCTCAACCCACCTAGAAACATAATCAACTACAAGAAGTATGTATGAGAATTCATTGGAAGGGGGAAATGGTCCCATGAAATCGATACCCCAAACATCAAAGATCTCACAGAAAATTAAAGGCTTTTGGGGAATTTCATTTCTCTTTAAAATTGTGCCAAACTTTTGGCAAGTGGGACATGATTGACAGAACTCATGTGAGTCCTTTAAGAGTGAAGGCCAGAAGAATCCAGAGTTTAGGACCTTTTGGGAGGTCCTTTGTGGTCCAAAGTGTCCACCTCTAGGAAGTGAGTGACATAATTATAATATGGAAGAATGTTCATTTTCATAGACACATCTCTTTATTACCATATCTACCCCAGTTTTCCAAAGTTTATTTTCTTCCCAAAAATAGTTTTTTGAATCACTTTTCAACTTCATCTTCCGTTCTTTTGAAAACAAATCAGGAAAAACACCAGAAACCAAGTAATTTACAATTGGGGAATACCATGGTATTTTTGTAGTGAGAGATGAATGGTGCTCAGTGGGGAATTCAGGATCGATGATTTCAGAATGAAAATAATTATAAATTATACTCAAGTGATCAGACACAGGGTTTTCTTTTCCTGGTCTATCTTTTATTTCAAATTAAAACTCTTGGAGCATTAGGATCCATCTTATTAGCCTCAATTTGGAATCACATTTCTTTAGTAAGAACTTTATAGTAGAATGGTCTGTGAAGATGATGATTTTGGTGCCTAAGAGATAGGGCCGGAATTTATCTAAGGAAAAAACCACTGCTAAAAGTTCCTTTTTAGTGACAGTGTAGTGAGATTGAGTTTCATCCAATGTTTTTGAGGCATAATAGATGACATGAAGAATATTTTCTCTTATTTGACCAAGAACAGCCCCAACGGCTCTATCAGAAGCATCACACATCAACTCAAAGGGTAAGGACCAATCTGGGGGTTGGATTATCGGGGCAGATTTAAGAGCAGTTTTGAGTTCAATGATGGATCTCTTTCAAACCTCATCGAAATTAAAAGTGACATCATTTTGGATCAACCAAGTGAGTGGGAGGTAAATTTTACTGAAGTTGTGGATGAATCGTCGATAAAAACTGGCATGACCAAGGAATGAACAGATGTCCTAAACAGAAGTGGGTTTAGGAAGTGATTGGATCACTTCAATTTTGGCAGGATCAACTTCAATACCATCATTTTTAAAAAAATTGCCCTATAACAATCCCATTTGCAACCATGAAGTGACATTTTTTAAAATTTAACACAAGGTTGCACTTGACACACTTTTGAAGGACTAGAGAGAGTGAATTCAAACAAGATTCAAATGACTCGCCATAAATGGTAAAGTCATCTATGAAGACTTCCATGAAGTGTTCAATGAATTCAGAAAAGATACTCATCATACATATCTGGAATATTGCAGGATCTTTGTAAAGACCAAAAGGAATTCTTCTATATGCATATGTTCCAAAGGGGCATGTGAAAGTAGTATTTTCTTGGTCCTGAGGTGAGATTGGGATTTGGAAGTAGCCGGTATATCCATCAAGAAAGCAATAGTGTGAATTTCTGGCTAATCATTCTAGAATTTGATCATGTAATTTAAGAGGGTATTGATCTTTTCTTGTTTCAACATTCAATTTCTTATAGTCGATTCACACATGCCATTTGTTCTTCACTCGAGTTGTGACTACCTATCCATGTTCATTTGTGACAACAGTTATCCCACCCTTCTTAGGTATAACTTGAATTGGACTAACCCATTAACTATCAGAAATTGGGTAGATAATACCATCTTGAAGAAGCTTGGTGATCTCTTCCCTAACTACCTCAAGTATGAGTGGATTGAGTCTTCTTTGTGGTTGTCTAATTGGTTTGGATGGCTCCTCAATATGGATGTGATACATGCAAAGAGTAGGGTTGATTCCTGGTATGTCATCTATGGTCCACCCTAAGGCATTTTTGTTTTCCTCTAACACCTGAACAAGTTTGGACTCCTCAGTTTTGGTAAGTGGAGAAGAGATAATGATAGGATAAGAGTGATCATGGAAAAGGAATGCATATTTCAGGTGTTCAAGAAGAGGTTTCAGGTCAGTCTCATCTTTTATTTGTGGGTTAGAAAACTCAAGAATGGAGGAAGGGACATCAGTTTCTTCAGATTCATTTTCCTTAATAATGTACAAGGTGGATCAGTAGAGATCAGAGTTGATGTGGTATTCAATAGAGTTTTCAAATTCCATTAGATTGATGGAGTATATGAATGAGAGATCCACATCAACTTCACCATTTATGACTTTGTTAATCCTGGTGCATATTTCACAAGATCCTTTGTCATTAGAACATGAAGAACATGGTGGATTGGGGTTCTATTGACTCTTAGAAGTGTCCTCGGAATCATGGATTGAGAATGTTGAGTGATCCTCAGATGGATATCGCATGTCTTGGAAAATGTTGAACTTGACCAGTTGGTCACCAAATTCCATGGATAAGATGCCTAAATGGACATAAATATTAGTTCTAGTAGTCATAAGGAATGGTCTTCCTATAATTAGGGGAGATCTAGAATAGTACGTCTCACCTTCCATGTCAAGGACATAGAAATCAGCAAGGAAGATAAGATCATTCACACGAACAAGGACATCCTCAATTATTCCCTCAGGACTGTATGTGTTTCGATTGGCTAACTGAATGACAACACCCGTTGGGTTCAAGGTACCTAGACCAAGGTTGGAGAATATGGATTTGGGCATGACATTAATTGACGTTCCTAGGTCTATGAGTGCATCATCAAATTTGGAACATCCAATTTGGCATGGAACAGTAAAGGTCCCTAGAGCTTTGCACTTTATAGGAATAGACTGCTGGGTGAAAACATTTTCAAAGGTACTAAGTTTCCTCTTGTGGGTGTACAATTATTTAAGAAACTTGGAATACTTAGTAATTTGTTTGATGTCATCTAATAGAGGAATTTTGACTTCAACCCGTCTAAACATGTCCAGCATTTCAGGATCTGATTCAAAGGACTTCTTTGGCTTAGAAACAGCTTGTGGAAAAGGAATTGGATTGCTAAGTGGAATAGAAGGATGTGATGGAATGGATTCAGATTCCTTTTCAATTTTCTTTTTCTTTTGATTTTCTAGGCCAACATTTAAAGTATGGTTGGAGGACTTATCTTGAGGCATAGAAATTTTCTTTCCCAATCTAAGTGAAATTGAACTTATATTACCCTTGGGGTTGGGTAATGGTTAAGCTAGAAGTTGGGAAGAATTAGATGGTTTCTGCAAACTAAGGTGGGATGCAGGTTGACCAATTTGAGTTTCAATATTCTTAAGGCTAGAATGGGTGAAGGAGGAAAGATCTTCCACTGCACTTTCCCATGGTTCCTTGGAACAAGAGGCTTGTCCCGGATTAGGATTACCTTGATTTTGGTTCTTGTGAAAGCGATTGTATTGGTTTGGGAATTAGGAATGATCACTGGGATAGTGGAATCCAGGAGGAGGATTGTTCCTTTCAGGTTGAGGAATAAAAGGATAAGGTTGTTGGAAGTTACCAATGCCTTGAACATATTGAAACTGGTTTGGGTTTTGAGGAGGGAATTAAGGGGTATGAGAAATGGGATTCTCGTATCTCAAGTTAGGGTTATAGGGAGAAGAGAAGGGCTCAGAGTGGGGTTGGTTGAAGTTTCTAACAAACTGATCTGATAGTTGAGGGTTGGTGTTCCGCTGAGCATATGCTGCATTGACCTCCATTGGTCCAGATGAATCAGATTGATCCTCTTGAAGTTGTGGACATGTGTTAGTTGGATGAGATGGAGAGTTTCATATTCCATGGTTTTTGACAGGTCTAGGAAACATTGATTGTGGAGAAGACGAGGTTGGGGATTTGGATGCCACAGCTAGTTGCCACACAAGACCTATAAGTTCACTCATCCACTTGGTCATCTTGTTCGGCTCTATGTATTGATTATCTTGGGCTTTTTTTACTTGATCATGTGCTCGAGTATGGAATTGTTGTGTGTTTGCAGCCATGTTACTTATGAGATCTCTTGCAGCTGTAGGAGTTTTATCAACAAGAGCACCTCCACTTGCGGCATCAATGAGAGTTCTCTCCATAGCCAATAACACCTCATAGAAGTATTGGATCAAGAGTTGATCAGGGATTTGATGATGTGGTCAGGTTGCAACAAGATTTTTGAACCTCTCCCAGTACTCATGGAGTGATTCACTTGGGAACTGACGGATACCACTTATTTCCTTTCGGATAGAAGCAGTACGAGAAGCAGGAAAGAATTTCTCTAAAAAAAGTCACTTCATGTCATTCCATGTGGTTATGGAACCAATAGGGAGGTAGTAAATCCATGACTTAGTAGTGTCAGCTAGGGATAAAGGGAATGCTCGGAGTTTGATTTGTTCTTCAGAAACCCTTTGAGGCTTCATGGTAGAGCACACCACTTGGAACTCTTTAAGGTGGAGATGTGGAATCCTCACTGGCTAGCCCGTGGAAATGAGGGAGAAGATTAATCAAACCCGATTTGAGTTCAAAGTCATCTTATATTTTTTGGATATTTAATAACAAGAGTTTGGTAATTCATATCAGGGTAAGCAAGTTCTTTAAGGGTTTGTTCCCTAGGATTGGCCATTTCTAATTCAACTGGTTGGACAAGGGCTGGTTCTTAAATTATTTGATTATCTCTTATGTTCCTCCTAAGTTGGCGAAGTGTTCGCTCAATTTCAGGGTCAAAAAAATCCGAGGGAATGTTTGGGAGGCTACGGGGAATTCAGAGATATTTTTAAAGAAAGACGAAGATGAGTTTTTCATTGTTTGTTTTTCATTTAGGATTTTTATGAGAAAAGGGTTTTTTCTTTGTGTTTTTTTTCAATTTTTTTTAAATTTTGTTTTTTTTATTTTTATTACAATAACTAGAAACTAATGAATACTTAAAGCACCATCCCTGGAAACAACGCCATTTGAAATGCATGGCTGATTGTCTCCTATCGACCGGTCAAGGTTCTGGTGCTCTGCTAATGTGTATAGCAGCACTCAGGTCGAATCCTCAGCGATGATACTTTTTAATAGTCGTTTGTTTTTAGTTAATTGTATTCTGATTGGGGGGTTTGTTTGTAGAGATTATGAAATAATTTATGGATGATGTTTTATTTAACAAATTTATAAATATTGGGGTGAGTTCATCATTAGGTAGTTAATCTTGTGATATCCTTGAGCTTAGCTTTATATTTCATTAAATTAACACCCATGTAACAAGATGATATTGATTATAATTACTAAGTGTTAAGGATTTAATCCAAGCCTTAACTTGACTTAAGGTTCTAATCTCACTCAGATCTTATTGATGGTGGTGTATTTATGGTTCCAATAATCCATGGAAACCACATGTTAAACAAAACAAGTCATTAATCCATGACATGTTAAGTGCAACATACACAATGTTAATTCAAAGAATATTCATCGAGAAAAAGCTCTCAATCAATTAACATACCTAAATTATAAATCATCCCAATGATATATTTACTCATCCATTTGGGTGTTTAATAATCTGGTTATAATGATTATTATTATAATTTAAGAAGATAAGAAAAAGAAAGGGATAAGAAAAGGGTGGTGCGTCGAACACACACACACGAACAATGATGATAATTAAAAAATGGAATTTCGATTGAATGAGGAAGAAAAAAAAGGGAAATGGATTCAACTGTATTTAAACTATTTTAAGAACATAAATATTAAACTATAGAAGGTGGATGATAATAAGAGATATTGAAGAAGAAACTTGCATTAAAATAGAATTAAAAAATAAAGGACATACAAAATTACAACAATGAAGAACATAAAAGTAAATGAAAACAAAGAGAGGAGGAAAGGTCTCTCAAGTGAAAAATTGAGTATGGAATATCCTCCCAATCCTTTGGAAAGGCTTTGTTCGTGCCAATACGATATCCTCTCTTCTGAAATTCCAACCCCTCTCAAGGAGAGAAGGGGAGAGTATTTATATCCCAAGGAGTGGACTGTTTGCATTCTCAATCTGTCCCTCCACATGAATCGCCAAGTTGGCTATTCAGACAGCCGAATCTCGAGAAATATCCTTCTTAAAAGTTTTATATAATAATGTTTGATGACTACTCTAAAAATTTTGAGGAATTTGGACATATGTATCCAAAGTTATGGCCGGATGATTAAACAATTTTAATCTATCCATTTCAATCCAGTCTTTTTCAAGGCCAAAATGTGAAAGGGTTTTTGAATAGGAATATGCCTTTAAAATAGATTTATTTCTTCAACAAAGTCGGCCACCCATATCTCCTCTTTTACACTGCAAATGCTCAGCTCGATTGGATTCTTATATCATGATATATGTCATGAATACTGTACTGATTTTATTTCTTATCCAGAATGGTGGGTTTTAGTTAAATTCATATTTTGGGCCCCTTGTTTTTGGATTTGGGCCTTGAAATTTTTATCCAAGAATCCTTAAATTCTCCCCCGAACCTTTGAGGAGAATTAAAGAATTTTATCTTCTAGATTGAGCCCAGTATTTCAATCTTCATGACTGGTCCAGTTTCTTCACAGATTCTTTGGTCTTGTTTGTGAGGACCATATGACCCTTCAAATGGCAGAATTGGATCATGGTACCTTCTAATGAAATGTTGTATATTTAAACGAGAATACTAAAAAATAATAACCACACAATTTGAATTAGTAGGGTTATATTTATTAATAAAATATTAAACTGACTCAATTGGACTACTTCTAAAAATGCTCAAAAATTATACTTAGTATTAAAATATTAATATTTCACACACATTATGCACATTTAATATAAAATAAGTAAAGGGAGTATATAATAAGTCATAAAAATATTAATAACATCAGTGGCATTGTTGTGGGTTGGTTCACGGTGACCACTGTTTGTGCCTCCGACCAGGAGAGTCGACCCAGCCTACCCATGGGGCAGTTGGGGCCTCGATCCCGATTGTGTATATAAGCAACCCTGCTCAGCGTATGTTGGGACCTGATGATATCCATCAGCGGTGGCTCGGGCCACAGTAGCCGTCGACATTGATGCCCCTTAGCGGGCATCCTCTTCAGCTTGCTCCCGACGCTGGAATCAGGTCGAACGAACTGGGGCTGGTGGTGTAGGTTCATAGCTTACCTACTCCTCATCCAGCAAGACCGGGCAGTGGCGCTAACGTGGCCGGGTGGGAGCCCTTTCTGGGAGCCCCTATAATTTTACTCCAACTGTGTTGGGATGGACATCACTTAACTTGTCAGTATAAGGTAGGGAGTCATCAAAACGCTCCAGGGATAGGCTCCCGAAGCAGTTGTATGTCGGGGTGGGGAGAAATGGCTCCATACGCGGCCCCCGGGGGGCGTCGTTAACGGAGAGGCACGGATGCCTCCAATTCCAGGTGAGCCATATCCCGCATAGGGATGATTCCCTCCTCCTCTTAACGACGCATGAGGTCATTAACTACCCTTAATTGGATAACTTCTTATGGTGAGATGGGGTGTGGGCGCCTCACGGTCGTGGATGCAGAGGTTGTCGCAGAATTAGTAAATCCATGTGGAGCGGCTGTGCTGGCATTTCCCTTGCCCTTGCGTAGATGGGTGGGCAATGATCGCGTTCCTGAGGTAGAAACCTGATTCCTGAGAAGAAGGGAGATAAACTCGCCAGTGCTGAAAGAAAAATGAATCGACGACCAATGCCCCAGTGCTATCCCATCTTCTGTGATCGGTAAGAGGGATCTACACTGACAATGTCACAGAACAGGATGTCCAATGTTCTACTACCCCAACTTCTAGTGAGTTTCACGCCAGGCCTGCTATTTTCTTGGCGGGACCCAGCGCCGGATGTCTGAATCCGGTGACACGTCAATCCATTGATGTCTCGAGCACTACTAATCTTCATATTGAGGAGAGGAATTTCACGTCGGGTTCACCATTTCTATTTCTGACACTTTCTCTAGGGTGCGTGCATCCGTCCCGTTCAGGGAGGAGAGACCCGGTTTTTTGTTTCCCCGTATCCCCGCTTTCCAAAGGCCGGTGGCATCTGCTCCTTATTCAGGGACGTCTGCTCCTTGATCGAAACGGGATGATGGGATTTCGGTTCTTCCTTCCATGGATTCCTCCTAGGAACTCATCACCTGGTCTGGTTCTCCCACATAGACTTAAGACATTGTTCGTGAAACTCTTCCTGGTGCCATATCTTCATAGACACCAGTTAATTATGCTGCTTCTCTCAGGACATTCCAAGGGGTTCGGCCATGGCAGCAACCTTCAGTTAGGGGAGTAGTCACGCTGGGCATCATTGGAATGTCTAGACACTGTGAATTGGTGTGTCTGTCTTCTGTCCCTTATTATAGGGCTTCTCGAGGGCATAGAATCTTGAGGCATACCACATGGAATGTGGGGAATTCTATGCCATGGGCATGTACCTGATATTTTCCTCAGCTTCCCATGTTTAACACAGGGTATATCGCAAGTTTAACATCCAACAGAGAGGGATCGGGATGAACAGAACACTGACTAGTGTGGATCAGATAGGGGAACCCCCTAGAGGTAACACCAATATTAGGGCCAACGCATGGTTGACTTCTCGGTTACTGTTGAAGGGAATGGGATATGAGGTGGCATGATCCCACCGGGATGTGTCAGCCTAGGTGAGAATCAGGATGGATGATAGAGCTTTTGAATGAAGTGGATGGTGAATGGGATGGAACCGTCATGAGGATGACAATGGTTTTGGGCTTGAGCCTCGAAGAGACTTCCTACGTATCCCCGTGGTAGGGAATCAAAGTCTGCATAGTTCATATGATGACCTCTTACTGTCGATTGGGGTTTTAAATGCCTTAAAACTGATTGATGTCATAATGTCTTACCATTGCATGGTATCACAATGGCTTACCGCTGAATGGAGTGACAATGGCTTACTGCTGAAATAGGTCCACAGTTTAACGTCATGTGGGATGGGTTTGAACCAACATGAAGGGGGTCGGAACTGATGGGTGTTGGGATTGAACCTCGGGGAGGCTTTCTGCATACCCTACCTTGGCAAGGATCAAAGACCACATAGTTCATAATGGTGGATACAGTTTAACGTCATGCAGGACAGGGGATAACCAACGTGAAGGGGTTCGGAGCGACCGGAGTAGTGGTCTTGAACCTCATGAAGGCTTCCTACGTACCCTGCCTTGGCAAGGATCAAAGTTCATATAGTTCAGGACGGTGTAGGGATTACAATCTAGGCTGCCCAGGGTGTTGGTGAACCGACGTGAAGATGGTCGAAACGATCGGGTTGGTGGGCTTGAACCTCAAGAAGGCTTCCTACACACCTTTCCTTGACAAGGATCAAAGTCCTAGTATTTCAAGTGGTGTCGGTGAACTGACGTGAAAGTGGACCTGGGGTCTAGGTGGATGGTGGTCTTAAACCTCAGGGAGGCATCAC
This sequence comes from Viscum album, assembly GCA_963277665.1. Taxonomy (NCBI): domain Eukaryota; kingdom Viridiplantae; phylum Streptophyta; class Magnoliopsida; order Santalales; family Viscaceae; genus Viscum; species Viscum album. The sequence goes on along the minus strand of OY728141.1, from coordinate 392,033,514 downwards.
ACATACCCTACCTTGGCAAGGATCAAAGTCCACATAGTTTAGGATGGTGTCGGAGAACCAGCGTGAAAGTGGACCTGGGGTTCAGGTGGATGGTGGGCTTGAACCTCATGGAGGCTTCCTACATACCCTGCCTTGGAAAGGATCAAAGTCCATGTAGTTCAGGATGGTTCTGGTGAACCTACGTGAAAGTGGACCTGGGGTCCAGGTGTATGGTGGGCTTGAACCTCAGGGAGGCTTCCTACGTACCCTGCCTTGGCAGGGATCAAAGTCCACATAGTTCAGGTTGGGGCATGGGGCTTACACTCTACGCTTACCAGGGTGTTGGTGGGCTTGAACCTTAGGGAGGCTTCCTACATACCTTGACTTGGCAAGGATCAAAGTCCTCGTAGTTCCAGTATGGGTTTGGGCGAACTGATGTGAAGGGGATCAGAATGATCGGGTGTTGGTGAAGGTGGAATTGGGGTTCGATGGGTGGTGGGATTGAACCTCAGAGAGGCTTCTTACGTACCTTGCCTTGGAAAAGATCAAAGACATCGTAGTTCACAGTATGGGTGTGGGTCTTATGCTCTAGGCTACCCATGATGATGGGGTCTTGGTGCACTGATGCGAAGATGGTCGGGACCAATGGGCGGTGGTGGTCTTGAACCTCAGAGAGGCTTCCTAGGTACCTCGCCTTGGCAAAGATCAAAGACCTCATAGTTCACGGGGTTAAAGGGTCTATTGAACCGACACAAACGGGTGTTGAGACATCTGGGTGTTGGGATTGAACCTCATGGAGGCTTCCTACGTACCTTTCCTTGGAAAGGATCAAATACCACGTAGTTCAGAAGGTGGGTATGGGGCTTACACTCTAGGCTGCCCAGGGTATTGGTGGGCTTGATCCTCAGGTAGGCTTCCTACATACCTTGACTTGGCGAGGATCAAAGTCCTCATAGTTCAGGTTGGTGGCATTTGGGGCTTAGGCTCTGAGGCGGCCCAGGGTGAGGATGTCAGGGTCGGTACTTACTCTAAGCCTACGTGAGTCATGATCGCTGTGAGAAACAAGGGTCATCAGAGACCTGATGATCACGTCGTGAAATATGTGTCCATGGGAAGTCACTACTAGAAAAAACGTCCTATACCCATGGTTCAAAACCATGGGTATAGCCCCCAAAACTGTGGGTGTAGGCTATACCCACGGTTTTGGGAACTGTGGGCTGGAATGGCGTCGGTATAGGTCCCAAGCCTATACCCACGGTTTTCCAAAACCGTGGGTATAGGTGTTCTTCCACCGTGTCAATGAAACTTACCGTATTGCCATGGTGTTAAAGGCTTTTACCCGTGGTTTCAAAACTGTGTGTATAGATCCTAAAATAATGTAGGTGGTGGGTTTCGATCCTGCAACCTCTTCCCTGTAAACATCACGTCTAACCACTACCCTAACATCACCTATATGTATATATATTTATATTTAGTTAAATATAGTTATATAAACCGTGGGTGTAGAGGGAAGAACCGTGGGTATAGGCCCGCCGCCAAAAAAAAATTCCTTCCCGTGGAAAAAAATTCCCGCGCACACACGGGAAACCTATGCCAACGGTTTTTTATAATCGTGGATATATGTATTTTAGCCCAGACCTATCCCCATAGTTTTGGGGAAAACTATGGGGATAGGTACCCCTATACCCACAGTTTTGGAAAACTGTGGGTATAGGTGACTTTTTAGGACCTATCCCCAAAGTTTTGGAAAACCATGGGGATAGAACCCCCTATAGCCACAGTTTTGGAAAACCGTGGGTATAGGTCTTGAAATTTTACCTATACCCACTATTTTGTGGAAAACTGTGGGGATAGGTCCATTTTCCATTAGTGAGTGGACTGGGGATTACACGTGGTTAGTAGCCCAAAGAGAAAATAGGGGCTTATGTGTGGTTAGCAGCCCGAAAAGGTTGGGACGTACTCCCGGAGGGAGGCCCAATGGTGACAAAGCACATCGGGATAGGGACTCATGACCAAAGAAAGGAGAAGCACTGTTCCCTACCACGCCCTTCGCTGGCCCTGGGGACTGATGATGAAAGTAAGAGTAGGGATGCTGCCTCCTACAAAAAAGCTATGGGCTTACACCGAGATGGGCGCCCTTCCCCCATGGACAAACGCCACTTCGATAAGGAGGATATCATCCCTTGTGGAGACCAGTGAGCATGGAGAATGTCCAAGGTGGGGGTACCCCACGTTCGAGGCACAGGGCGAGGTCACAGTTTAACATCATGTGCTGAGGACGCGGGTGCTTGGAAGTTTAACGTCCTGTAGCTCAGATGAGGTGGGTTTGGTCCGCACCCCTATGACTTATACAACCAATAACCTCTGCTCCTTGGTGCAGAGAGGGGACAGGAAAAGTCGTGGTGAGGGGGTGTCATGGAGCGAACCATCGAGGGGTCACGTTAGCGTGGCTATGTGAAGAAGGAATATCTATTAGTGTGCCTATGCGAAGAAGCATGAGGCAAAGCAACGCAACAGGCGGTGTCATCCAAGGGAATTTGAAATCACATCATACAAACCTGGAGGGTCGCACAGGAAAAGGAATTTCCAAGCATAGGGGTTCATAGGCAGGGTCCTTGTGAAGCTATGTTGATCCGCATGGCGAAGGGCACTTACGAAGGGGTGTGCTTCACGAAGTGGGGTGCCTCAGCCTAAGCATAGGGTGGAGGTGATTATATGAGGTTCTTTGCGAAGTGGAAATTCATTTGTGGAGAACTACCTTGTTGAGAAAAGGTTCCTCATGAAGAAAGGTGTCATGACATAATGTGCTTCGCGAAGTACAGTGACCCTACCTTAGCATGGGGATCATGTGTACATGAAGGGTGTTTCGCAAAGCATAAATGATTCGCGACGACCCGGGTCTCCTTGCGGATCCCCTTCCTTTGTGAAGTCCCTTAGGCTTCGTGAAAGGCATCCCTCTTGGAAGAGGGGATCAAAACGATACAAGGGGGAGGCACTTCATAGGGTATAATTACCTCACACAACTCATGGTTCGCATAGCAGAAGGATGCTTCGCGATTCGGGAGCTGGGAAGTCAAAAGGTCGGATTGTCTATCCTTTGGGCTTAGGGGGAGTCTGGTATTTATAGGCAAGAGGTGTCGTGAAGTGGAGCTTATGCAGCGTGAAGAGGGACTTGGTTTCTTTGTGGCAGGCTCGCGAATGTTAAGTGAGTTCGCAGAGCATCCCGCCTCCTTGATTTGCGGCGGGCTCGCGAATGTCAAATGTGTTCGCGGAGCGTCTCGCCTCCTTGCTTCATGGCAGGCTCATGAAGGAAAAATTTGTTTGCGGATCGGCCCACCTCTTTGCTTCGCAGCAGCCACGGTGCTCGGGGGACTCTACGAAATGGCTTCGCGAGGCAGTCAACGGTGCCTTCGTTTTGGCTTCTTCTCCATCCCAAATTTTGGCACCAAAAATATTATTCTAATGTAAATTTAGCATTTATCTCCAAATAACATCAATCACTCATACTTTCACACACCAAAAATGTATATGTCGTAATCATATAATCTCCAAGATATGATAATCATTTTCATAAATATTTTGAACCACCATAAAGCCACACTAAAATCATATATGATTCAAGATGATAATTCAACCTTTATTCCTCAAATAAAATTCCACAATGTTTTGTTAACATTAATCATATAAGGTTCCCAAAATAGTGAACTTATTATGAAATAATATTAAACACATAATCAACAAATAACTTTTCCATCGCATGGTTATTTCAATGATAAATAATATGCTCCCAGAATAAACTTAATCATAATCTTTCTTGTCATTTTGAAAATGATAAATTCAATACTAACTGAGATATCATGTAGACAGATGGTATGAATTGTAAACATGTCACCCTTAATTTGTGGGTTCATGCCCCACAGCCTTACTAAAAGTGACATATTTTCCTTTTCACTAAAAATATATTAATATAATTATTATAATACCCTATAAATATGATGAACATACTTCAAAATAACCTTTAATCCTCAAATATAACATAATCACTAAATACTATCAATACCTATAAACTTATTAAATGATAATTCTTCCTCAAATAATACTTCATGTCAAGACTAGTCATTACATATACCTTAACTTAATAAAATGACTCTTATAATTTCATTAATCACATTAAAATAACATCATATAAAACCACAAAAGGGGTGTATAAGACATTGAACTTATGATCAACCTTAAACTCATAAATGTATGATTGTATCCATAACTCCTATACTAACATCACATGAAATCATCCCAATATCCAAAGTTATCTAAACATGTCCTATGATACCAATTGTAAGGAACTAGCCTTAAAAATTACATAATCTTGAGTTTTTTGTCTAGAATTAATTTTCTTATATTTGAGTATCTTTACATTTTACATTTTTAGTGGATTAGGACATCACCCTTATATAAATATATATTAATCACAAAGTGGAAACATTCACTTAGTATCCATCTTTTCCAAATCAATACTTTTATGATATAACAAGCTTTATTTTCCTTAAATATTCTTATAATTTTCATATTGAACTCATCATTGTAACAACTCATCCTTAAAACCCTATGAAAAAAATAAAAAAATGGGATGAGAATAAGAATCTTCATAAGGGACATATAAAAAGAAATAAAGAAACTAATTAGTTGAGGAATAAATATACAATATTTCCATTCTTTGAAAATTAATATATTAGCTCAAAATAAAAATTTTATTACCCAATAAATCAACTTCTCTATAAAAATATATTCATAAAACATTTCATAAGAAATCACAAAGGAAAAAAATAAAACTCATAAATGTTTCTTTTTTTCATGAAAAAACATATGGAATCTTTTTCTAAAAAAGATATACATTTCACTATTACAAAGTATCAAATATATTCCTTTAAACATAATCTCATGAGTAATCACATGGGAGAATAAAGATAAGAACATGATATCGTTAGATCATGAAAACATAGGAAATGTGGTAGAAACAAAAAACCTAACATAAAAATAAGTTAAGGCTATCTGAAAATACAACATTTCATAGTGGATATATTCTCATGATGGATAAGTTTTACTCCATAATTCTATATATAATGTGTCATTAGATAGAATATTTACCAAATACGTTAGAGAATTATCTGGGAACACCCATCATAACATGGTCATGATTGTGTGGGACATAAAAGGGAATCCATAATAAGGATAATCAAAATAATTTCACAACTAAATAAATGGGATGAAAAATATTACCTCATATTATAATCAAAGGAAATTTCCTAATTAAGGAATTTAATAAATGAAAATAATGCATGTATTTCTACATCAAAGGAATGAATAATAGGATAGGTATATTTGTGAGATACTTTTATACATAATTTATATGAATTAAATAACTTTAATTTGAGATATAATGTGATATATATAGATAAAGGGTTTCGTATAGAAATATACCTTGTACCCATAAGAAAAACATTTCCTAATATCAAAATATCCATTCCATTAAAAATAATTTTTGCAAATAGGTGGAACAAAGGGGGATAGGGTTTTTCATTGAATAACACATGTAATATTATGATGAAAGGAAAATATAAATTAAGGTTTTTTGTGGTGGTAAAATCCATTGATGTTGCATATGTTAGAATAAATCATTCCTTCTATCATTTGTAGATAAAGGAAAACATTCTATATAAAATACATAAAATGATACATTTTAAAAACCTTTGAAAAAAATTAAAAAGTGACATAAAATTTCCTTTATAATTTATTTATTTCTATAAAAATAAATTAATAAAATAATTTTAAGAATATGGAAATGGAATATAAATATTTAGAAAATAAATCTTTAAAACCATCAAAATTAGGTTTTTAAGGTAATGTTTTCCTTATATAAAACCTTAAAAATATTCCATTTAAAAAATTATAAATAAAGTAAAATAGGATAAAAAATGGCCTTTAGAATCCACTAAATCGTATTTTGTTGTAAATTTTATAGGAACATTAACATGCAAGGGAAAGAGTTCGATGGAAAACATTAAAAGATGATTGTTTTAAAAGAAAGTCCCTTACCTTGAGTCTGAATAACACATATGTTCTTTATCTTCCAGAATAATAAAATTATATTAATTATTTAATTTATTAAGAACTATTTTAAATTTTACTATCAAATTTTATTTTACTTATTATCATGTTATATTCAATTACATAATCATTTAAGTTCAATTCGGATGTTTTGATGATATTCAACTAATAGGTACCAAATTTCTTTATTAGGTTGAATATGGTTAATGTGGTCATTATTTAATCATATCAATAATAATAATCATAATATTTTTATAATTATTATACATAAATTAAACTATTAAAACGATACTTGAAATATGGTTATTAAAAATTAACTATGTTTAAACCAAGAAGACAGTAAGTCATACGTATGCATGAGTAACGGTTCCATTATTCAATGATCATAGTTAAAAAAAATTTAAGTGTTATTTTATTTTTAAATGATTATAATTATATCATTAATATCATATTATTTATTTAAATACACTTATATATATCATCCATGTTATGTGGTAATGAAAGATATATCACATTGCTTTGTGGAGGTGGTAATCCACACGTAGTAACAAACATCGTTATCATCATTAAATGCATAGAATGTTAAAAAATATAAGATTTATTAAATTACTAAAATGGTAAATATTTCATTAATATAATATATATACATTAAATCACTCATTATAAGGATCATTGATAACTGATTATGGAAAATAAATTAAATCGGCTGACAAGATGGTAGTACGTTGTACACATGAATGATGGTTTCGCTTCCCATTTTATGGATGATGAGATGTATTTAGCATATAAAATTATCATAATAACATCTTATTATATGTCATATACTGATTTTATTATATCAACATGTTTTAATAACATTTTATTTTGGTGGAATAATAAATAAAACAAAAATGATTTGTTAAGAACAATACTTCTCCTTTAGACAACAAATTTATGTTTGCACCAAAAGCATTACTAAGAGGAGATTATAATCGAACCAAGTCCTCTGGAACATGGGAATATAAGTTTTCAATTGATTTATATAGGTATTGGATGATCCAAAAGGCTTTTTATGTGTAAATAAAATATGAGAGGATGTTTCCTTTTATAAGTGAGGGAAGGGAACTTTTGGAATTTATTAAAATATTAAATTAATATAAATTAATTATCAAGGAAAAATTTTGATCACAAATAATATAATTAAAATATAAAATGATTATTGGTCTAAATAAACTCATAAAATAAAATTTAGATAATTTTATATTAGTATTTTACCCGTATCTCTTTATTTTAACCCATGTTAAACTTTTTGGAAAATTACCATTATAACATTGTATTTACTCTTTTATGGTCAAGATATTTACTATAAAAGGAAAATTGGAAGATAAATGTATTTTGGATTATATTTTAAATCATATCACAATAATCTGGAAAAATCGAGGTTTTTTTGGAATTTTAAATCATTAAATAAAATATTATTTATTATAAAATATTAATAATGTAAATTTTGGAACAATTCATTTAATTCGAATTTGAAAATAACATGAAAGTAATGGAATTTGAATATATTCCATTTAAACATAACTAAAATGTTATATGTTTCTAAAAAATTCATAGAATACAATAATTTAATAAAATTATATTATTTTTAATATTTTTACAATCATTTGTTTTATTTTTCTATTATTTGAATTAAAGTCTTGTCAGCTTTGCATAAGTATTTAAGGTAATTGTTACATAAATAAAAATTTAAAATATATTTCAATATTTATAAAATAATTTACCTTTAAAGTTGATATTTATAACTGATAATATGTAGTTTTTATAACTATTAAAAATGTTATATTTATTAAAAGAAGGAAAGTTACATTTTTGTCGTTATCTTTCACTTAAATATTATAAAGTTCAAAATCAATGACATATGGAACCAAGTGGCCATATTTTCAAGATATAAATGGAAATTTAGAAACTACACTCATACAATATGATAAAGGTAAGTGTTATGTTCAATGTTTCATCCATATCATATTGTTTTTTACCTTAACTACCTCATTTACCCTAACTCTAGTAATAAATAATTATTATAATTGCTATTCATAATGACTAAAAATAAAACGTATTTATTTTGAAAATTTGGACCTCCTAATTTAAACAAAATTAATTCATTTTTTAATATTCAATTTATATATGTGATTGAATTTATTTTTAAATTAAACTCATAAAACACGATGAAAAGTAGTTTTTCATAAAAATGAATTTTTAAGTATAAAAATGTCTGTATACCAATTTAAGGTATAAATTTCATTAAATGTATTATAATTGGATTTAATTTAATCAAAATGATATCTTTATATTTTAAAACTAATCTAAAATAGAATATTACATTGTAAACACATTAAGAGATAATATAGTTTTCAATAAAAATAAGTATTTTGACATTATTCATTGAAAAATAAAATTTTTCTAAAAAAATAAAAAATTCCATAGAAGAAAATTTTAATATGATGACATAAAAAATTAGATACTTTTGGTTGGATCGATCATCTAGACCATGTGTGTTGAAGTGGGTCGTGAGTCGGATGGATGCATTTTGTAAATAAGAGGAGTAAAAGGTTCTTCATGAAGTTGGCCTACAGGAGCACCTTGTTTTAGTCGATACTTTCTCTCCACAATGTGATTCCACTAAGGGGTATCATTTAGATACTGGTGGGATTGCCTATAAATCAAAATCAGTTGGTATTTCTCTTCATTAGAAGGAATTAGCAGACCTGGGGCTTAGTTGGAGGCATGTCTTCTTGGAAAGAAGGGAAGTGGCTTGTTAAATTCCAAGTCACAAACTTTTCCTATAGATGAAATCCAAGTTTTCAAGGATGGTTACACTATGAATGGACTCAAACCTATGGATTCAGGGATGCATATTGTATATTTTTTTTCTCAGTTGAGGAATAATTTGGGTGCCAGACCCTTTTCCCCTCATATGAAGCTGATGGATAGAAGTAGAGGGAGGTTTCACCCTGCCCATTCAATGATGTTGTAGTAAATAAGGATATCTATGGAGATCAAGGAAATGGTGGTCATCTTTAAGGTTTGTTTTTGGAGTATACGAATAATTAACTCCAATTTATGGGACATCACTTTATGCAGACCAGAGGTTCAGACATCCATGTGCTAGACTCATATGATAGATTTTATTATGTTGATATGGTTAAGTTTGTAGGAACGGTTATCCATTCTCAAAATCGGTTTTCAGTGCTGGGAGGAGAAATTTTCCATGCATCTAAGGAGAACAAATGGAGGATACTTATAGAGATGCTCAAGAAGATATGGGTTTTAATTTGGACTCCCCTATTCAATTCAAGGAAGTAGACATCATGGATAAATATCTTAGATCCTATTCAAGAAAGGGAAAAAACACTATCATCAATTCAGATAGGTTTATTCAGTACTCCTGGAGGTCACGAAGAAGAAAAGATGACTCTTACTTACCTAGTCCTCCAATTACTAGATCCTCAAGTAAGGGAAATCTACCTCCAAAGGTTTCCAACATTTAAGATAACAAATCCCCGAGAATGTATAAATTCCCTAACAAGAAGGTGGAAGTAAACACTATAAAGGAGTTAGAATCAGCAGTAGGAGAAGAATCTATCATCGTTCAACCAAATAGAGATAATGTGGGTACTGAAGCTAATATCCAACTGAGTGGAAAGGAATTAATGAAGTATGACATGAAGTATGATGAGTGGGAAGTCATCATTAATTGAAATAAAGAGTTCCTAGATACGGATCTAGTGATCATTACTATTAAATAGAAGTATAACAGATTGGTCAGGAGGCACATTCAGATAAACTTTTCTAAGGAGATGGATGATTGGATTCAAAAACAACTTGGAATATTGGCATGTGGATTCAATAAGAAGAAGATTACTATAGAAGAGCTCATTAAAACCTGGGACATGTTGGCATACAATATTGAAAACCTCATCAAATATGATTCAGATGATATAGTTGTCACTTTGTAATGGAGTCTCTGTAGAGGTAAGATCTCTAAAAGGCTTAAATTGAAATTCACATATTTAGTTATTACTTATGATGTTGGTTTACTATTTTAATGTGTACTTGACTGGTTTCCCACTATTTCCTTAAAAGTGAGTTTTCTTAATAAAAACATATATTGAGTGTGATGAGTTCAATGATCTTGAATGGTTCCAAAAACAAAGGCGTCAACTTTCCCTATTTTCACAATTGTCATTTCCCTAACTTAGGTGAAACCCATAATAAAACCATATAATCCATAGTAAATTCTAAAGGTCATTTCCATTGGTTATCATATGAATTCTTCCTACTCTAAGTAGTCACCATCCACTTCTAAATCAGATGTACCTACTCAGAGGTCTCCTACACCAAATTTAGCCTAAGGAAAACATACTCACCAGCATCATTTCAACACATCTATGAAAAAAATAAAAAACATAGAGATAATATAATGGATCCATCTTAATTGAATATTATAAAATATTTTTATAAGAAAACTCTTCCATGGTTAAATGATCATTCCATGCTCCATTGAAAACTATATCACATACCTTGACCATATCTTATAAAATTTGGATCATCCTTTAAAATTTTCCATTAATTTTTGGATGATATGTTATACCCATCATCAACTAAATACAAAATTATTTTTTAGTGATTTACAAAAACACGACATAAATAGTGCATCTTAATTAGATATTATGCTCGTATTCACTCTATACAATCACACCATCTCCCAAAATTCTCTTAAATTAGCAATAAATATGCTTCCTTCATCAACTGATCGACTATAACCCACATAGTATCTCAAAATATTAGGATTTAGGGTTACCATATAACAAATTCCATCATTACCTCATCCCACTTCAACATGGGTATAGGGAGAGGCTGAGGAAATCCACCGGGTCACTGATTCTTGGTTTTAATCCTTTTAAAGGCAATACAATGAGATACAAAACCTAAAATTTTATTCTCTATACCCATCCACTAGAATAATTGTCCGAAATAATTATACATATTAGTTAACCCTTGGTTCAATTCCCATTGTGATGCATGAGAGTCCCTCATCAGCACTTCTCTGATAGAATTATAAACCACCACACTATCATGAACGTATATCACATCGCTGGAATCCAATGACCATCCTAAAAGTAGGTCTTTCTCACCAACCATTATTGCATTATTAAACATTCTGGATTAGAATACTAGATAGATTTCACTCAGTCCACAAAGGTAGAAGTGATAATTAAGGGTGCACAGCTCGATACCCCTTGATTATCAAATTCACCCATCAACCAATATTCTAACAAATTAACCAACCTCCGCTATTATTTTGAGTATACCTATATAATTTTATGTGTCTTAATACTGAAATAATATACAAAAAAAATTCCCTTTCCATATATCATATTCTATATTGAATTCAAATTTCTTCAAGTTCTCTATCCAAAAACTCTGATGATGGTTCAATTCTTATTGAGAGAAGATATACCAAAAGATCATATGGTTTTTACAAATGAAAAATATCTCAATGAAAATATAATATATCCAACACAATAAGGAAACAACCAAAACAACTAATTCTATGTTATGAGTATTGTAATTCCACTCATGGGGTCATTGATTATGAGACCCATAAGAAACTACCTGATCACTCTGCAACAAAACATCTCCCATTCTAATACTTGAAGAATATTAGTAAAATATATATGAAAACCCAAACTGATGGATAAATAAAATTGGACCTGATTTTTACCTTAACTTCATCTCTTGTAAATACTTTTCAAACTAGTTTTTTCATTCAAACATTACTACATTTTTGGTAATCTCATTTATAGGTGTTATTAATTGAGAGAATTCCTAAATAAAATTGTGGTAGTCTCTTTATAAACCAAATAAATTTCAAATATAAAACACATAACTAGGGCATGCCCAAGACATAACTACCTCTATCTTCTCTGAATCAACATATTTTCTAGTCTTAGAAATAAAATTCCCCAAGAAATATACTTATTATATAAAAAAGATACACTTCAAAATATTGACATTAATCGGATACAATCAAAGTTTAATCAACACAATATCAAGGTGTCTTGCAAGAAACTCTAATGTTTTTTATATAATATAATATCATCAACGAATACATTGTTAAATGATTATAGCTATGGGAGGAATATTCTATTTATGAGATCCATTAATACTACTAGAAAATCATCCAACCCAAAATGCATTACTAAATTCTCATAAAACAAAAATGTTCTCCTAAAAAAATATCTTTGTTAGGTCCTCTTCATTTACCAAATGTTGTTTGTAACTAGAAATCAAGTCAATCATGGAGAACCACTCAACTACCCTCAACTAATTGAATAGATCATTAATCTTTAGTAATAGATACCTACTCTTAATATTGACCAATTCATATTCTTATATTCCACACATCGATGGAGGATACCATATACCTTATTAATTAATAAAAATTGAGAACCCCAATAAGAAATTCTTGTTCAAATAAATCCATTTTACTCTAAATCCATAGTGGAACCATTAGTTATTTCAACTCTTTAAGTTCAATATGGTAAGTAGGATTAGAAATATGTTTTGAACCTGAAATGAGATAAATATTAATACCAATCCTTATATCAAGAATAATTCCTAATATGTAATGTAGAAAAACATTAAGAAAATGATCAACAACATGAGGAAGAGATGATGAAACTATTGCCTAATTTTCCCCAAGAACCATACCTTCCACCTGGGGTAAAATGAATCCAACTTGTCTAAGGTCCTATCCCACATTGGTTGATCCTAAATCCCATTATCTGATCAAGACATGATTTTATCCATTATGAGAGGTAATGGTTACTCATTTTCAGAAATAATCAATGTTGGATCAACAACTAGTCTACTAGCACACACTAAAAATTGCATCGAAGCTAGTCAATTATAATATCAGGAAATCCCATATATTTCCATAGGGAAAACCCATCTTAGGAAACTTTAGAAACCTATAAAGATGATATAACTTTTTTCCAAAGGTTGTATCAAGATATAACCATTCAGAAGAGAACCTAACCATAAAGTCTAACCCAACAACAAATTAAGGAGAAACAAAAAATAAGAAGCTTGTATATCAAAGAAATTAGTATATAGAATAGATGTTTTAAAAAATATACCTTGAACAGTTAAATGACTATGTACACCATTATAAAGAGCCTAATCTATAGTATAGACTTTGCCTGTTTTGGATCCACAGTATATCCAATGAGGTTGATGACTCTCCTAGGACACAAAATTTTGTAGATTTTGCATCTACTATTAAGCCACCTAGCTGCTCCATTGTATAATCTTCTTGAGTCTAACTATGATGTATTCACACAAAATCATTGGATATTTTTCAACTTTCCACAACAATGTCACTCTCTATAAGGATTAGGATATAATTGTAGATGATTCCATTTTATTCCACAATTATAACATCTGAAAGAACTCCAATCCCCAAAGAGTGATGAAGAACCTTTGTTTACTATTGAGATATTCTATTATCCTATCATAACTACTCTACATTACACTTATTATTACTAGAAGAGTCACTCACAAATTTTCTATGATTCCTAATTGGTAGTCCATTAATGACATAAAAATCTATTTTCTATATCCTCCCCCAGACACTTATCAATTTTAAGGGCCTTACAAAGTACTACAAGATATGTCATTTGGTCGATGTTCCTAGCCTGGAACCTTAGTACTAGTCAAAAACCAATCTCAAACTATATAGTATCATGTGACTAATACCATATAAAAGATGTTAAAGACTTAGAAACTCTCTAAAATGATAATAATACGAAACCACTAACATCATCCCCTACTAATGATCCTTAAACTCCAAGGTATGATCTAACTTCATTGTATCAGGGAAAAAATCGTTAAAGAAAATCTCATCTCTCATCTGATCCCTGGAGAATATCCCTATCCAATTATAATCGACATTCATCCAAAGTATCCACTATATTAAATAGTCCATTGGTGATTTCAATCCAATCCTTATCATCATGGGGGAATTCAATTCCTTGGAAGGCTGAATGTTTTGATGTAGGAAATCCCCAGTTCAATCGACCATTGTCATTATGAACATGTGAGCTTCTCCACAATAAACATTCCCAAACTAAAAGACCTTAACTATATCATTTTTTCTACCTAAACTGATATATTTTTTATGGTATTATACTCAACTATATCCTTCAAAAAATTTGGTATTATAATTAGAGCATCCTCTCTCATGGGATCATTCTAATATTCTTCCCTAGGTGGTCCCATAAAACATCTTCAAGGTGGAATCTTCTCAATTTCCAGAAAAATATCCTATAATATCCTATAATATCTTACGAGAAAAAATAATCAAGCAGTTTACAGGAACACTCATAATAGAATTATTGGAAGACTCATCCTAAGAGGCTACCCATATCTATAAGGCATAACTCCCATAACACTACCCAAAGACTAAGACAAGTATTATTCACCAACAAGTTAGTCCTAGTCGTATACACATAAAAAAACATAACATGATAAAGTCCAAGAAATTAAATTGTGAGCACATATATATCAAAAAATCATGAAACACATATTACTAATGAAATAAAATTGGTTGAACTATTATGAATGATAAGAAAAATAGGCATATGACATGTGAACCTATAATCCTAGTAATTATTCATGAAAAAACCTAAAGGAAATAAACTATAACAACACAATGTTACTTAGAATCTATATAAAACTCTAAAAACACAATTAATAACAACAATCCCATGCTCTAATAACTCAGAGTTCCATTACACGAGAGTTGTACAAGAACACATGTGACTACCCTACCCAATTTTTGAAAAACCTATCTTATATATACCATTCCCAAAATATAGTCCATAGAATAAAATAAAAAGATGGAAAACTCCTTAAACCAAATTTTAATGCCCTGACCCAAATCATCAGGTCTAGACAGAGTGCAACATGACCTTATGTGTGTTGCCCCATATCAAAGAGGCTATCAAGTAGAGACGAGGGAAAAAAGGATTTTTTATGGAGACTATAACCTTAATATCATTATCCATGAATCACATAAATATCCATATATAAATAAAATATCAATAATTGTGTAACTAAATATAGAATAAACAATATGGTGTGACAAAAGGAATACATGTCATACGAGATAAACCAAAATACCCCCAATGTGGTAGATAGTTCCAGTACATGAATATAATAATAAAATGAAACGGAATGGAAATAATTTGGATTTTATCCTAGTATCACCTCTAACACCCATTCTCCACCTGCTCAACTACTCAACACAAGTCCAATTCCCTTTACATGATCCTTGACCATAAAGTCTTTAAGCACATTGAGATTCCTACATATGGATTGATTATAAACTTATTGGAAACCACTAATGTTTACACAATACAATTTCATCAATATATAAAATTTTATATCATTATAATAATGTAAATGAATAAATAAATAATTTATTATTGATTCGTCATATTTTAAACAAGATTAAAGGAACCTCGGTTTGACCTGCTTTATCACAAAGCTAGAAGGATGATCAAAAATAAGCATGTCATAACTTAGACCATGTTAGGAAATCCACCTATCAGTTTGACATATTCATCCAACTGAACTATTACCACATTCTACATTTTAAAGAATATTTTTATACCAACCTTATAATGAAATCAATAGTGTCTACCTATCGAAACAATTCACATATATATGGTAAGACACGCCACTACATGTTGACCTAATATCAAACTCTAGGGAAAGACACATTAAAAAATCTTATAATAATATCTGGATCTTAGGTATGACACTTTACCAAAATTCATCTCTGAATCTGAAATCACAACCTTCAAACCACAAAAGAGGTACTCCCCCTCTAGGGGGACAGATATCTGAGCTTGACCATCTAGGTACTTTTAAACCAACCACATAGAAATCAGAAACCCATCTAAACATAATCAATAAAATAGAAATTAATAAGCATTACATGTAAAGAAAATCCTCATGGTCTACACCCATACCCACATGTTAATCATATTAAGGAAGCTTCACAAGGGAAACACACACATCCACATGAAAACCATACCATGAAAAGGTCTCGTAGGCCACACATTTATGCTCATGAAAGTCAAGGAATATAAATTTACATAAAGGCTGTCAAATGGTAATAAATTTCAATATTAAGAGTAATTATTTTTAATTATAATAATTTCCAAATGGATTAAGCCTAATCACCAATGATATATAGAACAATCCCAAATCCATCACATGATGATTCTAAAATAATAATCTAATAAGAATAACAAGATAAAGGTTAAAATTCAATTAGAGTTACCCAATGAGAACCATTATCACCAATAGATTTAGATCAAATAAATAGAGAGAAAGAGATCCTCAATATATTTGCGCTTCAATAATTTAAAGATCTAATAATTTTTTACTATATCATATAGGAATCAATATATCTTACCATAATATACTATATCATTGATTTATCCCATAAAAATAGGAGTTTTAGTCTAGATCATCTAAGACATACCATAAGGAATCCACTATATCAATCATATCATCAAATAGTTAAGATATAATAAAAAGAGTTCCATATTCACCATAAATGAGCCTCTCAAAACAATTTGGAAGATTTATGGTCGATCCAAGAAAGGAAGGTATCAAATAGAGGCTATAAGGTGTAAAAATAGGGTCACACCCATATAAATTCCTAATGGGATCTATAGGTTGGACCTTGGCTCCACCGGCTGACCAGTGGATGTCCCCCTACTAGTACGAAGAACTAAGAAGAGCCTAGGTCTACTTCCTCAACAATTGGTAGGCTGGTGGTATTTAGAGAAGTAAATAGCCTCTGGATATACCACTAGTTGTCCGATGGTTCTGAACCAGATAGTCGATGGCCCTCAATTAGATTTTATGTTGTAGATATGATATTTTTACTCCTAGAATTTAAATACCAAATCCTAGACACCTCAAATAAATCTCTAAAGTACAACAAAATCATCTCAAGATACACCAAAACTAAAATAAATCTTACCTTGAAATCTGAGAGTGTTACATGTATAAGGTAAAATAAAAATAAATATGGTTTTAATATATATTAATAATAATTTTAAATTCATTATTCAGGTGGTTAGTGTGAATCCAACTGATCATACATTCAATGTAAGGGTTTTTCATCTCAATTTCCTTCCCATTAGATATATTTCAAATAATGCACCTATTATTTTTTTACCTGGTTTACTTACTTCCATATTGAAATATTTTCTTTATAAATATATTTTTAGTAGAAATTTACAAGTATATTTCCTCATTCTAACTTCATATTATTTTTAATCATTAATTACAAAATATTTAAGGGGTTTTTTAAACTCAACCTCATTTCATTAAGTTATAATCTTTATTTTTGAACTTTATTTTCCTAAGTTTTGTTTCTTACATTATTTGATTATTTTATATTTAATGTCAGGATTAATTTCTATGAGTTTATATTTCTTTCTCATAATATATATTAAAAATGATTTTTATTTCAAAAATTAGGATGTCTATAAGGGTTTTCACTCCAATTTGTCTTCTTTGAGACATGTTTTATATCATTCACCTAATCTCATTTATATTGTGTATATGCTACCTCTTTGAAAAATTATATCATTATTACCTATTTTTTCGTGAAATTATTTCTCTATATAGGGAAATTAAAATTTCATGTCAAATTCTATTTCTTTAAGGGATTTAAATCTTTATAAAAATATGAAATTATTAAGAATAATTCTCATCTTATCAATTAGTTGTTTATCCTACAAGTTTATATTATTTATTTTCCAAAATTTATTATTTTCTTATTTTAAAATTTCAATATGAATTATCTTATACATTATTTATACTTATATTTATATTTTTTTAGAAATGAAGTTTTGTTATTTTTTCATTGAATTTATATTTCATTAAAACTACCTAAAATGATTTAAAATGAACTTTTTTTTACTTTAGTATATTTTGTGTGTTCACTCCATATTTCATTCATTGTCCTCTATTTCATTTCAATGTTCTGTTAGTATGGATTCTCTTAGAATAATTTTTTCATTAGAATATCATTTTAACCTTCTTGAAAATTATTTTTGAATATAACTTATGATAACGTTTTTATGGAAATGGTCCAAAATAATTATAAAAATTATTTTTATGGATTTACTTTCATTTTCCTATTTATCTCCAAAATATATAAATCATATGGAAGTATGATTCATTAAAAAACCCTCTATATATTATTATGATAAAATTATTTTGCGATATCAAATTTTTGGTATCAAATAATATAATTATTAATGTCATTTTATATGATACTATTATAAAATGTTATGTAATCCATTTTCATTACATGGTTTTTACATGATAATATGGAGGATTCATTTCATGTGGCACACATATGAATAGTTTATCTATATGTGATCGGTGTGGTCCTTATATTTACCTTCAATGAATTGGTAAGGTTTTATATCTCATGATATTACTAAGAAATGATGGAAGTGAAACATGATACACTATATTAAGTGATGATGGTAGTAAATCATGATCCACTATATTAAGTGATTCTAGTAGGGATTCTTAGTCCATTATACCTCTGGGATACTAGTAGTGATTCCTAATCATTATACTAAGTTATGTTGTTAGTGATGCTTGATCCACTATACTAAGGGATATTGTTAGTGATGTATGATATATTAAACAAAGGGATACCAACAGTAATACTAAATCTACAATGTTATGATTTATAAATTTATTTTTATTCCAAATTCCAATGTTATGTTTCTATGGTTTTTAATTATTTTCACATGCATCCAAGATATATTGTGTGTGTTATAATTTTTGAAGACTCTTTTATGGCCTATGTTCTCATTCCATGACCAATGATATTCGATTATGTCTTAGTATTATCTCATTTGATCACATTATCCTTTTAATTATATATTTATCCTATGTTTATATTTTATCATATGCTTACCCTTTATATATTTTTTGATAATTTTTTACCTTTCTAAGCATCTGAGTACAAAATTTATTTATTGTTCCCTTCATGAGGAAATGAATAATTTTATTATGTTTGAAATCTATGAGAGGATAGAATGTCTGTAATATTTTTGTAAATGTGTAAGAATTATTTTTATATAGTAAAATCATGTATCTTATTCCCACTTATATTAAACCATAGGGTAATGGGAATGTGTGTGAATTTACAAGATCTAATGGTTAAATTGTGAAAATTATGGAAAATTATATGTATTTTATACTCATGTAAAATTATATTCTATCAAATAATATTTTGTAAAGTATTTATTTTGTTATTTAATCTAGGAGTGTGGGTCTAGGGATCCTCAGTTGGTGTCATAGTGATTTTTAGTTATTTTTTGAGTTTATTTTGAAGTATTAGATTACCAAATTTAAAATAAACTATGATAAACAAAAATTGATGTTGGATAAACCTAAAAAGTCATAGGTTGAAATTAATGATTCATATTTTAATTTATTTGAAATTAGAATGCTTAATTTTATTATTAATTATTAATACTCATGCTAACATTTTTGTTTTTAGTCAATGGAAAGAATCATGAGGAACCGAGTTAAAAATGGGTATGATGGAAAATATAGTGATTTCATAATGAGAAACCAAATGATATGGGACTTGGAGTTAAAAACATCATGAAAATGTTATCTCATGTTATAAAAAATAACATGAACCATGTTGTACTCCCAAATAAACCAAATAATAAGAAACGCATTATTGAGTCTTTAATTCATGAATTTCCTTTGTCCATTAGAGGGTATTCCAATATACTACTTACTAAGTGATGGATTAACATTAAATAAAATATTTTTTGTATTCATATATTCTTATAGATAAATAGAAATTAATATTGGTTTTTTATTAGTTAGAAGGTGAAGTATACCTATTATGGACCTAGACAAAGAACATATGTCAAGAGGAAAAAATCAATTGTATGAAATTGGAGGAGTTTAAGGATATTATTTTCAATAAATATTTTCCACAAACTCTTTATACTAAAACTTGGGGTGTATTTATATAGTTTAAGAGAATATATGATGATGTTATTGGTACCTATAAAGTAAACGTCACAAGACATGCATTTAGCATTTCTATTTTTATCACTGACCTTGAATGAAAAATAAATTGTTTATTTAATGGATTAAAACCAAGTCTAAGTAAGTTATTGTCTATATGGGACTATGGTATATCTAAATAAATTTTGTGATGTGTACTTATAGTGGGAATGGAAACTTGATACTCTCATTATGGTGATGGATTTAATAACTAGAAATGGAAAAATTGAGTTTCATAGAAACATGAATGATATTTCATGTAAAGGAAATAAAATTTACTCACCTATATACCCAAAATGTGGAAAGAAGCACCTAGGAAATTTTCTAAAAGGAACAAAAAAATCAAGTATGGAAGGATTTTACATTGAACTCAAGATTTTAAAATAGAGATAAAGAGGTCGGCTAATACAATGGTGGGTGTAAAGGTACCAAATAATCCACCACTCACACTTTAATTCTTTAATTTATAAGTAATTTGGGTATTATAAAAAACAATGCACTAATAAAAGTGTAAATTATTACAAAATATATCAATAACCTCCTAATACAAGGGAAAATGGGAAGGATTATACAATCAAAACTTATCTAGTTTTTTATCAAAACAAAGTGTATAAATGTATAATCAACATCCACTAAAGAACATAAAATGTCTCATTTGATTATGGTTCAACCAACTCCATCATATCTAGTAAATTTTCTAATATCACCAAATCACTACACCAATAACTTGATATTGAACTATATGTAAAAACTTATAGTAGTACAATTATTTTATATTTTATATATATATTCACTCTGATAGAAATTTATGGGAACGTGATTTCTGAAAATCATATTTTCTCCCTTTAGTTGAATTTGATGTGATTTTGGGAATGGATTGGTTATCTCTATATAGAGTCCAATTTAATTTTCAGTAGGTAAATCATATTTCGTATCCTAAATTAGCTTATGATAATCTATTGATGAAAGGATCACTATGAACTACCTATGGTAATTACATCCATTATATGGGTCTTAATACCCAATCATGAGGGGTATTTAGCTCAAATTACCAAGGAAAAATTCAATTTGGGGATGTACTAATTATTTGGGAAAAGATGAGTTTTCTTATCGAACATGATATAGTGATTAATATATCTCATTATAAATTATATCTTGATTATTTTCAATCTTATGAATACCCACATCTATTTTTAGAGATATATGATTTAAAATTGTGAGGATGCAATTTATTTATGGGGGAAATTTTAACACCCCAGGTTTTAGAAAATATTTAATTTCCTAACATTGTATATCTAAAATTATAAAATGTGTTTTTCTATTCTTTTAAAATAATTATATTTTATTTTGAATTAAATAATATTGGATATCAATCAAACTAAAAACACTTTATTCATTCATAATGTAACATTACAACAAAATTTTATAAAACTAGGTATTGCATACTATGGATTATTACATACCTGGATGAGTATATATCTTAAAAGTTCATAAATTAAAATGGTAAAATAAATATAGTAAACAATATTATCTTTACAACTAGTAAATCTCTAGAATCATCTTCACTCTTAAGAATCACGAATAGTTGGACCAAGACTACAATGATAAAAAACAGCTTGAAATGTGAAATCAGTATGAAAAATACTAAGTGAAAATTAATGGATTGATATGTTTGATTTAATAATTATAATTTTAAAGGATTTATATAAGGTAATAGGGTATTATATCCATTATAAAGAGGTATATAGTCATTAAGTATAATACCAGTAAACATGTTACCAATTCAGAATTATAGGTATCTAGTTAATAAGGATAATGATTATTTATATGCCAAAAATATAAATTTTTACTATATAAAATTCATTTTAAATTAAATAAATAAATGTATAATTGAGTTATAATTTACTAATATATTTTTTTAAATATATTTTATTTTAAAGAAATTGTTTTTGTAAAATATGTAATATATTAAATTTAGTACTCTTAAAGAATTATATCAACAAAATATAACGATAAAATTCAAGGATTTATTAGTAAAATAAATTAATAACGTCAATGGTAGAATTGGGTAACTATAATGAATACTAAATTAATAATTCGTGTATAAAAAAATGTTTCAAAAAAAATTATATTATATATTATATTTTTTTAAGATAAATTTATCATATATGGAGTGTGAATTTTAATGATTATTTTTGTTTATATATGAATAAATATATATGTAATGGTTATAAATTAGTTCTTAAAAATGAATTACTCATAAAAGACCTATTTTTAAAAGAATTATTTTCAAATATGTATTTTATTAAAAAAATGATTAATGTTGAAGAATAATTTTAAGGAAATATACTATTTAAATATATAATATAATAATTTAAACTCTATTAAATGATTTTTTCTTATTAATTAATGGTAATAAATTCATTTTTATACTTAATAATACATTTCTCAAAAAAATTGATTTTTATGTGTTATGTGTTCTTATAATAAAATTAATGATTATCACGTTTAAAAATTGAATACAATAAAATGGATTTTTTATTTTTAATTATGACTAGAAAATTATTTAATAAATTAATTTTTATTTTTAGATGCAAAATTAAGTTACTCGGGTAAAATTTTGTTACCATAGTAAAGGTAAAAGTGTTATTGTTAAAGAATTGTTTTTTATGTGTTTTTAAATTTTTATCTAGATAGTTGAAAATAATAAATTTTAAATTATGACTATAATATAATGTTTAAATAAAAAAATATATCAATGATTATTTAAAATATTAATTTATAGAAAATATAAATAATAACTTTTGATGTTTAAAAAATAATTCTCTTTAAAACTAGTTTTATTATATATCTTTAGTTTTTATTTAAAATTGAATTTTACCATATATAGAAATTAAAATAGATAAAATGGATTCCCAATTTTTAATAATCACTAAAAAATGTTGTAATAAGGGTTATATTATATTTTTAATAACGAATAAATATCATGGAAAATGATTAAACATGGTAAAAGGGGGTAAAACGAGGTAAATTATCATGGCTCATATTTTTTGTAATTAACTTGATTATTAGAGATTATATATGTACATTGATAAGTTTTGGATTTAATAATTTATTTATCACCAAAAAATATTTACCTAACTCACTTAACTCCAATGTGATTCCATCTTTACCTTTAACTCAACTAAAGTTTCCAAGAAAATGACCCTCATGTTCACATGTAAAGGAGATCTCTTCCACCCACAAAAAAAATAACTAATAAAATGAATTAATCTTACATATCTACCCATTTTTTACTCTACTAGAGTCTTATCATATGTTTATAATCCTTTAGTTACACGAATGAGGCCAATGCCCTTCATTCTAAGAGAGTTCATTGTGTGAAGGAGCGATTTCATCTGAGTAACGAGTTCTCCTTCATTATTTTCATTTAAATTATCATATAAACTATTCATAAATACAATTATACAGTATTGTGATATTCTATTATGATATTTTTCATCTTTAAGAATGATATTTTCCAAATATAACCACACTTTCTTACTTATTCACTTGTTATAACAAGTTCTCATTTTTCTCAGTTACAGTAAATACATGAATGAGTCTTTAAAGTTTATAACCCAAATTATTTTGATAACTTAAATACTTGTAATATAATTTAATAATGATTAATTTAATATGTTTTCATAATTATATAATATTAATATATGAAATTATATTCATTAATAAAAATTAACTCTTTTTAATGAATTGAAATTCAGATAAAGGGATTTTAACCGCTCTTAATGAACTATCCCCATAACTTATATAAAATAACATTCATAATTTAGAACTATATCATAAAAAACCATGTTAACTCCATGAATATTATTTGGGTGATGAAAAAAATAAATGATCAAGGACTAGAACCTGCATACAAAATCTACCATAAAACGAATGGGGTAATTAATGCTCGAATATTATTTAAAAAAGATTAATAAATGGGTAATAAGAAATTATGAATGAATGGTATAAATTAAAATAAATATAAATATGATTATAATATATATTAATAATAAATCCAAATATATTATATAAATGGTTAGATCATGGTAAACTATGTAATAATCCATGGTAAGGGTTCTTTGTCTCAATTTACTTTCCTTGATATATATTTCAAATTTTGCATCAAATATTATTTAAAGTACATTAATTACATATATAATTTCATTATTTTATTCCTATATATCATTCATTTCATGTGATTTACAAGTATATTTAATTATACCTCATTCATATTCTTTATATTAATTTACTTCCAATGATGTATGGGTTTTATTAACTAAAAATCCTTTCACTAATTTATAATCATTATTCTCAAACTTCATTTTTCAATGATTGGTTTCCTACACCATATGATTAGCTTATATTTTGTTTCATATTTATTTTCATGGTGTTTAAATTTCTTTATCATTATCTTATTTCCAAAATACTCTTATTGAATTATTATGTTGTTTATATGGGTTTTCACCATAATTTTCTTTCTTTAAGACATGCTTCATTTTATTTACATGTTCTCATCCATATGGTTCATATACTAATACTATGAAATATTTTATCATTATTAGATATTTTTTCATGATATTTTTTCTCTATCTTAAAAAATTACATTTTCATTTCAAATTTTATTTCTTTGAATGATTTTTTTCTTCATAAAAATATGATATTATTAAAAATAATTTTTATCCTATCTATTAGTGATTTATCCCTCCATATCCATATTATTTAACTAAAAAATGTATTCATTGATTATTTTTAAATATAAATATTTATTTTCTTATATTATATTTACATTTCTCTTTATATCTTTAAAAATTAGGTTTTATAAATATTTATCGACATGATATATCTTTAAAACTACCAAAAAGGCTTAAAAAGGAACATAATTTTTTACTTTTTTATATTTAATATCTTATACTCCATATTTTTTATATTAAGAATTATTACTATTTTTAGTTTTACAATAGTTATGATTCTATTAAAATAATTCTTTCAAAAATAATGTTTTCAACTTCTTTAAAATGATTTTTGAAAGTGAATTATGACTTTTTTTAAAAATGTTCTAAAAGATTTAATAATTTTTTTATATAACTGGTTCCATTTTTTTCTCTGTATTCAAAATATCTAACTCCTATATATTTATGATTCATGAATTATCCCTAAAAAGTATCTTATGATATAATTCTTCTGTGAGATCAAATTGTTTTTATCACCCAGTCTATTTGTTGATGTCATTTTTTGTGGTACTATTTGAAAATATTATGCAATCCATTTTCATTACTTGGTTTTTTAATGATAATATGTTTTATTGGTTTCATGTGGAACTTATAATAATGTTTTAGAAATATGTGTTGTGTGGAGTCCTATATATCCCTCTAATTCATTGTTATTATGTTACATCTCATGAGATTACTTAGGTATGTTTAAAGTGAAGGATAATTTATTATATTAAGGGATTTTGGTAGTGAATCACGATCCACTATATTAAGGGACACTATTAGTGAAATTATCCACTATACTAGGGGATTCTCATAGTGATTCATGATCTACTATACTTTGGGATTCTAGTAGTGATTCCTCATCTACAATATAATGGGATGTTGATAGTGAATCCTGGTTTACAATAATTGGGGATGTTTCTAGTGATGACTGATCCACAATGTTATGATTTCTATTATTATATTTTTTCCACATTTCAATGTTATCCTTCCATAGTTAATAATTACTTTCACATAAATCCAATAAATTCTATATTATTTATGATTTCTTATTGAAACTTTTATAGTTATATATTCACATTCCATGACCTATATATTATATATTACCTTATGATTATATTGTATGATATCTTGACCTTATTTATCATATATTTCACCCATGTTCATTGCTTATCATATTCTTATGATATAACCCTTTATCACTTGTTGATATTTTTTTGCTTAATAAGAATCTGATCTCACCTGATTCTTATTTGACCATTCCCTGTGAAATTAATGAGATTATTATGTATGAAATTTCTAGAATGATAACATGTTTGGAATATTGTGGTAAATGTTAATGTTATATTATGAAATAATAATAACATATAGCTAATATAAAAAGACACTAAACCATTCAGTTCTGGGATTTTCTGTGAATTTTTTAGATGTAATGTTTAAATTATGAATATGATATATATTATATATGTTTTATACTCAAGTAACCTTTCTTTGTTTCAAGTAACATGTGTAAATTTTTTTATTTTAGAACTGAATTTGGGAGTACAAGTGTGGGGAACCTTATTCATCCACTTAATATACCATTTTATCTTGTGAAGGAAAAATATATGGATTGTTTACTTCGGACTCACTAATATCAATCAACCAAGATATGTTAGCATACAAAAATTTTAATGAATCATTACTTATATACTTGTAAATAATTAACAACATAAATTTGAATAACATAATTGAAAATTGTCAATGATAGTTTAATTTTATAATTTCTAACATATTCCAATAGTATCCCGGCTCTGTGAATTTTGTAAAAATGTTACTATTTTTTGTTTTCAAACATTCCTCATAAAAAACTATATGAAACTCAATTACAATAATATTATATTCATTGAATTTCCATACTAATTCAAAGGTCCTTGAGCCTAATATTTCAATTCATTTGGCATTCCATTTCAATTATATATATTCATAATCTACATGTATAGATATAAAATATTACTAGTTACATAAGATAATTATATCAATATATTATGAATATAAAATTGATAAGTATCTTACATGACATATAAACTAATCAATAATATATTTGTTAATGGATTTTTTCATATCTTTATCATTTCTTGTTCAACTATGAAGTCATCTCTATATTTTAATATTAAATTATTCAATGTAAGGATATATGATATCACTATTGAGTAAAAAATATTTATTTTCCTATACAAAATTTATTTGTATTAATGAAATTAATGATATTTTACCAACTCAATGACCTAATTATTTAAAGTTTACTAATTTACTATAGGATTGAAATTGATTTTTTTTATCATCAATATGTCCAACTTGATTGAATAGTGTTTGAATATTATAGAAATACCTTGAATAAAAGTTGATACACTTTTTTACCATATAACCTTTAATAATAGAGCCTTCTATTTGATATTTTTTTCTATCTAAATATATCAAATTACAAAGATATCTAATGAAAAATAATAATTAAACTAGAACTATAAGTGTTGTGAGTTTGAAAATTGTAATATAGTAATGATAAAAAAGTAATATAATGATAACTCTCTATAGGGAACATATTTAAATAATTAATGGGCCCTATAACATTAACTTCATTGGCCAAAATCACAGTTATATGAATCATTATAGTGAAAAATTATGGTGAAAATATCATATCCAAATTATAAAGTGTACTTACAATTTTTTTAAAAAAATTTCAAGATTGATGTAGTGTAAAGTTTTTATACAATGTTGTGGGAAGAATGTATAAAACTAAATTATAATTAATATTATTTTATCAGGTAAAAATCTACTCAATTCCAATGTTTTCAGTTCCTCCATCAAAATATGTGACTCATGTATTTTGGTCCCATGTAATATATAATATTTTGAATCAACACATCTTAAAATATTACTTGGATATCCATCAGGTACATTCATATTTTTTAGTATTTGATGAAAAATATCTCCATGTTGATTTTTTAATGAAAAACATATTATAGGATACTTTCAATTATCATTTTCCCATATATCATGATTTGTATTCATTTCTTATAAGTACTTATGGGAATTAATTTGGACTTCTAATTTTTCTCATTTTGGGGGTCTCATGAACCACCAACCACCCAAAAGATACCATATAGAAGTTTCATAGTGGAAATTAGTACCTAAAAACTAAATTGATCATAACTACCCCCATAAACTCAATGAATTAAATCATAGAAGAAACCTACACCTAATTCACCACACTAAATTATACCTGAAACTAACTAAATAAAAACATGTAAAAGATAATGATTGTAATAAACAGTAGAAAAATAACAACACGAGATTTTGTATATAGTTTTAATGTTAGTATTAATTCATTAGGGGAAAACTATAATACTTTTATTCAATAATATAAATAGGGTGAAACAATTATATTTTTCCTCATTACTAGTGATTTATATTTATTAATATACTAGTGTACCACTGATGAAACAAGTATCCACTACCTTTCGATCTTAATGGGTAGATGTCTACATAGATCGGATATCCATGGTTATCCTTCCACTTAGCCAAGACTCTCACCACATCAAATCTATATTTTAGTGCAAAGTTCATACTTTTGGAAAACCCACAAGTTTACACTTATGAATCACTCTTAAGACTCTTATATAAAACCTTTACCAAAAAATAACTAAATGGAAAAACTGTTAGAATGACTCTTACGTATCATAAAGTTTCTTCCATGAAAATCTTGTATGTCTCTACACTTCCTACATCAAATTAATAACATGATAGCTTATAATTACCATCATCTGGTCTTCCATAAACTATTTTTATATATTTTGGTCATCCTAGATTCAAAAATCTTAGTGTTATTTATGCCTCTTAATTATTTATATCTATTATTAGAAATTATACTACTAGTTTAACTTCTTTTTATATATCCATAACTTAGTCAGAAAATGGATTTTAAATATATTGAGTCTAATGGTTCCCTATATGAGAATTTGTTTAGGATTCACATTCATTTCCACTATTATTACTCACAAACCATCTTCTTCTTTCAAAATTACATTACAGTGGAATTGTTATTCAACCATGCTTATTATTATCATAGACCAACTGAGGTACATAACTTCATAAACACTTCTTGTTCTATATCCTACATCATCATATCTACCATATTCCAATCTCTACATATCTCTTGTATATCCATCACTTTTCCCCTAAAAAATAGATGATGTGATACTTTAAAGGAATTTTCTTTTTTTGGTAATGAATAATTATATTTTTATCCGTGTGAATCACACTATATGAATCAAAAAAATAATATCCCATCCTATTTCCTTCTTTTGAGATCTTACAACATCCCCTTAGGCCTGATCAACTCCTCTCCAACTTTCATTAAAGTAATTTACTCTAATTCTATTATATAAAGTGAAACCATCAGTTAAATATGTAATATCTAACTCATAGTCATCCCTATAAAAATGAACTTGTTTATCATTATACTATTCCAAGTATCTATATCTACCTAAAGATTGATCAAGAAACACCCTATAATGAAACTTCAATTCCAAATAAAAGTGATAAGATTTTTGAACCATTTAAGTATCAAGTATTCTACTTTATACACTCCTTGTGTTCTCTTCTATGATTTTTTTGAACCTTATAACAGCTTACACTACTAGTGAAATGTAAAATCATGTAAAAACCATGGGATACATTAAGATTCCAACTACAGATGCATATAAAACCTTTTCCATGTTCTCAAAATCAGTTTGCATTCATGATCTGTCCCCCTTTCTCAACTTGAAATTTTATCCCATGGGAGTAGTCAGTGGTGTCACCTCACTCATATTGAATTATCCCACCACCACCTGAATTTAGTTAGACATGGTGAGGAAAAACGTTTTGGAATATACATCTCATACAGTTATATCCCCAAATTTTGTTTCATCTTATTGAGATCCTTCATCTTGAAAATTTTATAAAAATAAACATTCGACTCATTTATCCATTTCTTTATTATAATTACTATAATCATGTCATAAAAATATATTAATAAAATTATGAATCTTCTTTCATTGAAACCCTTCATGTAACATAAATGTTTTTTATTACTCCAGATGAACTTCTACTCCGGCAAAAAGGAGTTGAACTTCATATTCCAATACCTTGAGGTATTCTCTAAACCATAAAGTATCCTATTTATCTTGAAATCAAAATCCTAGTTCCAATACTTCATGAAACCTATCAAATGTTTAATGTATATTTATTCATCCATTTCCTCATGGAGAAAATCAGTCTTCACATCTACATACTCTAGATGTAACCCTTCTATTGACACCATGTTGAGCACCATCTGAATAGTCATGTGTTTAATAACCACATGAATAATCTCAAAAAATACACTATTCATTTATTGACATACCATCATGGTGTTCCTTACCCAATACCACCTACTATATTGTTTATCTTTCAACTGTTAAACACATTTATTCTAAAAAACTTTATTCTAAATAGGCCTCTTCATCAGCTCACATGTTCTAGAAAAATGTAAGAAATCAATGTCATCCCTCTTGGATAACACATATTGATTCATGTATTTATTGTTTTTGGCCTCTTCTAGTCTCTTGGGTTCTCCATCATCTATGAGAATAAAATAGTGAAGAACATTTTTTATCTCTAAAATTTGTT
Source organism: Viscum album (assembly GCA_963277665.1). Classification (NCBI taxonomy): domain Eukaryota; kingdom Viridiplantae; phylum Streptophyta; class Magnoliopsida; order Santalales; family Viscaceae; genus Viscum; species Viscum album. Next base: position 392,002,795 of record OY728141.1, on the reverse strand, counting down.
CTTAATACAAGTAGATCTCCATATATTTCCCTATATCTATAATCCTTACATAATTATTATATTTAAATCAATATATTATAGAGATATACATTGAGAAATAGAAATAATTGATCTCTCTTATAATTATTTCCATGATAACACCATTATAACTTGTTATCATTCTAGAACTTACTCCAAATTATCTAGTGTTTTTGGAAATAATATACTACCTAAAATAACTGGATTATCCATAACATTATGATCATCTAGTCAGTTGAGTGTTATCTTTTAATGGTACTTTTATATCATTAGAAACCTCCACTGGGTTCTTATCTTACCAAAATATTTCTTTATTGAAGATATAATTACGACTTTTGAAACCCATATGAGAGTTGTTATTCTATATTTGAATAACGATCTCTATATATCTATACCATATGATGTAAAATTCTTGGGACCTAAACTATATCTTATCCCTTTCTATAAAATAAATTCTGATATAGTTGATCGAACCAGAATATGGTCAATTTCAATCATCTTTGTGAACCAACATGCCTCTGAAAGTTCATACCATAATAAAGATGTTGGAATCAAATTTACTCAGTAGACTGAAAAATCAACCACTTACTCCCAAAATTCCTTGTGAAAACCCACATGAATTATCATGATACTTTCATTCTCAAATAATATTTAATCCATCCTTTACAAAACTTTGTTATATTTCGGAGTACCTATACAGTCTTATCAAAACATATTCCCTTCCACCAATAGAATCACTAGAAATTGTTGCTTCTATAATCCCCACTATTATTAGACCTTAACCATTTTGGTTTGCATCCAACCTTAGGTTTTACCTTGGATGTCCATCAGAGAAAGTTTTATAATACCTTATACTTGTGTAATACAAATAACTCACACACCTTTTATGTGGAATCCTTGATAAAGGTAACATAATACAATGACCCTCCATGATAATAAACAAGGTATGGGCCCCATATATCTTTATAGACTAGATTTAACATATTTTCTTCTGAATCTTACCTTCCATTTAGAATGAAACCTTACACTACACCATAAGGATTCACTCTTCACATTTTTTTTGTACTTCATGCTCTGGATTTTCATAATTATATTAGAATCTATCACATTCATCCCTTTTATACTCATTTATACTTGAAGGTTATTCCATAACTTTGATATGTTATTTATCTATAATGTATTTCACCTTTTGATACTCTTGATAAGTAGAATTTTCCATCCTTTACTCCATTATCCACCACCATATAAGATCATATAATTCTCCTCGCACCATCAATGAATTTTAATATAGAAACCAACATCATCTAGTTTTCCTATTGAGATTATGTTTTTTATTAAACTCAATATGGGTCACATTCCTTATTACTCCAGTAATATTTGATTCCATTATTGGATAGAGACATCAATATTTCCCACAGTCTCAAGAGATTTATAATCTGTAAGTTTCACCATGTCTAATTTTTTAGAAATATAATGTATTGTACTCCCCCTATCATATGTTGATTGAAACAAATCTACATATTCTATATTCTAAGAATCAAGTAAAATTGTGATACTAAGAAATAGTTGTACCATATTTTCCTATATAGGATTAACATATCCACTTTTGGAAGTGTATATTCCATATTTGACTCTTCATTCATTATGATCCTTCCTTAGATGGCCTCCTTCCCATAATTCCAACTCAAGTGACCACCTTACACTGAGCTACTCTCGTTAAAAAATATTCTTTCTTTTATTTTACTATGAATTTACCATATTGTGGAAAATCCCCTATATTCTATATTATAAGAATTTTAGTAGATTATTGAATATCATTCTAATGAATTTACTTATTTAACATTAGGTCCCTAACATCCGTGAACCCCAAATCTGTCTTACCACTAGAATTTATCTCCATGGTAACCATCTTGTCTTATGAATCTAGGAGTGATGAAAGTAACAACATTTCCCAGTTTAAATCATTATATTCTACCTTGAAAAATTCAAACTAACACCATATCTTGTTTAATTCATTGACATTATCAATTTTTTCTCCTATTTTGATAGTCACATATTGAATAGTCTCTTCAATAACAACACATTATTTATAATTACTATATTCTCATATGTATCCAAAATAACATTCATAAGTTCCAAAGTATTTTTAAATTCCTTGATATTATAATCCATGTTCTAGACTAATGAAATCCAAATTAATCTCAATGCTTTCTTACTCAACTTTTCTCACTCTTCCTTCATCATTTATTTCATATTTGTTCTTTCCAATGGAATATCAATATCCTTGTGTAATATAAAATCTTAAATTTTCATCTTATACGGTCTAAAATCCATGATGTGAAACTTGTCCACCTGAATCTTACCCTCATATGATGTTGTTACTTTCAAAGATAGTTAATTCCCACTAAATTTTAAATCACAGAAGAGTGGTTAAGAATTTCTTACCAGAATTATTCAATTAGGTTGATGATAGAATGATTCTTCCAAAATAAGATCTGAAACACCATGAATGGGGTTAGGCTGTATATAATTACACAACTGAGATGTGATATCACTTATCCATAAATTCTTTTTCACATGGATCGATCTTAACACCCAACTCATTCAGTATTTTAAAAATCAAATTTTCATATATTTTATTTTCAATGATTATAATGTAAATATTATGATGTAATAATTGAAATTCCTAATACTGTAGTTTGAATGAAATTATATGTTTCTTAAATTTTTCGTACCAATTATATTTAGTGATTTTTGAGCTCTTTCCAAGAAATTTTTAATAGATATTCTTCATCAATTATGTATAAGAAGTTGGAAATTCTCACATGATTTATGAATCATATATTAAGTTTATTTGTGGCCTCAAATCAATTATTCCATTGAATCATGTCTTGTGAAATAGATATCTTTGATTTGTATACAAGAATCAACAATGAGACATGAAATAACACTTTCTATAAGATGGTATTCTTCAAGACTCGAAGTCAAAGTTATAAAAATTAGCATGCATGGATAGTGTGTTTGTTAAAACATGAAAAGTTTCCTAATATAGGTAAATCACTAACCATACACATTATAACGTCACACATTTGGAAAACTTTATTTATTTATGCATTATATATATATACACCATTGTCCCATAACTCCATCAATTCTTCTATAAGTTGATAAATATATAAATCTATTTCATTTCAAGAAATTTTCTTTCTTATAATGATCATTTAAATAATGAAATATGTTTGTTTCATTGTTATCCACATAGGTATGTTACAAGGGATAAAAATAACTAGTCATATTTTACAAGTTGTATGTGCAGTCTTGAATGGATTAAATCTATTATTATCCAAACAGAGATGCACATTCCTTAAATATAAAGTGAGATATTATTTTAAAGAATCAATGGATTCCGATTCTTTTAAATATATTTTATTTCATATAGACTCATCATTTTTTATTATCATCACATGAAACTTAATTTTCTCTAACATTTTAGAAGAAATAAACAATATTTGTAATCATGGTTTTAATGGAAAGTAATATAAAAACATCAGTAAAGTTTTATTTCTCTTTATATTTATATTATTTTCACTAAGAACTTCATCATAATTCACTAATTTTCATATAGAATTATAACAATTTGAAACTCAAACCTATCTAAATATTTTACCAAATAAAAAATGCAATCATTGGAACATATATGTATCTTTTTATAATTGAGAAAAATATTGTTAAAAACATTTTTCATCTCATAAAATTATTAATGGATCTTAGATTCAACAAATTCCTAATACAGTATCTCCAATATCATAAACATTTTAGTATTTTTAATTCAACCTAACCACTTGATATAATGTAACTTCAATAGAAAGTAAAACATTGTATATTTATTATACGCTTTTTAAAAATCATGATTTCCACTATCAAATAATATATAAAACTCGTTTTATTTATCATTTAGCTTCACTGTTATTTTAATATGTACAAAATGATAAAGGGGCCCCAATTATAAGTTACAATAATCATCATAATCAGTTGAAATATTGAAAACATTGTTAATTCAGTTCTGAATTCCATTCCCCGTTATCAGAGTAGTATTTTGTTCATTAATATGATTATTATATATTGAACCATCTACGATTTCCAATTCCCTAAGACAAAAAATTTTTATATCAAGTAGATAATTATTTAAATATAAAATTCTCATATATATTATGTCTTTTCAATCATTATCTACAATTACAATCCTTACATGGACAATTTATTATTCAATCCATGGATCAATTTAAAATTATAAAATCTTAAAATTCCTCTCACCCATTAATATATTTAGGTGTATTCCAAGTATAAACAATTAACATTTTATCCATTTTTTCTATATTAATAAATATATTTGTAAAAAACACATGAATAAAATAAAATCTTATTAAAAATAAAACATAAAATTTATTGAAAAAAAACATTAATATCAAAAAAATCATCATTTATAAAATTTGTATGAGAAAATATTTAAAAATACAATATAATTATAACCTATTTATTTTATTATTTAATTTATTATAATATAAATATACCATATAAAAAATAGAAAAAACATCACATAAACTAAGACCATATATCATTCATTGGAATTAGATATTAATTTTTATGTTGATCATTAATCCACATCTACAATTTTTTTTTATCATTTATCCTCTATAATTTAATCGTGTGACTTAAGAAAATTTTATTTCAAATATTGGCCTTATAACTTATGATTAAATGTTAAAAACATAAAAAAATTATATAATTTATGATAAAAAAATGTTAAATTAAAAACACTTTAAGATTAAATGAATAACAAATCTTCCAAATAAATTCATGTGTGTTATTCAACAATCACATAATCAATAAAAAAGAACTGAAAAAATAAAAAAATATTTTTTATCTATATAAAATCAAACAAAAAACCATAAATAAGACAAATATGATAATAAGGAATATATATTTAATATTTCAAAATGATTACTCTATAATATATTAACAAGGAATATATAAAAAATGAAAACTTAATCATGAACGCATCAAAAAAATTATTCAAAAAAATAAATCCAACCAAAAACGATTTACCCTTTAATCAATTAAAAATTAACTACATATTATATAATCATTAAAATTAATAAAAAGTTAAAAAAATAAAACATTATTGGATCATTAGAGTTAAACTACTAGGATCGCCAAAGTCAGACTATAGGGGAAAAGTGGAAAATGGAGAGTGAAAAACAATGTTTTGATCTTTGAAAATTTCACAACAATGAAATTTTACTATATTATCTAATAACATGATAAAACTAAACTTTTATAAACCAAAAAAGAAAAATCAATCAATATCCAATTTAAAAAAATATGTAAATCTTATATTGTTTGTTAAAATCATAGATTAATAAAGGTAAGAGAATAATAGATCTATTGAGAACATACCTTGCATGTAACAAATCCAATTTCATGGATTTAGTCCTTCAAAAAATTATATATATATATCTACATTTTCCATGGAGTAGGAAATGTTTTTAGGTGCCACATGACACCGAAATTAATTTAATAAAAATATTAATAAATAAGAAAACACACACTTTCATATTTTCAGAATAAATGGTTTTCCCAATGTTTGGGGCATCATATGGGAAATATGAGACCATAGTTGATTATAGAATTAAAGGATTACCCTAGTAGTGACATAAAGTTGGTTGGAATTAGGTTTCTATTAGGGGAAAACTTTTAGCAGTGCTTTAAGTAATATAAATAAAATTATTTATTTATTTTATTTAAATAACCTAAAACCTAAATATCTCTATAAATATGTTTTTATAGAAAATCCATTGGTTTAATTACATAATCCTATGATAATTGAGAGTAGTAGGTAGCATTCTTTATTGTCATTGGCAAGCTGGTAGCATGGATCAATGAAAAATGATCTTGGGGTATCGTGAGATGGTAAATGTACATAGTTGTTCTTATTTTCCATCGCTAATGAATACATTATTTTACAATGATCCACCCAATTCTGAGGTTGGACTCATTATTTTATGTTTATCCACTCTTGTTGATTATTATTAATTGATTATAAATTATCTACTTAATTTATCATGGATCTCATGCATCACACAAATAATATATAAACCATGTTGAGCTCATATTTATTAATTCATTCATTGATCCATGCTTTACCCTTACTTCCCTCACATTATAATTTCTATCCTGGATCACATTGGAAAATAATGGTTATCAATTCATTCTTGTGAATATCCCCCACTTTTCTTCACATTCTATTTTTCCCCACAGGGTTTTGGTTCAACATTTAAAGGTTGGATTTGAATGTGGTTGAGCCACTAGATTCATGGTGGATTCATGCATGATGTTTATTGGTATTTTTTTAATTTATCATGATATTATGTGGGATTATTTATGTCAAATACATCGATTATAGGTCAATTATCAGTTCAAATTCCATGGGAGTGGCATGGTATGATGGGATAAAGCACATATGGTAGGGGTTTATAGAATTTGGCCACTAATGTTTGATTGGGATTGATAATACATAGATTCGAGTATCTTGCTATGAATAAAGAAAGAATTAGTAGTTCCAAAATGAGGATGATACATGTGAAGACATCATTGGATTCTAGAAAATTCTGACATACATGGTGTTTAGTCTAAGAAAAAATGTCATGTAGTCCCCTGGTTGTGTAAGCTATGGTTTCAGTTGAAGTTAAGTATCACATGCTATGTATAAACTATACAAATCGTGTGAACAGTTTCTAGAGACTCAGAATATACCCTAGGGGTTCAGATTCATGGTAATGACTAGATTAAATTTGCATGACCATTTACTCAGTTACAACCAGTGTACATAGGAAAAAACTAAAGTAAATGGGCACAAATAAAAGTAAATTGTCATGGGTCAAAAGAATACGAGAAAACCCTGGGTGGCCTAGAAAATATGTTTACTACAAATATATGAAATTTAGTCCCACATGCCCAACCACTTTATGGGTAGGTAAATAAAATCCTAGGTATCTATTCAAGGTCACATGTTGTGTGACCCTATGTACACATTGTGTACTTACCCCTAGGAACATCCACCTTTATTTTATCCTTACTTGGAACTCATATTTGGGCCAATGAGTAGCATATCCTGAGTAATTTTTCATGTATAACATGACGGTGGCCTTTTATGGAACTAGATATATCATCTAAGGTGTTATGAACATGATGCTCCTTTCAGTGACACTTGACCGATGATAGTGATCTGGTGTGACCATAAAATAGATTTAGGGGTTGGTACTCCCCTATAACACCAAGACACAGTTACACTATACCCTTTACATAGGTATAGTTAGTACTCCCCTATACTAAAAGATGGTTCAAGTCCTCTATATATGGATTGGATCTCCCCTTTTACTAAGATCTGGTGGAGAGTGTGTCCTCTAGGGGATTTAGTGCTCCCTCATCTATGAAGTGCATTAGTGAGGAGTGATCCCCTCAACGTAGATTCTAGTGAGGTTTCTCATGGTGTTGGGAATTAGAGATTTAAATTCAAAGCTATTGGATGAATCACCATTATTATCCAAGCTATGGAAATTGAGATCCCCTTTTCTCTCTCGCTTAGGTTTCTTTATGTGTATATATGTTGGTTTATCATTTCCCTATTTCTTATGGGTTGGGTTAAATATTATATATTTCTATTAATTTATTCCTATTTTTCAAGGAGTTTTACTATTTATGTATATATTCACGCCAATATGGGCTTCACCCTAACATGTTGTATCTTATATGGATAAAATATAGGTCAGTGGTAACATTGGTGGAGTAGGATTTAGAGGATCATAGTTGTACCTAGAAGATATGATTGTGTTCAGTAGTCCGACTAGAATATTGTCATATGATCTCTCTTTAGTCTCCCTTTTTCTAGTTTTTGTTAGTGTGGGACCTTATCTCAGGTTGGGTATGTATTTTTCCCACTTATTATTTTTCTATGATGCTATTGTACTTTTATTATTTCTTATAGGTTGTTGCATGAAAGGTTTACACTCTATATATTAATTATTTTGGTATTTTGCTATAATGTTTCATGTATCTAGTTGTGTTTTTTTGTCCATAGGTACTTAGGATATTTCATCCCATTATATCATTTCCTAATTGGTACATGTCGATATCCACTAGCTTATTAGAGGTAGGTCCGGGGTGTCTCACTTAACTTACCGCCAACTAGGTGGGCTCTGGTGGGTCATGTCATGATTGAGTGGTATCATAGGTGTTATTTCCCCCACCATGTAGGTGTTTGGAGTTTAAAATTGTTGGAGGATTGGTTAATAAATTAGAGTAATGGTATCAAAGTGTCATGAGTGTAGCTTTTAAGGTAAGGAACCTAGGGTTGGTGTGAGAACTGATATATCTATTCATCGTGACTCTAACTACCTTCATTTTGAATCAGTATGAAGTGACATCAATTATTTGGAAAAAATAGTACAAGAAACATATAGAATTGGGTTATTTGGATTTCATATCCTTCTTAATTCAACATCCTATATATGGTCATCTGTTGTATATATTGATAATATTTAGAATTCCTCCCTAATGACAACCAGTTTGGATGTTGATATAAGATCATAAAAATTATTAGTTGATTGATGAGGCCTCAGTTTATGGACCTTCTCATGAGGTTTTTCTCCCAATGGTTTAGGAATAGGATCGACTATATGTGGGATAACTGATAGCTTTGATAGGGTAACACAATGATCTATATTGGCATGTCTCATTATGTGCATTCCAACGGTATGGACCAATGAGGTATCAAAGCAATCCAGAACCTCATGTAGTGTAGGATTAGATCGCGTCAATGATATAATTCTTCAATCTTTTTCAAACCAATCTAAACTGATGGTTAGGCTTGCATGCAGTATTCTTCATAAAAAAGGTAGGTATTGGTATAGTCTGATCATGTAGACTCGTGATGAGATGATTATCACATGGTTATAATTATAGAATCTATTCTAAGATAATTATTACCCTTCATGCTCATGCTTTATATAGATTTTGAAGCTTCTCAAGATACATCAGGTTGATATGATAGTTTTTTAGTACTCTTTAAGGTTTACTAACAACATGCATTACTCTATCAATATGGTATAAGACAGTTTCTTTTGAGTAAGGAAGTTTGAGAAGGGCCTTCATAGGTATATCCATGCCACCGTATTCTCCTTGTGAATTTCTATTTACGCTAGAGTGATAAATTAGTATCTCATTAAAGATAAATTCTTGGAAGAGGGAATTTGGGTTACTGGAGCTGATAGTGGTAATCATGGGTGGGAGTTATCTACAACAGCTAGTAGGTGACAGACATTACACTATAATAAAAAGACTTATGCCAATAGAAATTTTTGACAGATAACATATATGATGGTAAGAGTGAAGAATTCCAATAGATAATATGTTTTGTTAGTATTAATTTCATGTACCAACACTTATTTTTACCAATGGTTATATTTATTGATATTGATCATTCAATGCCAACAATTCTCCTAGAAATAGTTAAATCTATTTCTCTATCATACCAATACCAACATTTTTTACTAACACATAAATCTGTTATTGATGATAAATATTACTAACAAATATTTTTCTATTAATAAAATTTTATCAATATGAACAATTTAATAAAAACAAAATTTTTATCAATAAAAAATTAAGAGAAACTGGGTTTTTATATATATTATTTTTTTACATCCAAATTTAGTATCAATTTCATGGGGATTTATTAAAAATATATAATTAATTGATTTTAAATTTAAATTTTATCTAAATATCAATAGTGTTTTTAGTTTTCAATGTTATTCATTTAATAATAATTTAAATATTTTTTATAAAAATATATCTTAAAGAATTACAATATTTTATATATTTACATATCAATACTATACTAAAATTGGGTTTTCCAATAACATGTGTCTCCTCTATGCTCCGCATCTCCGCTCTTGCCTCCACGTCAACACCTCAACCTATGCTTTCACCTCCCTAGCCCTTAGATCCTCGAGTACCCACTTTCATAGCCTCTACCTCACTGCCTTCCTAGATACTGGCCTCCATGGCCATTTCTCTCCAGCCCTATGTTTTCATACTCTATGAATCTTTAGTATCCTTCCATTCAACTGATTTTTCCATTACCGGACTTATCTTCTTTATTTCAAACAGAGTTGTGAAAATCTTCAATTTTCCAGAACCCTAATCAGAAACCCTCTCTTCATCAACTACCAACAACACTGATGCACAACCACACTCTTTTTCAATCCTCCCACATTCATCGTCCTTTCACTCACCCCTAATACCATTGATTCATTCTTCATGATTCGGTAACACCCCGACCTTTCATGATATGCTTCTCATTTAATAATGCAATAGCTTGCATTGTACGCAACTTCGAGTTCTAACACACCGCGACTAATCAAAGTAGACATTATGAATAGTAATAACCACTTTTTAAAATTATCGAAACTTTATATTTCAAAATGGACTTAATTTTTGTATCCGTAATATCGAAATTATCCTAAGTTGAATTTTTTGTAATTTTCTGAGAACTTTCAATTTTTTATGAATAGTGAAAAATACTTAAAAACAACTTTTTTAATCAAAATAATTTATTGTGATAAATTATACTATTTAGTGGTTTTAAAGTATAATTAGAATATATTTTTACCATTTTATCCAATGGTGGTCATTATAATTAATTTAACATTGAAATTGGACATAAACAATTGCCAATCTTTTGATATAAATTGTTTCTTAAAAACACGCTATTTGTTGTGACAACGAGAATTAATTATAAAATTAATTAATTCAACTTATATGTTTGGAATTTTTTAAAATATACATCATTTTTGAATTCGGAATATCAATTATAGCTTAGAGTGAAATTTTGGCATTGTTCTGAAAAACTTCAATTTTTGATGAATAGTGAAACCACTAAGTGGAAGTTAAATAACTGATTTTTCGTTTAAATGAAATTTTACCACTTCTGTGTTTTGAATTTCAAAAATCCGACATACATGGTTGTCATTAAGAAGTAAAATGTGGTTCAATGAGATTAAAATAATTTTTGGTGAATAGTAACTTTTATGTTCTTAATCGCGATTAGAGGTAATTAGTGTAGTTTAAGGTAAAAATAATGTTTTAATAATATGAGATGAGCTTGACACATGTCCTACCCTCATTGGATGTGCCATGGCCGACCAAGACAATCCATGGGTCAACTTGGGGACCCCATGGAGCCACTTTAGTTGGAAAATGACATAAATACCTTTTATTTAATGTTAAAATAAAAATGTCACAAACATAAGTTGTTTTACTAAAACAGTTTTTACATGGGGTTATACAAGTCATATTTTTGACTATAAATAGTCATTGGAAATAGAAAAATATTTCCTACATCATAGTATTTTTTTTATAATTTTTAGACATTAAATAAATTAAATTATTTATGACATCATGATGATGCAGCGATGACCTCATTATTTAATGATTTAAATAAAATGGAAAGATAATGTAATATCTAAGACCTAAACATGTCCAAAACCTATTGTATGGGTGGATTTAGAACCCTTATCACCTTATCCTCGAATTATATCAATGTGGGACCTCTTAAATCCGAATACCATTTTAAAATAAAGTGACTTTTCTTTACTTTCCAAGAGTGTCCCTCCTCTCCACTTATAAAAGGCCCCCACCTCTACCACCTCATTCACACTTTCAAGCCATTTGGATCGGCCAAACTCTACCCAAATACTCTCCCAACTTCCCCCTCTTACTCCTAGAAGCCTCACTTTGGGTAGAACTCTTCCCAAGGAAGCATTTGGCTCAAATCAAAAAGAGTTACCCGATTTTAAGGTAATGTCTTCTCTAATGTTGTTTTGTTTTATTTTTCTTCTCCAACCCCCTAAAAACTTTTTATTCACTTCTTTTGTAACAACACCAGTATCCTAAATATACTAGGATGTTGTTATATGAAGGATTAGAGCTACATTTACACACACCTACATCTAATGGTTAAAGAACATACTGTTTCTGTGGATGGAAATTTTTTGCCTCACAAAACGATGATTGTTCAAAACTCATATAACACCTCTAATGGTGGCCATTATGATGAAACTATTTTAATATATGATATATATTATTTTTTTGTTTTCATTATGATTTTTTATTTTTCATTTATGGCATACCTTTATGGTTTCCATTATGGGTAAACGCGATATTTTCATTTTAGGAAGTGCGGACTACCGCCCCCTCAAAGTGATTTGAATCGTTAATGCCATATGTGGGATGTATAAAGGATGGAGTAAATGATATTATATATGATATTATACTGGAATTATAATATACCTTTATATCATTATGATTTCATTCCATTAAATATGAAATAGAAATGAAAGTAGCGTTCATGCGTACGTACGGCTTACCGCCTCCATGAACGGTGCATTTCATTTCTTACCTCTAAATGTCATGTAATATTATGAATGAATGTATATAATGGATATATAAGAGATATATGATATATATATCATGAATATTATTCTGGATATAATGGATATATCACCACATGAACAACTTGTAATTATAAGAAGTCTATTTTTGACTCAAGTACCAAAGATCGACAAAACGACCGTTATTAACTTAAATAATTACATAATGTTCATAACATGGTTATAAGTGATATTAAAGGAATAAGAAACTTTAAAAGGTTCTTAATAAAATATAAATTAACTCTAGTTTATTATTCAGGAGGTTAAAGAACGGTCGAGTCAAGACAGGACGCAAGGTAAGGGAATTTCTTAACCCAATTTCCATTCTTTGGGTTAATCTCCTACTTTCAAATTGTGTCATGATATTATTATGTCATATCTTGTATTTGTAATTTATTTATGTGTACTTATAGTGAAAACACATAATAGATCTATTTTATTTTAAAAATGGTCTTTTTAAGGAATTCGTCTCAATCTCTTTTCATTGAGGCATATTTGGTTTTATACACAACTTTCTTTTATACGGTGTATAAACCCCTTTGACTTTTACGTTTATTCAAAACGAATCTTTTTTATACGAAACATTTTACTAAATGACAAAAAGGGAATGTTTTTCTTTCCGTACATATGTGGCGACAACGACTTCTCCTCCGCCATGACCATTATTTGAGTTTCGACTTCCTCTACAAGCCATCACTTTTTTTTAATGAAAAATAAATACAAAGTTTTAACTTTCTTCTATTTTGGTATTGAAAATGGTTTTGAAAGTGTTTTTATTATATCAATGTGTTGTATTGATATCTTGTGATTGAAATGTGGAAATTTTATGTTTCCTTTATGCATGTTTTATGTGATACGATTGTGTTATGGTTTATGATATGTTTAAACCTGTTCATATGAGGAATGCATTGGACTTAATAAGTGACGGGTGGAGCCTGCTATAGCTCCTCGATGCATCGGTAGGTCTCATGAGACAAACTAGTGTCTTGGCACGAGGCTTTGACAAAATATTATTTGTGGTCTTGGAACGAGGCCTTGGCTACGTGGTTATGATAGTCTGGCATTATGCATTCCATCATTATGAAAGTGGTTATTGATATTGCATGTGATTATTCGACCAGTAGAATATCCATGTGAATAAGTAAATGGAATTATCTCATTTTACTTTTGCCATATTATGTTGAAGTTCATGTTTAAAAGGCTTTTGTTTTAGTTATACATTGCCTTAAATGTTAATGTTTATTTATGAAAGTTTCCGCAATATTGTTATCCTTACTAAGCATCTGAGCTCACCCCTTTCAATGTTTTAATATTTTCCAGGATGTGAAGAAGTATTTTATGAATGACCTGCAGGGATAGTCAGAAGAGGATATAAGTGTGGACTATGAAGAATTTGTTATTAGTTTTTCACTTTATGATGTAATGTAACATTTATGAATGTATCTAGTGTTTCCAAGTCTACTAAACTAATCGGTCTTTCGAGACTTGATCTTTTGTGATCATGCCAATGTTACGAAGTAATGCACCGACTCTGTGTAGCTGGGGTCGGGGCGTTACAGTTGGTATTAGAGGCAGTTTAGTACTAACCTTGGAATCTAGATTTAGATAAACTCTGATTAGAGCACATAGCCCAAAGATAGACATTGAGGATTAGTATAGAATAACTTCCTAGAATTTTGGTATTATAGAGATTTTGTGAGTTTTCCGAAAAATACATCCCTGTCTAGATACGACCAGGTAGAGGTGGCTCTGGAACAGATGTACCTAGGGGTAAAACCCGAAAACACCGCTTTGAGCTAGACTCGAACGGGAATTGGTGCACGACAACGAGCCTTGATGCACTCTTGGTTACGACACTCCCGGGGGATATGCTTAGGATAATTCTCGTTTTCTTTACAAACCACTATGAAGGGTTATGAGTATATACTTCCTCAAAGAAAACATTTTTATAATTATGGATTATATCCATAAATAGTTCAATTTATGTTAAGTATTTGATAAGTATGGAATTATGTATTTTTATTCATAAACTAATCTAGTTTATGCCATTGTATAGAAATGGCGCCTAGTGGAAGGAATGGAAATTGTATCAATGCACGCACTCCATGTAGGGATTTCCCTCCTGCTCAAGATAATTATTGTGGATCTGGAGATTCAACTGGTGCTGATCAACTTATTACCATACTGGGACAACTCACTCAGGTTATGAATAATAACCTTACTCATATGGAGCACCCTAATCCGCAACGTGGAGGATCAATATTAGACCGCTTCATGAGGCAACAACCACTAACATTTAATGGGGGTACAAATCCATTAGTAGCTGAGCAATGGATAAACTCATTAGAAAAAATATTCCACGCCTTGGGGAGTGGCGAAAGGGAGAAAGTTGTCATGGCAGTCTACCGCCTCACTGGAGATGCTGATCAATGGTGGTCACTGATTCAAAACATGAAGGAAGATGAAGAAGTATCAAGTATGGAATTGAGAGAGTTCAAAGGGATTTTATTAGAAAAATACTTTCCACATGACCATCGAGTAGATATAGAAAGGAAATTTCTGAGTCTGAGACAAAAGGAGGATGAGAATGTCGCAATGTATGAGGCTAACTTTACAAGGTTAGCAAGGCATGCTGCAGATTATATACGTAACCCAAGAAGTAAGTTGATCGTTTCTTTGATGGGTTAAAACCATTTCTCCGTCGAGCTTTAGTATCAAAATTTTTCTCAACATACGAGGATATAGTCTCGTGTGCTATCAAGATAGAAAAGGAATTCTCTAAGTCTTATGAAAACAAAGTAAAGCAAGAGAAGAAGAGAACGGTGGAACAAGAGACAGATAAAGGGAAAAAGGGAAAGAAGGATTTTCCATTATGTGATAATTGTGGGAAGAATCACCCTGGTACTTGCCTAAAAGGAATGGGATTTTGTTATAAATGTGGAGAAAAAGGTCACCAGGCGCGTGATTGTAAGGGAAATAAAGAGGCTATCAATGTTGAATGCTACAATTGTAGAGAAATGGGGAATTATGAAAATGAATGTCCTAAGATTCAGGGAAACTTACCTCAGAAAAGGCCAAGGGATCAAGGACAATCTTATGTTGTTACTACAGTTGAAGCGGAATAATTAATGTATTGGTGCTTTTGGACTCATGGATTATATTCTGGTTATTAGAATAATGTGATATATATATAAGTATTGTACTGCAATACTTGTTGTTTCAGTAAGGTTTTAATATGATGAAGGTAATCATATTTTTAGTATGTGACAATAAGAGAAACTTTACTTTGTTTGGGGAATCTGATGATACAATTGATTTTGGAATTTAAGGACCCTTTAGAGAAAGTCTGGACGGAGGTATTTTGGATAACTATAAAGGTTGGAATGGATTAAGTTGATCTCTGGATAGTATTGTTTAAGGTTAAAACATTTCTGAAGATTATTTTGGGAATATTATAATACTATAGTTTTAGGAAAAGGACAACCTGCAGGGAGGGGCATAACCCATCGCGTCAGACAAAGCTGCAGGAATCGAACCCACAACCATAGTGTGACAAGCCTTTATTACCTACCACAATCCTACAGGAAGTCCCTGGTTATTAAAAAATAGTTTTACTAATCTAAATGGTATGTGTTGATATTTGGAACCTTATACAATTAGGATAAATAGAATATTTTTGAGTTCTATTACCTTTTGGAGTAAAAGATGGGTTTGTAGTAAAAATTTATTAAAGAATGAAAGAATACATAACAAGTATGTATATTCCCTTACGTTCTTAGTAAATCTCCAAAATAAATTCCTCAACTTTATAAAAGGTAACTTAAAACAAAAACGTTGTCGGTTAACTTTTCCTACTGGGGAATCAATGATCGTTTAACCAATCACAAGTTTGTGATTTTCTTGTAGTTAAACTTTCTCCTAATCCTATTTTCTATAACTCTCCATCAGACCTTGATGGTTTTTTTCTCCTCCATATCCATATTTTCATAGAATCCTTGTATGGTCTATCTCGGGTGACCTTTGTACTTATCTTTCATTCTTTTAATGCTATATTTTTATTAACCTTATTTCCGATGTGGGTTTTCCCCAAAGGTACTTTCTATTTTCAACCTTTTATTTTCAAAGAAAAATTTCAAATTGCGAGGACGCAATTTATTGAAGGAGGGGAGAATGTAACACCCCGAGATTCCATGATACTCTTCTCATTTAACAATGTAATAGCTTTCATTGTACGCAACTTCGAGTTCTAACACACCGCGGCTAATCAAAGTAGCTGTTATGAATAGTAATAACCACCTTTTAAAATTATAGAAATTTTATATTTCAAAATGGACTTCATTTTTGTATCCGTAATATCGAAATTATCCTAAGTTGATTTTTTTTGTAATTTTCTGAGAACTTTCAATTTTTTATGAATAGTGAAAAATACTTAAAAACAACTTTTTTAATCAAAATAATTTATTGTGATAAATTATACTATTTATTGGTTTTAAAGTATAATTAGAATATATTTTTACCATTTTATCCAATGGTGGTCATTAGAATTAATTTAACATTGAAATTGGACATAAACAATTGCCAATCTTTTGATATAAATTGTTTCTTAAAAACACGCTTTTGTTGTGACAGCGGGAATTAATTATAAAATTAATTAATGCAAATTATATGTTTGGAATTTTTTAAAATAGACATCATTTTTGAATTCGGAATATCAATTATAGCTTAGGGTGAAATTTTGGCATTGTTCTGAAAAACTTCAATTTTTGATGAATAGTGAAACCACTAAGTGGAAGTTAAATAACTGATTTTTTGTTTAAATGAAATTTTACCACATATGTGTTTTGAATTTCAAAAATCCGACATACATGGTTGTCATTAAGAAGTAAAATGTGGTTAAATGATATTAAAATAATTTTTGGTGAATAGTAACTTTTAAGTTCTTAATCGCGATTAGAGGTAATCAGTGTAGTTTAAGGTAAAAATAATGTTTTAATAATATGAGATGAGTTTGACACATGTCCTAACCCCATTGGATGTTCCATGGCCGACCAAGACAATCCATGGGTCAACTTGGGGACCCCATGGAGCCACTTTAGTTGGAAAATGACATAAATACCTTTTATTTAAAGTTAAAATAAAAATGTCACAAACATAAGTTGTTTTACTAAAACAATTTTTACATGGGGTTATACAAGTCATATTTTTTACTATAAATATTCATTGGAAAGATAAATATATTTCCTACATCATATTATTTTTTTATAATTTTTAGACATTAAATAAATTAAATTATTTATGACATCATGATGATGCAGCGATGACCTCATTATTTAACGATTTAAATAAAATGGAAAGATAATGTAATATCTAAGACCTAAACATGTACAAAACCAATTGGATGGGTGGATTTAGAACCCTTAGCACCTTATCCTTGAATTATATCAATCTTGGACCTCTTAAATCCGAATACCATTTTAAAATAAAGTGACTTTTCTTTACTTTCCAAGAGTGCCCCTCCTCTCCACTTATAAAAGGCCCCCACCTCTACCACCTCATTCACACTTTCAAGCCATTTGGCTCGGCCAACCTCTACCCAAATACTCTAACAACTTCCCCCTATTACTCCTAGAAGCCTCAATTTGGGCATAACTCTTCCCAAGGAAGCCTTTGGATCAAATCAAAAAGAGTTACCCGATTTTAAGGTAATGTCTTCTCTAATGTTGTTTTGTTTTATTTTTCTTCTCCAACCCCCTAAACACTTTTTATTCATTTCTTTTGTAACAACACCAGTATCCTAAATATAATATTATGTTGTTATAATAATTATTCGAGCTACACTTACACACACCTACATCTAATGGTTAAAGAACATATTGTTTCTGTGGATGGCGAATTTTTGCCTCACAAAATGATGATTGTTCAAAACTCATATAAAACCTCTAATGGTGGCCATTATGATGAAACTATTTTTATATATGATATATATTATTTTTTTTGTTTTCCTTATGATTTTGTATTTTTCATTTATGGCATACCTTTATGGTTTCCATTATGGGTATACGCGATATTTTCATTTTAGGAAGTGCGGACTACCGGCCCCTCAAAGTGATTTGAATCGTTAATGCCATATGTGGGATGTATAAAGGATGGAGTAAATGATATTATATATGATATTATACTGGAATTATAATATAACTTTATATCATTATGATTTCATTCCATTAAATATGAAATAGAAATGAAAGTAGCGTTCATGTGTACGTACGGCTTACCGTGTCCATGAACGGTGCATTTCATTTCTTACCTCTAAATGTCATGTAATATTATGAATGAATGTATATACTGGATATATATGAGATATTTGATATCTATATCATGAATATAATTCTGGATATAATGGATATTTCACCACATGAACAACTTGTAATTATAAGAAGTCTATTTTTGACTCAAGTACCAAAGATCGACAAAATGACCGTTATTAACTTAAATTATTAAATAATGTTCATAACATGGTTATAAGTGATATTAAAGGAATAAGAAACTTTAAAAGGTTCTTAATAAACTATAAATTAACTCTAGTTTATTATTCAGGAGGTTAAAGAACGGTCGAGTCAAGACAGTACGCAAGGTAAGGGAATTTCTTAACCCAATTTCCATTCTTTGGGTTAATCTCCTACTTTAAAATTATGTCATGATATTATTATGTCCTATCTTGTATTTGTACTTTCATTATGTTTACTTATAGTGAACACACATAATAGATCTATTTTATTTTAAAAATGATCTTTTTAAGGAATTCGTCTCAATCTCCTTTCATTGAGGCATATTTGGTTTTATACACAACTTTCTTTTATACGGTGTATAAACCCCTTTGACTTTTACGTTTATTCAAAAGGAATCATTTTTATACGAAGCGTTTTACTAAACGACAAAAAGGGAATGTTTTTCTTTCCATACATATGCGGCGACAACGACTTCTCCACCACCATGACCATTATTTGAGTTTCGACTTCCTCTACAAACCATCACTTTTTTTAATGAAAAATAAATACAAAGTTTTAACTTTCTTCTATTTTGGTATTGAAAATGGTTTTGAAAGCATTTTTATTATATCAATGTGTTGTATTGATATCTTGTGATTGAAATGTGGAAATGTTATGTTTCCTTTATGCATGTTTTATGTGATACGATTATGTTATGGTTTATGATATGTTTAAACCTGTTCATATGAGGAATGCATTGGACTTAATAAGTGATGGGTGGAGCCCGCTATAGCTCCTCGATGCATCGGTAGGTCTCATGAGAAAAACTAGTGTCTTGGCACGAGGCCTTGACAAAATCTTATTTGTGGTCTTGGCACGAGGCCTTGGCTATGTGGTTATGATAGTCTGGCATTATGCATTCCATCATTATGAAAGTGGTTATTGATATTGCATGTGATTATTCGACCAGTAGAATATCCATGTGAATAAGTAAATGGCATTATCTCATTTTACTTTTTCCATATTATGTTGAAGTTCATATTTAAAAGGCTTTTGTTTTAGTTATACATTGCCTTAAATGTTAATGTTTATTTATGAAAGCTTCCGCAATATGGTTATCCTTACTGAGCATCTGAGCTCACCCCTTACAATGTTTTAATATTTTCCAGGATGTGAAGAAGTATTTTATGAATGACCTGCAGGGATAGTCAGAAGAGGATATAAGTGTGGACTATGAAGACTTTGTTATTAGTTTTTCACTTTATGATGTAATGTAACATTTATGAATGTATCTAGTGTTTCCAAGGCTACTAAACTAATCGGTCTTTCGAGACATGATCTTTTGTGATCATGCCAATGTTACGAAGTAATGCACCGAATCTGGGTAGCTGGGGTCAAGGCGTTACAGATTCAATCAGTATTTTTCAATCGAGTTCTCACATTATCAGTCAATCAACATCACCCAATTCTCACGACCCCTTATACCAGTTTTGATTATCACTTTCCATCAGCTTTATCTATTAATCATATTGACTAGTATTCATCATGGTGTTTTGGAAATCATCTTTGGTCATCATCAACCTAGAATAACCTCTAAATCAATTGTGAACCTCTTCAGTGGACTCCTTCAAAGGTTTGATTCCCTGCTTTCAATCGATTCATCAGCCTCACATAGTTCCCTTATTTTGACTTCTTCTAGTCACACTAAATAAATCTATTGTGGTAGAAATCCCACACTCAGGCATGGAACCTTCATTAATCAAAGATTCACATGAATTTTTACAGTTGAAAACGTTTTTCAAGGTATGATGCAATGGATTTCCCCTAATTTATCTTAAATTTAATCTGTTGTTTGGTCTTTGATAATCTTATTGTGGATTTATTTTCAGAACTATATAGATATATATTGGATGTTATAGTTATGAATTTTTGTTTCTATTATGTTAAAATTTATATTTTAGATTCACTAATTCATTTATGAATTTCTAATATTTATTTTTCTTAATTTATTAACTGAATTATGATTTATGATGTCCAATAAACTAGTATTAATGAATCGGTTTCTTTTTTTTGACGCTATGTTGAACCTTATTTTTTCGGTGCATATTTTTTCGATAGTGACAGATTCAATTGGTCAATTTATAGACTCTATTATATGATCATTAAATAAATTATATTATTTTTTATACATGTTATGTGTATGTGTTTTGTTTATTTATTAATTATATAAAATCTCACATGGATATTATGTTGACATTATTTCTTATGTATTGACTTTATCAGGTCCCCATTTCTATTAAATTCATTGATACCAAAATATGGATCTATACTAATTGTGTTATTTTTTTAAACATTACAATATTTTGGATTTATATTTCTATTTACCTTTTAATCTATAATGTGTTTCACTATATAATGTATATTTTCATTTCCATCTTAGGTAACATTTAATCCCCTATAATCTTCTTCCATATTGATTCAAGTAAATACTTATTTCCCTATAATTCTAAAACTACATTAAATCTTCTAATTTTTTTAATATATTATTTTCTACTCAGTAAATACATTGGGATTTAGGGTGGTCTTTGGTTGTTTCTCCCCATACCCACACAGATGTAATAATATTTTCTACTCAATACACATTTTATATGTATTATTGTGTATATGAATATAGTGTATCATTTTTAAAATAAAATTATGCATATATAGTGATTGTGTATTGACTATTTATGTATTTTACATATGACCTTGTACATACATTTAGATTTACCTATTGCATAAACCATGAATTATCCATGATTTTCATGCAATGAAATTTTTTTAATTAGGTCACAAAATCTATTGTTTTGTACATGAATATGGTGTATCATTTTTAAAATACAATTATGCAAATATATTGACTGTTTATGGACTTTGTATATATTTTACACACAAACCTACACAAACATTGGGCATTACATGTTGTATTATTTTTGGTTTTTTCAGATATTCCATGACACATTTCTTAGTTTAGATTTTATTTTCATTAATACATTATTTAGGTTTTACAGATATTTGGTTTTTGTTCTTTTGGATGGGTTTAAAAATTCGAAATTTTTTTAAAATTGAAAACCATGATTTTTTTTCAAAGTGGATTTATGGAAAGTAGTGCTGATTGTTTTAAAGATAAAAAAACCTACTTTCTTAAATATTTTTCAAAAAATATTTTTTGGGATGTTTTTAGTAAAATTCATTTATGGATTCTTTGGTGCATACCTACTAAACAATTTATACTCACACTATAATTATTCTACTCAGCATCTATAGAGCTATATGTTTTACAGATTCATTTATGTCTAGGTTTTTATATAGAGGGATGATTTTTTTGGATGGTGAAGACCAAAGGGTCACATGGAAAGCATGTC
Organism: Viscum album; assembly: GCA_963277665.1. Taxonomy (NCBI): domain Eukaryota; kingdom Viridiplantae; phylum Streptophyta; class Magnoliopsida; order Santalales; family Viscaceae; genus Viscum; species Viscum album. Next base: position 391,980,340 of record OY728141.1, on the reverse strand, counting down.
TAGTCTGGGTTTGGTTTAATTTTGGTATTGTTTTATTTTATATTTTTTCCCTTTGTAATTGTATTTGGTATTGGTTGTGAATTTAGATATGTTTAGTGATTTATGGGATTCTCATGTTTATGATGAGTGACATAGTTTGTTTATTTATTGTTTCTTTTTGGGATAAATAATGTGTAACCACATATTATTTATGATTTATGTTTCCAATAATTAGTTAAAAATTCTGGTGTAAGGAATTAGAATTCAATATAATAAGTGAGAATTATATGCTTCATCTAAATAAATGCAGGTAAACCATACATCTCAATGTATCTCAGGATACATTTTACATTTATGGATATTGATTCACTAACAAAAATTGTTTTAACAAAACATTATTCAGTTGTTTGTAGAACATCATTAATATAAAAACACTAGCATCGATGGGTTGATGGTGTTTGAACTGATTTGCTCTCATGGATGGGCTGTTGATAGAACTAACTCAATAACATGGGTGGGTCTTTGGTGCTTTATAGTCATTGGAGCTAGCTCGCTGTCATGGATGGGCTAGAGTTACTAGTGTTCGAGCTACCTTGCTGGTGATGATGGACTGGAGCTACACGGGCTGGAGCTGACTGGATGCAACTGGTGATTGGGGATATGTCATTGGGGTGGGGTTGGGGTGGTCGATCCTATTTTTTTGGGTGGTGTCTAGTGTTTTTGTATTGATTCATTTTATAAATAATTTCATTATTAATATAATAAAAAAATCTAAATTTTAACATGTGTTAAAATCATCTTTGGTTTAATAATTAAAATAGATGTATTATATATGATAAATTAATAAATATTATATGAAATTTTAATAGAAATAAAAATATATAATTTTTATTCAAATGTAATTTATAAAAAAATATTATATATTGTTAATATTATTACCAACAGAAAAATTTGTCACTAGAACAAGTTTCTAAACACTTTAACCAACATATATATTATCTATTGGTAATATTATAATTATAAAAGAACTATTTTATCTGTCACAAAAACATTTAATGATAGAGTTTTTATAGATAGTTTATTGACAAGGAAATATATGTTGGAAAAACATTTTACCAACAGAAAAATCACTTTTACCAATAGATATGCCCCCATTATAAAAAGTGAAATATTTTTTTGTGTTAGGGTCTTAGTGTATGAATCATGCCTATGACTAGAACTGGACACATAGATCTGCAGTGTGTGGTTTTTGTATAGGATCAAGTTATCCATGATAGGTGTGATATTATTCTTGTGACATGTGAGGAAACATGGCTTTTGATTACCCAACCCAACTTTATGAGAAGGATAGGAAGGTGGTGGATGGACTATCACAATGGAGAAAAAATCATAAAAAAAATATCTCCTAAGAAAATCTAGGGTGTCCCTAATGAATAAGGTATTGATAATGAATTAGGTGGATCTTTAGAGGGATGAACTACTGGAAGTGGGAGAGTCTATGATCTACTTCCATCACCACAACTAGGTGGCCCATTATAGGATCATAGGGATAGTGGTCGAGGGAATAGGAAGTTGTAGGCTATGGAGGGATACAATTTGGAAGCTCATGATATTATTTTAGGTAGTATATATTTCCTTTATACTCATTCAGTAGTACTTATATACATGTGAAAGTTTCATTTCTTTATCACTATATCCATTTTTGATATATATCTTTCATTTGAGACTTTATCCCAGTAGCTATGTCAAGTGGTTAATACTAGGATCAATTCGTTTATATTGCATATCTACTGGTAGTGTGAGTTGGAGTTTGATGGAGATAGTTTCTCATGGAACCTCATGGTCATCGTGATGAAACCTTATGATTTCATCATCATGATGGAATTTTTATCCATAATGTGTACTCAAATATACTATCATCATAGGAGAGTTAGATTCCTTCATACATATGGGATGAGATTCTTCTTTATGGTTGAGAGATATCTCAAGTAAGAGTGAGTGAGGCTCATGCATAGAAAAATGTAACCCATCACCATCAGTTTTTTAGAATATCCCTTGGTGTAGTGGTATACTCAAACCTATAAAATCAAGGGGTATGGGATAATTATATGGATGTCTTCCCTGAGGAAGTTTCGGGATTACCTTTGAGGAAGGAGATATAATTTTTCATCAAATTGAACCCTGATAACACATAGATATCATCTTCGGAAAATCATATGTCACATACCCTATTTTGAGAGTTGAGGGTGTTGTTGGAGGATCTTCGTGGGTAAGGTTTTATTAGACTAAATGTGTCCCCCTAGGTTTCTCCATTTTTCTTCATGAAAAAGGAATATTAGAGTTTGAGGATTTTTTTAACTATCATTTTCTAAATCAAGTAATTATAAAGAAAAGTACCCCTCACAAATTATTGATGACCTATTTTACCAGTTGATAGGTGTAAGCTAGTTCTCCAAGATCAATCTAAATTATATCTACCATCCGTTGAGGGTTTGTGAGGATGATATTCTGAAGATATTATTCTGATGTCTCTATGAAAACAATGTGTTCTTGGTGATGCCTTTTAGTTTGACAAATTCCCCTATTATAGTCATGGATATTATGAACCAGATCTTTCATATGTACTTGTATCAAGTTATATATTTCCCCATCTATGACATACACATTTACTCTATATCAAATGATGAGTATGTAGATTATTTGAGGATGGATCTAGACTTCATATGAGAGTACCAACTTCATAGTAAGCACTCGAAGTTCCAGTTTTGGATTAATGAGGTTAATTTTCTCGAGTGTCACCTCTATGATCTTGGTTTAGATATAGATTCAAAAAATATTTATGTATTTCTTTGTTGGGTCCAACCCAAGAATTTATTGGAGGTTCATAGTTTCTTTAGTTTATCAAGGTACTATAGGAGGTTCATATAAAACTTTTCCAGGATATAAACCGCTTTGACCTTCTTCACATGGAAAGGATATCCTTTTTCCATGATTTATTAGTGTCAAAGATCCTTCAAAGAGTTTAGGATGAGGGTTAATAGTTCTCCTTTCTTGAGACTACTGAAGGAGGGGGTTTGATAAATGGTGTTTTGCGATTTGACTAGATCCAGGATCGGTTTTGTATTTATGCATATACATGTGACGATCACTTATGGATCAAGGTATTTAAAAAATATTTAATATAATTATGTGAACTAGGATGTTACTTTTGAATAAGTATTATTTGATCTATAAATTTGGTGGAATTAAGTTCTAGATGCTTGTTTTGTAGTTTACTCAAACCACTAGTTTGGTAGGTATGTCTTTACCCATAGAGACATTAACCTAAGATAGAGTATTTTTTTGGATTTAATATAATACTATGACTATGAGATAGCCTATTCTCCTGGTAAGTAAAACATGGTGTAAGGTTCCCTTGGAAGGAATTCCCATTCCCTATTGGTGGAGGATGCATATAAGTTTTTGGTTTCATTACATCTAACCCTGGTAAAGGAAAGGGGTGTAGTTTTTCATTATTTGATGGTTGGGAATACACCACTTCTTTATCATGTGATATATAATTGGTTAAGAGACATCAACTGTGAGGTTATATATGAGAAAAAATTCTTAGGGAATACACCAGATGGGTTTTATATAGGATGGGAGCATGTCAAAAAAAATTTGAGACAGAAGGTGGTTCTGGTCATGTAGTGTGAGGAGGTGATGATGGTGTTTAAAACTTCTCCAATGGATATACATCCCAGTTTATATATGATGTACTAAGACCTTTAACAGTAGTTTTGGTGGAAATTAATGTGGAAAATAATCACCATGTTTGTCTCTTAATGTCTCACATGTCTGTAGGTAAAGTATGATAATTAGGTCTATGAAGGTTTTAGTCATCCTCTTGAGATCCCATAATGGAGGTGGAATGACATATTGATGGATTTTGTGTTGGGGATTCCATGAACAGTGAGATACCACAATGATATTTGGGTGATTATTGAATAACTTACAAACTCAACACACTTTCTTTTCATCAGGGAGAAGATTTCAGTTGAGAGTTTAGGGTTGTTGTACCTATGTGAGATCATTTTACTTAATGGGGTACCCATGAAATTCATCATTTAAAATGATGATAACATCACTTCATGGTTGTGGAAAGTTATTCAGTGGGATTTTGGAACCTATTTATAGATGAGTACAGTTTTTCACCCCCAGACGGGTAGGAAAACCAAGTGAACTATCTAGGTGTTGGAGGATATACTGAGAGAATGTGTGTTGGACTTCATCCAGAGCTGGGAGGATCAATTTTCATATAAATAGTTTTATTTTCATAACATATATCACTCTAATATATTCATGGAACATTTTGATTTTTTTTATGTAAGACCCTAAAAGAAACCCTTATGTTGCGCTAAGATTGGTTATGCATCTCATTGTGGGCCAGATATAGTGTAAAAGAAGGAAATGAAGGTTTAGGAGGCCCACGAGAATATGAGGATAGCCTTGAGACAAAATAAATCTTATGTATATCGACATCATAGGCCTTTGAAATTTGATTAAAGATACCATTTTTTACTGATATTCCCCCCAATATGAGTATTATAGTGGTTTAGCATGGGGAAGTAATATGTCCCTGAGGTTTAATTAGACATTTTAGATCCTATGAAGTGTTAGTGGGGTTGTTTACCACATTGACTTACCCCCTTAGTTGGATAGAGTACATGACATCTTCCATGTGTCGCAACTCAGGATAAATTTGAATAACCCTATGTGCGTTATTGATTGGGACAAGATGGAAATTAAGGATGGATCCACATTCATGGAGTAACTGGTTTTGATTTAGGACTGATAAGAGATATTATTGTGTAAATAAAATATTCCATTGGTTTGAATTATTTGTAATAACGAGATCATGGGATTCATATGAGGACTCAGTACCCCCACATTTTTATGTATCTTGTGCTTTTCATGGAAAAAACCTTAATGGAGTGGGAATATAATGGATACGGTTTTTTAGATTTATTCCTTTGAATATTTATATACATGTATTTGGATTTTCCTAAGAGGTGGCATAGTGTTTGTGTGTCATGGAACTTCAAAAATTAATATATAAAAAATATTAATATATAATAAAGACTATGCACACATTTTTTTTAAAATATCCCTTCATTTGATAACTTGGATGGGAAATCTAATACCACAACTAATTCTAGGTCATGGGGCTTACCCTAGATGTGATCTAATGTTGGTCAGCATCAAGATTCCAGTTGAGGGAAACCATTAGCGGTGTGTTATGTAAAATAAATAAATAATATCATTTATTTTATTTTATTTACCTATAAATATAAATCTTTCTATAAATATGATATTATAGAAAATCCATATGGTTATATGCATAACCCTAGGAGATTAGAGTGTATAAGGGAGTGTTCATTATTGGCATTGGAAAACTGGGAGCATGGATCAATGGCGAATGATCATGGGGTACTATAAGATGGATGAAGGACACATCATATCTTTTTATCCATCTATATAAGACATGCTATTTACTAAATATAGATCTGATTGCAATTTAGGACTCATTATTTTATTATTTTCCACCCTTTTTTATTATTGATAATGTATTATAAATTAGTAGCTTAATTTATCATAGATCTCATGCATCACATGAACTAAATATAAACCTTTTTGAGATCCTGATTTATTGAGTCATTCATTTTTTCATGGTTCAACCCGAATTTATATAATTTATAATCATTGACTAGGATCAAATTGGACAATGATTATTATCACTTAATTCTTGTGAATTTCCCCCACTTTTCTTCATGTTCTTCACTGTTGGCCTATGGGGTTGTGGATCAATGTTTATAGGTTGGATTCGAGTGCAATAAAACCCCTAGATTCATGGAATGTGTTTTCAATACATAAAAATTTATTTTTTGTGGAAGGACCAACATGTGATTTGGGTTTTGGTTATTAAAGACACATATCAGAGGATATTTCTCAATTCTTCATCCATGGTAGAGGTGTGGTGCGATAAGATGAACTACATGGGGTTTGGGTGGCTGGAATCTAGCCACCAGTAATGGATCTGGCATGGTAAACCCCATATCTAGGTTTCTTTGTGTGAATATAGGTGGAAGAATCAATGGTAAAACCACAAGTGAGAAGAATGAAGACTTCCTTGGATTCTAGAAAGTCCCAATAAACACAGTGTGTAGTCTATGAACACACACTACATTTTCACCAGGCTTCAATGGAAAGGGTTTTTTGAGAAGTTAAATATTACACACAGTGTATGACCCATACATACCATGTAACTAGTGTTACAGGATCATTGTGTACCGTGTATCCTATTGTTGTTGGCTCGGTGTGTACCCCATGGGTACATTGGAAAAAAAATTATGCACATAGGAATAACCAGAGTACATTGTTATGACCATGTACTTGGTGCATGGTAGTGTACATGGGCATAGGCTAAAGAATACAGACATGGGAAGAAGTACACATGCACTGGCTAAAAAATGGGAAGACCCCAAATGTACAAGACACACCATGTACCATCTATAAATTCATATAGTCCCATAAGGCCATCCAATCCTTGTGTATGAGAGAACACATGTCATGTGACCCTATATACATGTTGTGTACTTTCCTATAGAACTTCTACCTTGTGTATCCCATTCATCAAGACTTATATTTGGGCTCATGAGTGGTCTATCCTAAGAAGTTTTTCATAGAACATAATTATGTAATTAATATTAACATTATATATAATAAATAATTTTTCATAAGTTTGATTCTCTATTCATTAATGCTAGACTGGTGGCTATAATCAGGTATGATCATCAGAGATATTCTGGGATCAGTACTCTTCTATCACACTAGGGTTTTTATTCCATATAATATTTACATAGGAAAAATTTAGTACTCCCCCATAGTACAATAGGTTGTGGGATATTTATCTTTGGTATTCCACTCCCCAGTCTTCTAGCTCCGGTGTTAAGTTGGTCCTTCATGAGAGGTAGTTCTCCCTCAACTGTGGATAGGAGTAGCGAATATTAGGCCCCTCCAATCATATTCTTGTGAGTATTTTAATGGTGATGGGGATTAAATATGGACCTTTAAAGTTGTAGGCTAACTCATCATTCTTAACTAGCTTGTGGATATGAAAATATCATTTCTCGCTCACTTGGATTTCTTTAGAAGCATATATGTTGGGTTCTTTTTTCCCTCTTTCTTATGGGTTGAACTGATTATATTATATTTATATTTCCCCCTTCCTAGTTTTCAGGACCTTTTAATGAGTATATATATAATCCCTCCTGCATGGCCTTTTCAGTCATGTTTTTATCTTATGTAGATGATATATAGGTTTATGGTGATGTTGGTGGAGTAGTATTCGAAGATGCATAACTATACATAGAATATATGACTATTTTCTATCATTAGACATGGAGATTTTGAGCTCACTTTAGTATACCTTTTTTGTAGTTGTTGTCATGTTGGTACATCATCACTGTTTTTGTGTGTGTTTTTTCCTTTATACTTCTGTACCATGTTGTTGTACATTGATGCTTTCCTAGAGGTTGTTTTATTCCTGGTTTAAACTCTAGATGTTTAGTGTTTTATTATATATCTATATTGTTTCATGGAGATAGTTTTGTGAATGTATATATGTATATAGGATAAAAATCACTATTAAATCATTGCCTACTCAATTCTTGTCTTCAGTGCCATGCCTATTGGAGGTGGGCTTGGGGTGTCTCACTCAGCTTACCACTGGTCAGGCAAGACTATGTGGGTTGGTTCATGACATTGAACTAAGAAGAACCCACATTTTTTTATCTAACTAATGGATTAGTTAATAATGTTATTAAGAATAAGGGAAATTGGTTTTCACCGCAAATTCAAAAATTAAGAAAGGGTTGTATAAAGGAAGTGGAAGTTGTTGTAAAAATATGGCTTAACTAGAAGTAGTTTTTTAATAACTTCTAATAATCCTCATGCTAAAAATGGTTATTAAAAACACTATTAAAATTATATTATGTGTTGAATATATTTAATCACATTTAATAAAGTGATATAAAATCTTGGGAAACTCTGGATTCATAATTTGTTGTGGGTTTTTGAAACTCCCACTAATAAATTATCAAAAATAATCTATTTATTTTAGTAGTCGATCAATAATTTTTCCCAAGAATAAAATCTAAATTATTTTTAAATGAAATTATTAATAGAAATATTTATTATGTTTCTATGGGAATATCTTAATTATTGAAGAAGATTTTAAATATTAAGTAGTGTTTAAATTTCAATGTTTCTCATTAATAATTTTCAGTTGATATTTTATTGGAGAATATTTCTCAACTATGAAGTAGTTAGTTTTTTAAGGTATTATTTTTTGAAGATTTTGACCCTAATTTTATGATATACTCTTTCAATATTAAATAAGAGTAATAGCTATGATAATTCCTATTTTCATAGAGAGGATCAGTGACTATTTTGGCATGAATAATTTATAAATATTATATTTTTCCTTGAAATTATGATGAGACACAAGACACATACCTATAATACAACATAAGGGATAAATTACATGAACTTATACTATAAATTATATAGAATATTCAAGAAATAATAATATTTAAATATTATTTATAGTATGATTAAAATTAAATAATAATAAGATAGAAATATTTATATTACCACTACTATTTAATATCTTTAAGATTATGATACAATTAAAGATATTTTCATGGTTATACATTTCATATGTAATTTTACATTGATGAAGATTTATTATCTTTTAGTTTTAGAATAAAACTATGGGATATAAATAAAAATTTCAAATCTGTATCTTTTAAAATTTTTGAGGTGTGTACTTATTGTAATAATTGTGAGAGTGAGGCCTTGTAAATTCCTTGTAATAAATATCTTGAAAAAGATCTTGTTGTAATTTTAAATAAACTATGTTTTATTAGATCACATATAGATGTGAGATCCCTAGGAAAATTATATGAGATAAAAACACAATACCTTCTTTGGGGTATGTTTAATTAGACTTAAGTATGTTGCTTGGAAACCTCAAATCATTATGAAAACTTCTCTTATTCTACTCTTTTATTTTATTATACTTACATTTCATATATTATTAATAGAAATTAGACATACCGGGAAACATTATATGAAGAGTAAAGTTTACAAAATTAGAATTTTTATTGGTGAAATCAAAGAACATAATTAACCCCCACTAGAGTCATTTTAAAAAAATCTAGGACAAAATATAGTATCTTAGCATAGCTATTGACTTCTCTATATTTATCATTTGAAGAATAAATATCTACGTTTGATACTAAAATTTCCAATAAAATATAATTTATATAAATTGTGTAATTTCCCAAAATTTCTATGTAATTTTTTTATTTATATGGTATTTTTTCGTGACCAGGAACTAAAACAGCATGCGATTTCGAGGCCTGGAGTGCCTGGAATGACTTGTCTAAAAGTGTTAAGCTTTAAATAGCACGCGTGATCCATTTTCTTGAAAAAGTGTAATAACTCTTAAATGTGTACCCAGATCAGAAATCAAAGGGAACCATTGTGTTCAAGATGGTTGGTTTACCCTAGGCGCAACTTAATTTTAGTCGTTGCAGGCCTCCAGTGAGAAAACCCTAAAATGGAATAATAGTAAATAAAATAATTAAATTAAATAATTTTATTTTTCATATGATTTTAACTCAAGAACAGTGACTCAAATTAAAAATATGATACCACCTCTGAACTTGTGAGGGTATGCTTTCCTTAGGAAGATCCTAACATTGGCTAGTGCGGGCCAACAGTGGAAGTTAGTTTTTGGCCGTAAATAAAATAATTAACAATTATTTTATTGTAAAATCCTTATAACTCCTAAACGGTTACTCGGATTGAAAATACAATAGTACAGTTGAGATCATGAGGGCGTGTTCCTCTTAGGTGGAGCCTAACCTCGACCGGCACAGGTCAAGGGTGAAAGTTAATTTTTTGAACTTTTTTTAAGGTTCATTTAAATGAACGTGCGAGCGGGTTTTTCTAACTTTTAAAGTGGTGCTCAGATCAAAACTCTGCATTTATCTCTCAAACTACACATTTGATTGATGTTCCTTCAGTAGAGTTAGGACCCTTGCAATGGGGTGGACCTTTTGATATACTCCTCTTGATTTTTGGAAAAAGTTGTAGTATGGCTGGGTTGGATCGGACTCGAATCCAACTAGGCCCTTTTTACTAAAAAGACCATAACTTACAGACCTAGTGTCTGATCAAAGCATCATCTATTGCGTTGGGACCCTTATGATGAGACGGTCCCTTAGGGTTACTCTATGTGGGACTTCATGGTGGCTGAAGTATGACTGATGGATTGAGGATCAGATCCTCCTGGAATCAAGCGTTCTTAGTGCGGGAATCCAGTGGTTGGATATGATGTGAAGAAAGAATAGCGATCCTCTATGGGTCAGCACCTAGTGATCCTCCATGGTTCAGCACCTAGATATCCTCTATGGTTTATCACCTAGAGATCATATTTGGGCCAGCACCTAGAAATCCTCTATGGGTCAGAACCTAGCGATCCTCTATGAGTTAGCACCTAGAGACCCTATGTGGGTCAATAATAGAGCCTCTCAACCAAATAAGATGATCTATCTTTACAAATAATCATTTCTAATTTTGTACTTAATTTATACCTGGTGTGAGCTACGTCTTTTACTTTGTGCTATGTGGTTGAGGTCTTGCTTGGTGGTATTACCTCTATGGTATTTTCTTTGTGGTGTTTCTCTTCATGGATTACTGAGATACCTCTGGGGGTCTCGAGGTCCCTACTGAGTATTATTATACTGACGTCTGACTGAGCTTCTCCCACACATGTTGTTTCTGGTGCAAATGATCGATGTTTTGACAGAGGTGCTCAGGGGGGTGGGACTAACGAATGCTACGACGATGGACTTGGTGGCCTAGGACGAGGTGGGGCCCAGTAGGACCAGGTGGGTAGGACATACTACTTCAGATTCTAGTAGCTCCACTACTCTCATGATTAGGTAGGGTTTTCCAAAGATGGCCATATGAGTTTTCTTTTTGTACTTTACTATTTTTAGTTCCTTGTTGGGTTTGTATTATGGACCACTTACTTTCACTTATACTTTCACTCGGATTTGTTTTAGTGGTATACTTGTTTCCCCCTTTTATTGTGTTGGGATATGGTTGGGCATGTGTTTGTACAGGATTAAATGAAATTCCTTCCCTTTTGGGATATGCCTTTCCAGTGCTAGTCACCAACCCCTGGCTTATGGAAGGTGGATTTAGGGTAGTCACAGTACGGACCCTGGGGGACAGGTCGTGAAAAAGTGGTATCAGAGGGCATTAAATACTACCATAAGGACTAAGAGTCTATTTTTTCAATGGGGGTAATAGTGTTAAGTGTCTTGAGTTTGGATTTCAGTCCAGGGAGACCAGTGTTGGTGCGGCGGCCAACGTATCCATACACCAGGACCCTGAATTCTATTTTCTGACTTGGTACATGAAAACACTAGTTGCGTGCGTTTTGAAAATGTTTTTCTCTTGATCTCTTTTGAGTCAGCTCTCCAGGTATGACCTTTTTACTGTGGTTCATCTTTATTCTCTTTCAAGATGCCTCCACACAGGAATCCAACTAGGATTCTAGTGCATGACCATGAGGATGGTCCATATAGTAACGAGGATTAGGTACAGGAACCGTTGCATGAGATGGTACCTTCGGGAGGTGTCCCGGAAATACCACTACTCATTTCTTAGTAGTTACTACAGGCTCTACTGGTAGAGGATACATGTAGGCTTAGTGCCTTACATGAGTTTCAGTGAAAAATACCCCTCAGTTTCTAAGGTGATCCTGACTCATAGGTAGCTAAGGACTGGCTTGAGGTAGTGGCTGAGTTTCCATCTAGCCAAGGCACCATTATATCAGATGGTGGTCCTGGAAGTGATCCTTCTATGTGGATCAGTAGGGCGATGACATGGTTTAGATTATTCCTATCTTACAATGAGTTTACTTTTCTGTGGACAGATCTTAAGAACCTTCCTAAGAGAAGGGGTCTCTTACCATAAAAAAATCTAAGGGGTATGTGTTCCTAAGAGCTTCTTCAGCTTCGGTAGGATGACATATCAGTAGCTGAATATTCGTCGAGGCGTATCGACCATTCCAGGTACTCGGTGAATACGATACGACTAGGGATTTAGGGCTCGGACCTCCGAGCAAGATGTTTTTAGGGACATCTGAGTCAACACTATTCCTATGTGCATTCCTACTTATGTTAGGGTGCTAGAGAGAACCTTTGTGGTTGAAATTTTTTTTGGCTGAGCAGATACAACCAGTGAATGTCAATAGTGGGAAACTAGGAAATCGACATCAGTCTCAGAGACTTGGATGTGTAAAATGTTTTGGGAAGAGTAAGTGATAGGGATAGATTAATCTATAGGGAAACAGAACTGTAAGAGGATATAGGAGAGTTGTAGCAGGTGGTATACATTTTGACATATTACAACCAGCACCCCAATGTGGTACCCACCAGGCTCGGGGAGCTAGATGACAGGGGAAAGGATTAGCTTCATGTAATTAAGAAGTATGACCCAAGGGATCCATGAATGATTCGAGGTATGTTTTGTGCCCATTACGAGTTTTTGTATTAATAGACATAGGTATTAATTATTTATTCTTGTCACGAACCATGTTTAAGACCTAGTGTTTCTGGTTAAATAGTTGACTTGATCCTTATGTCTCGAGATACCTATGGGAGGAGACTCAATAATCACACTTATGCCGATAGTGTGATCTAACCCGTTAGGTGAGAGTTTTAGTTGGAAACTAGTGTCAGCATCAAGGCCTTATGACGTTAGTCTGGGTATAGACTAGTAATCTGTAGTTTATGCTCAGATTGACTACTTTAGGCAAAAATATGTGGTATATTTTTAGTGTTGGAATGGGGTTTTCCTTGGTCGTAAAAAAAGGGAAACCCAGGCAGCACGGGATAAACCCATGCATAGGAGGGTGAATCCGATCACTCTTGAGTCAGTAATCCTTGCCCTCATGGTAGAAGGTGTTTTTAGTTTTCAGTTCCCAACAGTAGTGGTGGAGTGTAGGAACATCCTTTCAAAAGATGTTTCTAGTATTACCTCCTTATAGGAGGAGGGACTTCTGTATCATTCTACACCTCAAGATGGAACTGATATCACCAATATTATATCATAGGGATTTCTTAGAGCTTCGCAAGCAGGGGGTGTAGGTGGGGAACTTGCAGAGGAAGGTCTTAGTAAGACCCAATGTTAAAGGTTATGTATGGATTACCAGTACCATAACTTAGTGGTCATGGAGAGCGAGTAACCACTACCAAAGGGTCGATGGGAACATTAATCAGTTAAAGGGGTATCCTTTTGTGTGGATGGAAAGGTGCCTATAGGATTTTCAGCAGTTGAGACAGTAGCGATGGTTGGAGTTCCTCTAGAACTATGACTTTGAGACAGTCTATACTCCTGGGAAGGGGGATGTAGTGGCAAACATGCTCAGTAGGAGGTCTGGTTTATAGTTTCTGAGTGAGGTGATAGATCAGCTAGCCACAATGTCGATATCCTTTGTGTATAATGATGGAACAACTTACCTCCAATCTATTATTGTCACTCCCCCACTCCTTTAGTGAGTTAGAGAGGTACAACATGTGGATATTGACTGTGAGGCCCAACATGCTCAGATATCCTCATCATAGGCTCCTGATGGATTTTTGATAATTAGGGATCATGTCATCCTTTTCATAGGATGCATCATGATACCAATGAAGTAATGGGAGGAGGTTTTGAGGGAATTACATACATCCTCTTTGGTGGTACATCCTGCTGTGGTGAAGATGTATGAGGACCTCTGACATCAGTATTGATTTCCAAGGATGAATAAAATGGTGGAAGAGTTCGTTTCATGAAGCCTCACTTTTCATCAAGTAAAAGTTAAGTATCAAGTTCCAGCATGCTTGAGCATAGATTTTTACCCCTAAATAGATGGTCAAATAGAGAGGACCATACAGACCTTGGAGGATATGATTCATGCTTGTGTCCAATATTTTGGTCACAGTTGGGAGGACCACCTACCACTGGTGGATTTTTTTGTATAGAAATTGCTATCACTCCACTGTTGGCATGGAACCATTTAAGGCCTTGTACGGGTGGAAATACAGATCACCTTTATGTTGGAAAGAACAAGGGGAGTCAGTACTCATGGGTCCAAACTTGGTACGGGATACCATTGAGAAGGTTGGATCATCCAGGAATGGATGAGGACTACATAGAGCAGACAGAAATCTTATGCCGACAGGAGACGGAGACCCTTGGATTTTGAGGAGGGAGACCATGTTTTCCTTCAGGTCTCACCCCGATAGGGATTACAGAGATTTGGCTAGAAGGACAAGTTATCTATGAGGTTTATCAGGACCTTTCAGTTTCTGAGTGGAGTTGGTAAGGTGGTGTACCACCTAGATCTTCTCCCATAGATTCACTGGGTGAACGATGTTTTTCACATGTCGTAGATGAGGAGGTACGTGCACGATCCATCACACATCATCTACTAGTGTAAGCTAGACATTGACGATGGGGTGACATTTGCAGAGTTCCCAATTGAGATAGAGGATCGACAGGAGCAGGTCCTTCATGGACTGTCGATTACTCTAGTGTACATTTGGTGGAAGCATGGGAACCTCTAGGAGAGTACATAGGAGAGGTAGGCTTAGCTCTGTGCTCAGTACCCCCATTTGTTTGATTTGCATTTTTTTGGATTTCAGGGACGTAAATACCTAAGGTGGGGAGAATATAATGTCCTGAAATTTCCATGTAATTTTTTTTATTTATATGGAATTATTTCAAGACTATGAACTAATACAGAATGCGATTCTGAGGCCCTAAGTGTCTGAAATGATCCATCGAAAAATGTTAAGCTTTAAATAGCATGTGTGAGCATTTTTCTTGAAAAAATGGAATAAATCTTAAATGGGTTCCCATATCATAAATCTTAGGGCACCGTTGCATTTAGGATGGCCGGTTTACCCTAGGTACGACTAAATTTTAGTCGTCACAGGCCTCCAGTGAGAAAACTAGAAAATGGCATAACCATAAATAAAATTATGAAATAAAATTATTTTATTTTTCAAAGGATTATAACTTAATAATGATGAGTCATATTAAAAATCCAAGACCACCGCTGAACTCATGAGGGTATGATTTCCTTAGGAATTTCCTAACATTGGCTGGTACGGGCCAACAGTGGAAGTTATTTTTTAGCTGTAAATAAAATAATTAAGTAACAATTATTTTATTGTCAAATCATTATAACTCCTAAAAGGTAACTTAGATTGAAAATATAAGAGTACCATTGAGATTTTGGGGGCGTGTTCCCCTTAGGCAGAGCCTAACCTCGACCGATGAGGTTCGAGGGTGAAAGTTAAATTTTTAAACTTTTTTTAAGGTTAATTTCAATGAACGTGCGAGCGGGTTTTTCTAAATTTTGAACTATTACTCGGATCAAAAATATGAGGGAACCGTTAAACTTGAAACATTGGGATTTACCTAAAAATGACTTAACTTCGTCTAGAAAGGGCTGAGAAGAAAAGTTATTTTCATACTTTTTAAGAAAAATAATAAAATAACTTAAAAGAATTATTTTATTTCTTTTCTCTCTATTGGGTGGCGGACGGTGACGCTGCGGTGCAGCGACCAGGAGATGACGTGGTGAATTAATGAAGCTCATTAATGGCTTGTATCACATAGCGTAATGGTGTAATAAAGTAAGCATAATATAGACGTTGTTTCATAAATGAAATATCATGATGATGCAATGTCCTAGAGTAACAGAAACACTACAATGTGATTCTTTTTATTAAACCTACATGTGGGAGAATTGAGAATTAAACTGCAGGGATTCTATGAAAAATCACCAGTAGTTTTCCTCTCCAATGAATAATGGAGAACACCGGTGAGACTTCATCACCTTCGACGTGCCTCAAAGAATGAATCCAGAACCAACTTCAACTTCTTAAAACCACGAGGATGAACGCTTCAGAATCAAAAATCAATGAGGTAGGGGTTGTTTAAATTTGATGTTCTTCTCCATTTTTTTCTAGAAATTACAAACGCAGATCAACCCACAAACAGGTTGATCTTCGATTCATAAATTTATGTAATAGGGTAACTATATTTTTGGATTTCTCTATCTGGGTTTCAACATTACTTCATATGATTGAACATCTCCCCTCAGCCTCCCCAGATTTAAAACTTTTAACATGAAGGGCGTAGGCCGACACAAAAAAAAGGCACAGAACCCTCTACAGGTGCACTCTTTGTGAAAAGATTGTACGAAGTTGCGGCAAGAAGATTTCGGGACCTTCATGGTGAAGATGACTTTTCCCAAAGACTATTGGCGTAGTCGGCGTGAAGAACGGACCACCGGAGCGCATCTGATTGTCTGCCAAGAAATCTGTCGGTGCACCATAACCGGCGACAACGACCCCTGATGGCAGCCATAGGCGGAGGGTGTTGGTGGCAGTTACGGCTCCAGGAAGTTGTGGCACCAGGCGGGCACCGCGCGGAGGGAAGGTTCGTGTTCGGGCCATCCGGGCAACTAGAGAGCCGCGGTCCATCGACTGTGGCTGGAGGAGGCCTCGCGTCCACAGGGCCAGTGGGGGTAGGACACGGCATGACTATCTCTTCTCGGATGGATGGTTCCACACTAGACGCACCGCATGGATAGTCTTCAGTAGACGGGTTATGCCCTAGCCAGTGGTCCAGGCTGGACCCTCACCCTTCATACCAGACCAAACGAGACCGAGTCTTCGGGTGACCCAGCGGGCTAGACCCTCATCCAAACTAAGTCGAGTCTAGCGAGGCCCATTGGGCCTGGCCTACTAGCCAAGCCGGACCATACCAACCCTAACCTGAACTAGTTCAGGTCGATTCCATATAATTGAACCGGGGTATCTGGAACCCCTGTACTGGGTTGGTTGGGTCGGACTGGGCCCAGACACAACCGGCCCCCTGTTTACTAAAATGTATTTATCTCTCAGACCGCATGTCTGATTGACGCACCATTAGTGGAATTGGGACCCTTGATATGGTATGGTCCTTATATTATAATCCTCTTGAGTTTTGACATAATTTGTATTATGGTTGGGTTGGATTGGACTTGAATCCAACCAAACCCTTTTTACTAAAAAACCCATAACTTACATACTAGGCATCTGATCGATGCGCCGTCTGTTGCGTTGGGACCCTTATGAAGAGATTTAATTTTGGGTTACTCTATGTGGGACTTTTTTCTGGTTGAGGTATGAAGGATTTATTGAGGATAAGATCCTCCTAGAATCAAGCGTTCTTGGTGTGGGAATCCAGTGGTTGTTTGTGATGTGAAGAAAGAATAGTGATCCTCTTTGGGTCAGCACCTAGCGATCCTCCATGGGTCAAAACCTAGATATCCTTTATGGGTCACCACCTAGAGATCCTCTATGGTTTATCACCTAGATATCTTCTATGGGTCGGTACCTAGCGATCCTCAGTGGTTCATCACCTAGCAATCCTCTGTGGGTGAGCACCTAGCGATCCTCAGTGGGTCAACAACTAGCGATCCTCTATGGGTCAGCACCTAGCGATCCTTAGTGGGTTTGAACCTATTTATCCTTTGTGGGTTAGCACCTAGAGATCCTCTATGGTTCAGCACCTAGAAACCCTATGTGGGTCAGCAACATAGACTCTCGATAGAATAAGATGATCTAGCTTTACATCTAATCATTTTTACTTTTATACTTAAGTTATACCTGGTGTGAGCTGTGTCTTTTACTTTGTGCTATATGGTTGATGTCTTTCTTGGTGGTATTACCTATGTGGTATTTGATTTATGGTGTTTCACTTTTTGGATCACTGAGAGACCTCTGGGGGTCTTGGTGTCCCTTTTGAGTATATTTATAGTCACCCCTACATGGTCTTTGCCCACACATATTGTGTCTGATGCAGATGATCAATGTTTTGACAGTGGTGCTCAGGGGGACATGACTAACAGACGCTAAAATGGTGGACTTGGTGGCCTAGAAATAGGTGGGTCCCAGTAAGACTGGGTGGGCAGAATATACTACATCGGCTTCCAGTAGCTTAACTACTCTCACGATCAGGCAGGGTTTTCCAAATATGGCCATCAGAGTTTCCTTTTTATACTGCACTGTTTTCAGTTCCTTGTTGGGTTTGTATTCTGGCCCACTTACTTTCACTTGTACTTGCACTCTTCTTTGTTTTAGTGGTATACTTTTTTCCCCTTTCTGTATGCTGGGATGTGGTTGGGCATGTGTGTGTGTGTGTGTAGGATTAAAGTCAATGCCTTCCCATTTTGGGATAAGTCTTTCCAGTGCTAATCACCAACCCCTAGCCTATGGAAGGAGGGCTTGGGGTAGTCATGGCATGGGCCTCGGGGGACGGTTAGTGATAAATGGTAAGTGAAATTTATTTGAATAGTGTGATTTATGGATATTGTAAAACCGAAATTATTTTTTATTGGAAAGATCTTGATTAAAAAGTCTATAATAAGATGGTTAAAATATTTTAACTTCTTACAAGTGATAATTAATTATAAAGTGGTGATCAAGGGGTGTATTTTCATCTTAATTTTAAATAATTTAATTTTATCGTATATGGATTAATATTGATGTGTTTAATCAAGTTTACCAATTTTCCATTACTTATGATATGTCGAAAATCATTATTGTTTCTTATAAAGGTACTTATAATGTGAGTCAATTTAGATACAATACTAATAAATTAAAACATGTAACTCTTATAATGTTTAATAATGAATTAATTACTAATATAAATAAGTGGTTAACTAATATAGAAAATATTGTTTAAAATTTGGGAGGTACAATATCATAATTAGATTGTGATTTAAATGTTTTGAGTGTTTTACTATCTATATGGAGTGGTTTATTTTATGAAATTAGATATTCCACAACTAATCTAAAATTTAAAAACATAATTGAAACACTCATGATATATAAACCTAAAATGAAAGATGAAACTAATGATCATAATCTGGTTAATGTGGATAATGTTTCCTTTATAATCACTACATTAAATGATGAAAAAAACGATAGAGAAATCTATTTTGACTCATCTAATGAATAAGGATCATTAAGTTCAAATTATGTAGATGATATTGATAAATTAATAATAAGATTTAATAATTTTGACAAAAATTAAAATGTATTTTGAAAATACATTAACAAATTCAACAATATTGATGTAAATACAATGGAAGTAAGATTCTATGAATGCAAGAAGATAGGTGATATCAAGCCCAACTCCCCTTAACTCAAAGTCAAGTAGAAATATAGAAATAATATTTATAGAAAATATGACTGTAAGAAGAAATTAAAATGATCAATGAAGGCTATTTGGAGTGCTTCTAAAGATTTTAGTGATAAATCTAAATCTGAAGTTGAGTAATCAAACCAACAAGATAAAATGTGTTTTGTTGGTATAAAAAAAGTTCTCCAATCATTATCACTAATATCTAATTCTAAAAATTATTCTTTTGATGAGAATAATGAGTATTACTCAATGTTGAAAACAAATATAATACATTAATTAAAAACCATAAATATCATAATAAATTTTTCTGTTTTATTATTTCTAAAAAAAGATATTTTTTCTAATGTATAAGAGAATTAAAATCTAAATTTGAAAAATTTGAAAATATTTATGCGATGATTGAATGGCCCGAAGGCCTTATTTTTATTGATTTTATGATAAGCCCCCCCTTCAAGGGATGAGGGGGAACCCTTACAAGGCCTATAGGCTTAGGAATTACATTGCCCGTAGGCTTGGAGACATTACATGACCCGTAAGTCTTAAGGAAATCATACAGACTATGACTACTTGAAACTGCTCCTCCCTAGCATCTGCATCGTGATCATCTCTCCACCTTTTCTTGACTGTTCGGCTAGTACGTCCATGTGCAGGGGTGCACAACCGTGGTACCGATGGAAAATTTCATACCCTCTCAATCTTCCAAATTCTGTTTATCCCTTCTCTGGTGGATGTGCCCTACCCTTTCCTCTTCTGGAGTGGTTCCTTGTAGAATTTGTCTGTGCAACTACAAATCAGGTGGCCCTGAGGACCTTGAGGTGGCCTGAAAGCCTTACTGACCCAAAGGCCTTGGGTGGCCTGAAGGAATACAAGGATTGAGAATCGATGGTCTAAAGAAAAATCTTTATGGTTTTTTTTATTCTAGGTTCAAGTAGAAAAGAAATGTCCATTGTTTTGTTTTTATAACTATATAATTTCTTAAAATTATACTAATTATTACTAATTTAAAATTCCTCAAATTTGTTCTTTCAAGTATGTCTAAATTTTGAAAATTTATGAAATATTAAAGATGAAATTTTTACACATAGAAGATATATTTGACTAAAAAAGTCATTAATTGGTAACACAACTAGACCCAAATGTGTATGGGTAAAAAAATATCCATTTTTTGTATTTTTATAGAAAATAAACCAAAAATAATAATAATAAATGGTATATGGATACTATGCTCTCAAGAAATATTAGTTGAGATTTCTCATATTTCTATATTTATAAAACATTAATGGAGTTGAAGTTATATTTAAAGGTAATGATATGGGAAATATTATATAATTTGGAAATTTTTGAAATATTGAATCTATCCTCATAAACAAAGTATTATATATTGAATGTTTTTGAGAACATACTATTTAGTTTTTCTCAACTTTTTTATGATAGTTATTCAGATGACTTTCTAGTAATTCTAGTTATGTTTATATGGATAATACACTTATATTTAAAGAACCCAGAATATAAAACATTTATACATTGGATCATTATTATTTTTATAGAAAATCTATAAATAATTTAAATCAAACTATAAAAAAACTACTAGATCCAAATATTAAAATGAAAACATACCAATACACTGATACCAACTAAGATGACTCAAAAACACATATATCATTTTACATATCATTTGAATAATAAAACACACCCCCATGACCCAAAAGTTTAGTGTATTTTTATATTATATACATACACAAATTATTACAAAATAAATCTTCAATACCTTCTATAAAAGTCTTTAAAAATCATTCCATCATTGTCAAATCCCATAATATTTGTTCCAAGGGAAATGGGAAGCATAAGAAAGGAGTGAGTTTAAACACTCAGTAAGTGGTAAAAATGTCATTGGGTACTAAAGGAGAAGATCCTAAACATGTGAGAGAACATGAACATGGTTGAAATACTTGATTAAAACAAACATGAGATCATAACACTTTATCATAAGGAATCATATAATAACATAACCTATAATATAATAATATATAACCATTAACGAATTATAAGTTAAATATAACATATACCATGGAACAAGTTTACAGAATCATGACACAATAATCATGGCCCATGGAAACATAATATGAGTATATTGAAATATGAGGTAACAATAATGAGTTATGGAATCATTACATAGGAATTTGAAATAGTCTTTATCATTGAAAATTATAACATTTCAATCATATCTAATGGAATCTCATCCATGAAAAATATTATGAACAAATATTTATGTATATTTCTGATAGATAAATTTATGAATATAGCCTCTTGCATCATGTTTATGCATAACCTTATGAACAAATCCTTTAATATCATTTCCACATATATCTTTTTGAACATTTTCTCTTGCATAATCTCCCCATAAAACATTCTCAACTCATGAGATATAAATATTTACCCTATGTATTAGTGACCTATATCAAACCTACCCATCACGTAATGATAATATATATATATATATATATAAGCCACATGAAATTGATTATTCCTAAAAAAATGGTAAAACTAGGAAAATTAATTGGTTATATAATATTTCAAATGGATTCATATAAGAATAAATCATGAATTGGATTGATTCATACCCAAAATTCAACCTCATAAAAGAAACATAATTTAACAGAATTTAGTAGATGATCCATGAAACTTAATACCATATAATAGAGATATTTTATAAGTATAGAAGAAAATATAAGTAAAAGCTTAAAATGAATTTTCATTATAATATTTTAATGTTTTCATAGAAACAAAGTTAAAGATACTTTCAAAGTAATTTTAGAAAATAAAATAATAATACCTTTTAAAAAATTATTTTTAAAAAAAATTCCAAATAAAAAGTTGAATTAAATAAAGGTGATTTTGAAAGAGTGTGGATTATAAGATGAAAATATTCAGAAATGAAAAGAAAAATGTTTTATAGTTTTAAAATTATTTTAAAGAAAAACCACATTGATAGAATCAATATAAAAAATACTCTTGAATAGATATAAAGATAAATATGAATGTTGTAGATAGTAATACATATTTATCTTCTAAAATAAGAATATATAAAATTTAGAGTAGGAAATAATATAGTCATTTTGGATAAATACCCAATAAAGAGAGTAGAATTTTTCATTTCTAACAATGTATCTTTATGAAGAATGAATCAATAAAAATGAGTATGCATCTAAAGAAATATAATTTAGTAAAAAAAATAAATATAAAATACAATATGAGAAAGGGAAGATGAATAAAAATTATGGATTTGGAATTATTTAGATCAATAGATAAAAATTAAGAAAGATCATGATATATATTTTTAAATCCCATGCATAAAATTTTAATTATAATAAAAGGTGAATATTATTTAGTATATATGTCCTATAAAAAATAGTTTCATAATAATAAAGATCCCTAAATGAATGTAAATTTAGTTGAAAACCAAAAACCATTGAGTCACACTCAATCATAAATGATCTAACTACCCATATAACCAATTGAGGTTTGTTTTTCACTAATATTAAAATCAATTAATTATTTTTAAAATTAATATTTATGTGTTAATAATGGCACACATCCCACACTTTCATCTATATGGTGGTTTTGAACTATGTTCCTTCCTCTTATGTTCATTACCTATTGAATGTTTGTGATTATAATAGATATTTTTTATATAGTTTTTTATTTTCAATATTATCTCATAATAGATATGATGATGATCATAATAAAAGTTTATAAATTCATATTCTTTCTAAATAATGAATCTGTTAGAATAATTAATTTTATTAATGAAATTAATTTTATATATAACAATTAAAATTTTGATTATATAACTTAAATTAATAATTAAATTAACGTATTACCATAATTTAGGTTTTCATAATCATTTATGGTTGATTTTTTATATCATTGTTCATGTAGGAGGTAAAACTAGCCAAAAAAAGGTACTTGTTATAACAATTAACTGATTAATAATATGATTTAACATGGTTGTGATAATACTTTTAAATAATAATAATGTTTTAACATGAAATCATTATAGTGGAGAATTATATTTAGGAATATTGGATATAAGAATTTTATTGAAAAATATGAATAAAATTTTGTTTTTTGGTGTTATGGAATCACTCCTTGTCACAACACCTTCCTATAGAACTATGAACATAGACCATTTTTTGTGAACAAATGCTAAAAAATGGTATAATAACATTATATAGGTAATTTATGTTAGGATACATGATAAAAAAATGTATATAATTGTTTTGGAGTGAGTGGAGGAATGATCCTTTTATAATTGAAAATGAGGGACAACTCCTTGGAAACCTAAGTTAGTTGATGGGAAAACATTTAAATGCATGAGAGTTAAGTGATTTAGGTAAAGAAATTTATATGAAAATTTTATGATTGAATATAAAACCAAATAAAGGAATTTTATTATTTTTAAATATCAAATTGATTACTCAAATTTTAAACCATTTTAATTTACATCATTTTCCTTATTTGTTTCTTTACTTAATTATATACTATGGTAAATATTTTGTTACTAAAAATAAAATATAGACATTATTACCTAATTTAGATATTCTAAATCAAAACTTTTACTCCAATTTAGGTAATTCAGTTTCTAAATAAGAGAAATTAAAAGTATAAATGAAAACATAAAATATATTTAAAAAATATATATATAAGAATGAGTTTTTAATCATTAAGTGTTATAATTATTAATCTATATCAATTAATAATAATCACATGATTAATAAAATATTTTTTATACTTTTTAAAATTTAATTTTATTATAATAATATTTTACCTATTATATATATATATATATATTCATAATAAAAATGCATAACACATCAAATTTCTTTTAGTGAAATATAATATTAAGAATAAAAATATATATATTCTTATTCCTTACAATTGATAATAATTAGATTCATGTAAATTCATATATAAAAAAATACCATAAAAAATTCTATAATAGTGACTCATTTTATTTTTTTATGTTAAAAATACACAATATATATATATAACTATTCTTTGAAAAATATCTCTTTTAACAATAAACTATTTAACACTTTTTTCATTAAAATTAATTATATTATTTAATTAATCAATATAATTTTATTAATGTTATTATTTAAATTTTATAATTAATTTTAAATAATATAATTCTTTAAAAGTAACCAATTTAACAAAAACTCATATTTAATAAAATCAATTTTTAGGATATAGAGAATTATTACAAAAGATAATTTTCCTTTCATTTTAATTAAATAAAAAATATTATATTTAAAAAAATTGAAACATCTTTAATCTTATTTGGTATACCTATTTGATACATGTATACAAAAAGACTCTATATTTAATGATCATATAACCAATGGATATATATATAATGATATTAATGAATTCCCATATATAAAATTAAAAACATAAATAAAATTATCCATCTTATTACATAATTTTATTCCTCAATATGTTTATCATATTTTTTATTTGATTTCTTCCTTCCATAATTATCGAAAATGTTATCATCTTTGTAGAAGATTGAGATGATAAGAATTTAAACATTGTAGTGTTATTATTTACTTTTATTTTTATTCATTTTGTAATTTTACTAATTATGTTTCATTTAGTTATCTTTAAATATATTTAATGTTATATTATAATGTTCTACCTTATTAAATGATGAATTATTTTCTTTTTTTGATGTTGCGTATAGGACAAGATTTTCAATACAAGACTTTATCTTATCATATGCATTCTTCAATTTAATTTAAATAAAAATTATATTAATTTTATTCTTTACAAAAATTAATTCTAAATGAATATATATATATATATAATATTGGTGACTATATTCAATCCCCATTAAATAAATCATGTCCCCGTTATTTTATGTTTTTCCCTTGGAAGAAAACCCTTTAGGGTATCCATAAGATAGAAAATACCTATGAAATGTTTTTAAATGAAATATCAACCTCGCTATCTTGGGAAATAATAGGAAACTCGTCATTCTCATCATAATAGGCATGATTTTATATATAATTTTTCTTGAAAACTAAACCTTAATATCTATATTAAGAACAAGATACTAATTTTTCCCTCAAAAATAAACATATTTTTATATTTTCATTAATCTCATATATTTATGATATATATCCTTTATTATAGGCTATTAAAACCCATTTTAGGAATTATTTTTTACTTAAATTCATATTCATATAAGATCATATGGTGGTTTCTTAAATAGAATGATATTTCCCTGCACTTTTAATTGATATTATATAAACTTGGATATATCTCTTTGATGATTAGTATTGCATAAAATTTAACTGAATGAAGAATAAATATATTTCCAAGAAGTATTATTCCACAAATATCAATGATAAAAGAGTTATATACTTTCAATTATCATACCACAAGGTGTTTTCACTAATATCTCAATATCTAATCATTAATGTGTTGAATTAGTAATCTTAAAAATCTTACATGATATAAAGGAATATGAAGTTACATAATCAAATAATATGTTCAAATTTTTTGAGTAGATAATCAATGTTTGTTAAAGTAATTTTTCTATCATGATTCATTTAAATGTTAGTGATTTCATATTATTTTTTATACCCCCTTGGGTTTAAGGTTTTTCTTAATCATACTAATTATCCCTTATATTAAGTAATTGATTTTCATATTCCCCAAACTCTTTACATGAGAAGCATTGAAGGGTGGGTATTGAATTAATTGGATTATTTTTATCCTTTATTATGTTAGTTGGTTTCTTTATATCTCTTTGATAATCATTA
This sequence comes from Viscum album, assembly GCA_963277665.1. Classification (NCBI taxonomy): domain Eukaryota; kingdom Viridiplantae; phylum Streptophyta; class Magnoliopsida; order Santalales; family Viscaceae; genus Viscum; species Viscum album. The sequence goes on along the minus strand of OY728141.1, from coordinate 391,954,163 downwards.
GATCAATATCCTACTCCTCTTCACTTGTAAAATTATCTTTTTCCTTTGAGGAAATTTAATAAATGATTCCTCCAACATTTTTTCATGTAGATAATTAAAATTTATTTAATTCATGATATATATTTATTTGATTCCCATGGAACTCTATTTTCATTATTGAATACCCAATTCAATAAGAATAATGATACTCTCTAAATTATATTTAAACTTTAAGTGCATATAAAATAATTCATTCATAGTTATATAAGTACCTTATGGATAACACCATTTATAAAAATGATTTTGATCCACTAAAAAATTATTTAATTTACTTTTAGTGTCAATGATAAAAACAAAGGAACATCATGAAAGAATCAAGATGTTTTCTTCATTTAAAAAAATAAATGTTTCCACTTTTTATTTACATTGTAGAATTTTCATTCCATTTTGATCTGAAGATTATGAGGAAATTATTTTGTAAAATATATTTTATAAAACCCATCTCATTCAATGGATTATATTTCCTCTTTTTTCCTAGAGTTATAAATCTATGTCAACCATTTTTCTACTTCTCCTTATAAATGGTAAATATCATAAATTACCTTTTCATGCTCTGATAATTGAATAAAAAATTTATTTTTTGTAATATTGATCTATTTTTTGGAAATTAGTGGATTAGAAAATCCACTAAATTAAACAAGTAATTATTTCATAAAGAAATCAAGAGAAAAAAAATTCCTTATTTTGTGTATATGGAAGCTTGACATGGTTTAGGTTTTTACTCATAAATATATATAATATAGTGATAATTTTTTTCATCCCATTTACCATCTCATTTTTTTGAACATTATACAATCACTATATTTTCCATCACACTACTTTTTTACTTGGATCCGTTGAGTCACATCCATTTACTTGAAACCAAAGGGTTAACATGAGTGATAAACTGTAATATCTTAATAAAAACTGTATATAAACATATGAATATGAATCATCAAACATATAATGTATTATCTTATGATGCATTCAATTCACCATGTGATAATTTTGATTTATCATATGTTTCATTAGGTTTGGTTCTATTATAGTTCCTAACTTAATCCCCAAAAATAATTAAACCCTACTTTGATACCAACTAAAGCTCCCTAGACCTACACTCATAGATCCAGTGTTGAAAATTGAAACATAAAACATACTCTGATACCTAATGAGATGACCCAAAAACATATTTATCATTTTACATATCATGTAAATATTAACACACACACTCAGGATCCAAAGGTTTAGCATATTTAAATATTACACATGTAAATGACATATTTCATAATAAATATTCAACATCTCTGACAAAATTCTACAAACACAATTTATTCCTAGATATATTTCATTATATAATTTTTTATGGAAATGGGAAACATAATGAAGGACTGACATCAAATTCTAATTAAGGGTAAAAAAATTCTAATTAGTAATAACGGAGCGGATCATAAACGTTTGAGAAAACATGAACATGGTTGAAATAACTTATTAAAAGAATGATGGGATAATAAGAATTGATCATAATTTATGATAGAATAACATATACCATAATATATGAACATAAATCCCCAAAAGGATCATAAGGTAAGAATAATATATACCATAGAATATGAATATGAAAACATAAGACGATTTTCATGTTCACATAAACATAACATGGGTATGTGTAAACATGATAAAATAATCATGATCCCTAGATACATAACAACAGAATTAAACATAAACATATGTATATGAAAACATAACATTGAAAACATAGTTAATTTCATATTTCCCATCCATACCATTACAAATATAACTACTTATATCATGTACATGAATAATATTTTAAACATGGATTATTGCATCATGTCCATATATAATCTTGTGAGTTTAGCCTCTCGTATCATAATATAGGAGAATTTATGTGTGATAAATTAAACATAATATTAATAGAATATATATATTTTATATATTGAAAATAAAATATAAGAGGCGTCATAAAAATAAATTTATCAATAATTTTTTAATGTTGTCATAAAAAAGGTTACAAGAAATTTTCAAAATAGAATCTGAAAAGGTTATGAGAAGAATTTTTAAAACATATTCATAAATAAAGGAAACTTGAAATAAATAAATTTATTTTATAATTAATTTTGAGTGGGAGATAAAAATATATATAGGTGAAATGAAATAAATTTTTACACTTTTAAAACAGTTAAAAAGAAAACCCGTATCAATAAAAGAATTATAAAATTTCATATTTAAAAGAAATAAAGTGAAATATTAAGGGTATATAAGGAAAAGAATATTTATTTTAAAAAATAATCATAGATATAATTTTTGGTAAAAAAATTTGACATGGAGGATAAATACCCAATAAAAATATTTGAATTTTTCATTTTTATCAATGTATTTTTATGGAGCTAGAATAAATAAATAAAAGTAATTTTATAAATAAATATATTTTCCCTTTAAATATGGGGAAAATAATATTTAATATAGAGAAAGTTTAGAATATAACAAACATATAAGAGAATATTCAAATAATTAAGAGTATGAATCAATAAAAAGGAAACTGAGTTAAGAATAAACTTTATAGTTTTGGTAAGGTATGAATCCAAAGATAAGAAAAAAACATCATGGAATGGATTTTTAAATCCCATAAATCAAATATTAATTATAATAAAATATAAAAATCAGGTATTATATACCCAACATAAATAAAAATAGGTTTATAATAAGAAACATGCCTCAATGAAAGAATATTAATAAGAAAAACCCTTACCATGGACTCTTGATTGGTATGACACAATATAAATCCCTACACAACGAGGTTTTATTTAGTATTCACATAAATGTGAATGATATTAACATTTATATTAATCAATAGCAATAATTTATATATTATTACTCATTTATTAATCATTCATTATTAAAATAAGTATTTTGGTGTTAATTATTATGTTCATTCCACACTTGCTTTTATATATTTGTTTATGTCCATGATCCTTTTCAAGTATTCATGACCTACAAAATGTTCATGATGATTTCATTGATTTTATATATATATTTTTGACTTATAATTTTTTATCAATTTGATAATTAAAAATTTGAACTTAATTTATAGTATAATTCCATTTCTCAATATGTGAAATTTATCCTTTAAATGAAAACATAATATATATATATATATTATAGAAAAATGAATTTTTAAACATTTAATGTTTTAATTATTATTTTATATCAATTAATAATAATTACTTGACTTTTAACCATTTTTATATAGTAAATTTTATTATAATAATCTTTTAATCATAATATATTTAGTTTTTCAAAATAAAAATGCATATTATATTAAAGTTTTTTAGATAAAAATATTTTTAAACAAAAAATTGATTTATTCTTAATATATACCAAGTAATAATCATTATATGGATATAAATTCATATATAAATAATAAATTTCATTATAAAAATTCTTTTATTACAATTAATTAAATTTATTATGATAAAAATATGAAATATATAGAAAAAATATTCCTTGAGAAATATATCTTTTATCATTAAATTTTTTGCACTTATTTTATTAAAATTAATTACACCATTGAAGTTATTAATATAGTTATTTTTTAAATTTTACAAATAGTTTTAATTATACCCATTCTTTAAATATAAAAATTTTAACATGAATTTTTATTTTATAAAAAATATTCTATAAAATTGAATATATTTTTATTATTTCTTTTTTTCTTTTTATTTTAATTAAATACTGAATATTATAATTAAATAAAATTTAAATTATTTTTATTATTATTATAAGATATTTATCATACAAATTTGATACATTTATAATCAATTATCAAATATCTAATGACCATATAACAAACAACCATATATATAATAGTCATATTACATGCCTATATATAACACACCATAATTCTCTAAAATCATTCATCTTATTACCTAATTTTATTTCTTAGTATTTTTATCATAATTCTAAAATGTTTTGTTCCTTCCATAGTTATGATAGGTGGTCTGAACTTCATAGAATATTCATAATAGGATAATTTTAACCTTATAGTGTTTTAATTACTTTTGTATTTATTTCTTTTATAATATTCATAATTTTGTTTCATACTGTTATCCTATAATATATTTTCCACCTTAATAAAACATGACATTATTAATTTTTGGTTTGTATTGTGTGTAGAAAAATCTATAAAATGTATATCTTTACCTTAGTATATACATTCATTAATTTCATTATAATGAAATTAAAATTAAAATTATTCTTGACCCAAATTAATTTTAAGGGAATATATATACCAAGAATATGGGTCATTTCACTATTTGAAATATTAAATTAATGAATATTGGTTTTTACATAAAAGGGTTTTATATTGTATTATTGATTAATTAATAAAATTACTCAAGAAGAATTTTATTTTTAATTGTCTTTCTCTAAATTTTTCTGAAAGAGGCTATCTGATTAATGTAAAATGTTCTGGTAACAAAAAACTTCTTTTAAATCAATCAATGTGGTTTTCACTTCTAAAATATTAAAACTTATCCACATGGAATTGTTTGGGTTATCTAAAATATAAAAGCTTCAAGGAATTTAATTTTTTTGTTGATGGTTTTTTTGGATTTACATAGGTTTACTTTTTGAGGCTTAAAAGTAAATATTTTTCTATCTTCATGAGTTTCTATAGACATTTTTAAAATTAAAAACATGTAAAAATTATTTCATCGATAATTTTATATGGAGGATAATTTTAATGTTACAATATTAACTCATTTCATTTAAATCATGGTATTAAAAATAATTTATCTACCCCTAGAACACCTCAACAGAATGGTGTTATTGAAAGGATAAATAAGACGTTGTAATAAATTACTAAAATAAAGTTATGTAAATATTTTTTTTCCTATTAATTTTTCAGATGAAACTATTAATAATTCTTTTTAATTTAATAGATTTATAATAATATATATTTTAATGAAAACACCCTATGAATTATAAAATAATATAAAACAATAAATTAGATACTTTAATGTTTTTTGATGTAATATTTCTATCTTAGAAACAAAGGATGGTCATAGTAAATTTAATCTAATGGATGATTAATGAATATTTATTTTTTACTTTAAAATGTATAAATATTATAAATATTTCAATTAATATCCAATGACATGTGAATAATCAATTCAAGTTATGTTTTATGAAAGTGAACCTTTCTCTAAAAATAAAACTCACATTAATGGACACAATGATTCAATAAAAAACATTACAATTGATACTATAATAAGACTAAATATTATGATGATAATAAACATTTTCATATACAAACCAGTCCTAAAAAAGTTATAAAATGATTAAACTAAGAGTTCTCTTCCTAGATAACCTAGAAAATTAAAATTACATTCCTTAAAAAATGTTATTAGTGGTTTAGATGTATCTATTAGAACTAGAATAATTATAGTAAATATTAATTGGTTTTCTTCTTTTATTTTCTAAGTTTAACCTAAGACCATATATGAATCCTTGATAGATCTAAATTAAGATTTATCCATTCAAGAAAAGTTAAACTAGTTTAAGAGAAATAGGGTTTGGGAATTAGTTGATAGACCCTTACATTATTCTTTAATAGATACTAAATTGAATTATATAAATAAACTAGATGATTAAAGAGTAATTATTAGGAATAAGTATAAATTAGTAGCTAAAGGTTGCAATCAATATGAATGTATTTATTTAAAAGAGACATTTGTAATTGTATCTTGATTAAAATATATTAAATTTATCATTGCCTATGCATCACAAATGAGTTTTATTTTTTTATTGTAGATATTAAATTGTTTTTAAATTATTTTATTTTGGAGGAAATTTATTTTTATCAACCTCTTTATTTTTAAAATCCTCAATTGAAAAATTATGTGTTCAAGTTTACCAAATATTTATATGGTCTTAAATAAAACCCTAGAATTTTGTATAAGAGGCTTAGTTTTTTTCATTAATCAAATAGTTTTTAAATAGAATTTCTAGATCCTATAATATTTAAGATAAAATTTTCTACAAATATATTTCTAGTACAAATATATTTTAATAATGTTATTTTCGGTTAGAAGAACTGTAAATTATGCAATGAATTTTCTATACTCATACAATATGAAATTTATGTTATCATGATGGGTGATTTGAATTTCTTTCTGGGTTTTCAAATATTTCAGAATGGATTTTGGAATGTTCTAAATTAAAGAATGTAAATACATGACTTATTGAAAATTTATGCACTTGAAAATAGTGAATCATATGAAAAATATGTGAGTTATATATTAAAATTAAAATTGATGAAATTGGGTAACCATTTTAGAGAAAATTATATAGAGGAATAAATTATAGAATGATATATATAAAAATGATAATATCAAAAATCTTATTTTTTTAATGTATTTATGCTATATTTTAGTAAAATACTAAGAAAAATCATCAAAAATATAACAAAATGATTTTATGGAATTTTAACGGTATAGTTTTTCTTTCTTTTTTATTTCTTAAAACTTGTGGATTTTATTTAATTTGATATTTTTTCTACCTTTGGGGGTTATAAATTAGATAGGAAGAGTACCTTAGGAACCAATCATTTATAGGGAAGATCATTAGTTTATTATTATTATAATAAATAATATTACATTCCATTATCTTCTATAGAATATAATAATGCTTCAACTATTAGTTTTTGGGGACATTTTTTGTGGATTAAATACACTTTAATGTTTTTTGTTGTTATGTTGAACATGTGCAAAAAAATTATATAATAGAAGTGCTATAAAAATTTAATGAAATCCAATAATCCATTTGATAACTATGCATACTGATATAAGGTATAATTTCTTAAGTGATCATACTCAAAAAGTTGATATATCTCTCTGGTTTATTAATACTAAAAATCATTTATCATATATATTCACTAAGTCCATTTCATGTGATAAATTTTGTTTTATAAAGAGTGAGTTTGATTTATTTAAATTTAAATGAATTTAATTTTTTTATTTTTTTTATGTTATTTTATGTATTTAAAGTTTTGTTTTGTTTTATGTTTTTATATTAAGTGTTTTATCTTATATATTGAACTCTTTTTCATAGGTATGAGCTTGTTAATAATACCTAAACTAATACGTAATATATTTTCATAATATTTAATATTAATATTGTATTATTTATTATTTATCTTTTTCTATGTAATATTTACTTCATGGTATATAGTATATTTTTTGAGTTATATAATTATTTTCTCATATTTTTTAATATCAATTTTCATATTTGTCAATGCCTTTTCATTTGATGACTGTATTTCTAGTTTTAATATTTTATTTAAATATTTGATCATTTGGGATGGTAAAAACTAAATTTTATTTGAGGTCTTAGAATTTATCCTATTTCTAAAACCTAATCCTTGAAACTAATAATTTTATCAATCAAGGGAAAATAAAAGAGGTTTGATGCTATCTTTGTCAGTAAAAGAGGGAATTAAAAATGATGCTTTGGAGAGAATATTTCTCCTAGATAAACCTATAAATTTCTCTTGGATTTATCAAATTAATAAATTATTTAATATATTTTTCAGTTTTCATAAAAGTGAGTATATTTTTTAAGCTACTAAGACCTTTTTTGAAGAATAAAGTATATGATCTCTATATCAATTCTCAATTTTTGTTTCCAAAGAAAATATTTTTGATTAATATAAAGGTAAATGTAAATATTATTTCATTTAAATCCTCTAAAATAGATATGATATTTCACTATCATCCTAAATGAAATATCCTGTTTTGTATGACTATGGTTATTGGTGAAAGAATTAGTCTAGTGGAAACTATGTTATTTATTTCTTTTAATAACTATTATTAATAAGAAGTTTCAAAAATCTTTATAACTAAAAAAAATTCTTTTTATATGTTTTCAAACATAAATAGCCCAAAGGGTTGGAGATTTTTATGAAATTATTTTTCAGGATTTTTATTTTTTATTTTTTTATTTTAATGAGATGAAAATAAATCTATCAAGGTACATGTATTATTATATCCAAGGAAGAAATAAATTGAATTTATATTATTAAGGAAGTTTACTTAATCTTATGTTTAATTAAAAAGAAGTTTCCATAGTAGCTGGTGTTATGGATAAGATTGGATATATTTGGAATATATCCTTGAATAGTTAGTTCATGTTAATTAATATGTTACAAATTTGGAAAGAGTTTATTTAGATTATGATTAATTATATTATTTTATTGAGGATTGAATAATATAAGATTTAATCTTTTAAAGAAAATATCTTTTCTTATTTAAAAATTTATTAGATGATAAAGGATGAGATGAGTATGCTTCAACTAGAAATAAATATTAAGATAATGAATTTAATTTTGAAAATATAACTATTAATCATTTTTTCCTTTAGAATAAAATAATGGAATACATATTAATGATGATAAAATAGATATAATTGGATTTGATGCTGATAGATATGAAAATTTTGTGAATACTCATGTAGATTATGAGAAAATTGATATCACTTTTAATGAAGTTAATTAATAAATAAATTTTTAATATTTAACACTACCAAAATAGCTTGATGTTTCCAAATAGTATGAAAATATCAAGATAAATAATCTAAAGCTACTAAATTTTAGAAAGAGTTTTCATTTTTATAATAAATAAAGTGGTTTTGGATTAATATATTTAGTCAAAAACTATAGAATAATATGACCATGTATTTGATGAAAATTTACTTCAATTTATAACTAGTATATTCAAAAAATTTCTTTATCTGCATGATGAAATTATAGATTTTCAATTTTGTTTCATGGAAGCAAGAAATGATTTGAAAGTGTGAGAATATAATTATATTTTAAAAATATGACTTTTAATACTTGAGATCTCTAATGGTCTCCAAATAAAATATTGAGGAGTTGAAGGATTTATTTAAAGGTAAAATGTAATTTATGAAGAATACTCAAACTTTTCAGAAAGGAATAAAAGAATATTTCATGCATTAGATTATGGGTTGTGATCATTATGAATTAATGAATGAAAAATATCATATTAAGATTTTATGTGATAAATTATTATAAAAATGACCTTATGGATTTGTTAAAAGCTAATTTTTAATTTGTGATGGAAAGAAAATATATTGAAACATATATTTCCCTTTTTTTATAGGAGTTCTAATTGATTAAAGATTATTTTTATATATTAAATAAAATAATTTTATAGAAATGGAATTGGAGAGTTTTTTTACATTACAAGTTGATTCTATCAATTTAGTCATATTTCAAGATTTCAGATGAGGGGTAGATATTAATGCCAAACAGGTAAGAATTTAATAAATCAGTTCTGAAATTTAATACTGATGATGGGATTTATAACTAATTTTTTAAAATTTAATAATGAATTTAATATGAATATTGACTAATATCATGAAGATATAAAGGTAGTGAAAATTTTCCTCAAGAAATTTTCAGTTTAGGATGAAGATAATATTTCATAATTAAAATATAAATTATAAAAATATCTTACTATATATAAAAGAATAATAATTCTATTAATGGAATGAGAAGGTCAATTGAATGAAAGAATTTTTTTATAGATGTACATAAATAGATTCTAGAAAATATTGAAAATTATATTCTTAAGAATATTAATCTTTTTAAGAATAAATCAAGGCATTTAAATTAAAAAAAGGAAGAAGTATTATGAATAGGAATGAAGATTATAATTTACAAGGACTCTATTATTAATAACACTAAATTTTTTATTCATAAAGTTAGTGAGAGCAAATTTAAAATATTGAGAAAATTGATAGATGGTCTTAAAAGATCATAAAAAATGGTTCATTTCATAGAAAGCATGGACAATAAAAAAATTATAACAACCTTTATATATATGATGTGTCACCTATATGGGAATATTTTATATATTTTTATGGAAAATATTTTAAATATATGGAAATATAAGATAGATTGGTTTTATGTTGATTGTGTTTGGATACAATATATAAAGGAAATAAAGAACCCTTGTGGCTATTTTTTCTGGAATAGATGTGAAACTAAGATTTACTACATTAAGGATGAAATTATATCATGATTGAAGGCATTTAGAAACTCTTTATACAATAATACTATAAAGAACCGTAGATAGGTTCCACTAAAATATATATATATATACATACAAAGATTAGTTTAAAATGTTTTTTTGACCTCACAAGTTATATCAGGAAATATTAATGGATGATATTCATCATTAATGGGGAAGAGCTATGTGAAAACATAGAAGACCTCTAAAACCTATTGACTACTTTCCAGTCATGCATCCTATTTCACCTAAGATTATATTAAGAACTTATTACACTCTATCTTGTTCACAATACAATTGTTCTAGGGAACTATTATACACATCATATAAAGGATCCTAGATACACATAGATATTGGGAAATAATGACAAGGTTTATATATATATCTCAATTTATTAGAGATTTTGGACATCAATATGGCTCTTTTTCATCTATACCTCAAACTTTTACCCAATACTTTATACCTTTTGAGAATAAATAAGACTATATAGCTTGACATATTAACCCCTCTATTTCTCAAAAAATAGATTTCAAGGAAAAATGATTATTTTTCTTTTCTCTATTTTTTTATTTATTCTCACACTGAATTTCAAATTTTATTTTTTAATATAAATAAATACTAGCTTCATCTTCTGTTAATTTTTATATTCTAAAAAATTTCATTTCAATGTGAAATATTAGCTGAGTTATATTTCTATATTAATTTTCTTTTGGTTAAAAAAATGTTTGGAGAATAATAAAGTAAAGAAAAACACAAAATTTCATTTTCATAATTCATTTTATTCTTTTTAATATTTTCATAATCTGTATTTTTTTTTAATTTTAGTTTATTTTCTATTAACAAATATGGTGAGATTTTTGGACAATTGTAATATATAAATATACTCTTATATATTATAATTTTTAATTATCCTAAAATCCCTTGATTGATTTAATAGAGATTTTACATTAATTTAATTTCATGGTATTAATTAATGTTTTATTAAGTTTCAAAATGTGAAATTATAATTTTTATTTTATTATATGTTATGTCGAAGAAAACTTTACTAATTAAAAAATATTATATATAGAAGATTATTTCTTAACTACTCAAAAAATAGTATAAATTTATCTTACATTCAAAATTATTTCAAGGTGTCAAATTTTATGTATCATGCTGATTTTAGAAATATTTCTTATATATTGGATATTTAAAAAAGGTATAATCTCACATATACTGATATTTATCTAGTTTATTCAATAAGAATTATAAGTTTTTCTTCTATATAAAACGTTTAAAAAGTATGAAATATTATCTATTGATAAGTTAAACATACATACATAGATTGAGAATTTTCCCCATGTATAAAATCCTACATATTGGTAAAAGTTATTATGCCTATAAAATTTAATTTTTTAAAGGTAAGATATTATGTATTGAATCATATATTACATATAAAGTAATGTTTAAATTTCATAGTATCTCATAAATACTTTCCTCTTGATTTTTTATTGGAAAAAATTATTTACTCTAAAGTTTTCCATATTCAAACATATAATTTTATGAAGTGTTTGACCATGTATTTATAAGCTATTATTTCTTAATGAAATATGAGTAGAATCTATGAGAACTACTATTTTGATAGAGATGATAAAGGATTATTTTGAACTAATTAATTTTATTATTTCATATATATATTATCTTAATAAAACAATGAGATAGAATACATAGAATAATAATATAGAAAAATATATAAAATATATAAGCAATTTTTTATTTTGAGATTTATTGATTATTTTGGAAATCATTTTATATAAGATTTATTTATAGTATGATTGAAAATAATTAACTAGAATATTTATATAATACTACTACTATTATTTATTACCATGAAGATCAATATATTTCTGGAGATCTTTTTAGTGATACGAATTAAAGACATATTTTTCCTCTTAAGAAGATTCATGAAATATCAATTTCTGAAGACAATACTAAGCTATTAACTGGAATTTTAAATCTATATTTTTTTTAATTAACATTTATTATACTTTGTATAGGAGTGATACCTTATAAAATACTTGTGATAAATATCTTAAAAATATATATATTATTTTATTTTTCAATAAACTATGTTTCATATATTTAAACAACTATTATATCCCTTGAAAATAGAAATAAATAAAAACCACCATACCTAATTTGGGTGTATGTGGAATAGAGTAAGAAATATTTCTTAGAATACTATAACTATTATAAAACATGTTTTGTCTTGATATTTTATTTTATTATTTTTTTTTGTTGCATATCTAATTAAAAGATAGTGAGAAGACAGAGAAAAAATAATTTAAGATGGATGTTTATAATTTTAGAATTTTTATTGGTGAAATTAATGAACTAAATTCACTACATCTTGTGTCATTTTAACAAAATAATCTAGGATAATATGATCTTTTCCTCTATTTACTTACCCTTATATATTTTGAAATTTATGTGAGATATTTTACATACATAGTTTGTTTAGGTTTAGATTTTATAGTGGAACCCCTTTTCAGATCATACTAGACAAGTATTTATAATAATGGTGACTTTATTTAATTCACACCTTCTTGTGAAGTGAATTTATAATTAATAGTGAAAGATTTATTACATGATGTTCCCATATGTGTGACATAATAATTGGTGGTATCAACTATTTTATGTATTTTTTACCCATCACTATTATTTATTAATGATATGTAGTTGAGAAAATGAATTGATTCCCTCCTTTAGTAGTGCTTGGAAACCCTCTATAAGTATAGAATGTATATCCAACCTTCAATAAGTTGTATGTGATTACCCATTATATTTTAAGAATGTATTTATGTGTTATGATTGTAGTTTTGGATTCAATTTTTTTTGAATATAATGGAATGCATAGATTCTATTTATAGGGAGGCTGAGGATTATACCTTGATATGAGGTAAAAATATTGTATTTTAGAGATGTTTTTTAGGTGTTTTAAGTAAAAATATAGATTCTATTGATGTGTTATTATAGTACATGGACTAAACCTCTCCATGTTTTAGTTTGTGGTGGTGATAGTGATGACAATACCATCTTTACATGGTGGTTTTAGTGATTAGAATTCATGAAATTTAATGTCATGATAGTTAAGGATATCAGAGATTTATAGTAGTGACATGGTGAAAGAAACCCTTATATAGAAACTACATGCTCAGTTTATGGAGGATTTTCTTGAGTAGATAATCTTAAGGAAGTTTATTCATTTTGGGAGAAATAAATATTTCTCACCTTTGATTGATGGTGGTGGATTCCACCCATTATTTCATTAAGAGAGGCATATAGTGGTGATGTTTATAGAGTAGTATTACCTAACCTAACTTTTTTAGGTGATGGTATAAAATTTGTTCCCTAAACATGGGGATCTCGTCATCCACTTACATAGGAGGATAGTTTTTATCCCCTTTGATTTCCACATTTGATATCATGGTGAATTTTAAATATAAGGATTACCCTAGGGTAATATGTTCATGTGTGTTCCATTTTTAGAAAATATTTTATACATTCTCATCATATGAAAATCATATATATATATATATATAAAGGATGATTGTTCATTTAAATTTTGTGGGTTTTGGTTACTCAAGTTCTAGAAGATATTTACAAGGGTTTAGATCCAACATAGTATGGTTATCAAGACAATCTACTTTTTATTACGGTGTATTAGGATTCCAATGAGTAGTAGTATGATGTTGGGTGGTTTGAGGTGGTCATTTTTGTTCTTTGGTATACTCATAATAATATTTTTCAATAGAGAAAGAACACAATAACATGGATTTTTTTAGTGGTGGATGTAATCTTGTTTAGATATTAAAGTGTAAATGGAAGGTTCCCATGAATTATTGAGAAGATATTGACTATTAAGGTTTTTGTTTCAATTTTAATGTAAGTTATTGACATTGTTTCTTATTCCATATTAGTAGAATATTATGGTAATGTATTTTCAGACCCTGAATAGTATGATTCCTATTAGTTATTCTGGAGTTGGTGTAGAATCTTTTTAAACAAATCAGTAGTGTGGATTAAAGTTGTTAGATTATTCTCCTATGTATTTCATCTATAATTAAATTTAAAGATTATGAGTGTAATTATACCATTTTAGGAACCCTTATCAACAAAAAAATCCATCTTTTATGCCATAGGTTTGTGGTTTTCTTAATCCCATACTGTTAGAAAACCTTTGGTTAAGAAATGGATTTTGGTGTGGATACTTAAAAAGACTCACATACAGAGGCCTTATGTATGTACTATGTTTTATATTTTAAATATGTTAATGTTGAAAATTTTGTTTATGGAATAGGATGTTCCCTTTTATAAAGGTTTTTACTATGTTTATTTAGAAATCAAACCTCTAAAGATAAATAGAGTGGATGAGGGTGAGTTTTCTTTCCACACGAATATGATGTATGATCTCTGAAATTTGGAATCTATGAATTGTTAGTTCAATTATATTATAATGTTTAATAGTAGGTAAGATGTAGTGAATTTTATTTTTCTCAATTGATACATATCATAAGTTTGAGTTTCAGAATCCCAAGACATCCCTGGGGGTAAAATAGTGAATTTACCCCGATATAAATCCTCCAATTTTTTATGGTAATATTTAATTCAAGGTGCAGTTTTTAACCCCAAACTGAATTTTAGTGAATTTTAGAGTATGATAAATTTATGCTGATAATTTATTTTTTTTAATTAATTAATTAATAATCCATTGAGTATGGATTTTGATATCTTCCTTATGGTAGATCTGATAGAGATCACACTTTTATGATTACATCCAAAATATGTAGTTTACCCTTATTATGGTATAAAATTGGTTCGTAATCTATGATTTGGGTCACACCCCATCATGGGTGTGTTGTTAAATAAATAAAATATTAATTAAATAATAAATAATTATCCATAAACCCAAATTTCTACCTATTTTTTCATTCTTAACTCCACTAATTAGGGTTAACTATATTCGTTTCAATTAACCATAATTAAATATATGGATAAAGAAAATTTATATTGGATAGTAAATCTCACATTCCTCATGTAATTGGAAAGGTAATTCATAATTGGTATGAACTTCAATGACATTGATCCAAACATGATGTAAGGCTTATTATTTTCTATTTCTTACTATGTTTTTTGTGATTAAAAAGTTGGATCACTTCAAAAATTCTCATTTATGTATTATCACTAATTTCATATATCTCACATATTATTTTTTACATTATCGCTCTAAACACAAAATTATTTATATGTTCCCTATCATTGGGAGCAGTTGGGGGATTACCTGAGTGGTAAAGGCTACCCGTAATCTTGAATCAAACCCAGGTTCAAATCTGGGTGGGGGGAAATTTTCACATGGACTAAAGTAGTATTTTATCCATCCTTATAGCGTAGTAGAAGAATGAGTATTGTAGCAATTACAATAGTTGGGTACTGTAGCGGTGGTATTGTACATCCTGAATGGGCTTTTGGGAAAAAAATTAGCCTTCGGGCCAGTGAGATTTAGGGACTTCAAGGGGGCAGTGACGCAAACATGATGTGGGGAAGCGATGATGTAGGCATGATGCATGTATCCAATGGTGGCCCAATGTTCCATGTAATGAGATTCATTCCCACTAGGCCTTCAAGCCAAAAATATATATATAATGTAATAAATTATCTGGATTGGTGGTTTATCACTAGGGGCTATGACATTCCTTTACAGTATGTATGTGTGTGTGTGTGTGTGTGTGTTTAAATTTAATTTTACCCCTAAGAACATAATATAATTATATCTATTATTAGAAAATATGTTCCTGAAGATCATTGAAAAAAATTCACAATTTCAAATAATAAATTCTATTTATGGTTTTCATTCAATTTATTCCTCCATTTCATTAAGGATTTATCTTCATCCTTTTCCATGGAATGTGGTTTGATGAAATTTTCCTATATTAATGAATAAATGGTATCCAATTTTGTGAGTAGATTATTTGGATACAATGGTAGAGATTATAAAATTTAGAATGATATGAAGAAAATGGAGGATCGTTGATAGTTAAGAATTTGTAAATTTGGAGGGAGTCACTATTATACAGTGTTGTGGATGCATGTAAATTTATGGGGGTGATATTTCAAGTGAATTATTATAAAAAAAGAATCATTTAAGGAGGAAAAGTCATGAAAGAGGCTCATGAAAATGATTCAAGTTTGATCGGAGTGAAAACAAGTGAGATATGTCTTTCACATTGAATCTAGAAGCATAACGTGACTACATGGAATGTAGTCCAAGTAGAAAAACATCATATTAGTTTTGTGGGTGAAATTATGGGGTTTTAGAAGTCAAAAATATCACACAGTTTGTGACTATAATATATCCAAACAACATGAATCTACATGTACTAGAGTACACTTCTAGTTTTCCCCAAGACTACACACATTGTGTATGTTAGGGGTGCATTCCATGTATTGGTACATGAAATAGGGTGAAGAAAAACTATTGACCAACTAATCTATTTATCTTTCATAATATTTAGTTATAATACACACTATATGGTGGAACATAATGTAGACTGAGAAGTAGTACATATGTAAGAATGTTTTTGAAAATCATATTCCATGTGTTATGTGGGACACATTTTGTTGATGGGGACCAAATAACTCAAGATTTTGGTGGTAGACAATGAGTATCCCATGAGGGACACACTATGTTTACCCTATAAGGACATGATGTGTCAATTTGATTCATAAAATGAAATGATGGAATTATATTCCCAACCTTCAATCTAGGATTATACGTCATGTATAAGAGATTTACATGTCGTGTACACTCCTATAAGCGGTGTTAGAACATATTCTAACAAGGGTGGAATAATTTTGTAATTAAATTCTCCCTTTTTAAATTTTTTCATGTAGATCATGATAGTAGTATCATTTTTTCCATCTAAGGCCATTTACATGGATTTTTTGGTTGTTATAGTATCTTAACTCTACAAAGGTGATGATTGCATTTATGAGGGATGACCATAGGGAAAATGAGGTCATGAAATCATTATTTGATGAGTTAATGATAGTGTATGAGTCCTCTATATTCTTAGTAGAGTTTTTTAACTCTAAATATACATGAGTATTGAATCTAGTATATTTTGAAAGAGGCATGTACTGACCTAGAATTGACAAGGTGCGACCCCACCTATAAAATAGTTGAATTCAATTACTCATCCACTTATGGGGAATGATACCTTTATCTATGTAGTTATAAACTCCCTCGTTTGATGTAATATACTCATTGAGGAGTAAATAATCTTCCATGGTTAGTTACTCTATTGATAAGCATGTATACTTTGATGAGTTTATGGTCCCCCACTACAAATTTTGTGTAGTGCATGGGTTTTCACATGGATGGGTAATTATGGATATTAAGGGTTAATACTCCATTAATTGACAATTATTCTTAGTCAAGCTGTGGATGCCCTAATACATTTCTAGAGTAGTGAAACAATATTTTTTAGTGATAAGGTGTGTTACTAATTTGATTGATATGTATACATTGGTAAGGAGAAGGTATCCCACTATGGTTTACAGTGGAAAAATAAAAAGGTTGAATATTGGGGGTGTTTTGGCCTTATGTTTCCCTATGTATCCCTTAGTTTCCTTCAAATTGTGACTTATATCCGAGATATTGAATATAGGATTTTTTGGGATTTCAATATGTCGAGAATCCCTAATTGGTCATGATATATGATCCTTTATTTAGCTTATCTAAGATGACTAGGATAGCTCTATGTCTCGATAACTCTAGTGTAATAACATGTTTAGGTTATTTTTCTTCTTTCCAGTTACTATATTTTTCTAATTTTTTATCATACTTATATCTTTTTAATTCTTTATGGCTTTAGGGTATCCTATTGAGTATGTTTATACTCACACCTACATGGGATTCGTTCCAACACATTTTGTGTTTGTGCTTGAGATTCATAGTTTATAGATAACCTTGGTTGGCATAGTTCTTGTGTGGATTGTTCAGAGCTGAAGATTGGTGATGTTTAGTAGAGAATAGTTATTCATAATGGTGGTAGTTTCTTCTATAGATGGAGATCTTTCTAAGAGTCCTTGTGATTGGGAGGATAATTCTATTGTTTAATTTTCATTAAGTTCATACAATTTATTAAATGTATAACTCTTATATTATTTGTCTGTATGGTGATGTACATGACACTCACCTTTCATGGGTGTGGAAAAATCTATTTAATTTCCATTAGGCATGTAGTATTTATAGTAAAAAAAATCTCCATGGAGAAGTGATTTAATATTACTTTCATGGTGAAAAACAATTATATAAATGAGATCACTGTGACTATCATGAAAAATAATAGGTGTTTTGAAAGTCTAAATAAGTGAGATAAGTGATTTGTTTTTTATATTGGATTTATTATTTTTAATTATATCATAGTCCCTTTGAAATTAATCTATCTTTCTATCAACAGATTTAATGAGATTATAAAAAATAGGTTTTTCTTTTTTCACAATTGATCAAGTTTGATTTTAATGATAATATTCCTCATAATTTCCTTACTTAGATTATTCACTATCAAATGTGTAAAAGAAAAATTGATCCTTATATGAATTTGATAGGTACTTAAAAATCTGGTATTGATATTACTAAGAATTCAAATCATAGTGTTACTATATCATGTTTTTATAATCAATAGACACTTCCCTATATGACTATAAATCAACCAATTGGTGTGATAAAAACTAATAAGAGGAAGAAAATATTTATTTAAATAAGGAAATAGTTAAAAATAAATAATTAATATTTAAATAATCATATTATTATCAAAATTATATAATTCAAAATTAAAAATCATTAAAATAAAGAAAAAGGATCAATGTATTTGAATAAATAAAACTGGATTGAAGATAAAAAATTTGGGTCACCTCCCCTTCACCCAACCACATAATAATTATAATGCTCCATTATAAAAGAAGAAATTGTAATGAGAGGGGTAAAACATGGTAAAAATATAATAAAATAACATACATTAGAAAATAGAGCATTGAAAGAGATCCTTCCCATCAATGCCCCAATCATTTTTTGGCAGCAACACCATTGTATTTATAGAGGGAGGAAACATCACTATCTCCCTCGATTGTATCTTCAGATATTTTTATATCTTTAGTCAAAGTTCAAATGTATCATTTAATATTTATTGTATTAAAATCTTCATAAATTTTAGGTGTTTCAAAATTTCAATTTTGTCTAATTTTTAATATTGGTGGTATCATCATCTATTGTTGGTCATTTACTGTTGGGAATCTACTGTCAGTGCACCTCTTTGATACTTTCATTCATATACTACCTCCATTCTTCACTAAAATATTTCATCATCCACTATTGTTTATCAACTATAGTTTTTCATATACCATTCCTTAATGGTGGAATATATATACCACCAGTGGGCTTCAACAATGCTTCATCTATGGTGGCATCATCTTTCATCAAATTTTCCTTGGTACTACCATTGCACTTGATCTACCATGACCTCAACCATAGTACCATTCATATAATCCACCATTAGTTATCAATAGTGGAAAATAATCCTTCCTGATAACGGCTCTACCATTCCCTTACTATCACATAGCTTACATCTAACATTGCACCATCCACCATCACACCATCCATTGTTGGTGTCGTCATTCATCATGGTAGCTACATCTACTATTATTTAATGGTAGATCATCACTGTTATACTTATGAAGGTAGTATATTCTACCTCAATCATCTATCCTTCACCATGTCTGGATGAGAACTCTCATTAACATGCATGTCTTTTCTCCATTTTAACTGTGTTCCATGGTGGTTGCCCGAGGTCGAGGAGGCCGTCCACGGTGATTTTGGGCCTGGGCATAGTGATTTCTCATCAAGCCTGAGCTCCATAGAGGAGGACATAGTTATTAATTTTAAGATTTAGTTACCAATAGTATCCTTGATAGGAGGAAAAATATTGGGTTTTGAAGGCAGTAGAGATGTTACATAGTGGTTCCTAATGTAGGAATTGGATATCATCTTGAGTTCAGGCTTCCATGGAAGCTTCCATAGCATTTTCTGATGAATAATGTTGGTAGCTATCCGATATCGAGTTGTGGCAATGGAAGAGCCCAGATGAAAGGTGGAGGTGAGGTGTTCATGAGGTGTGGGGGATCAGGAGTGAAGGGGTACAATTTCATTCTATTAACTGATGAAAAATTCCCCTTATTGTTCTTATCCCAATTAATAAATTCATATGGATGTGAACTCATATATATTACAAGGTGTGACATTGTCAACTCGGAATCCTACTCCAGGGATGGAATATAACACCCTGAGATTTTGTGGAATATTTTTTAAAATATTTTTAATCTTTTTGATATTTATTGATACACGCAACACTGATTTTAGCTTTTGTTACATGCAATACCAAGTTTATCATACGTTACAAACAAAACTGATTTTAAACGAAACATGACATACTATTAAAATATTATTATTTAATATAACAGTTATTTCCTAGACACTAAAATGGCGTATATGAATAATATTTACTAAAATTTTAAAATGTATGATTTACACGTGTATATAATAAATGAATTATATCGTGACCAATTAATTATAAATGAAAATAAAAACCATTTAAAAATAAAGTAAATCATTTTCTGAAATAATAATTTTTATGTGAAAAAACATGTTTTATCTCAATAAATTAAATAAATAAAAATTAATTAATTATTTTTATGATATTGATATATTATATATTAAATTAAATGTTTTACATTCATTATTTCTGTTTTCTAGACAAGGGAAAATAATAAATCCAATTTTACAATTAAAAAATTTATTTTTATAAAAAAGAAGCATTATCAAATTTTGAACGCTTATTTGAAAATTATTTGAAAAAATAAACTTCATTTTTAAATAATCATTTCAAAATTATCTTGGATTAAATTTTTTAGAATTTTATGAAGAGGTAATTTTTTTATGAATATTGAAAAATACAGGTTTTATTAAGAATTGTCATTTATTTTAATGTATTTGAAAATATCCAACATGATTTAAGATTATTTTAAAATAAAAATTATTTATATTATATATATTTTAATTCAATTTAGGTCGTTATAATAAATTTTATATTGAATTTTGATATAAAAACTTTTTAATCTTTTAAACATTTTCTCTTTGGATAACCGCTTTTTGGTCACATCTCCTGGATTAATTTTAAATTAAAATTTTATGATTATGTGAATATAACTTAGAAAAATGGATTATATGTTTGTAAAAAGAATATTTTTTATTATATAATAAGTTCAAATAAAAAAAAATCCATAATTAATAGTAAAAATAATAAAATTTAATTATTGCGGTTAAGGTAGAAATGAGTTTACCTGGGGTTAAAATAAAAAAATTAAGTGTTAAAAATGACCCAAATTATGTTCAAAACCCAATTTATAGCCATATTAAGACCATATCATATATAGGCTTTATATTTTATCATTTTAATTCATTTTTTATGTGAAAATTTTTGGTATAGATTTTTCTTTTTAGAAATTATGTGTTCCGCTCACCTCACTTATAAATCCCACCCCCTCTCCTCTCCTCTCCACACCTCCAAACCCCATTGGGTAGTAAAACACAGAAAAAATTACATCCTTACTTTTCTACTCTCATCCTAGAATCCTTACTTTGGTTATAAAGTCAACCTAGGAAGGATTTTTGTGTAAACCAAAAGAAGGTGTATGAAGAAGAGGTAACGTCCCTAACCGAGAATTCTATTTTTTTTTCTTTCTCCACCTCATTCAATTACTATTAAAAAATATGATATAATATTCAAAGTATATTCAATAAATTTATGCTTTATTATTTTAATTTAATAACAAAAATAATTCTCCTCTTCTATCAAATAGGATATTAAATCATCATTGGTGTGTACAACAAACTACCATCTCTCTAACATATGTTTTTTTCAGCATAATCACCTCTCAAAGAAGGATATAATGTTGTATTTATTATTTATATATGATATTTATGATATTATTAATCTTATATAATAATTATATCTCGTATTAATTCTTACTTTTTATTCCTTGGGAATACAATAATGTCATTCACGTGTACAATGAACTACCACCTAATGAAATGATGTGATTATTTTTTCACGTACACTTTACATGAAAGTTAATAAATATAGGATTAAATAAAGACATTATATATATATATGAAATAAAAATTATTTTATAGTGTGAATATATTATTTACCTTTATTTCATTACATCCATCAAGAAAATGGAAACTACGTTCATTCATATGTACGATGTACCGTCTCCATGAATAGTTTATTTCATTATATATATATAAATATTATGGATTTATATAAATACATATATAATGAATGTATATTATATTAATATCATGTTTAATATTATTTATATGATGGAATCAATTTCAATTTAATAGTACCAAAAATAAAAAATCATAACATACATGAAAAACAAAGAAGTTATTACTCAAAACGTGACTTTGACATGAAATTTTTAATAAATGGGTAATAAAATATCATAAGTAAATAATGGTATGTTATATATAATTATGGATATATAATATATTTATATTATATTTTTACTAATTATTAATTAGGTTAGAGCCTTTATGAATGAATTTAAGACTTATGGTAAAAGATTTTTCGTCTCACTTTAATATATGTGAGATACATGCCATATTCACCACATAATTATTATATATGGTACATATTCATACCATTAATGTATTTTATATTTATTTACATAAAATTTATTTGGATTTATATATCTATTTTAGAATCTCAATTTCATAATGTTTATGGTTCCAAATATTCCTCGGCGATAAGGGATTTTTGTATCAATTTGACTTTTTTAAGACATATGTTGTATTATGAACCGATCATATTTTATGAGGTGTATATACTACCCATTTGACATGTTATAAAATTAAAATAATTATATTCATGATATATTTAGTTTTATTTAATTTTATTCTTTCATGGATCTTATGATTCATTGTTACAAAAGTGGTAATGGTTTTATGATACAATCTCATCCTTTATCGGGATTTTTTATGTTTATGCTTCTTATGATAAAATATAATGATCCATGTCTTAATAAACTCATGATTTTTTTCTCCTCTGGTTATTTAATCAAAATAAATGTTTTCCCTTAATTTTTCTCTCTTTATGTACTCAATAGTTCAAAGAAATTTTTTTAGGAAAAATTAATCTTTCTTTCTATCTTTTCTCAAAAACCCATTTTTATTCCAAAACCTTGTTTTCTAGAAAAAATTTTAAATATAATTTTATCATTCTAAAAATGACTTATTAAATACACTTTTACCCATGTTTTAATTTTTACATAGTTTTTTGAAAGGAATCTTGATGTCATTTTCCAAATAAGACCCGCTTGGATTTTATAGAAAATGTGAAAGGAATATTTTTTTAACATGTATGAAATTTCCCACCATTATGACAACTCAATGTTTTAAAGATTAATTTATATGTTTAAAAGGTTATTTTAATGTAAAATTATTTTGAAAATAATTTATTTTTTAAAATGTGTTTTTCAAATTGGAAGGGATATTTTCTTCAAGAAATTTTTTAAATGATATTAAATCATAAATTATAATTTCCAATGTTATTTTCAAAGAAAATGATTTCAAAAATGTTTTATGTTTTAAAATGTGATATTAAAAGTTGAAAGGATATTTCTTTAAGGCATGTTTTGTGTCATATTTAAAAATATTTTTCTATATAAGATGACATCATTTGATGTTACTTATTCTTTATAGTAGATATGATCTAAGGATAAAATTAATATTATTTATTTTAATGGTATATATTTATGATGTCATGATGTTTATGAATACTATTTCTCTTCCATGGGTTATACCATGATAAAATCATTTTGAAACCCGATTTTTTTTATAGGTTATACTGGGATAAAATAATGAAATTATTATGAAACGTGTTTATTTTCCATAGGTTATACTATTATTAAATGTTTATGAACCCAATTTCTTATATTAGGTTATCATATGATGAATGTTCCATGATCTTGTGGCACACATATATATTATTTTAACTATGTGATGGGTGGGACCAATATATCCCTCCAATGCATTGGGTATAGATTGATATCTCATGAGATAAACATTATTGTAAAGGGTAGTGAACCTAGTTCTGTAAGGGACTCTCTCCACTATGATAGTCATGTGGGTGAACCTTGACTACTATGATTGTTTGGGGAGTGAACTCATTCCACTTAGATAATAATGGAAATGTGACTTGACTACTAAGGAAATAATGTTTCATGCTTATATGTATGCTGAAAATTCATGTTTTATGAAAATTTTATGTTCTCATGGATCATGTTCTTTGATTCCATTTTGATTCATGTATTATGAAATACCCATCATTATTACCTAACAAAAGATTTTGATCAATCGTATAAAAGGTGTAGTTTTCATATGTTTTTCTCATGTTCTCATACCCTTATGCTCATGTTATTTTTACATATTTCCCATCATTACCCTTACTGAGCATCTAATCTCAAAATTTCATATGTTTCCTTTCCCGTGTTACAAAGAAATGGTTTTAAGTGGTTTATATTTATAAATAGTATAAAAGGGTATGATTATTATGGGAGATATTAAAGATCTTTTACTAAATAAAAATATCATGTGCCTTGTCTCCAATGGTACTAAAATATAATGATCCTTAGTCATGTGTTTTTTGTAATGTAATGAATATTCATCTAAAAGACATAATATATATGTATGAGAAGTTTCGGTGTCTAAAATTGGTATCAAAGGATATGTCTAGTTAACCTTTTAAAACATGGATGAGAAAACATTAGCGTGATCCCTTGGGATTTTTTTAAGGATATGTATGGGGATATGTATAAGGATATTTCTAATGATGAGTAAAATTATAGGAAAATGTCTTATAATTTTGAAAAAGTATAGAGAGAGTGATTTCTAAGTAATTACATCCCTATCTGGATACTATAAGTGGATATGGATTTGAAACATAGTTACATAGAGTTAAAAACTCTGAAAGGGTTGTATTGAGCTGGACTCAATCATCACCTAGTGCACAAAATGGGTCTTGTTTCACACCCAATTTGACACTTATCAGGGATATGTTTTGGAAATTCAAAAACTTTTTATGAACCATCATAAAGAATTTAAATAATGACCCTAAATAACATAGGATAATCCTAAGGTTTCATATATTGAAAATAATTTGTCAATATTTGGACATCTTATAAGTGATTTTCCATGATTATATGGTTTACCACAATGAATATTGTTACTATTACTGTGATTTTTGGTTGAAATCAATGGAAGGAATCAGAAAGAACTAAATTGATGTTGAATTTCATAGATAATGTTTTGGTGAGAAACCAAATGGAATTATTACTAGATTGAGAGATATTGTGATTATTCTTAATCATCTATCACGATATATTATTAAAAACCTAAACCTTAACTAACTCTCAAAATCAACAAATAATATAATGATAGATTTCATTGAGAGATTGGGTGGTGGATACAATGGATGAAAGAGTTTTAGTTTACTATGTGTCCATAATGTGGGAATAAACACCCAAGTGGATGACTTATAGAAACGTGAAGATATTTTTAGTGTGGGAAATAAGGATACAAATAAAGAAACTGCATTGAAAAAATGAAAAGATCAGTTAATGAAATGGATGAGAATAGTGGTCTTCATAAGGTGTCATTGATGGTTAAATGGTTCAAATGTAGAAATCATGGGTATTATGAAAATTTATTTATTAAAGGGAAATATCATGAATAGAATTAAAAAGGTTGTATGAGTATTGGTTATATTTCTGATAATGAAGAGACAACAAATGACATATGAAAGGAATGAAGTGTTAAGGAATAAGATGACGAAGCCTGGTTAATGGTGTATAAAGAAAGTTGAGTGATTTATGTGTTTATGTATTGTGATTCAAATAATTATATATTTATTAGTGTTATTTAATTTTTTAAAATCATGAAACACCAATGGATTATTACACAATAGTTTAACATTAAGAAGATGATAGAATATGTAAAATAGTACTGATGACTAAGAAAATTGATATTATAGTAAGGTAATACTTTATGGAAAAAATATGATTAAGTGAATATAACCCTTAATATGTTATCAATATTGAGATAATATTTTTTTAGTTTAAAAAATGTGATGATTGATATGGATAAAATAAATTGGGTATTATTTATGGTCTTGGAATAGATTAGTGATTTTATGAAAAAGTATTTTAGGTTATATTTGATAGAGTTTCATCATTTTTAGATTAAAAGAATTTATTATATAATTTTTGGTTTTATTCAAGGAATGGATTAGTATGTAAGTATTCATTAAGGTTTTATGGTAATTATGGTTATTACCATGTTTTAAGAAAATATATGACTATGGTGTTCACATATTTTGCATAAAACAAATAATAGATACTTTATGATATTTGAGGAATTAATTTTATGTTGATATTGGGAAATTTAGTGACCTTATTTATAAATTTTCAGTTTTATAATGGTCATAAGGTTAACCATTTATGGAAAGGATTATGTTGATCTTTAGATTAGGTTTTAGGGATTAATATATTCCTTCTCTATAATATGATTTATGCATTTTGGATAACCAGTGCTAACCATTTCTGTTTTGATGATACCTTAATAAAAAGAAATGACTTAATATTCTTTTATGGGCCTTATTATCCTTTTAGTACTTTAGACTTGAAAATTTCACCTCTTAGAGTAAGTGATTTTGCGAAAACTAATCAAGGCACAACTAAAGGATCAAATTGGTATTATAAAATGGAATAAAATCAAGTAAGAATATCTTCTTATGAAAATTATTCAACTTTAAGAAAATGATATTGAAATAAAATGTTATACATTTACCTATATTTCTTATAAATGAATATTATTTTCATTAATCATAGATTTTTTGATTTTTGGTTGTTAACTTTATCCTGACCTTGTTCTTTGTCACCCTCTATCAGTATTTGGGTGTTAGTTTTATCTTGTATGTCTATGATTTCACTTCCAACCTATGTTATCCTATTTAGAAATCTAGTATTTTTTATTCCAGCTCACCTTCGCACATCCATTTTTTTCATTTCAAGTGGAAGTTTTGTTAACCCTTTTTACAATGTGGGTTTCCCATAAAGGGATTTTAAAACATTAAAGCATTTTTTATTGAGAAAATGTTCAAATTGCGAGGACATAATTTATTTAAGCTGGGTAGACTGTAACCCCCAAGATTTTGTGAAATATTTTTTATTATAATTTTTAATCTTTTTTATATTTTTCATTAAACAAAACATTAATTTATGCTTGTGTTACATGCAAGACTAAGTATATCTTGCATTACATGCAACACTGAGTTTGAATGAAATGTGACATGCTATTAAAATATAATTTTTTAATAAAATAGTTATTTCTTAGTAACGAGGCTGTATTCCGATAAAAAAATCACATAAATTATTTAAATTTATTATATTTTTGTTTTTATAATAATATTTTAACTAATTAATTTACTTTGGTGTTATTTTGATGTTAAAATAATAAAACTGTTAATTTAATGATTTTATGTTTAATTAATGTTTCTTTTTATTTTAGTTTTGTTTAACTTTGTTTTTATTATTTAATTCTAATGATTATCATAAAATATTTATTTAAGTGTTTTTGTTTATTTTTTATTTTTCCATTTATTTTTTTATTTTTTTATAATTAAATAAATAATTAATTGGAATTTAATAATTAATTAATTTTATTTAAATAATATAATAATGTGGACATGTAATTATAATTTAACTATTTTAATTCATTTTATAATTTCTTTATCTAGTTAATTAATTAAGCGGTTAATTTTTTTTATTAATTAATTTTAATTTTTAATATATTTTATTCTTTTAACAAAATAAATATTTTTTTGTAATTATTATTTTTTACTATTTTTATTAGTTTTTTCTTTATTTTATGAAAAAATTAAAATAATTAATAATTAATGTTATGAAATTTAATTTATAATTTTGATGCTTTATTGTTTAGTTATTTTTCAGTGTAGGGCATGTGAAATTTGATTTTCCTTAGAGGTATAAGATATTTTGGTTCACTGACCATGTAAAATAAATGTTCATCCATAAATTTCTATAAGATAACTGTTTTTGGTAGCAGTAAAAAAAAATTGGACAACCATACAATTAAATTAGCATCTTTCCCATAAGAAAAATGTCTCTAGCATAAGATATTTTCAGAGAATAATAGAATTTTCAGTACCCATAAGACAAATTAGTTGGGTAACAAAAATACTGCATAAGATAAATTTATCATATACAGAACTATTAAGAAGTTGTGTTCATTTCTTCAAGCTTCATGTGGAATCTTTGAAACCAGGTCACCACTGATTTGGAATGAGATCACATCGAGCTCGATAATGTTGTAATTTTATTTATAATAATAATAAAAAGAATTTAAAAAATGTTCAAAAAACCTGTGGCATGGATTGATGAGGTGTACATATTTTGATTGCTCAAAATACTTATGGCTTGGATTGATGTGGTTGATATAGTTGTGGAATTACACATTGGAGTTGGGGGTAGAATTTCCAAAGATCATCCCTTATAAAAGGAGCCTTGAGAATTGGAATTTTCATAAAAATATATATTTTCCTAACTCATTTTAAAGTGTTTTTAAAAAATAATAGTTAGTAAAAATTATATATATATATAACAAAAAATATAAAATAAAATAAAATAAAATATTTTACAACATGGATAATTACATAATTAGTCATAATAGTTGGATTTCAAATTTTCCAAATCCGGACATGTGTCCACCACTAAGAGTTGTCTCATTTCAGTCAAACCAAGGTGTTTTTTGACCAAAACGGTGAGATAATATCGGTAGGATTCACACAGTTTTTTATCTATAAATATGTGATAATGAGATCACTTATAATTTTAATTCTTCTTTAATCAATAAAATTCTCAAGATATTTTTTCTAACATTAGTATGGTGGGGATTTCAAAAATTGGTGTTCGCTTTCCCCTAAATCTTGGTGAAATGTATGAGGGAAACTTCCATCGAGAAGCCTACACCAAGAAAGTGGGGGTGGATAAAACTCTTTTGGAAAGTGAATTAAATTCTCACATTGAGATTCAATATGTCTTCTCCATATTTCTACCTATTTTCCAAAAATCAAAAGGGTTTAACCCAAAAGTAAAACCTAGAATATGGATTCTGAATCCCTCAAAGTGATGAACCAAGACATGGTAAAACTTGACCATTTTGATGGAAACAACTTCTATTAGTGGTAATACAATATGAAGTTTCTTCTTACATTGTTGAATATTGTTTATATTCTGGAACTGAATCCTCCTCCAATTACCGATGAGCCTACTCCAAATCCTGACAAAACACACATTAACGTGAATCAAGTCTAGAACATTCAGGAAATGAGAAAGATACATAAAGATGATCGTGTTTTGTGTCGAGGACATATTCTCAACACATTATCAAATCATCTTTATAACTATTTCCACTAAATTAATACCACTCAAAAGATATGATATGTACTTGAGTTTAAGTAAAAATTAGGAAGAAGGTACCAATAAATTTATAATTGTAAAGTTTATAAACTTCAATTTGGTTGATAATAATCCAGTATTGGAGAAATTTCATGAGATACAAGTTATATAAAATAAACATCTTTCCCTTAAGATTGATATACCAAAATATTTTCAAGTTAGTTAAATTATTTATAAATTTCCACTTATGTGGAAATTTTTTTGTAAATAACTTAATAAAAAGAGTGATGATATTTCCTTGGAACAAAGGGAAATTCTTCTTCACATTGAAGAAGAATCCATGTTGATAGACATGGATATGGATTTACTGATTGATAACAACATTAATATCATTGAGGGAAAGGCACAACCAAACTCCTCTTTGCATATCAAAAAATAAAAGTCAACAATTCAAGAAGAAAGGGAATCCTTCCAAGAAAAAATGATAATGATTTGTCTATGTCAAACCAGGGAATTTTGAAAAGGAGTGTCTATATCAAAAGAAAGTAGATAAACCCGTTGTATATATAATGACTGAAGAGAATCTAGTTGCAATGTTATCTGAAGTCAATATGACATCGATGAAGATGGTATGGTGGATATATTCTGGTGTAACGGTGCATGTGTGCAAGGATCATTCGATGTTGAAAACATTTGATTATTGTACTATTTCAAAGGAAGTATGCCTTGTAAATAATACATGCATCAATGTCAGTAGGCAAGGAAGTGTGGAGATAGACATTATTATTTGGAATAAGTTTACTCTTCTTAATGTGTTGTATGTACCTGAAATTTGAATGAATTTAGTTTTTGTTTATATTCTATGTAAGAATGGATTTTGGGTTTCATTCAAATCTGACAAGGTCGTATTTTTTAAGAGAGGTATATTTTTGGGGAAAGGGTACTCAAATGATGGAATATATCAACTATCCATTAATAATATTATTTAATCTTCTTCTTACATTATTGAGTCCTCTAATTTATGGCATGATTATTTATCACATGTTAATTATAATTTATTAAAATTAATAAATAAGTTAAAATTAATAAACTTTTGAAATGAAATTAATAAATGTGAATCATGTGTAGAATCAAAAATAGTTAATAATCTCTTTCATAGTGTTGATAAAAATTCTAATATATTATAATTAGTGAATTCTTATATTTTTAAATTAAATGGTTTATTAATTCATGGATGAAAAATATATTTTATTACTTCTTTTGATGACTGCAGAATATTTTTATGTATATATATTCTCAGTAAAAATGATGATGCCTTTAATATATTTAAGAAGTATAATGCATAAGTTTAAAACTAATTAAAAAAAAGATTAAAGTATTACACTCAAATATACGTGGTGAATAATTTATGAATGATTTTAATGAGATCTATGAATAAAATTGTATAATTCATCAAAGTGCTTATCATTACACACCTCATAAAAATGTCTTAGCTAAAAGAGGAAATAGTAATATAGTAGAAATGGTAAATTTAATTATTAATAAATCTAAGTTACCATTAAATTTATGGGGATAAGATTTATTGTATGCATGTCATATTCCTAATTGGATTGACTCTAGGAAAACTAAGTTACCCCTTATGAAATTTGTAGAGGTAGAAGATCTGATCTTTCTTATTTTAAAGTGGGTGGGTGTTTATCTTTCTATAGAGTTTCTGAACAAAAAAGAACTAAAATTGTTCCTAGATAAATTAAAGGTGTTTTTATATAAAGAAAATAGAAAAAACAATAGAATTATGGATTGGGGATCTAATATAATTTTTGAATCAAGGGATATAGAGTTTTTCTAAAATACATTTTATAAAGTTGATCTGGAGAAAGTTATTTGTCATGCCCCTATCTCATGTACTCCATCTAGTTAAAACAAAATAGTAATGAATAATGATGATTCCTGATTTGAACCTAAACAAAGTACAATAATTAAGAATGTGGAACATCTACATCCATATTTTATTTCTTTTGATTCTATAGTTTTTCTTATTAAGTGAGATCGAAATAATCATCTTTTGAATAAGTATCTTGTAATATTGACTATAGAAGATGACCTAAAGTCATATCCAAAAGTTATTTCTTTAAGAGATGTTGATTTATTGAAATAATAAATTAATTATGAAATGGATTCCATTATGGGGAATAATATTTTCACCCCCTGACCCGGGTATCTTGCGGTCACAGTTATTTTATTTATTTATTTATTTTTATTTTCCTTTTGGTTTCTTAAAGTTTAAAAATTTATTAAATTAAAATCAAAAATGAATGAAATGAAATAAATGTAAAATGATTTAATAATAATAATAATGATAATATTAATATTTAGTTTATTATTATTATTAAGTTATTATTATTATTATTTATTAATGTTTTATTTGTTTTTTTATCTTTTATTTCCTATTTCATTTATTTATTTATTTATTTATTCTTTTTTTCTTATTCCCCTATTTTCCCTCTTTCTCCCCCTTTCCCCTTCCTCTTGCGTGACACCGACCCCCCCCCCCCCCATTTCCCCTTCCACTTGTGTGATGTTGACCCCCCCTTTCCCCTTTATATTGCGCGACGCCAACCCCCCTCTCCTCCCAGACCTCTGGCCGAGTTCCCCTCTCCGTGGTGCACCTCCCTCTCCCATCAGCGTGCCGTAGAAACCGCGACCCCCTCTCCTAGCTCCCCTTCAAACCCGGACGATGCAACCTCTTTGGATGAACCCCTTGGATGTGCGACCCCCCATAGTGCGCACCCCATCTCCTCTAGATTTCCTCTTTGGTCTGGAAAGGTATGGTCCCTACATCCCTTCTCCTCCCTTACTTTGATAAATTCATCATTTCCCAATACTCAATTTGAGTCCGAAAAAATCCTAAGGTTGGTCTAATTTGATTTTCGTTGGTTTCTTCCATCGTTAGGGTATGCGGAATGCCTCTCGGGTGGACTTCGTGCGTATTCCGGCATCCACCACCAAATACAAAGAGGGTTGGCTCGTCCCGGCATGTCGTCACCTCTTAGGTTGAGTGTTTTATTTTCTTTTGTTGTGTTTCACACCTTCTTTTTGGGTTCCTTAGTGATTTAGGGTTCCTAGTATTGTTGTAGAATGTTGATGGCTTCTTGTAGTGTTGCGATCACATGTATAGGTACGTGTGTGTGTGTGTGTGTGCCTTCCTTGCACATTTTCCCTCATGGTGTGGGGAAAATGTAAAATGGATTAAGGGTGTATATATATATATATATAATAATGCATGTGTGCGCAATTGTGGGGTTGTCTTAGTCAAGGGTTTCAAGTGCCAAAGTGCTCTAGCTAGGTCTTCTCTTCCATGTGGTAGGTGTCTATGTACTTTTTTTCCTATGGAATTCTGATATGCTTGTGCTTTATTTCCCTTTTGATGCAAGTATAAATGTATTTGTTAGCCTTATGTTGATTTGAACCCATTTTAGTATTCCTTGGATTTGGCACAAATGGTTGGTTTCGTGAGTCCTCGTTTTATGATTTAATTTGGAATATTTAATTGTGTTAGGCTTTCCATGAAATTCATTTGAGTCTTTTTAATGGTTTTAATGTGGGGAAATGGGTCTTGACCGGTTTGGTTTTCATTGGGTGTGAAGTATTAAAGAGTAAAATTTGTTTTAAATTGAGGTGCGACCTCAAATGATTTGAAATGGGGTTTTTACTTTTATTTGAAATGGTTGATTGCTTTGCATAATGGAACTTGTTTTTGAAATGGGGTTTTATCCATTCTTTATGTTTGATAAAAATGTCAATAAATGTTTTCATTATGAAATGCAATTGATTATTGGACTTTAGTCCAAGTGGGTTTTAGCATGGGATATCATTGTGTTCGATGGGTTTCTTTAATTTAAAATGGGTGTTTAGTTTTATAAAATTGAAATGGAGTTTCCTTGTATTTATGTGGGTACGCTTGAATATGCTTATGCATTCCTTTGGAATTTTTTTTGGAATTTCAGATTTTCTTAGATTCGGATTTTCAAATGTTTGCGAAATGAGTGATGGTCCAATTGGCACTTGTGATGTGATATTGATTTCCCTTGTTGAACCCTCCTGTTACAGATGATGATTATGGTTTATGAGATTGATTCTTGTGTTATAATAAATGGGTGTTTCATTAGTAAAAACCCTTGATGTGTTATTTTGAAATTTTTTATAGATTGTTTAAGTGTTTAATTGTTTTATTAAATTATTTCTGTAGTTCATTGGACCTCGCTATGATGGTTTTGGGTTGCGGGTGTTGAGGTATCCTACATGTACATGCATAGGGTAAGTCATATATTTATATATTCCCTCTTTGTACATATTCCCTCATGGCATGGAAAATATGTGCAATGCAGCTAAGGGTGTATATATATATGTATAAATGCATGTGCGTGTATGCGCCAAGTGTCGATTCGAGTGGTCGTCGACAAATAGTGACATGTTTGAGGTAGGTCTCCTATGCCTATGCCTTTAATTTGAATTTCATAATTTCTTGCTTGTTTTAAAAATATTTTTTACAATATTCTATATACACATGCTATGAAATCTGATTGTGGTTGCTAGAAATGATTATGCCTTTGTTTTGGAAAATGAAATTTATTTCTAACGTCATTGTTCTTAAGTGGATTTTCATGAAAATTGATTTCCTTAGTGGTTTTGAATTGGTAATGATTATTTCCAAAGGTGTTTTTCCTTTCGGCCGGTTAGTTATAAAAAGTGTTCCCTGTATGTAATTAAGCCTATTTGGCACCTTAAGAATGTTTTGATGAAAAATATAAACCTTTCTTGAGGCACTCCCCCTTGGTTTAAAAAAATGATTTGTATGTTGAATGTGTTATTATGTGCCTAATGTTGAGGATTATGCATTATGTGACGTGAAAGAGGGGGAATACACTTAAGGAGGGAGAACAGTGGTGGGAGGTTGAATGAGTTTTGGATAAAGAAAGTTTTATGTACATATATGTTTGCTTGATAAAGAAAAACCATCACCACTTGAAACAGAGCACAATGGGAAACTTGGGTATCTAGGTGGGTGGACCAGGACTAGTACACTAGATAACACAGCAGGGGTTCATCCCGGTTTCGTCTAGCAATATTGATTCAACAACACTAATTAAAAATATTAATTACTAAGGGTCGTCGTTTCTAAGCCATGTTTTCTGAGGGTCGTGGTTTCTAATCCACGTTTCACCGAGGTATGAGGTCTCTAGGGTCCTACATGTGCTAGTTACCTATAGGGATTGCTCGTGGTGCTCGTTTGAGACATGATTCTTATGATGTAATTTTTCATTTCAGTTGTTTCATACTTGATGTCTTATTTATGAAAACCATATTTTAATCTAAATTGGTTTCCTTTCATTTTTAAATGTTAATGCATGCTTGAAACCTATTTTGACAATGTGGTGGGAGAGAAATTCTTTACTTGAAAATGAAAACTCGTTACTTGAATTTGAAAAGAATGAAAAGCATTATTTTATTATGTCCTATTTTTAAACTAGCATGTTTTTTATTTCATATAAAAGGAAAGGGAATAGGGTGTTGTTATATTTTGGAATTATTACTGAGCATCTTAGTGCTCACTCCTACGTTACTTTTCAGTTGCAGGTTTTAGTCTTGGATCACTTTTGGGAGAGAGTGTAGTTTATGTTCTATGGTGACCCACGGGGTCACCTAAGGTATGTCACGCTGCTTCATTTATTCCTTTTCCCGCTGCCAATCTGTTTGGTTTTTATTTCCTTTATTTATCTTTGTTATGAGGCAAATCATTCCCAATTGGTTTATATTTATGCTCATCACTAGTTTCCATTCCATGGTGATCAGGGATGCCCCTCGGGCCATGTCGTAGATCGGCTCGGGCGACCGGTTTAGGGTCGACCCGGGTTGGTTCATGAAAAATACTTAGGTCATTATGGATTTACCATGAGGTTAAAAACTTGTTGGTTGTAAATGGTTTTTTCAGAAAAAATTATGATTCCAATGGTAACATTCATGTTTTTAATGCTAGATTGGTTGCTAACGTTTTTAGGGAAAAAGGTATTTATTATCTTGATACTTATGCTCTTGTATCTCATATTACTTCAATAAGGGTTTTATTTTTTTTATCTTTAATTAATCATTTTTATTTTCATCAAATGGATGTTAAAAATATTTTTTTAATAGATAATTAAATTAAGAGATATACATGGAAAACCATAAGGTTTTTTTACAAGGTAAAGAAAAGAAAGTATGTAAACTGGTTAAAACTCTTTATGGCCTTAAACAATATCCAAAGTCATGGCATGATAAATTTGATTTTATTATTTTAACTAATGTATTTACTCATAATAGTGTGGATAAATGTGTTTATTAAAAGTTTAAAAAACAATATGGAGTTATTATGTGTTTATATGTGGATGATAAGTTAATTTTTAGAACCAATATGATTGGTGTAATTGAGACAAAGAATTACTTATCTTCTATGTTAAAAATTAAGGATCTTGGAATAGTTGATACTATTCTAGGTATTAAAGTTAGAAAACACGGTGGGGTTATTCTTTTAGTTAGTCTAATTACATAGAAAAAATGTTAATTAAATTTGGTCATCTTGGTTTCATGGTTGTTATTACTCCATTTGATTATAGTGTTAAACTACTTATAAATACAGGTGGAGCTATAACCCAACTTGAGTATACTGGTACAATTGGTTCTTTGATGTATGTAATGCATTACACTAGGCCTAATATTTCTTTTTAGGTATGTAAAATGAGTAGATATACTAGTAATCATGGTATAGATCATTGGAGATGGATAATGATAATTTTTTGATACTTAAGAAAGGGAAAAGATTTATGTGTGTACTATAATGATTATCTGGATGTATTATAAGGATACACCAGTGCAAGTTGAATTATCAGTATTGGTGATAACCAATCCACATTTGGATGGTTGTTTACTCTTGGAGGTTTTTTTGTTACATGGGTGAGAAAGAAATAAATATGTATTTCACATTCGACCATGGAGTCAGAGTTTATCGCCTTAGTGACGTATGGAATGGAAGTTGAATGGATTATGAATCTATTATTGTATATCTGATTGTGGCCTAGTCTGATGCCTCATATCTCAAACAGTTGTGATAGTGAAGAAACGTTATATATTTAATATAGTTTTATGTATAATGGAATGTCTAGACATATAAGTTTGAGATACAATTATGTGATACAATTGTTACAATATGGTAACATAAAATTTTTCTATGGGATATCATGTATAAAACTTGAAGATCCATTTACAAAATCTCTATCGAGAGTGATCAATCATGAAACTAATAAATAGATGGGGTTAAAAGCTATATAATATATCATTTTTTCAATAGAAACCCAACACTCTATTTAGGTAGATCCTAATATAAGTGTTTAATGGGTAAAAACAAGTTACAAAGATGATTTTTGATGTTTACAATTATTACCCCAACTACTTGGTGTTAATATAATCTTTTATGACTAGAGGTTGAGTTATAAACTCTTAACAAAATATTAAGACTCAATGAGTTATGTTTTCTAATAATGGAAGCACATTGTAATATTTTTCCTATGTAAACATAGAATTGGTGCCACTTCTTACAGGAGTTGATGGGTTTAATCCTTAGAGAGTTCATGAAAAGAATATAAGTACATTTCCATAAAAGTTATACAAAATGAAATATTGAATGGAAATATCATTATATGTATGAAATCTCTAATTTATCTTTATGATTAGAAAGTTTAATGGTCAAAAACTTGGAAATCTGATAATACTTTGAGATATTGAAACTAAGTAAAGGATTTAATTGAATGATACCTTTATTATGTATAATGATTTAGTTGTGATCTAGATAATTAACATTTATGAATAAAAGTGGGGGATTTTTGTATTTTTATTCATAATAATAATAAAGTGAATAAATTTTTTTGATTGA
Source organism: Viscum album (assembly GCA_963277665.1). Taxonomy (NCBI): domain Eukaryota; kingdom Viridiplantae; phylum Streptophyta; class Magnoliopsida; order Santalales; family Viscaceae; genus Viscum; species Viscum album. The sequence continues at coordinate 391,916,432 of OY728141.1, read as the reverse complement.
TCCAAACACTTATGGATAGGATTGATGAGGTGGACTTGTTTTGATCGGTCAAAATACCTATGGCTTGGATTGATAAGGTGGAAATAGTTGTGGAATCCCACATTGGAGTTAGGGGTGTAATTCCCATAGCCCATCCTTTATAAAAGGAGACTTGGGAATTGGAATTTTAATAAAAATATATATTTTTATAAATGATTTTAAAGTGTTTTAAAATATATTTATTTATTTAAATGTTTATATATATATATGTATTATATATATAACAAAAAAACAAAAAAAATAAGAATAAAATTAATAAAATATTTTATAAAATGGTTAATATCATAATTCGTCATAACAGTTGGATTTAAAATTTTTTAAATTCAAATGGGTGTCCACCAACAAGATTTGTCTCGTTTCGGTTGAACCAATGTGTTATTTGATTGAAATGGTGAGATCAAATTTGTGAAATTCACATCTATTTTGATATATAAATAAGTTATGATGAGATCACTTATAGTTTTTTTTATTATTAAATCTAATAAATTATTTAGATATTTTTTCAAACATCAGTACTGTGGGGCTGTCAAAAATTGGTGTTTGGTTTCTCCTAAATCTTAGTGAAACCCTCAAGTAAAACATCCATATAGCACCCTACACCAACAAAGTGGGGGTGGATAAAACCCTTTTGGATAGTGAATTAAATTCACCCATTAAGATTCAACATGTATTCTCCATATGCCTACCTATTTTTCAATAGATTAACCCTAGCACAAACCGAACCACTTCCGTGATTCAAAATCACACCGCTGAGGTTAGCGCCCTGTTGAGATCATGCATATTCTAGTGAAACCAAAACCAATCCCACAAACTAGATAAGCCACAATGTTGAATCACACTGCTCACCGATTTTGGCTCATCAGTGATTGAACCAAGGCCGGATGAGGAGTGGGGTTTTAGATCTAGTCAGTATTATCATGATAATATTTCACATTTTGAGTTTGAAGGGACTATTTATGAATATGTTTCTTTCTGAGTTGTTGTTTCTTGATGTCGACGATGCTTACTGGGGAATTTGTCGAATCAGGGAGTTGTTGAAGATGATCCTAGTCCATTTTCCATTTCTTCTTAATTAGGTGTGTAGTATTCGATGATGGAGCTTGTATTTGGAGAAAAAAAATGAGAGATAATTATGTTTTGTGATGAATTATTTTAGATTGATTCATTATATTAGTGAAATGATGAGTTGACAAAGAAAAGCTACATCAGATGTGATGAGAGTTCAAAATTAATCGAGGTTAGATTATAACATAATGAGAGACTAAGGATAAGGATAATCATTCTGAGATCAAACTAATATTTAAAGCTTTATTGACCCCCACCCTTACCCCCACCCCCCATCGATGAAGTTACGATCCAATCCGAGTCTGATGTCGAAGTGAGAATAATTAGTACTAGGTCGTCCGAGGGTAAAATGATGACCATCGTTGATGTGTTACTCATAATCTGTTAGAGGTTGGCGATGGTTTCTCATGTTCAGATTTTAATATTTGAACTTTTCAAATTGAGTTTTCTTAGTTTTAGGAATCTGAATGAACAAAGACTAAGTTGATGGTTTTGTGATTGGTTTAATTATTCTTAGTGGTGTTAGAATTTTTTGGGATCCACATTTGAAGTCATTAGGCCGATTGAATTTATGTTGTTGTAGATATTTGTATGAAGAAGATCATAACCAGTTTGATACATGTGGATTTTTTTTGTACTGATTTTTTTGGGTGTTAGAAGTAGTCATTTGTTTATGTAGTGGAAGGAGTTTGTTGGAGGGTTTTGGTAAAGTCACTCAGGTAGTGACTAAAGGACATGAGACTATTTATTTTTTTCGACCATTGCCAAACAAAGGAGGTATTTATGGATGTGACCTAGATGGAAATTGTAATAGGGAAAATTTTATCTCGTATTATTGAGTTCCAGAGAGCACAGAAGAAGAGTAGGTACCATACAACAAGCAGACCAAATTTTTACATCACTGGACCAGAGCGGCGGAGAGCAGAGCTAGGAAATATTCCAACAATCTTGAAGAAGATCTGTTGGCATGAATGGATATGAAGATCGAATACCGATCACATTTCGTACACATGATCGGATTGTTTTCATGATGATGTACCTTGTTGAAGCTCATAAATTCTTGGTCTAGAATTGTGAGCGCGATAGTTTTATTCTATAAAAGTGTTTGACGACTAGCAGTACTTTGATCGACACTTGATGAAAGGAGGTAGATGACTGAGTTTTTAGTCATTGGCTTCAATTTCTCAAACTTAATGAAGCATGTAGCTTGGAGATTATGGACTGTGTTCTAAGGGAATTTTTCGAGTGAAATCATTTCAAGGAAATAAAGAATGGATAATCCAGAAGAATTTCTTGGGAAGGCCACTGAACATTTTTTACTTCTCTCTGGTTTTATTTCGTTACTGCATGTTTTTTTCTTATTTTTCCAATGTTTTCATGTTTTATTAGTTTAAGAAATTAACTTTGTTCCATTTATGTTAAATAAAACCCCCATAAATATTTTAGTTATTAAATAGTTAATAATAATAAAAATCATGATAATGAAACTCCACAGTGGTAGAATCATTGGGATACAACCCTAGTTGCTGCTATATTATAGTATTTAGGAGGCAAAAATATTGAAAGGGGAAAATAAGACACTAAAGAACTTAAGGAATTATCACACTTTCCCCTGAGTTTCATATAAGATAGCTTTACTTCCTAACTTGCAACAAAGAAATCCAGGAGGTTGAGGCTGAACTTTTAGAGCATTCACTTCCCAGATTGATTGATTTTTACACAACTATGGAAGAAGTACAAGGGCCTACAAATGATTTGTTTTAGGGGTTTTTTAATCATTTTGACCTTAATTTCTTAGATCACTTGGAATTTTAATTTTTTGTTGTATCCCCTTATTAGTGAATTGTAGGAAAAAGCACTCACTTCACTGGTCGAGGATGATTTAAAAGTGTTTGAGGGAGAATATTTTAATTTTAGAGAAGACAATGAGAGGGTAGAGATAGAACTAGTGATAACCTCTTTTGAAGAACATTTGGGATTACACAAAGAATATGAGGTTATCCAATTTTCTGATAATAAAAGAATTTTCATTTTTCTGAGGATATCACTAGAAGGTATGGATGGACTTGGGGGAACTTTTTCCACTTGAGAAGTGGAGTAAGGGACACCATACTTTATTTTACCACCCCATACTGACAACTTTCACCATAATATGAAGGTGGTGAATGCACTACATTTCTTTTAATGGGGTCTCGACATGAAATTAAGTTGAAGATATGCAGGAAATAAAGTATGTGGTGGATTTTACCACACAAGCCTTATCCACCAAAGGATTGGGGATAAAAAAATGTCCAGCTACAGACAGTTTTAAAAGCAACATTTTTTGGGGGAGGGGGGTTAACCCGAGATCCTCTTCCATTTACTGGGTTTTTTACTTTCAATCCTAATTTTACAATTTCAATAATCTTTTAAATCCTGTTACTTTTTCTTGTAGAAGATAAAGTGGATAGCAACTATGTACATACCTTTCCAAGGATGTCAATCATCTACTTGTTTTTTTTTCACTTGTGAAATCCACTAGGGGTTACTCTCCATCATTTTGGAGCATATGCTTTATGATATTACATTGAGTAAGAGAAGATACATGTTGAAGGAACATGGAAAAACACCATAACTTCATAAACTATGGTTTTATTCTACATGAAGCAGATTTTTATTGAATTTAATGTTAATCTATTAACATTTTTATGAGTTTCCAAGCTGACTAGAGGAGCTTTATAAAAGTCAACAAGGGATAACATTTTAATGGATCTGAAGAGAGATAAATCTTCTCATTTAGGGAGTTTTCTGATTTGAAATTCTGCTCACTTTTTCATACATTTAAAATCTTTTTGTTTCCCCTACATTGGTATTAAATTGTTCGAATAAAATTGAAATGAAAGAACTTTTTGCATGATTAATTTTCTATTGAAACATGCTACTTGGTTCACGTTAATTGATTGTTTTTATTGCGTATTAGCGATGAATAATATAGTAATTTGTTGAAAAAATTTCTACACGCATATTTAGGATGCACTACAATACATATTATATTTTTTAGCTGAAATTTTGGAAGTGGTAACTAGTAGTAAATTTCTGAGCATGTTGTCTATTGTTATTTATTGTTCTTATTGTGTGGAAGACATTATTTTGGATTTTTCGTAACCCTTTTCAAACATGATATTAATCTACTGAAATGAAAATCTGTTTGAATTTTCAAATTGAATTTACATGTTTTCTCCACCTTCGGTTCAACATTAAGGAAAATGTTGAGAATTAGTGTGGGGGAGGGGAGGGTATTTCAATATGCCAATCTATACTAAAATTTGAGCTTATAAAAAAACCCTAAAAAATTTCAAATTTGATTTTGTTTCAATATTCAATAAATTTTTTCTAGTGGTCTTAATTTTTTCAGAGGATTGAGTGATATGTTGCCACTTTAAGGAGGATAATTATTTAGTATCCCTTGGATTTAATTGAGTAATTCATTTTTCATTGCCCTCTTGAAAAGTGGTGGACTTTAGTAAAGATTTTTTATGATGTTTTATATTAATCATTTCCCTTAAATATTTTCATTTGGATTTCGTAAGATATGTGTTGAAATGAATTATGAAATAAAAATTGTAACCCATGTTGATCTTTTTCTTTTATTCTTTAAGATTTTGGATGAGTTATTTATACTCCTTTTAATTTATTAGGTTTTCTCATCTAAATAGAGTGTCTGATTTATTTGATTTCTAATTATGTGAGTCAGTTCTTCTTGAGGTAAAGATATGTTTGGACATATAGTTGAATGTAAATTGAAATGATTTTAATCTGAATTCAAATTTTTAAGGTCAAATATTCATGTAAAACAAGAATCAGTTTTTCACTTAAATATAACTTAATTTCTTGAGGGTAAACATTTTCACTACTTGATAAAAATCAAAAGGGGAAATCATTTTAAAAACCAATTTTGTGTGGCAACCTAGTATTTAAAACATAAGATTTATTTGATTCCACTGGGCTTGACATATTGATTCCTGGAGGAAAACCAAAATCTTAGTGTGGGGGAATTGATGAGGTCGTATTTTGATACCTTTTTACCACATAACTTCTTTAAATTAATTATATTTCTGTTGTTATAATATTTTTTAACTAATTAATTTATTTTGGTGTTATATTGATGTTAAGATAATGAAACTGTAAATATAATGATTTTATGTTTAATTAATGTTTCTTTTTTATTTAAATTTTGATTAGTTTTTATTATTATTTAATTTTGATGATTCTCTTAAAATATTTATTTAGGAATTTTTGTTTATTTTTTCCTTTTCAAATTATCTCTTTCTTGTTTTTTGTAATTAATTAGTTAATTAATTAATTGAAGTTTAATGATAAATTTATTTTATTTAAATAATTTCTTGATTGAGACATGTAATTATAATTTAACCCTTTTAGTTAATTTTATAATTTCTTTATCATGTTAATTAATTAATCAGTTAATTATTTTTATCAATTGATTTTAATTTTTATTATATTTTATTCTTTTAACAAAATAAATAGTTTAGTTTTTTATAATTAGTTTTGTTTTCACTGTTATTATTATTATTATTATTCTTTTTCTTTGGTTTATGAAAAAAAATTAAAAAAAATAAAAATTAATGTTATGAATTTTAATTTATCATTTTGATACCATATTGTTTAATTATTTTTTAGCGTAGTGCGTGGAATTTAAGAGGCGTAGTTATTTTGAAATGTTTATCCAAGAATTTCCATAAGATAACTGTTTTTGGAAGGAGTGCTCATTGAGCTTGACGAACCCTAGCACAAACCGGGCCAACAACACCATGATTCAATCCTGCTCTGTCGAGGTCACCACCCTGTTGAGATCCCGTGGCTTCTGGTGAAACCATAACTTAGCTCACGAATCGGTGAAGCCACAAAGCCAAGTCACCTCCGCTCTTGAGCCACAATGCTCATCTATTTCTATTAACCGATGCTTGAACCAAATTCGAATGAGGAGCAGGGTTTCATATCTAGATAGGTTGATGATGATAATCTTTTGCATTCTTAGTTTGATGGGTTGGTTTCTAATGATTGGGCTTTCTGAGTTGTTTCTCAACGTCGACGAAGCTTGTTGAGGAATCTGTCAAAGCAACGCATCGTAGAAGATGATCCCAAGCCCTTTTCAAGATCTTCTGAATCAAGTGTGTGCTCTTCGACGACGGAGCTTGGATTTGGAGAACACAAACTCGAGCTAAGCATGTTTTGGGATGAATGATTTCTGGTCGATTCATTCTATGGGTAAAATGCTGACCGTTGATGATGAGGGAAAGCCGCATCAGATATGAGGAGAGTTCAAAATTAATCAAGGTCAGATGATAACACAATGAGATACCGAGGATGGGGATGACCCTTCCGAGCTCGATCTGAGTTTGAAAACTTCATTGACCCCCACCACCAATGAAGTTCCGAGCCAAGCCGAGTCTGATGTTGAAGTGAGAAGAATCTGTATTGGGTCATCCAAGGATCAGATGATGATGATCACTGATATTGTTAATCATAATCTGTTGGAGGCAGTCGACTATTTCTCATGTACAAATTTTGAGATATGAAGCTGTCAAAGTGAGTTTTCTTGGTTTTCAGAAGCCGAATGAACAGAGGCTGATTTATGGTTTTATGCTTGGTTCAATTATTCTGGTGGTGTTAAATTTTTTTGGGATCCACATTTTAAGTCATTGGGATGGTTGAATTTAATTTTTTTTAGAGATTTCTATGAAGATGATCTTAACCAGTTTGAGACACAAGATTTTTGTTTTGCGATGACAAATTATATTGGGTGTCAAAACTAGTTATTTTTCTGTGCAGTGACAGGAGTTGGTTGGAGGGTTTTTTTAAAGTCAGTTGGGAAGTGACCAAAAGACATGAGACTATTTCATTTTTGTGATCATCACTAGAAAAGGCCGTATTGCTAGCTGTGACCTGGATGAAAATTATAGAGGGTAAAATTTGATGTTGGATTATTGAGTCTCGAAGAGAGCATATAGTCACGGGCTGAGCGTCTCAGCACAGCAGTTCGCCCGTGCGGCACCCCAGCCCCCTCTAAGGTGGGCGGGGTTCAGCCGTCCAGCTCTTCATATGTGAGGTTCACTGGTTTCGTCCTGCCATGGACTCATCAGGAGATTGGCCCCAACTCCCAACCAGTGGTGTCCAGGTTGACACGCACCATCCTCCTCTTTGTCGGGGTGACTCCCATCTCTTAGATAGGGACTAACCAGATGAACCGCAGCTTTGATGTTCATTCTGGTGTGGGACAGGACCCCCATGATTGGGTCGTGACATTCTCCCACCACCATTCCATGCACGCCCTCGTGCATGCAGGATCGTGGCCTTCTGTGTGTCCGCGACTGCTTCCAACTAATCGGCCACCAAGCATGGCCTCAGGGGACGCTTCTTCCTTGTCGTTGGCATCAATGGTCCACCCACTCTCTGGGTCGCAAACCACCGTGGTCCACCCTCTCTCTCATGGTCGAAAACCACCTCCACGAGACCCACCCTTCATAATGGCGTCTCTGCCTCAAACATCTCGCAAGCGCGACCATCTGTGTCGTGTCACCTCCGCATGACACCCCGGGAGTCTGCTCCCACCACCAAGGTCCATCCGGAAGCATTCTGCAACACCACGAGGAACATTCCCTCTGATACCACTAGCCACGGGCTGAGCGTCTCAGCACAGCAGTTCGCCCGTGCGGCACCCCATCCCCCTCCAAGGCGGGCGGGGTTCAGCCGTCCAGTTCTTCATATGTGAGGTTCACTGGTTTCGCCCTGCCTTGGACTCATCAGGAGAGTGACCCCAACTACCAACCAGTGGTGTCAAGGTTGACACGCACCATCCTCCTCTTTGTCAGGGCGACTCCCATCTCTTAGATAGGGACTAACTAGATGAACCGCAGCTTTGATGTTCTTGCTGGTGTGGGACAGGACCCCCATGATTGGGTCGTGACAATATGGAGAGAAGATAGCAGATATCAAGAAGATCAAATTTTCACGTCATCGGAGCGAAGTGACGGAGAGCGGAGTTAGGAGATCTCTCAATGAGCTCGAAGAAGATCTACTATTGAGCATGGAGATGAAGATCAAACTCTGATCGCGTTCTGTGGAAATTGTAAAAGGGGAAAATAAGAGAAACCCGATCCCCCAAAGGTGTCTCTCTAAAGGATCCCTTGGAGTGCTTTTATAACAAATGATAAAGACCACACAGGATCTCAAGTCCGATGTGGGATGCAGAATCCAACACTCCCCCTCAAGCGAGGTGTACCTAGCTTGAACACATAATGAAAAGAAAGCAACAAAACAGACGCTAACACTCCCCCTCAAGCTGGACATGCCAAACTTGATTACAAAACCAGACGAAATAAAAAGAACGCTGCAAAAGCTGCTGCTCCCCCTCACGATTGAAGCTCCCCCGCAGGATGATGGATGGATGATGTCGCGGGCGCAAGATGGGTCATTGCCGGAAAAGTGCGGGGTCGAGCAACAGAGCGTTGGGAAATCCACACTGGCGGGTCGGTCGTCAGAGCGTCGGGAAAATTCGCACTACGGGCCGGTCGTTAGAGCGCCGGGAAATCTGTAATGTCGGGTCGATCGTCAAAGCGCCGAGAAATCCGCTCGAGAGGGCTGGTCGTCAAAGTGCCAAGTAATCCGCAATGGAGGAGGCCAACGATTGAGGCGGGAATGTCGTACGAGGCTGGTACGGAAGGAGCTGCCGAGAGGATGATCCGCTGGGAAGATGCCCGGAGATACCGGCGAGGCGGGAAATCCGCAGGAGGTGGCCTGGTAGAGGAGAAGCCTGGGCTGGTTCGCCTGGAGAGTGTCGGTCCTGTAAGGGAAGAAACTGGACGGGCGGGAGCCGGCTCGAGGGATCCACCGGGAAGGGAGCACCTGGACGGAGAGGGGCAGACGTCGGAGAGCCGCTCTGACGGAAGCGGGCCGATCTGCTAGGGCAGGGAGAGGCGGGCTGGACAGAACCGGAAACCACAGGAGAGGCGCAGGGAGATGCCTGCAGGGGGAGATCCGCCGGTAGAGAGTCGCGCGGGAGGGTAGAAGGAGCCGCCGGACAGCAACAGACCGCCAGAGAAGGGAGGCTACTGGTGAAGAGAGGCCGCCGACGCAGGGAGGCCGCCGGAAAAACGCAGGAGGTGGGCGCCGCTGGAGAAGCAGAAGCGCCGGGAGGAGGAGAAACCGTCGGGAAACCGCACAGGGAGGCGGGCACTGCTGGAGGAGCGACCGGGGACGGTGTGAAGTCGACGGGAGAGGTCCTGCGCAGGATAAGGGCGTCGCTAGAGGAGCACGCGGGGAGCCGCCGGCACAGGAGGGCCGCCGGGAATCGCGCCGGTGCGGAACGTCGAGAGTGTCGCGCTCGGGAGGAGCGGCGACGAGATAGGCACGCGCAGGAGGAGCAGCGCCGGGAAGATCTGCCGAGAGTCATGCAAGGGTCGGGATGCGTCGCGACGGGATGCACGACGGGCGGCGCGATGGGATGCGCCACGACGGGATGCGTCGGGTCGGGAGGGAAGACGGGAGGAGGTGCTGCGGGATCTGGTGGCGACGAGCGGGCCGGCGCTGGGATTGCGCAGGCGAGGCGGAAGCACCGTTGGTGTCGCGCACAGGCGGGAGGAAGACGAGGCGGGCGCTGGCGTTGGGATGCCGCAGCAGGAGGTGGGGCCGTCGCACAGGGAGGAAGATCCGCCGGGAGGGAGGGTCGCCTGGAGGGAGGGCCGCTAGGTCAGCCTGGGAATCGAGCCTGGAGTGGCGGCGACTGAAGGAAAAAAAACGTAGCCCTACATGAGGGGTCGCCTCCCCCCACGGGGGGGAAATTATGAGAAACCCTAAACGGGGGGAAATAAAATTTAGAGGAGGAGGTTCAGGATTAGGTTCCCTCTAATACCATGTAAAAGGGGAAAATAAGAGAAACCCGATCCCCCAAAGGTGTCTCTCCAAAGGAGCCCTTGGAGTGCTTTTATAATGAATATTAAAAACCACACCGGACCTTAAGTCCGATGTGGGATGCAGACTCCAAGATAAATGATCGGCTAGTTTTCTTGTGGATGTACCTTGAGATTTTTACTGCTGAATTCATTCAAAGCTTTTATATTTTCTTTCAAACTGCAAAAAAAATCTACAATTGCAATTGTTTGATGTTTGATAATTGTTTTTCATCATTTCATTTTATTTTCTCTTCTATGATTTCAATAATACGTAGCCAGTAAGCATGTATTTATCATCAAGTGCAGACTGTTAGGCCAGTCCGGTTTGGAGTTTGTTGATCGACTCTCATTGTTGAATCTCATCAATTCTCTGTCGGGAATTGTGAACACATTGGTTCGATTCTATCATAGTATTCAATGACCATCACAACTTTGACCAACTCTTGGTGAAAGGAGGTCTATGAATGAGATTCTAGTCGTTGGCTTCAATTTCTCAAACTTAATTTGTGTGTTGAGATAATTTTTAGAGTGAAATCCTTTCAAAGGAAATGAGGAATAAATAATCCATCAGAATCGCTTGGGAATACCACTTCCCATTTCTGACTTCTCTCTAGTTTTCTTTCACTGCTACATGTTTTATTCTTTTCCAATTTTTTCATTTTTTCTTAATTTAATAAATTAGCTTAGTTATTTTTCCATCATAGAAAAAACCCTAGAAATATTTTAGTCAGTAAATAGTTAATAACTGTAAAAATCATGACAAAGAAAATCCACAGTGGTATCCTCATTAGGAGGCAACCCGGGTTGTTGTTATATGGCAGTAGTTAGGAGATAAAAATATTTAAAAGAGAAAACACAACACCAAAAAACTTAAGTAATTCTAACACTTTTTCCCCAAGTTTCATACAAGTGAGCCTTACTTCCCAACTTGTGATGAAGAAATCGAAGAGGTTGATGCCAAACATTTCGAACATTCACTTCTCGGATTTATTGATTTTTCCTCAACCATTGAGGAAGTACAAGGGCCACTAAATGATTTGTTTTAGGGGGATTTTAATCATTTTGAACTTACTTTTTTAGATCACATTGAATCTGAAATTTTCAATGAATCCCCTTATTATGATATTGTAGGAAAGACACTCACTTCATTGGTCAAGGAAGATTTGAAAGTGTTTGAGGGAGAAGATTTTAATTATAGAGAACACGATGAAAGGGTATAACTGGAACTAGGAACATCCTCTGTAGAAGAACATTTGTAATTACACATCAAAGAGCAGGTTGTCCATTTTTCTGATAATAAATGAATATCCTTTCTTCTGAAGATGTCCCTCGATGACTTACATGGACTTAGAAAATTTTTCCCCTGGAGAAGTGGAGCAAGGGACCCCATATTTTATGTTACCACCCCCTACTGACAACTTGCACCATAATATGAAAGGGTTAAATGCACTGTATTTTTTTCTAATGGGGTATCGACATAAGAGTTAAGTTGATGAGCTCGGGAAAGCAAGGATGTGGTGGTTTATACCACGCAAGCCTTATCCACCAATGGATTGGGGATGAGCAACACAATGTTCAGCTGTAGACTGTTTAAAAATCATCACTTCTTTGGGGGTTTAACCCAAGATCCTTTTTCTTTTACTTGTTTTTTTTACTTTCAATTCTAGTTTTACTATTTCAATAGTCTTTTAAATCATTCTAGTTTTTTTGTAGAAAATAAAGTGGACAACATCTGTGTACTTACTTTTCCAAGGGTTTCCATCATCTGCTTGGTTATTGTTCACTAGTGAAATCCACTAGGGGGCTCTCTCTATCATTTTGGAGTAGATGATTTATGAATTAAATTGATTAATAAAAGAAACAAGCTGGAGAAACTTGTAAAAACACCCTCACTTCTTAAATTATGATTTTATTCTACTTGAAGATAATTTTTCTTGAATTTAATGTTCATCTGTTAACATTTTTAGGAGTTTCCAAGCTAACTAGATGAGCTTTATAAAAGTAAATAAGGGGGAAAATTTTAGTGGGTTTGAACTGAGATAGATCTACACATTCAGGGAGTTTTCTAGTTTAAAATTTTGCTCACATTTTCATGCTTTTAAAATCTGTTTACTGCTCTTACTTTAGTCTTAAATTGTAAGAATAAAATTGAAATGAAAGAACTTTTTTCATACTGAATTTTCTGCTGAAACATGCTGGTTGATTCACTTTGATTGATTGTTTTTGATTGTGTATTAGTGTCAAATAATCTTATACTTTTCTAAAAAAATTGCATACTTCTTGAGCATGCACTTGTATACATATTATATTTTTTAGCTGAAATTATTGAAGTGTCAACCAGTAGTGAATTTCCGAGCATGGTGTGAATTGTTGTTTATTGATCTTATTGTGTGGCAAACATTTTTGGTATTTCTTGTAACCCTTTTCAAATATGATTTTAATCTACTACTAAAAACCTTTTTGAACTTTTATATTGAATTTACATGTTTTTTCCACCTTTGGTTCAACATTGAGGACAATGTTGAGTTTTAGTGTAGGGGAGGTGGTATTTCAATGTGCCAATATATACCACAATTTGAGCCCAGTGAAAACCCCTTAATTTTTTTAAATATGATTATTTTTCAAGCTTTAATAAGTCTTTTCTAGTGGTTTTAAATTTTTTTGAAGATCGGGTGCTCTGTAGTCACTTTAAAGAGGTTAATTCTTTAATATCCTTTGGATTTAATTGAACAATTAATTTTTCATTTTCCTCTTGAAAATAGATGGAAAGAGTTGTGATACTGTTTTATAATAATCATTTCCTTTAAATATTTTAATTTGGATTCAAATTCATAAGTTATGCAATTAAATGAATTATGAAATGAAAATCTTAATCCAAGTTGAACTTTTTCTATTATTCTTTAAGCTTTTAGATGAGTTATTTATACTCTTTTTAATTTGTTAAGTTTTTTCATCAAAACAGAGTGTCTGATTTATTTGAATGATAATTATGTGAGTTGATTATCTTGGAGGTAAAGAGGGTTTTGGACTTATAGTTGAATGTAAATTGAAATGTGTTTAATTTGAATTCAAAATTTTAAGGTCAAATATTTTTGTAAAACAAGAATCAGGTTTTCACTTAAAGAAATCTTAATTTCTAGAGGTTAAACATTTTCAGTGCTTGATAAAAATAATGGGGGAAAATCTTTTTGAAAATCAATTATGTGTGACAACCAAGTATTTCAAACTTAAGATTTATTTGATTCCACTAGACTTACATATTTATTGCTTGAGGTAAAAGCAAAACCTCGTTGTGAGATAATTGATAAGGTTGTATTTTGATACATTTTCCCACGTAACTTCTTTAAATTAATTATAATTTTGTTGTTATAGTAAATTTTTAACTAATCAATTTACTTTGGTGTTATTTTGATGCTAAAATAATAAAAATGTTAATTTAATTATTTTATGATTAATTAATGTTTGCTTTAATTTAAATTTTGTTTAATTTTGTTTTCTTTATTTAATTTTGATGATTCTATTAAAATATTTATTTAGGTGTTTTAGTTTATTTTTCCTTTTTCAATTTATCTTTTGCTTATTTTTTTAATTAATTAATTAATTAATTGAAGTTTATTAATTAATTTATTTTATTTAAATAAATTATTAATCGGGACGTGTAATTATAATTTAGCACTTTTAATGAATTTTATAATTTCTTTATCTAGTTACTTAATTTATCAGTTAAATATTTTTATTAATTGATTTTAAATTTTAATATATTTTATTTTTTTAACAAAATAAATAGTTTAGTTTTTTTATGATTAGTTTTTGTAACTGTTTTTATTATTTGTTTTATATAAAAAATAAAATAATTAATAATTAATGTTATGAATTTTAATTTATTATTTTGATGGAGGGCGTGTGAAATTTCATTTGCCTTTAGGCATAAGATATTTTGGTTCACCCACAAAGAAGCTTTGAAACCGGGTCGCCGCCGATTTGGAAGGAGAGCTCATCGAGCTCGACGATCCCTAGCACAAATCGGGCCGCCAATGTGATTCTATCTCGCACCAGCGAGGTTGTTGCCCTGTTGAGATCCCGCGACATCTAGTGAAACCAGAACCGAGCTCAAGAACTGGCGAAGCCACAAAGCCAAGCCGCCTCCTCTTTTGAGCCGCGCTGCTCGCCGATTTCTACTCTCTGCTGCTCGAATCGAAACCAAATGAGGAGCGGGGTTTCAGATCTAGTTAGGTTGATGATGATAATTTTGCGCATTCCGAGTTCGACAGGCCGATTTCTGAAGATTTCGCTTTCTGAGTTGTTTTTTCTCCACGTCGACGAAGCTCGTTGAGGAAGCCGTCAAGCAGCGAGTTCCAGATCTGCTGAATTAGGCGTGTGGTCTTCAACGATGAAGCTTGGATTTGGAGAACATGAGCTCGAGCTAAGCATGTTTTGCGATGAACGATTTTCGGTCAATTCATTCTACTGGTGAAATCATGACCATTGTTGATGAAGGCATGCTTCATCAGATCAGACGAGAGATCAAATTTAATCGAGATCAGATGACATCACGATGAGATACCGAGGATGAGGATGACTGTTGCAGGCTCGATGTGAGATCGAAAGCTTCATTGACCCCCACCGCCGATGAAGTTCTGAGCCGAGCCGAGTCTGATGTCGAAGTGAGAAGAATCCGTACCGGGTCGTCCGAGGCTCGAACATTGTAGATCGCTGATGTTGTTAATCATAACCTGTTGTAGGAAGTCGACTGTTTCTCATGTTCGGATTTTGAGATTCGAAGCCATCGAAGTGAGTTTCCTTTGTTTTAAGAGGCATAATGAACATATAATGAGTTATGGTTTTGTGATTGGTTCAATTATTCTAGGTGGTGTTAAAATTTGAATGGATCCATGTTTGAAGTCGCTGGGCTTGTTGAATTTATGTTGTTGTATGGATTTTTATGAAGAATATCTTGACCAGTTTGAGACGCGTATTTGTGTTTTGTGCTGACAAATTTTATTGAGTGTCAAAGTCATTTGTCTATGCTAGGAGTTGGTTAAGAGGGTTTTGTTAAAGTTAAGACTGAAGGACATGAGACTATTCTTTTTTTGTGACCATCACCAAGCAAAGGTGTTATTGGTGGGTGTGACCTGGCTGGAAATTATAGAGAGGAAAAATTGATCTCGGATTATTGAGTCCTGCATAGTGGAGATGGAGAGAAGACAAGAGACAACAACCATACCAAATATTCACGTCATTAGAGCGGAGCGACGAAGAGCTGAGTTGTGACGTGAAATCTATCAACGAGCTCGAAGAAGATTTGTTGTCGAGCATGGAGTTGAAGATCGAACGTCAATCGCGTTACGCGGACACGATCATCTAGTTTTCTTGTTGTCACGCCCAAACTTTTGAAATAATATTATTTTATTATTTTATCTGAATTTGAAATATTCTGTCGTGGTACGGGTCGAGTCCGATGGAATTTTGTTTCATTTTTGTTGATAAATGAATGTTTTGGCCTTAACAACGTCCAACGCACGGACAGGGCGCGATCGAAGTCGTGCGATTTCGACTAGTTCACTGTGCGGTCTGCCTGATGTTCAAAGAAAATAAATAAAATGAAATAAATAATAAAATGAAAATAAAATAAAATAAATAATAAAATGGGAATAAAATAAAATAAAATGAAGTTTAATGAATTATTATAACAATAATAATAATGATAAAATTATTATTATTATTATTATTATTATTATATTTATTATTGTTCTTATTGTTATTATTATTACAATTGTTATAATTTTTATTGGTATTAATTTATTTTTATTTGTATTATTTATTTATTTTTTTGTTGGGTTAGGGTTTGGCCTCCCCCACTCCCAAATCGCACCGCACCCCTTCCCCTTACCCCCAAATCTCGTCACACCCCACCTGGTTCGAGCCCCTTTACACAACACCTCCTTGGCAGGTTCCCTCTCCAGCGTCGTCGTTGGCCTGCCTCCTTTCGGTGAATCTCGGCGCACCGACCCCCCCACGCACGAACCCCTTGTGCCGCCTCGGATCCCCTTGCGCCACCCTCACCCCTTGGCTGACCCCCTTGCTGGCGAAGCCATCCCGACGCACACGCCTCCCTCCGGGTAAGGTGTTGATTTCTCTTGTTGGGAGTTTTTGGTTTTCCAGCGGGTATGAGGTTCGTGTCAGGGTCTTAATCTTGAGTTTTTTTTTCAATCTTGTGGATTCGGGTCAAACCTAGTGGTGCGACTAGAGTGCGATTGAAGAATTAACACCAAATTTTTGGAGTTTTCGACACCCGAGGTAAGTGGCTCCATCTATAAACATTATTTCGCTAATTATTTCACTTAATTAATTCAATGTGTTCTTGATTTAATTGGTCTTGTGCGAAATTAGTCTTCAAATGAGTTTTATATGCGTTTGATTTTTTTATGCATCATATTTATATGAATGGGGTACGTTTTGGTGTAAAACCCATATTGTGTAAATTGTTAGTGTTTTATACTGCATGCAATTGGTTTATTAAATGATGTAAGTGCTGTGAATTCTGTTTTGGTATGTTATTGGTGTGTGTTTAGTCATAAAACAGGTTTTAAGTGGGTTTTGTGGGTAAAGCCAAGTGTCACATTCTGAAAATTGTTTTATAAACTTTTATTTATGGTTTATTAAATTATATCATGGTACGAAAGTAGTTTTTAAGAGGTTTGATATGAAATAAATTTTAAAGTGGACTTTACATGGAAAAATTGGTGTAATTTTGATGCAAGCCCTTGTTGTGTTCATTTGAAATGTTTTAATAATTGTGTCAATGATTTATTAAATTGAGTTTGTGTTGCAAATCATAGTTGGAAAGAGTTTTGGTGTGCTTTGGTTTTAAAGTGATGTTTTTATATGAAAACGAGTGTGTTTTTCATGTAAAATTTTGTTGTGCTATTTTGAAGTGTTTTATAAATTGTTTAATTGGATTTATTAAATTATATGTGCAGTGCGTGGTTCCGCTTTGTGGTTTCGAGTCGTCGGGTCGAGGGCGACTTGCCTGTGTATGCATAGGTAAGCATATATATATAGGTTTCCCCGTTACGTGTAAATTCACTCATGGTAGTGAAATACATGTATGAGGTAAGGTGTGCCTATGTATATATATGAAAAATGCATGCGTATGTGAGTGACAACTAGTATATGGATATAAACATATGTGTAAGGATCCCCTTGTACATGTTCATGGCCATGCAGATGTGTGCATAAGGGTTAGGTGTCCATACATGTATGTGAAGGTGCATATGTTTAGTGCGAGTGCAACAACTTCTAGTTAGAAATTGTCAAGAGCTGAAAGTTTGGTTTGATTCCACCCTGAGGTAGGTTCTCTATGCCTTAATCTTTAATTAGAACTTGCATTTTTGCTTGGTGTTCTTTTGAAAAGTATGTCTCCTGCTTTTATATGATATGTATATGCAATATATATATATATAGGTATATATATAAATGATTGTGGATCTTGAAAAGTGGTTTCCTAGATGTTTTGAATGTGAAACAGATATTTCTAAAGACATGTAGCGTTTCAGTCGGTTTTTGTTATAAAAGTATAATGATATATTGATTTTCTTAAAAGGATTACCCTGTTGTAAGCGTGGTTTTAAGCTTGTTTTAAATACGTGGTGCCTTGGTTGTGCAAGTGTGCTTTTAAATGATTTTTGGAACTTGAATGTGTTGAGCAATAATGTTTTCTAAAATGTTAAAATTCCTTGTAAAGCAATGAGCCCCGTTTGGCTCTTTGAGAATGGTTTGCCAAAGTGAAAAACCCCTCTTGAGGCCTTTCCCCCTAGTTTGAGAAATGTGATACAAGTGTTAACATGTGATTTATGATATGTACCTAATGTTGAGGCATATGCATTGTGTGACGTGAAAGAGGGGGAAAATGCTTATAGAGGGAGAACAGTGGTGAGAGGTTGAATGAGTTGTGGATAGAGAAATTGTTATGTTCATTTATGTTCGCTTGATACAATCTCACCACCATTTGAAATAGAGCACATGGATAACCCTGAGTATCTAGGTGGACAGACCAGGACTAGTACGCTAGATGATACGAAAGTGGTTCATCCTGGTTTCGTATAGCAGGATTGACGCTTACAACACTAACTAAATATAATGATGACTGTTGGAGACCACTAGGTTATGAGTGTGTTCCCCACTAGCGGCTCGTGCATGAGAACATAGTTCGTTGTGGTTTCTATGCCATGTTTCACTGAGATACGAGGATCCTAGGTCCCCAACTAACACTATCTGCTTAGGGATTTCCCATGGTGCTTGTGATATGATTTTCAATTCAACTGTTTCATGCTTGTTCCCTCTTTTGTGAAATCCATATTTTTAATCTAAATCGATCTCCTTTCATTTTGAAATGTTAATGCACGCTTGGAACCTATTTTGAAAACGAAGTGGAAGAGAAAAGCTTTTCGTGAAAATGAAAACTTGTTATTTGAATTTGAAAAGAATGAAAACCATTATTTTATTATGTCTTATTTTTAATCTAGCACATTTTGGGTTTCTTTTTAAAGGTAAGGGCATAGAGCGTTGTTGTACTCTGACATTCCTACTGAGAATCTCGGTGCTCACACATACTTTATCTTTTCAGTTTCAGGGTCTAGTTTTGGATCACTCTTGCAGCTCGTGTGGTTTATCTTCTGTGGTGACCCATGAGGTCACTTGAGGTATGTCTCGTTACTTAGATTATTCCTTTTTATGTTTCCAGTTTGTTCAGTTCATCTTCTTTTATTTATCTATTTTGTTCAGTTTATGTTTATTTATCTGTCTTTTGTTATGGGCTAAATTGTTCCCAAATGGTTTATATTGATGCTCGACACTAGTTGCCAACTCATGAGAATTGGGAACGCCCCTCGGGCCATGCCGCAGACCGGGTCAGACACCGGGTTGGATGGTGACCCAGATTGGTTCGTGACAAAATGACATCAAAGGAGGATTGATCTTTTGAGTCTTGTTTCTTGGGAAAGAGTCAAGGTAGATGGAGCTAGGATTTTCAGACTACAATGTTCTGGTTACGAGTAAGGTGCCTGACCAACACACCTCGTAGCGGAACTCGAGTTATCAGGGAAAGTCAGTTTCAAGAGAGTCTTTTGGTCCTTGCAGTTCATTGATGTATGAGAAATGAAAAGAGAGTTAGGTCAATGGTCTCTGGGAGCTCACAGGGTCTGGAAAGCCATATGGACCTGAGGACATTGTCTTAGAACACTCTTCGTGACAGTGGTGTGACCGGCGTATGGCCGCCAACCATATGTCTGAGTCGTCCATCAACACTAGTTTCCTCTTGAATCATCTTGTGTCTCCTTGGGTTAGAAACGATTTGTTTTTCAATGGATGGAAGATGGGTTTTCAAGATTGTTTTGAATAAAGCTTTGTAAAGGTGGACTTTTGTGTAATGGTTTTGAGTGAATGAGGTTGAGTTTATCAAGATTGGGTTTTCATAACTTAGACTTATGGGTTGATTATTGTTTTGAGATATTGGTTGACGGTCTTTTTCAAGGAGTGTTTGGGGAGCCTTAGCGGTGGTTTCCTTCGTGTGTTCCGGTGATAGTTCGTGGCATTATTGGCCAATGGACTGGTTTGATTGGGTTCTTGGGTCTCCTCGTCAGCTAGTGCATTCCCCCATCAGGAATTGACGCATATTCAAAATCCATCTACGAGTGATTCGCCATTGGCAGGTCCTCCAGTTGATCAAAGTTCAGACTCTCTTCTTGGATTTCAAGGTTGAGTTTATCTCTCTTCTTTTTTTGGATCAAGCAGACCCTCTTGTGGATAAAGAGTGACTGTTGAAGGGGTTGAAAGAAATCATGATTTCTTGAGTTTCCTGAGTCATCGAAGGTGATGTCCGACACCAGTGTGTTTGTAGGTCTTGTCTGGAAGCGGTGAAAGAAATTCCAGTGAGGAAAAGTGGAAGCGGTCTGAAGCTGTCTACGTTGGATACTATTTTAAAGGTGCCTTTTGGATCTTTCATTTTTTTCGTTTATGAAATGGTTTATGTTAGGCCACCAGTGTGTAAAATCTGGTCACAAGAGGCTGTTATGGTTGCTTGCTGGAATCTCATGCTGTCTGGGACTTGGTTCAAGGTCCAACTCTTTGTAATGTCTCTGTTAGTTGCAGGGGTCATGTTTAGTGAAAATTTGCAGCTCGACTGCAAGGGTGACAATTGTGCAATCTTTAAAGAATCTCCATTTTAACAAGAAGGGTGTCTTCCTTTGAGGAACTCCAAATTTCTCAATTCCGAGTGAAGGTGCCTTCAGCGTGTTCTTTCTCTGACTGTTTCTTGTTCGGAGTGAAAGGGATGGCGCTTATGCATCTTTTAAACCCTTGTTTTAGTAAACGTGTCATGTGGGAGCAAGTGAATGTTGGAGTGTGATGTGTCTTTTGGTGTTGTCTAGATCGCAGTTTTGTTGTTTGTGGAACCAGGAGGAGGAGTTTCATCCGGGGGTTTCTGATGCCTGACTGCGAGGTAGGAGACGCTTCAATCATCATAGCTTCAGTCATAGGTCTCATAGTGAAGCTGGTGTGTAGTTAGGAAAACCCCAATGGTGTGAAAGGTTTGGATCTGAGTTCTATTCTCAAGGTGGGAGATGGAGATAGTTTAAGCCTCTGGTGTAGTTGTTTTGTCCTAATTATTCCTTTTCGGTGGAAGGAGGTGGGGGACCTCATTTCCACATTATTACCCATTTGGGTGTAAGAGTTTCTCATTGGTTATAAGAAGGTAGAGTCGTCTTGTTTCCTTAGAATCCTGGTGGTTGTGTTCCACTAAATGTGGGTATTCTTTTAATGGACCCTATGTGGCTTGTTCTTATAAATCGAGAGTAGTTTGATTTTGGTTATTTCGGGGGAAATAAACCATTGGGATGTGTCGATGGTGGCCTTTTTGGTCCATTGGATGACCCCATTCCCCCCCTCATGGTGGGGGTTCTTGGTCCGTATGGAGAAGCACTCAAGTTTGAATAATCTGGCCATTTTTTATGGTGGGGAGATCTTCCGTGGGTCTCACTAAAAGTTTCACTGAAATGAAATAATGTTACCCTATTCCTTTTGGTGGGGAGTCTGTCCGGGCCTCCCCATGTTAGTTTCATGGTTCCACCTTTGGTCTAGGTTATTTCCTATGGTGGGGTGTCCGTTCAGGCCTCCTTGTGTCAATGATTATGATTCGTTGTTTGTTTCAAGTGGACTGTTTGAGTTTCTCAGAAGTGTTCAAGGTGTTTTGTCTTGGGACATCGAGTGGTGCATTGTGAAAGTTTCTATCTTTTGACCATCAACTAGAGGTGACTTAACTTTTTGGGGTAGGTGTCACTTGGCGGACGTCACTTGGCTGGCGTCACTTGGTGGGAGTCCATTTTGGGCATCTTGAGTTTATTTTGTAAGTAACTTCCTTTGTTGATATTGTTATGACATTTTCTTGTTGGTTGTTCATTGAGAATCTCCTTGGACTGGGAAGGGAGCATCAACTTCTACATTGGGGATATGCCTTGTTATGGATTTTTGGGGGCGGAAAGCTTTATAGTGGGGAGAATTGTCACACCCGAACATTTGAAATAATGTTATTTTATTATTTTATCTGAATTTGAAAGATTCTGTTGTGGTGTGGGCCAAACCCGATGGATATTTTTTTCATTTTTTATGATAAAGGAATGTTTTGTCCTTGGTAGCGTCCAATGCACGAGCAACGTGCAGTTGACATCGTGCGACTTCGATCGGTTCACCGTACGGCCTACCTGATGTTCAAGACAAATAAATAAAATGAAATGAATAATAAATGAGAATAAAATAAAATAAGAAAAACAAAATAAAATTATTTTTAATGAATTATTTTAACAATAATAATGATAAAATTACTATTATTATTATTATATTTATTATTATTGTTGTTGAAATTAATATTAAATTGTTATTGTTATTGTTATTATTATTATTACAATTGTTATAATTTTTATCGGTATTAATTTATTTTTATTTGTATTATTTATTTATTTATTTTTGTTGGGTTAGGGTTTGGCCCCCCCTCTCCCAAATTGCATCACACCCCTTCCCCTTACCCCCAAATCTCGTCGCGCCCCACCTGGTTTGAGCCCCTTTGCACAGTGCCTCCCTGGCCAGTTCCCTCTCCGACGCCGCAGCTGACCTGCCTCCTTCCGACGAATCTTGGCACACCGACCCCCCCCCTCACACGAACCCCTTGTGCCACCTCGGATCCCCTCACACCACCCAGGATGCCCTCGCGCCGCCTAACCCTCCTCGTGCCGCCCTCACCTCTTGGACGACCCCCTTGCCGGTGAAGCCATCCCCGACAGACGCGCCTCCCTCCAGGTAAGGTGTTGATTTCTCTTGTTGGGAGTTTTTGGTTTTCCAGTGGGTATGAGCTTTGTGTTAGGGTCTTAATCTTGGTTTTTTGTTCAATCTTGTTGATTAGGGTCAAATTTGGGTTCCTTGTGCGACTAGGGTGTGATTGAAGAATTAACACCAATTTTTTTGGAGTTTTCGACACCTGAGGTAAGTGGTTCCATCTATAAACATTATTTGGCTAATTATTTCACTTACTTAATCAATTCAATGTGTTCTTGATTTAATTTGTGTTGTGCAAAATTAGTTTTCAAATGAGTTTTATATGCATTTGATTTTTTAAGAAGCATATTTATATGAATGGGGTATGTTTTGGTGTAAAACCCATATTGTGTAAATTTTTAGTGTTTTATAATACATGCAATTGGTTTATTAAATGATGTAAGTGCTGCAAATTCTGTTTTGGTATGTTATTGGTGTGCGTTTGGTCATAAAACAGGTTTTTGAGTGCGTTTTGTGGGTAAATCCAAGTGTCACATTCTAAAAATTATTTTATAAACTTTTATTTATGGTTTATTAAATTATATCAAGGTGAGAAAGTAGTTTTGAAGAGATTTGATATGACATAAGTTTTAAAGTGGACTTTACATGAAAAAATTAGTATAATCTTGATGCAATCCCTTGGTGTGTTCTTTTGAAATGTTTTAATAATTGTGTCAATGATTTATTAAATCGAGTTTGTGTTGCGAATCATGGTTGGAAAGAGTTTTGCTGTGCGTTTGGTTTTAAAGTGACGTTTTTATATGAAAACAGGTTTGTTTTTCTTGTAAATTTTTTTTGTGCTAATTTGAAGTGTTATAAATTGTTTAATTGGATTTATTAAATTTTATATGTAGTGTGTGGTCCCGCTTTGTGGTTTTGAGTCACCGGGTCGAAGGTGACTCACCTACATACGTATAGGTAAGTATGTGTGTGTGTGTATATATATATATATATATATAGGTTCCCCCGTTATGTGTAGATTCACCCATGTAAATGAAATACATGTATGGGGTAAGGTGTGCCTATGTATATATATGAAAAATGCATGCATAGGTGAGTGATGACTAGTATATGCATATAAGCATATATGTAAGGATCCCCTTGCACATGTTCATGGTCATGAAGATGTGTGCATAGGGGCTACGTGTCCTTACGAGTATGTGAAGGTGCATATGCTTAGTGGGGGAGAAACAAATTCTAATTAGAAATTGCCAAGAGTTGAAAGTTCGGTTTGTTTCCACCTTGAGGCAGGTTCCCTATGGTTTGATCTTTAATTAGAACTTCCATTTTTTTCTTGGTGTTCTTTTAAAAATTATGTCTCATGCTTTTATATGAAATGTATATACAATATATATATAGGTATATATAAAAATGATTGTGGTTCTTGAAAATTGGTTTCTTAGATGTTTTGAACGTGAAACATATATTTCCAAAGACACGTGGCCTTTTGGTCAGTTTTTGTTATAAAAGTATAATGACATGTTGATTTTCTTAAAAGGATTACCCCATTGTAACCGTGGTTTTAAGCTTGTTTTAAATATGTGATTCCTTGGTTGTGCAAATGTGCTTTTAAATGATTTTTGGAAGTTGAAGGTGTTGAGCAACAATGTTTTCTAAAATGTTAAAATTCCTTGTAGAGTAATGAGACCCATTTGGCACCTTGAGAATGATTTGCAAGTGGAAAAACCCTATTGAGGCCTTTCCCCTTAGTTTAAGAAATGTGATACAAGTGTTAACATGTAATTTATGATTTGTGCCTAATATTGAGGCTTATGCATTGTGTGATGTGAAAGAGGGGGAAAGCGCTTAAGGAGAGAGAATGATGGTGAGAGGTTGAATGAGTTATGGATAGAGAAAGTGTTATTTTCATTTATGTTCACTTGATAAAACCTCAGTCCCTAACAAACACTAGCTGCTTAGGGATTTCCCATGGTTCCTATGATATGATTTTCAATTCAGTTGTTTCATGCTTGTTTCATCTTTTGTGAAATCCATATTTGTAATCTAAATTGGTCTCCTTTCATTTTGAAATGTTAATTCATGCTTGGAACTTATTTTGAAAATAATGTGGGATAGAAAATCTTTTCTTGAAAATGCATGCTTGTTACTTGAATTTGAAAAGAATGCATTTATTTTCAAATTAGCACGTTTTGGGTTTCTTTTTAAAGGTAAGGGCATATGGAATTGTTGTAATCTAACATTCCTACTGAGAATCTCAGTACTCACGCCTACTTTATCTTTTCAGTTTCAGGATCTATTTTTGGATCTCTCTTGCAACGAGTTTGGTTTATGTTCCATGGTGACCCATGAGGTCACTTGAGGTATGTCACGTTACTTAGCTTATTCCTTTTTCTGCTGTCAATTTGTTCAGTTCATCTTCTTTTATTTATCTGTTTTGTTCAGTTTATGTATATTTATTTATATTTTGTTATCAGAAAAATAATTCCCAACTAGTTTATATTGACGCCCAATACTAGTTTCCAGCCTGTGGGGATCAGGAACGCCCCTCGGGCCTTATTGCAGACCGGGTCAGGCATCGAGTCAGATGACGACCCGACTTGGTTCGTGACACCTGCAGCTGTACCTTGTGATTTTTACTGGTGAGTTCATTCTAAGATTTAATATTTTCTTTTAATATGTAAATAATTTCTAGAATTTCAATTATTAATTAATCATTTGATGTTTGATAATTGTTTTTCTATCATTTCGTTTTATTTTCTCTTCCATCCTTTGATACATAGCCAATCAGTGTGTATTTTTCATTGGGTGTGTACTATTAGGTTAGTCCGGTTTGGATTTTGTCGATCAACTCTCATTATTGATGCTCATCAATTCTCATTCGAGAACTATTAGCACAACTATTCGATTATTTCAAAGTGTTCGATGACCATCACTACTTTGACCGACTATTTACAAAAGGAGGTCGATGATTATGATTCTAGTTATTGGCTTCAATTTCTAAAACTTAATGAGACACACAACTTAGAGATTTCAAACTATGTGTTGAGATATTTTTAGAGTGAAATTTTTTCAAGGAAATGAAGAGTAGATAATCTAATAGAATTGTTTGGGAAGACCACTGAATTTTTGACTTCTCTCTAGTTTTCTTTCGTTACTGCATGTTTTCTTCTTTTTTTCCAATATTTTCATGTTTTCTTAGTTTAAGAAATTAGTTTAGTTCCTTTCTGTCATAGAAAACACCTGAGAAACATTTTAAATAGTTAATAGTTAATAAAAATAAAAAACTTGACAAAAAAACTCCACAATGGTAGCCTCATTGAGAGACAACCCTAGTTTCTGCTATATTGAAGTAGTTAGGAGACAAAAATATTGAAAAGGGAAACCACGACACTAAAAAATCTTCTTTTACATAACTATTGGAATGGAGGGTATGAATATTATTAACTATATTATGAAAATATATGGTTTATACATGTATATAAAATTAATTCTTTAGTAAGAAATAAATTAGAAATGAAAATAAAAACTCATTAAAAATAATTGAAATCATTTTATGGAAAACTATTTTTTATGTACACAAACATTTTTTACCTCAATAAAATAAATAAATCACTTATAGAGAATGTTTTAAATAAAATTTATATACTATATATTCAATACAATTTATAACAATCATATTTTGTGTTTTCTAGACAAGTGATAATAATAAATCCAATTTTATGCTTAAAAACTGTATTTTTCTAAAAAAGAGTTCTTTCACCTTTTACAAATTTATTTTAAAATTAAAATTTTTTAATTTTAGAAAATTATTTTAAAAAATAAAATTTATTTTATAAATTATCATGTTAGAATTATATTGGGGTGAATTTATGAAATTTTTTATGAAAAGGTATATTTTTTGATGAATAGTAAAAAGTACAAGTTTTTATTAAGAATTTTCATTTCTTTTAATGTATTTAAAAAATAAAAAATTGATTTATGATCGGTTTAAAAGTAAAATTAGATCCATTATATATCTATTATTCTAATTTAGGTCATTGTAATCAATTTTATTTTAATTCTGAGATATAAACTTTTTAATCTTTTGAAAATTTTCTCTTTGGAGAACCACTTTCTCATCACTTATGCATGAATAATTTCAAATTAATTATTTCCAATTCTCTAAATGGAATTTGGAAAAATTGATTCCATATTTTTAATCAGAATAATTTATATCATTTAAGAAGTTTTGATTTATTTTTGATCATAATTAATAATAAAAATACTAAAAATTAATTACTGCAGTTAAGGTAAAAATGAGTTTACAAGGGGTTAAAATATAAAGATATGGGTTAAAAATGACCCAAAACCTATCCAACACTAATATTCTGGACATATTTTGACCATATAACTTCCAGGTTCTATAATGTATCATTTCAGAGCCTTTTAGAATGTGAAAAATACAGGACACCTTTTTCTTTTAAAAAATTACATGTGTTCCACTCACCTCACTTATAAAAGACCACCCAATATCCTCTCCTCTTATCACTTCCAAAATAAATTGGACCAGTCAATACCTACCCAAATAAATTCCTTAATTCCATATATCTTCTTATAACCCTTATTTTTTTTTCATAAATCCATCATAGGAAGGATTTTGGTGAAAACCAAAAGAAGTTTTCCAAAGTAGAGGTAATATCCCTAATTGATTATTTTATTTTTTTCTTCTTCCACCTCCTTGAATTATTCTTAAACCATGATGATATAACAAAATAATTATCTTACATATAATAATATGTTTCTATGTTAATTTAATAACCAAAATACTTCTCCTCTTCCATCAAATCAGATACAAAATTATCATTCGTGTGTACGGTGGACTACCGGCTCACGAACCGATGTTATTTGTTTTTCATCACCACCTCTCATGAATGGATATAATGATGAATTTATTTTTTATATATGACATTAATGATATTATTTTTCTTATGGATTTATTAGACCATTTTTACTTCTTACTTTTAGTTCTGTGAGAATAAAATAGCGTTGTTTATGTGTACGACAGACTACCGCCTCATGAAGCAATGCGATTTGTTTCTCACATAATATTCACATGGAAGTTAATAATTCCATATTAAAATAAAATCATGTTATATATATGAAATAAAAATGATTCTATAAATGTTAATATATTATTTACACTTCTTTCATTATATCCATTGAGAAAATTAAAACAACATTCATGCATACGTATGGCCTGCCGTCTCCATGAACAGTGTATTTCATTTTCTTTCTAAAACTTTTATGGATTAATATAATACATATATAATGAATATATAAGATATTTATATCATGGATAAAATTCTTGATATTATGGAACCATGATAAATGTAAGAGTACTGAATATACCAAATAAAATTATATATGAAAAAGAAAGCATTTATTACACAAAACATAACTTTCACATGAAATAGTTAAAAAGGAATTCGAGACTTATGGTAAGGGATTTTTTGTCTCACTTTTGTATCCATGAGATACATTCCATATTCCCCACTTGTTTCTTTTATGTGGTATATATACTTACCATGAATGTAGTTTATATTTCTTTTCATAAAAATTATGTGGATTTACATATCCATATGAGGATCTATATTTCATGAGGCTTATGGTTCAAAATATACCTAAGTGGTAAGGGATGTTTGTCTCAATTTTAATTCTTTGAGACAAATGTGGTGTTATGTGCCTAACTTATTTTATGAGGTGTATATACTTCTCCTTTTACATGTTACATCATGAATCTAATTCTATTCATGATATATTATTTTTTATTTAATTTCATTCTTCCATGGAGCCTACAATTTAATGTTACCAAATTTTTAATTGTTTTATGATACAATCTTATCATTTATCAGGTTTATTTATATTTATTATTCCAATTATGAAATCTCATAAGACATATCTCAAGAAACCAACTTTTATTCTCCCCTCGTTAAGTCATGATAATACATTATCCACCATAACTTTTCTCTCTTTATGTACTCAAGATATCAAAGGAATGTTTTTATAAAGAAATCATCATGAATTCTCTAAGTTGAAAACCCAGTTTTCTTCCAAAATCATGTTTTATAAAAAAGTTTTCAAAGATATTTTTAAAATTCTTCAAATGATATATTAAAGAAAATTTTACCCATGATTTAATTTTTACAAAATGATTTCAAAGGAATATTCCTATCATTTTCCAAATAAGGCATGTTTGTAATTTACTAAAAATGTGACGGGAATCATTGTTTAAGGTGTAAAAAACTTCCCACCATCATGACCGCTCAATGTTTTAATGATTTCTTTTTTATCTAACAAAGTATATTTAAAAAATATATTTTTGAAAATGTTAAATGTTTAAAATGTTTTTCTTCAAAGTTGGAAGACTATTTTACTCAAGAAATGGTTTAAATGATCTTTAAATATTCCTTTATAAGTTTCCAATATTATTTTCAAAGAAAAGTATTTTAAAAATGTTTAATTTTTTAAAAGGTGATTTTCAAATTTGAAAGGATATTTTCCTTAAGACATATTCTAAGTGATCTTTCAAAATCATTTTCTGTTTAAGATGAAATCCTTTGTTGTTAATTATGCTTCACTAGAGATATTATCAAAGTATACAATTATTATTCTATGTATGAATGGTTTATATTTATAAGGAAATTATGTTTATGAAACCCATTTATTTTCTATAGGTTATACAATGATAAAATTATTATGAAAACTGCTTCTTTTTCCATGGGTTATGCTGTCATGAAATGATGAAATGATTATGAAAGTTTTTTCTTTTCCAAAGGATATATTATGATTAAATGTTTATGAAACCCATTTTTTATCATGGTTTCTGATATGAAGAATCTTTTTTAATCTTTTGGAACACATATGTATGATTTTAATTATGCGATCAGTAGGACGAGTATTTCTCTCCAATGCATTGGGTAAATATTGATATCTAGTGGGATAAAAAGAAATGGAATGGGGAGTCAACCTAGTTTATTATGAGACTTTATCCACTATGATAGTCTTGGGAGTGAACCTTGACAACTATGATGGTTTGGGGGAGTGAATCCATTCCACTATGATAGCCTTGGTAATGAAACTTTACTACTAAGGAAATAATTTTTAATTCTTATGTGTATTCAAAAAAACCATGTCTTATACCAATGTTATGTTATAATATCTCATGTTATTTGATTCCATTATGATTCATGCCTTATGAACTACCAATGTTGATGATTTGACATAATATTTTGATCTTCAATATGCTTGGTATGGTTATCATATGTTATGCTCATGTTCTAAAAACCTTATTCTCACATTATGTTTACATATTTATCATGTTTACCCTTACCGAACATTCGAGATTAACCTTTCTTATGTATCCTTTCCCAGGATATGAAGAAAAGTTTAATATAAGCTATGTTTATGAATACTACAAAAGGGAAAGCTTTTTATGGGATATGTTGAAGATCATTCACTAAATAATAAGATTACATACCTAGTCTCCAAAGGAACTAATCCATTATGATCCTTAGGCCATTTTTTGTGTAATGAAATGAACAGTTATCTAAAAGACCTATTGTTTAAGTATGAGAAGTTTGGGTCTATACATGGACTCCTGATACACTTTCACATACCATATGGATTGTGCCTATATGCACAGCCTACCCGGGCCTTGGCCCAAACACTACACAGGCTCCTCCCCATGCAACCTCACATCCCTGTTGCTTGTAAGGCCTTCTGATGAGGCCTCCTTAGTTGGTGGGCCTAATATGAGGAGGGATAAA
Source organism: Viscum album (assembly GCA_963277665.1). Taxonomy (NCBI): domain Eukaryota; kingdom Viridiplantae; phylum Streptophyta; class Magnoliopsida; order Santalales; family Viscaceae; genus Viscum; species Viscum album. The sequence continues at coordinate 391,886,251 of OY728141.1, read as the reverse complement.
TTAATTGGATCCTTGTTGGTTTATGTCCATCTAAGTTGGCCTAATTTTTTCACCTGAAAATTATTAACAAATTAGCAACTTTTAAATAATAATTTCTCAATATATAATCAAGTTCCCAAAATTGAAACATTTTTATTCATTAAAAAAATAATTATTCAATTAAAATTTAACGTATTTTAATAAAACATTTATTTAATGAATTATATTCATTAAAATACTTTTAAAATCATTTAAAATTGATCATTTTTTTTTCATAAAAATATGTTTGCATCAAATACCCCCATAAATAATCTATGCTCTCACTCAAGAAAAAAACTCTACACAGAACTCAAGAGCATTAATGTTACCATTATTAAAATCTCAAAGAAATAAAATAGAATGATTTTCAATTTAATCCAAATCTTTAACTTCCATATAGAAATCAAATTAACTTCTCATTTTTCAAAGGAACAAAAAATACAAGTATTTTACTTGCTCCCTTTTCAAAACGGTTGAACTCCTTCATTCATTCATTCAAGATTCCCAATTTATTATTACCAAACATTCCAAATCATGATCTACCTCACCTTTAAATCATTTCACTCATCTCTCATGATACAAATTGACGTTTTGTTATACAAATATTATTAAAACATGATCCTTTTCTATAGGATTGAAAAGAAACTACATTATATACTTTGTAAAGAAAAAAGTAACATAAAATCATGAGGACTATGCATTCAAGGTTATAAAGAATATTTGAATTAATGTTACTAAAAATTGTTATGAAAATAATTAAGTCTCAAAGAGGAGGCTAGATCTATAGTATAAATCATATTATCAAAAGTAAAAGTGTAATGAAGATCTCCCTATTAAATTGAAAACTCTATCTTCCCAAGATCAATGTAAGGTTATGATTAATTCCAACAAAGTTAATGAATTGATAATTTTTGAATTTTGTCTATTTTTTCAAAATATATTTTCATATTTTTTACTCTTAAATCAATGCTTGGAATGAATATCACATCCACCACCTGACCACATATGATACAAAATCATTTTTCTAGTAATAGTTATTTTTTATTCTTTCTAATCACAAACCATTATTATTATTTTTATTATTTTTATTTCAAGAACAGAAAATAATTTAGTACAATGGTTGAATCATAAACCTTTCTAAATACCCAAAGTATCACCCCCACATAATTTCCTTATAATGTAGTTCACCCTTCCACCATGAATTCCCTACAATTAAAAATTTAAATATCATGCAATATAATAAGATGAGGGTAGGAATAGATAAATATGGATTGAAACATGGCACGTTAATAATAAGTTCATTCGTGGTATCTATGGTCTAAAAAACGATTAATGTAAAGGGCGGTCTCAAGGATAAGGGATTATCAACGAAAATGGCTCAATCATTTTAAATGCATTTTTTCATGATCATAGATTTTATAAGTTATAATTTAAGTTATATAAGGAGAAATTTCCCAAGATAACTCAAGAAATATGATCAATATATAATATAAAGTATTTGTTCAAAAAATACTATCATGAATGGGACATATTAAATTACACAATCACTTACGGGATGACTAATAAAAAAAAATCAGTCTACATGAATTTAAGAAATTCAATGTATAGAAAATGATAGAGAAATTTCATTTACTTAAATTGACCAATCCACTCAAATGAGTCATTATTTCAATATTCATGATTTACTCTAATGATTACATTCTATATATTACACATTTAATTTCATTATTATTGAAATCTAAAAGAAGTCATAAAAGGGTTCCTATGGAACTCATGTATCCAAGATAATTCATGTAATGAAAGAATTTTAATGTGGGTAATCAATTTATAATTTTACATAGATGATGGACTTTTTAGTTTAAAAAATATTTTTAGAAGGATATTGGGTGTATAAAACACAAGGAATGAAAGAATAAAATCCATGTTCACATGTATCATGTTATCCACTCCCTTATTATTGTTTGGGGTTGTCTTATGAATTCCATCATGGTGGTCCTATAAAAACAGTCATACCAGTGTAATAACAATTCTATTAAAACTAAAAAGGGTTAAGGGAGTAGGAGAATTTATCCTAAACACATAAATCATAAGGAATTGAAATGCATAAACAAAATTTCCTTTCTTATCTAATGAATATTACCTAATATTAACTACAATCTATAATTTCATTGCATAACATGATCTCCTTTTTGAAATTTGTTTTTCTAAATCAGTTTTTCATGTTCCACTTGGGTACTCTATTTTTAAATTTCAGAGTTTTCAAAATCCTCTCATGATTTCCTCAAGATATTATAAATAATTTTTTATCTCTTTTATGCACTCACCAAATCCAAATTAATCTTTTTTGATAGCCCAAAATGTTTGGTGCTCCAAATCCACTGGAAGATGATAACATTTTTAAAAAATAAACCAATAAGGCCTCATACCTATGGGTGTCTTGTAGGATATTTTTTATCCCCATAAAGTATCTTCAATAATTATGATCCATTCCTTCATGTTGGGTTTAACAATTTACTAAAATATATTTTTAATCTCCTTGTTAAACACTTCATCTTGGACATTTTTTTGAAGATGGTAGTGTGTAGATATCTTATGGTGCACCCCATACTTTTTAGGTAAATTCTAAATATCTCAGTTGAAAAAATTAGTCCATTGGTCACTAATAACGGCCCTTGGAACTCTAAACCTTCAAAATATGCTGGAATTGAAAAAATTACATAAAAATTGAGCATAATTATTCATAGTGTCCTTATAATCCACCCATTTATAGTCACAACAAACTATAATTAAAAATTTAAGAATTCTCAAAAGACATGGGAAAGGGTCCCATGAAATAAATTCCCCATAATTCAAAGTGTTTAGAAAAAAATGATGGGGTTTGAGGTATCTTTTTTATTTTTTAAATATTTCCATAATATTAACACTTCTCAAATTTCTAAAAACAATCATTAGCATATTTAAATAACTTTGGAAAATAAATTCTAGATTCTAAGACTTTTATAGCCATTCATTGAGGTCTAAAGCTGACTCCACAAGAATTTATATGAAAAAAAATTCAAATATAGATTCTATTTCACTTTCTAGTAATCACTTCCTTATGAAATGATCATTTCATATTTTACATAGAAATAGATTCTACCAAATATAAAATCTAATTTTAGTCTTATGTTTGTATTTTTGACGAGAGTTAAGGTGAGATGGTGCCTTGGATATGGAAAAATAATTTACTATGTTGGAATACCATGGTACTTTACCTTTCATGATGTATAATTGTTCTCCCATTATGTTATCATTAAGTGGGTTCAGTTCTAGAATTGTTGTTTCAGTAGTGTTTGGATGTCTTCTATGGTGATATACCATATGTTTTTTAGCTCACATTTTTTTCCTTGATCTCCAGGTTGAAATATTTCCTAATTTGTATCCATCATATGCAAATTGTCTTGGAATCAACCTTATTCATTAATTACCTTAGTCCTTCATGATCAGAAAATATTACCACATTTGTTCCAAGTAAATAACATCTATATTTACCTAATGAAAATTCAAAAACAAATAAATATTTTTGAGAAATTATGTAATTAAGTTGAATGGAATCCAAGGTTCTTGAGGCATATGTTATGACTTGTGGTATTTATCTAGTTAATTAAAAAAGGACCTTACCCACATCTTGGTTCAATGCATTAAAAATTAGTTTAAATGAGTAATCCAAATTTGGGGTTTTCATAATTGGTGGGGCGATCAGATTCTACTTCAAATCATTAAATTCATTCTTATTTTCATGACCCCCTCCCCACAAAGTGTACCCCTCTTGGGCTGGAAATGTGAGAAGGGAGATAATGACCCTCGAGTCCCGCCTCCAGTAGGCCCCAGGTTGGCGACTAGCATCAAGGGTATAATAAACACACAAATGGGAGGCATTTCCCTCTAAGAGAACACATGCAGAAGAGAGAGATAAGATAAACACCAACCAACTCCAACTTAGAACTAAAATATAAAAGAAAACCCAAGTAAACATATGTAATGTCATGAAAAAGTACTACAACTGGAAGGGGAAACTGCAAGTACCCAAAAGAAAGTAAAACAATAGCAACCACAAGCCCAAACAGCTCCTGCAACCACAAGCTAATAGTAACCAGCCTAATCTCCAACCTGCTCCAAGTGACCTGAAAAACAGTTTATATATACATAGGGTGAGTATAACAGTATACTCTGTAGGATCCTCCCCGAAGCCTCTCGTGCAAAAGTAAGGAAAGCATGCTAAAACATAGTGAACAACAAGTGAAACTAAATCGTCACCTAAACAGGTATACTAAGTTCCCAACCTCACCATGGATAATCTCACCAAGTAACGCATACAATAATATATCATATAATAAAGAATATCAAGGGTACCCCACTACTACTTCCCCACTGGTTTGTCTCTTTTCCCCAATGTCGTACGTCCTAAGCATCTCTCTCTAAAAAGGCTTTCCCGCAGACACTTGGGAGAAGCACCACAATATGCACCTCGTGCAACAAAACCACCACGTCCACACACCAAAGTAAACAGGTAGTTTCCGGGAGCCACCACAACTCGCATAACGTGTATCATACGTCAGATATTATACCTCAATCCATTACAGCCCATACACCTAGTAAAGATCCTCAATCCATCACAGCCTATACACGTTACACCTATAGTAGTCCATAGAAAACTATATCCAGAATATATGTGTGTGAATAACCACAATCCATTATATCCCTCTACACACATATATGGGGAAAACTAACCAATGTGTCTGCCAGCACAAGTAACTACCAAGAGAAGAGAGCGGAGCCAAAGGGGATAGTCAGCCGTCCATCCTCCCATCAGAATGTTGGGGAAAACACCCCCTAGGGATCAGAATCCCTGGGGTGTCAGTTTCCCTTACTGATATGGTGTAGTAGCATATAGAAACACAAAAGTATAGGATATACTATATCTCACAACCACACTATGGGCATAAACTAGTCTTAGACACAACTGCAGCTAACGTCTCTCAGACTCCGGGCTGCTACTTCTAAGACTAGGTATCCTATAAGCACACAACCATTTAAAGAGCTTTATTAGATTACTTCATTCCCTTTTTATCAGTTCCACTTTACGTTAATTAATTCTTTAAACATTAATTAACCATGAACAATTACACATTAAATTTCATTAGCATCACACCCAAATTCCACTGTTCCTTCAAAATTACAACCTCATCATTATGTTCCAGCAACTCCAAACCCATGGGTTAACACCATTTATTCAATTATTCATTACAGAATTACTTTCCCACATTCTCGGGCATTCTATAAAAACATTCTATGCTACAAAACACAAGGGGGCTCAACACGATGATTAAATGTAATACCCGTCAAGTCTTTGCTGCTTATAGAAAGAGCATATACCCATTCTCCCTTAAGAAGCTAAACACGGAAAGCACGTGGCATACCCCGCGTGTCTTTGCCTCTTTCAAAAGAAGGGTAAGTAAGACCAGCTGCCTTGAGCAGTGGGGAAAAGTAAAGCAGATAAACAACCAATCAAAATCAGCAAGCATCCAACAATCACAACCATCCCCGGTGTCCTCCCCGACACCCACATGCTTAAACCGATGCATCTCGCCACTCTAGGTGTCATCTGCTGCCACAACCAAAATCCTCCATGCCCCCACATATCACAACTACCATCCAGGATCACATCATAGCACAAGCAGTAGGAAAATAAACATCACATCAATTGGGCTCTTGGCCCTTTAACAATCAAGAGGGTAACTCAGAACCCTTAAAGGAATTATCAAACAATCAGTTATTTAATCCATCTTGAATTAACATATTTATTATTCGTAGGTTCCAAATTCAGGAAACCTAATCAGTAATCTATCACAAATAATTAAACATGCTTCTTGCGCCAATTTGATTAACATCAAATTACAACAAGAACCAGATTTGTTTACATGCCTCTTTATCTTTAGCCAAACAATTATCAATTAATCCCAATTTACATTCTTTACCAATTTCTATCAAGAACGAACAACTAATCAAAGCAAGCATAGATATCACACTATCTTGAAAAACAAGGGGTAATAACATACGATCGATATCAATTTATTTATCTGGTTCAAATATTTATTATGTCAATTCCATTGTCATCCAGTGGGATAAAACATGCTAACGATACAGTTGCACGTAAAATAAGAGAGAAGCAACGAATCCCCTACCTCAAACAGTTCTTGACGTTCTTTATCCACACAACGGGTCACGATCCTACTCTCGCGACAACTGCATCCACCTGAGGATGCCATGGTACGACCACACCAACTAAAACCCAAGAAAAATCTATTATAATTATGAATATTTCATGCTATAATATGTAAAGGATAAACATGAGAAGATTTACCCCAAAAGAACGATGATAACACATACCTTATATCGAATATTGATCGATACTACTTGGTTGCATCAAAACAGAATGGAACCAATTCGAGGAGGAAAGTTTGACTATGCAACTACTATGAGAAGGAATGGGATGTTTGAGCATCTCACACCCGAAAATAAGGAGAAAGAAATTGGGAGGAAGATATCCCTTCCCTTTAAAAGATTTAACGGGGCGATGGTTTAAGATATGCTTAATTTCCCATTAAAAGCGGATCACATTAAACCAAGTGGTTTGACCAAGTAAAAACATCCCAACCCATAGGAATAATTAATATAGAAGTTATGGCCTTTGAATCGGCCTTAAAGTCCTTAAAATGAGGCTTTAAATGCATTTTACGTCAAAGGAAAATGCTAAAGGGGTGAAACAGTAGGAAGCTGGAAACACTGTTCATGAACCTCACCGTTAAAACACTGTTCATGAACCTCACTGTTAGAACCTCACCGATAGAACACTATTCATGAACCTCACTGATAGAACACTGTTCATGAATCTCACCCTTAGAACACTGTTCATGAACCTCACCGTTAGAACACTATTCATGAACCTCACCATTAGAACACTATTTATGAACCTCAGCATTAGAACACTGTTCATGAACCTCACCGATAGAACACTATTCATGAACCTCATCGTTAGAACACTGTTCATGAACCTCACTGTTAGAACACTGTTCACCGATGGAACTATTCACAGAATTGGAAATTTGTAAAAAGAAAGAGAGGTTACCATTAGAGGTTACTAATAAAACTGTTCACTGATGGAACTGTTCACAGAATTGGAAATTTGGAAAAGGAAAGAGAGGCTATTATTAGAGGTTACTGATAGAACTATTCACTGATGGAAATGTTCACAGAATTGAAAATTTGGCAAAGGAAAGAGAGGTTACTGTTAGAGGTTACCGATATAACTGTTCACTGATGGAATTGTTCACAGAATTGGAAATTTGGCAAAGTGTTGGGGATAAGTCACCTTGACCTCCCGAAACACCTCAAACACCACATTTTCACAATGTAATGGACTAGAGAGGTCCGATCCATTACACCTACAATCATCAATGAAGTCAAATTTAGATTCTTTTACAAGAAATACTTGAAAGGGGAAGATAAATCTTAATGAAGTCCAAGGTGAACCTTCTATAGAATCCAATATGGACCAAAAATGATCTAATAAGTTTAACATAATTTGAATTTAGCAAATAATTTGTCACATAAACATTAGATTTACCTACCTCAATTCCATTTTCAACCCTAAAGTGAAACTTCTCAAAGTTCAAAAAAAGATTTTTCTCAATGAATATTTTCAATATTTTTTCCTTATTTCCTAAGAAATGATCAATATAAATGTTAAAAATAGTAAATTTTTTGATACATACCTCTAGGACATCCTCAATATGATCTGATAATATTCTTACAATACATATCTAAATTTTACCTGGGGCATTGCATAACCCAAATGAAATCTTCTTTTAAAAAAAGGTTTCATGGGGATAGGTTCCTACTAACCTTTGTAATATCTGGTCAATAAATGGGATGGGGAAGTGGAATTTTCTGGTGAATTGATTCATATTTCTATAGTGAATTTATACTCTCTAACTATTCTTAATTATTTTGGGAATTAATCCATTATCCTCATTTTCCTCAATTGTTAAACAAGTTTTCATGGGAACCACATGGATGAGGTAGACCCATTAAGAGTTATAAATTTGGTATATGATGATGGATTCTAGAAAATTATCTATTTATTTTTATCTACTTATATAAATTTGGTATATGATTTATCTTTCATGAGGTCGATTTATGAAGATTTCTTATTCTGAGTTGTTTTTTCTTGACGTCGATGAAGCTTGTCGAGGAAGCTGTCAAAGCAGCGAGTTGTTGAAGATGATCCCGAGCCCTTTTCTAGATCTTATAAATTAGTCATGTGGTCTTAAATGATGAATCTTGGATTTGGAGAAAATGAAATTGAGCTAATCATGTTTTGCGATGAATGATTTTAGGTTAATTCATTCTACTGGTGAAATGATGACCATTGTTGATGAAGGCATGCCACATCAAATCTGATGAGAGATCAAATTTAATCAAGGTCAGATGATATCACGATGAGATACCAAGGATGAGGATGACTATTCCAAGCCCGATCTGAGATCGAAAGCTTCATTTACCCCAACCAACAATGAAGTTCTGAGCCGAGCCAAGTCTGACGTTGAAGTGAGAATAATCCGTACTAGATTGTCTTAGGCTCAGACAATGTAGATTTCTGATGTTGTTAATCATAACCTATTGTAGGAAGTCGACCATTTCTCATGTTCAGATTTTGAGCTTCGAAGTCATCGTAGTGAGTTTGCTTGGTTTTTTGAGGCATAATGAACATAGACTGAGTTATGGTTTTATGATTGGTTAAATTATTCTCAGCGGTGTTAAAATTTGAATGGATCCATGTTTGAAGTCATTGGTCTTGTTGAATTTATTTTATTGTAGGAGTTGGTTAGATGGTTTTGTTAAATTCACTTGGGAAGTGACTGAAGGACATGAGACTATTCCTTTTTTATGACCGTCACCAAAAAATGTGTTATTACTGACTGTGACATGGCTAGAAATTATAAAGAGGAAAAATTGATCTTGGATTATTGAGTCCTGGAGAGTGGATATGGAGAGATGATAGCAGAAAAGAAGCAGACCAAATATTCACATAGTCAGAGCAGAGCGATGGAGAGAAGATCCGTGAGATCTATCGGTGAGCTTGAAAAATATTTGCTGCCGATTATGGAGTTAAAGATCGAACATCGATCATGCTACATAAACATGATCATCTAGTTTTATTACAACTATACCTTGTGATTTTTACTGGGGAATTCATTTTGAGATTTTATATTTTCTTTTAATATTTAAATAATTTTCATAATTTTAATTGTTGAATAATCATATGATGTTTTATAATTGTTTTTCCATCATTTCATTTTATTTTCTCTTCCATCATTTGAATGATACATAGCCAAACAATTTATATTTTTCATCAGGTGTGGACTGTTAGGTGAGTTCAGTTTGGAGTTTGGCGATCGAATCTCATTATTGAAGCTCATAAATTTTCAATCGAGAATTTTTAGCACAATGGTTAGATTCTATCAAAGTGTTTGATGACCATCACTACTTTGATCGACTCTTTACGAAAGGAGGTCGATGAATGTGATTCCAGCTGATGGCTTCAATTTCTCAAACTTAATGAGACACGCAACTTGTAGATTTTGGACTGTGTGGAGAATTTTTAGAGTGAAATATTTTCAAGGAAATTAAGAGTGGGTAATCTAGTGGAATCGCTTGGGAGGCCACTTCATTTTTGACTTCTCTCCAGTTTTCTTTCACTGCTGCATGTTTTCTTCTTGTTTTCCAATGTTTTCATGTTTTATTCGTTTAAGAAATTATCTTAGTTCCTTCTTGTCATAGAAAACCCCCTAGAAACATTTTAGATAGTAAATAGTTAATAATAATAAAAATTGTGACAAAGAACCTCTGTAGTGGTAGCCTCGTTGGGAGATAACTCTGGTTGCTACTATATTGAAGTACTTAAGAGATAAAAATATTGAAAAGGGAAACCATGACACTAAAAACTCTTCTTTCACATAACCATTGTAATAAAGAGTATTAATATGATTAACTAAATTATGAAAATATATGGTTTAAACATATATATAAAATAAATTCTTTGGTAAGAAATTAATTAGAAATGAAAATAAAAACCCATTAAAAATAATGGAGTTCATTTTCTGAAAAACTATTTTTATGTGCACAAAGATGTTTTACCTCAATAAACTAAATAAATTACTAACAGAGAATGTTTTTAATGGAATTTATATATTATATATTCAATTAAATTTCTAACATTCATATTTTATGTTTTCTAGACAAGTGATAATAATAAATCCAATTTTACGCTCAAAAACTGTATTTTTCTATGAAAAAGTTTTTTCACATTTTACGCACTTATTTTAAATATTAAAATATTCCAATTTTGAAAAATTATTCTGAAAAATAAAATTTATTTTTTAAATTATCGTGTAAAAATTATCTTGGGGTGAATTTTTGAATTTTTTTTGAAAAGGTATATTTTTTATGAATAGTGAAAAATATTAGTTTTTATTAAGAATTATCATTTCTTTTAATATATTTTAAAACTTACAAATTGATTTAAGATGATTTTAAAATAAAATTATATAAATTATATATCTATTATTCTAATTTAGGTCATTTTAATCAATTATATATTTAATTATGAGATATACACTTTTTAATCTTTTGAAAATTCTCTTTTTGGAAAACCGCTTTCTCATCGCGTATGCATGAATAATTTCAAATTAATTGTTTCGAATTCTATGAATGGAATTTGGAAAAAAAGATTCCATATTTTTAATCAGAATAATTTATATTATCTAATAAGTTTGGCTTAATTTTTGATCATAATGAATATTAAAAATACTAAAAATTAATTACCACAATTAAGGTAAAAGTGAGTTTATTGGGGGTTAAAATATAAAGATATGGGTTAAAAATGACCCAAAATCTATCCACCACTGATATTATAGAAATATTTTGACCTTATAACTTCTAGGTTATATAATGTATCATTTCAGAGCCTTTTAAAATGTGAAAAACACGGTATACCTTTTTCTTTTAAAAGATTATATGTGTGACACTCACCTCATTTATAAAAGGCCACCCAATCTCCTCTCCTATTTACATTTCCAAAATAAATTGGACCAAAAAATACCTACTCCAAATAAATTCCTTAATTTCATGTATCATCTTATAAGCCTTAGTTTTGTCAGAAATCCAACCTAGGAAGGATTTTAGTGAAAACCAAATGAAGTTTTCCAAAGAAGAGGTAATGTCCCTAATCGAGTTGTTTCTTCCTCCACCTCTTTGAATTATTTTTAAAACATGATGATATAACAACATTAGTATCTTCCATATACTAAGATGTTTATATGTTAATTTAATAACCAAAATCCTTATTATCTTCCATAAAATTGGATACAAAATCATCATTTGTGTGTACGATGAACTACCGGTTCACTAACTGATGTTATTTGTTTTCCATCACCACCTATCACAAATGGATATAATGATGGATTTATTGTTTATATATGATATTAATGATATTATTTTTCTTTTGAATTTATTAAATCATATTTTACTTCTTATTTTCTATTCTGTGAGGATGCACTAGCATTGTTTGTGTGTACGATGGACTATCATCTTGTGAAGCAATGCAATTCTTTTTTCATGTACAATTTACATGGAAGTTAATAAGGACATGTTAAAATAAAAACATGTTATATATGAAATAAAAATGATTCTAGAATGTTAATATATTATTTACATTTCTTTTATTATATCTACTGAGAAAATTAAAACAACATTCATGCATACGTATGACCTACCGTCTCCATGAACGATGTATTTCATTTTTTATAAAACTTATGGATTAATATAAATACATATATAATGAATATACAAGATATACATATCATGGATAATGATGATCAGAGCAGGACACTCAAGAGGGGGGGGGGGGGTGAATTGAGTTCCTATAAAAATTTCTGTTAAAAAGTTTATTTAAAATATTTCCTCAATTTAAAATAAAACAGGCCAGTTAATCAAAATAATAAAATTATAATAGTTTTACTGTTCAAATAGATTCTAAAAATATTGACTAATTCTCAGTAATATCAATATGGGATATTGATACCACTTTTGAAACTATTCTAATAAGGTAAAACAGTTATAACTACTATCCAATACTAACTATCAAAGTAAAATTTAGTTTTCTAAAATATAAATTAAAATAGAAAATGACTAAATAGAAACACATGTCAGAAAAAAAGTGGTTCAGTCTCAAACTGATACCTAATCCACTCCACTTGGTGATCACCTGCCACCAAGCAATATATATATAAATATTTTGATCCACACCCTAGATCGGGGTTAACAATAGTACATAGGACTATCCAGGTCACAAGACCTCTTCCACAGTTCTTCATGGGAAAACAAACAACCAGGCCACACAGGACCTCTTCCACAGTTATACTGGGTAAATAAAGTGCAAAAAGATATTTGAGTGAGTATATATTTTATCCTCCAGTTTAATGTAAGATATAGAGTGTGTTTTAATACAGGCACATACACAGATCAAAAGGTAATAAAAACAGTACACAATAGAGAAAAATTAATGAGAAAGGATTATAAATGCTCTGAGTGTTGTTCTGTATAGATATGGACTCGTAGGATGTAGCATATGTGAATTTCGAGTCCTCTTGTGAAAACATAGCATCATGAGTCTCATGTTCTGGTTTCCAGTTTGATGTCATGTTATTTGTAACTCTTGTTCTTATTAGGGTTGCTACTACGAGAATGTTTGATGTTTTGATCTACAGAAGTTCAGAATTTAGGAATCTGAGTGTTCTTCGTGTATTCTTCAGTGTATATCTTCTACTGTTCTCGCATGCATTCAATATCTCATTCTCTACACAACTCGTGCATCTCCAGGTGTTTTATCTTCGGGATGTCTTGGTTATGTCCAACAGGGAGCACGATCTCTACACATAGTACCTCATACTATCAGGTGACATGTCTACAAAGAAACATTAATTATGTCAGTGTCATTAAATGACTCAAATATGACTGTTAGAAATAAATTTTAGATTTAATTGAAAAAGATAGAAAAGTAGTTAAGTAAGGAACTTTTTCACAGTATGTCTTGAAACAGTGCCACTAGAAACAATGTATTCTCCTTTGCCTTGGAACGGTGAGACAATAATAGTGAAATAGTCACAGTGCCATAGTTGCATTGAGATCTGGAACTGGTAGCATAAATGTAGTGTCAAGATCACGATGTCTTAGGTAATAATGTCTAGTTCTTTTTCAAAAATTATTAACGATATATTATTATGATGTCTTGGAGATGGTAGCAAGGAACTGGTGTCACAGGCTATATAAAATTTGTAACTGGTTATGGTGTCAGAGTCACGGTGTCTGGATTATGGTGTTTGAGTCACGGTGTCAGGGTCTTTTCCAAAATTCAGAACTGGTGGCAGACTTACAGTTTATCAGACTTAACCAAATATCTATAAACTGTTTTAAGAAGTAATACCCACAAAATTAATTAAGATTAACTATAATCATACTCAAACATAATATGAAAAGATTAAAAATAGTTTACAAAATTCAAACATGATTTGTGAGATTTTGAATTAGGATATTGTGAGAGTTTAGACCATGGGTTGTAACCATTAAAATATAAGGAAACCAACAATCTCCAAACATGATTTGTGACAGGTTAAACATGATTAAAATGATTTTTGAGCATTAAAATAGGATTAAAACATGAGAATGCCAATAATATCCCCCTTTTTATGATCACAAATCATGGAGTTTATATGCCATATATTGTAATAATGAAAAGATATTGAGCATATAGATGATAAGCTATAAGAATTGTTCTTTTCCCATGAATATTCTTTTTACATAAATTCCTTTTCTTATTTCTCCTCCTTTTGGGATTATTAAAAATAGAGAAAGAAAAAGAAAATAAACATGGGATGAAGGTAAGTAATAAAAATAAACAACAGTAGTACACATTGAATTGGATATAAAGATAGAGTTTATTACAAGTAGAAAGAAAAATACAAGACATACCTATCAAAAACATCCTTCACTTCACTTCAGAGTCAACAATATTCTCTTTTCCTTTGGTATATATATCCACAAGAGAAGATGTAGAGGTTGAAGAAGGGATAAGTCCAACTAAGAGAGAAGGAAGAGGCACTCCTTAAAAAACAAAAGGTGTTAGAGTTAGTTTTTTCGAAGACTGAGGCATGGGTTTCTCAATAAAAACAGGACTGATCTGGCCCATAGCCTGGGATATAGACATGGTAGCAATAACATATGTAGTGGAGGGGGAAGGGGTTGAACCATGCCACAAAGGTGCACCTGTAGGCGCCATAATGGAAATACTTTTCATGTGGAGATAAGGCTTCAAAAACTTAATAAAGTCTGTAATAATATCACCACTATATTACATTGCCTTCTCAAAATCATATTTATTCTCCATAAAATTTTCCAACAGATGAGTGACGTCTTTCATCTTCTGAACTTGATTCTTAAAGTATTGATTGATAGGAGAAATTTTCAAATTCTCTACAAGGTACTTGAAGTGATTCATCAGATCATGCTTAGAATAAATTCTGTTGAAGTAGAAATCCACTTTATTAGAAATTTCTTCCTAAGTATCATTTTTAATCTTTGAATGAATCCTTACTAAATCAAGCACTTGGTCACTATTCTTGATGATAATAGAGAAACATTCCTTATCAATACTATTTAATACTGACTGAATATCTTCTTTAACAACAGTTTTGATCAGGTCATTGTCCATAGGTTGAGATGGATTTCCAGAGGAATTTGAAGATGTAACAGCTGAAGTGAGAGACTTAAGTTGATTTAGAACTTTATATAAACTTTCCTACATTCATCAGTTATCTTGTTAAGTCCAACAACAATCTCACACATCTCATTGACTATCTTGATGTTTCTCTCATCTACTTTGTCATATATTGAAGTCAAATTTGGTTGAATTAGAGATACAACTTTCTGTGGGATCTGATCACCAACATCCTCAATGGGATGAACTATAGGAGCTTTTCTAGTTTGCAACACCTTCTGAATATATTCAACAATAAATCTAAGAGACTTAACCTCATCTCTCAACTGTTTATTCTCTATCCGACTTCTTGAATTTCATGAACCATTTTCGGTTGAATCTTCTATAGGATTTTCTCTAACAACAAGTCAAAATCTCTTTCACTGAGATTAGTCACTGGGGTAGGTTGTGACTTTATGATCTTTTCAAAACCATATAACAGGGTGTTTCAAAAATCTTTTAAAACATATTTACTCACATAAGCTGAAGATTCTTGAGTAGGATCAGGAATAGAAACTAAAACGGGTTCAAAATCCATAGCAGAGGTCACTTCTATAGCAGAAATCAGTTTCAATTGAAACACAGCGGAGAGATCCAATCCTTTTATTGAGGCATATTGAACATTATCCACATCGAAATAACTGGTAAACTAGTACCAGGTATCCAAAAATCTCTGATCAAAAGGACTAGGAACTTAAACACTTTCAAGGCTAGGGTGATTCTCCCCTTGAATACGTGCATCTCTCTTGGGACTAAGAGATTCAGTCTCTTGACCCATTTCCAAATTTTCATCTCTATCAGGCTCACCCATCTATTTTCTAACTAGCTAAAAATATTGTTCCATCCTTTCCCCAGTAGATAGAATTATTTTAGTTTCAAATTTCTCTTTTGACTATTCCATAGTAGTAGGTACTTCCTCGACAACAAGTTCTTCCTCAATAGTAGTCTCTTTTTCAATAGTATGCTCTTTTAAATAATTTGTTCTTCTACACCACCAGCTGGTCCTTTTTCAACAATAATATCTTCAGTAATTATTATTGTTGGAACAGGTAGGCCAATGTCTTCGTTGTCTAATACAGTTCCTTCCTCAGGTGTAGCTTATGTATCTTCCACTTATTCACTTAAGTATTCAACAACCTCATCAGGTTCCATATCAGGGCCAAATTTTTTCTTAGTTCTTAAATGATTCTCAAATGGATTGAACTTTTCATACAATCTTTCATTGTCCTCCACCCAAGACTTTCCAAGTATTCCAGTTATTTTTCATCCTTCTGATTGTATCCTTTGAGATATAGAACTCATAATCTTCAATAACTTCTTCATTCAGATCGACAACTCATTTGGTAGAAAATATCATAGAAATAAATCTTGAATAAAATAGAGAGGTATATTTAGAAGTTGTCCTGACCATTTCACACATGTGAAGTATAATAGACTTACACATATTGATCTTGTTACCATTCTTCATAAGATGTATCAATAATACATCTTGATACTTAAGGGTGTAAAAATATCGTTTCCTTGAAGGATAAACTTAAATAACAGCCTTGTCTCACCATCCAACTCAGTAACAATTTCCCTTCTTTTCATCTTATTTCAAATCAAACTTCCCATGGAATCTTCTAAGTTAAATACATCACTAAGAGGAGGATAAACTCTTTGGTAATCCTAAAATATCCCTTCATGAGGTATCCCTTGGCATCCATCCCATAACCTCGAAGAAAAATTATACTTTTGACCATTAATACAACTTCTTACTATAAATTCATATTCAGTATTGAATGAAAATTGAACATACTAATAAAACTAAGAAACAAGCTTAAGATAAATTAGTCTTTTCTCTTTTGGGAACTAGTCCAACCATCCCTGTTCTTTTAGTACTTTCAAAATGAGTGACTTACTTGTCTGTAACCACTTTGGAAAAACTTCCTTTCCTGGTAATACTGTTCTATCAGCAAGGCTTGGATTTAGTGGTCTCTCAGACATTAATTTCAAAGTCTTTTTCACTTTCTTATGAGATCTGTGCTTCTCAAGAGTCGATGAAGATGGGCACTCCATTCTGGGCATCCAATATAGGTTCGATAGAGGTGAAATATTGAAAGAGGGCTGACAGTTTGAGAGAGAAGGGTTTCAGTTTCAAGAGAAGAGATCTTGAGTGAAGATATGAGTGAAAGATATCGGGTTTTTATCACTTAGTGATTTCAAATGTCGCAAACACAAAATCCAGGTCTAAAAACAATAAAACAATTGATACAACGATATGAGACATAAAATTCTAAAAATAAAAATCCAAGTCATTACAGTGAGACCGGAACAAGTTGTTACTATGTCACCATTATAGTGTGACTCCAAAGGGTGCGACCATATCATTTGAGACAACAAGTATGAGACTATAACCGAGAGACAGTAACTTCGAGACCATATGTGTGATACAGTAACTACAAGACAATAACATGTGAAAACATGAATCATGAAACTATAAACTATAAAATAGTAAACTGTTCACTTAAGGATTATCATTCCTAACTCATGAATGATGTAATTTATTATTTCAGAATTTAATGGTTTAGTGAATATATCAGCAAGCTGATGTTTAGTTCCAATGAATTCCAAGGTGATATCACTTTTTTGATAATAATACCTCAAAAAATAATGCCTTACATCAATATGTTTTATTCTAGAATGTGAAATAGGATTCTTTGAAATGTTAATAGAACTTGTATTATCACAATTTATAGGTACATGTCTAAATTAATATTCGTAGTATAGTAATGTGTGTTTCATCCACAAAATTTGTGCACAACAACTACCAGCAGCTATATATTCAGCTTCAGTAGTAGATAATGCAACAAAATTTTGTTTCTCACTAGACCATGATACTAGAGACTTGCCTAAAAGGTGACATATTCCAGAGGTGATTTTTCTATCTAAATTACAACTACCAAAATCAGCATATGAATAGCCAACTAAGTCAAATTATTGTCCTATAGGATAAATCAGTCCTAAATTGGTTGTATGTCTGAGGTATTTGAAAATCCTTTTAACAGCAAGGAGATGTGACTCTTTTGGATTTTCTTGAAAATGTGCACACATGCAAAAACTAAACATAATATCAGTCTAACTAGAATTTAAGTATATTAAGCTTCCAATGATTCCTCTAAAAGTGGTTTGATCAACATATGTTCCATTTTCATTTAGATCCAACTTACAGGTAGTGCTCATTGGAGTATCACTACTTTTAGTGCTATCCAAGATAGAACATTTTAAAAGATATTTAGTATATTTTCTTTTATTTAAAATAATACCTTCCTTATTTTGAAATATTTTAAATCCATGAAATAATTTTAGCTTACCCATTAAGCTCATTTCAAATTCATTTTGAATCATCTTTGAAAAATAAATACATAAGGAATTTTTTGAAGATCCAAAAATAATGTCATCTACATATATTTGAAAAACTAAAAAATATTTAGAAATTTGTTTTATTAAGAGAGTAGGAACAACTATACCTCTTGTAAAATCTTTGAAAATAATAAAACTACTTAATCTATCATACCATGCTCTTGGATCTTTCTTTAAACCATATAAAGATTTTGATAATTTAAAAACATGATTTGGAAAGAGTGGTTTTGTAAAACCAGGGGGTTGTTCAACAAAAACATCCTCAACTATATACCCTTTTAGGAATTCACTCTTGACATCCATATGATATAGTTTGAAATTTATATGTGCTGCATAGGCAAACAAGATTCTAATGGATTCAAGTCTAGCTACTAGTGAAAATGTTTCTTCATAGACAATTCATTCTTCTTGACTATATCCTTGTGAAACCAATCTATTTTTGTTTCTAACTATGTTACTGAATTCGTCTACTTTTTTCCCGAACACCCATTTAGTTCCTATAGTCAATGTTTCTTTGGGCCTATCCACAAGTTTCCAAACTTTATTCCTTTCAAACTGATTTAGATCCTCTTGCATAACCATCACCCAAAATTAATCATTAATAGAATCATTTATGTTTTTAGGATCAAGTTGTGATAGAAAATATTGATGTTCAACTTGGTTTCTTAAAGAATCTCTAATATGTGTTCCTTTATCTAAATCTCCAACTATTTCATTTAAAGGATGGTTATTAAGAGTTCTAACAGCTCTAGAAAAAGAAGGGCTAGTAATTTCAGGTTCTTCAATAGGTTCAGGTTCATTATGGCTTAAATCTAGAGAATTTCCAGAATTGGAAGTTTTAACAGATTCCTTTATAGGATGGTTAGAGGATTTAACATTATTTTCCAAATTTGACATATCATCCTCAAGATTCCCTAGAGAGGTCTTAGGTTCTTGTGGATATATTTCATCAAATTTTACATGTACAGATTCTTCCACACATTTGGTTATTTTGTTAAAGACTCTATAGGCTTTACTAGAGATTGAATACCCTAGAAAAATTCCTTCATCACTATTGGATGAAAAATTATCAAAATTATCCATAGTATTAAGAATATAGAATTTTCAACCAAAAACTTTGAAGTAATTAACTTTGGGTTTTCAATTGTTCCACAACTCATAGGGAGTTATTTTAAGAATTGGTCTAATTAACACACTGTTAATAATATAGCATGATGTATTTACAGCTTCAGCCCAAAAGTAAATAGGTAAGTTATACTCCCTAAGCATGGTTCTAGCAATTTATTGTAAGGTTCTATTTCTTCTTTCTACAATTCCATTTTATTAAGGTGTCCTAGGGGTAGAGAAGTTATGACTATAGCCATTTTTTTGAGAAAAAGGAATCAAACTCTTGATTTTCAAACTCATGTCTACAATCAATTCTTAGAGATTTAATTCTAAGACCACTAAGATTTTCTAAAGTCCTAGCATACTTGGTGAAATTAGAGCAGACTTCACTTTTGTGTGCCAATAAAAATATCCAAGTATACCTAGAATATTCATCTATAAGAACATAAACATAATGATTCCCATTTAAACTAGAAAATCTAGATGGTCCAAAAATATCCCTGTGAACCAAATTGAGAGGTTGAGAATTTTAAACTTCTTTCTTTGGTTTGAAAGAGATTTTGTGTTGTCTACCCTTTTGATAAGGATCACAGACTTTATCATTTAGAAACTCAAGTTTGCATAGGTCCTTGACTAAAAATTTTCTAGTCATCTTTCTAAGGAAGTGTATATTATAGTGTCCTAGTCTTCTATTCCAAAGCCAAGAATCTTTGTGAAATTCACTTAAGCATGAAACATTTTGAAAAACTAAAGAATCTAAGTTAACAGCATAAACATTTTCATTTCTAAAAGCAGAAAATACTAATTCATTTTTAGAGTTAAAAACATTACATGCATCATTTTGAAATTTAACATGAAATCCATCATCACATCATTGTGAAATACTAAGCATATTATATTTCAATCCATCAACAAAAAGTACTTTAGAAATCAAAACTAAGTTAGAGTTACCAATCTGGCCTAGGACAATTATTTTTCCTTTAGCATTGTCACCTGAAGTGACATGCCCACCATCAATATTTATTTAATTCTTGAAGCATGAGTAATATCATATCATGTGTCTTGAACATATACTTTCTAAGTACCATAATATTTTACAGGAGCTCTTCAAAAAAATTTCCTACAAAATAATCAAACAAAAATAGATTTTCGTACCCAGACTTGTTTGGGTCTAGTGACATTAGTAATCAACGCTTTAGGAACCCACATCTACTTCATAGGTTTCCTATAAACATTATATAACATATTTGAAAAATAGAACCTATTTGTTCCAAAAAATCTAGAGTTAGTAAAATATTTTCCAGATTTGGAACTAGCAGAAGAATTTTCATTTATGGGTAGAAAAACATATTTTTCAGATTTAGTTGAAAACTTGTTTTTGGTGAGATTTCTTTGACCAGGTTGGTATCCTATACTAGTAGTGTATCTAGGGGAAATTTGTTTACCAAGAATCTGTGTAAGAGTATTTTATCCATTGGTAAATTTCTCTAGGTCCTTTTTCAATTACTCATTAGATAACTTAAGTTCATTGTTCTCCTTGAGTAATTGGACATTTTTCTCTTTCTCTACAGCAAGTTCAGATTAGACAGTAGTGGTTAAGGCATTCTATTTCTTCATAGATTTTTATTTATCTTTTATCTCATTACAAGTGTCTTCAAGCATATTTCAGTATTCAAATAATTCTTCACTAGTCATATTTTAAGAATCACTTTCATCTCCAGAATAATAGGAATTTTGTACTGGAGACTCAAGGGTTACCTCATACGTGTTTGTCATAAAACACATATTGGCTTTGTAAGCCTTTTCATCATGTGAAGACTTCGAGTAACTTGAACTATCCTCAAAAGCACTCCATGTTTCCTTCATGGCATTTTTATAATTTCTATCTTTGTCCTCATATTTTTTATTATATTTTAACTTAGGAAAATCATCCTTTACATGTCCATTTTCTTTTTCATTCATAGAAGACCATTTCATCATATTTTTCACTTCTTTTCCAATCCTTATTCTAGTTTCCCTTATGATCATATCTTCCATTGAAGTTAGGCTTTCTAAAAAATTTCTTCCTTTTATAAAACTTCTTAAATCATCTAGATAATTGATCCATTTCCCAATCACTGTCTGATGATGATTGTTCACTATTGGAACTTCCTACAGAGGCTCATAATTTCTCCTTTTCCATGTCTTTAGTTTTATAAGTAGTGGTTTTGAAGGCCACTGAATTTCTATTTAGTTCATATTCCTCTTAATTTTTGACTTTTAATTATTCCTCATACATCATCAACTTTCCTATTAGATCCTTGAATGGAAGTTTGATAATATCACAAGATTCTCTAATTGAGACAGAGGTCACTCTCCATCTATCTGGTAAGCATTTGAGAATTCTCATGATTTTCTCCTTGGCTGTAACATCTCTTCCCTGTGAGATCATAGTGTTCATAATATCATTAAACCTGAGATAAATGTCATAAATAGACTCATAAGGCTTCATTTTAAAGTTATCATATTTAATAGTATATGTGTTAATTCTCATTTCCTGAACACTAGAGGTTCCTTGAAGTGAAAGAGATAAAGTATCCCAAATTTCATGGGCTGTTTTACATGCATAAATTTTGTTAGACTCTTCATCACCTAAGGAACAATATAATGTATTTAGGATTTTTCAATTATTGTTATAAGTACCCTTATTTGGGTCATCCCAAGTGTTCCTATCAGTAGAAGGAATAGTATATTCATCTATAATTGAAGACAAAATCTCAAAACCTATACTTTCTAAGTGCATCTTCATTTTAATTTTCCATTGTACATAATTGGTTTCATTAATGAATAGAGGTCTATTTCTAGCACCACCTTCAAATATATTATCCATACTAAAGAATAAAGTGTATTATTTTTAAAGAACTAAAAATTTAGAACTAACAGAAATTTTGAGATCTTTAAAACACAACTAAAATCATAGTTGAACAATATTTTAAATAGATTTAAAATTTTGAAAAATAGGGATTTTAAATACTCCTCTGATACCAAATGTTGGTCAGAGTAGGACACTCAAGAGGGGGGTGAATTGAGTTCCTATAAAAATTTCTGTTAAAAATTTATTTAAAATATTTCCCCAATTTAAAATAAAACTGGATAGTTAATTATGTCAGTGGCATTAAATGACTCAAATATGACCGTTAGAATTTTTTTTAGATTTAACTGAAAAAGAAAAAAAATGGTTAAGGAACGATGTTACAATATGTCTTGAAACTATGTCACTTGAAATGATGTATTCTCCTTTTTCTTTGAGCGGTGCGACAGTTATAGTGAAATAGTCATGGTGTCATAGTTTCATTGAGATATGGAACTGATAGTACAGATGTGGTGTCAGGATAGCAATGTCTCAGGTAATAGTGTCTAGTCCTTTGTAAAAAATTCTGAATGATGTCTTAGAGATGGTATCCAGGAACTAGTGTCACAAGATTTATGAAATTTGGAACTGGTTATAGTGTTAGAGTCATGGTGTCTAGATTACGGTGTCTGATTCATGATGTCAGGGTCTTTTCCAAAATCTGGAACCGATGACAGACTTACGGTTTCTCAGACTTAACCAAATATCTTTAAACTGTCTTAAGATGTAATATCCAAAGAACGGATTAAGATAAACTATAATCATACTGAAACATAATATGACAAGATTAAACATAGATTATAAGATTCAAACATGATTTGTGAGATTTTGAATTAGGATCTTGTGAGAGTTTTGACCATGGGTTGTAAGCATTAAAACATAAGGAAATCAACAATCTCCAAACATGATTTGTGATAGGTTAAACATGATTAACATGATTTTTGAGCATTAAAACACGATTAGAACATGAGGAGGCCAACAATATCCCCCTTTTTGATTATCAAAAATCACAGAATTTATAATCTATATATTTTAATAATGAAAATATATTGAGCATATATATGATAAGCTGTAAGAATTGTTCTTTTACCATGAAGATTATTTTTCCATAAATGCCTTTTCTTATTTCTCCTTCTTTTGGGATTATCAAAAAGAGAAAAAGAAAAAGAAAATAAACATGGAATGAAGGTAAGTAAGAAAAATAAATAAAAATAGTGCACATTGCATTGGATAGAAAGATAGAGTTCATTACAAGCAGAAAGAAAAATACAAGACATCCTTATAAAAACATCCTTCACTTCTCTTGAGAGTAAAAAATATTCTATTTTCCCTTGGTAGAGAGATCCACAACAGTAAATGTAGAGGTTGAATAAGGGATAGGTTCAACTGAGAGAGAAGGAAGTTAAACTCCTTCAAGAATAGAAGGTGCTAGAGTTGGTTTGGTCAAAGACCAAGGCAAGGGTTGCTAAAAAAAAACGGTCTGATTTGTCTCAGAGCCTGAGATAAAAACATGGTAGTAGGAGCAGAGGTAGTGGAGAAGGAAGGGGTTGAACCAGGTCATGAAGGGGTAGCTTCATGCACCATAATGGTAGTAATTTTCATGTGGATATATGGCTTCAACAACTTAATGAAGTTAGTAATAATCTCACCACCATACTGCATTGCCTTATCAAAATCATTTTTGTTCTCCAAAAACTTGTCAAACAGAGGAGTGAAGTCTTCCATCTTCTGAACTTGAGTCTTAAAGGCTTGAGTGATAGGAGGAATTTTCAAATTCTCTATAAGGTACTTGATGTGATTGGCCAGATCATTCTTAGAATAAATTCTGTTGAAGTAGAAATCCACTTTCTTAGAAATTTCTTCTTGAGCATCATTGGGAATATTTTAAGGAATCCTTACTAAATCAATCACTCAATCACTATTCTTGATGATAGTAGAGAAACTTTCCTTATCAATACTAATGAATACTGACTGAATCTCTTCTTTAACAACACTTCTGATCAGGTCACTGTCTATAGGTTGAGATGGATTTCTAGAGGCATTTGAAGCTACAACAATTGAAGTGAGAGATTTAAGTTGATTTAGATCTTTCTGTAAACATCCCTTATATTCACCATTCAGCTTGTTAAGTCCAAAAACAAGCTCACACATATCATTGACTATATTAATGTTTCTCTCAACCACTTTTTCATATATTGAAGTCAAAATTGGTTGAATCAGAGATACAACTTTTTATGGGATTTGATCACCAACATCCTCAACGGGACGAGCTATAGAAGATTGTCCAATTTGAAACACCTTCTTCATATATTAAACTATAGTTCTGATAGAATTCAAATCATCACTCAATTACTTATTCTCAATCCCAACTTCTTGAATTTCATGAATCATTTTCAGTTGAATCTTCCATATGATTTTCTCTAACAGTAAGGCAACATATCTTTCACTGAGATTAGTTACTGGGGAAGGTTTTGACTTTATGATCTTTTCAAAACCAACTAATAAGGTGTTTCCAAAATCTATTAAATCATCTTTACTCACATAAACGGAAGATTCTTGAGTAGGATCAGGAACAGGATCTGAAATGGTTTCAGACTCCTTAGCATAGATCACTTCTATAGTAGAAATCAGTTTCAATTGAAACACAATAGAGAGATCCATTCCTTTTACTAAGGCTTGTTGAACATTATCAAAATCAAAATAACTGGGAAACCTATACCGGGTATCCACATATCTCTGATCAATAGGATTGGGAACTTGAACACTTTCTAGGTTAGGGTGCTTCTCCCCCTCAATAGGTGCATCTCTCTTGGGACTATTAGATTAAATATCTTGACCCATTTACAAATTTTTATCTCTATCAGGATCATCCATCTCTTTTCTAGCTAGCTAATTATCTTGTTCCATCCTTTCCTCAGCAGATAGAATTATTCCAGTTTCAAATTTCTCATCTGATTGTTCCACAACAGTAAGTCCTTCCTCAAAAACAAGTTCTTTCTCAATAGGAAGCTATTTTTCAATAGAAGGATCTTTTAAATGTTCCTTAGGAACAATGTGTCCTTCTACACCAACATATGGTCCTTTTTCAACAACAATATCTTCATTAATTACTTTTTGTGGAATAGGTAGGCCACTATCTTCCTTGTCTAAGATAGTTCCTTCATCAGGTGATACTTTTGCATCTTCTACTTTTTCACTTGAGTATTCAACACCCTCATCAGGTTCCATACCAGAGTCATATTTGTTCTTAGGTCTTGAAGGATTCTTAACTGGATTAAACTTTTCATACAATGTTTTATTTTCCTCCACCTAAGACTTTTTCCAAGGATTTTAGATAATTTTCATTCTTCTGATTATATCCTTTAAGATACATAACTCATAATCTTCAATAACTTCTTCATTTATATCGACAACTCCTTTGGTAGACAATATTGCAGAAATAAATCTTGAATAAAATAGAGAGGAAGATTTAGAATTTGTCTTGATCATTTCACACATGTGAAGTATAATATACTTACATAGATTGATCTTGTGCCCATTATTCATAATATTTATCAAGAATACATCTTGATACTTAAGGGTGAAAAATATCCTTTCCTTGGAAAAATAATATTTTGGATAAACTTAAATAGTATCCTTGTATCGCCATCCAACTCAGCAGCAATTGCCATTCTTTTCTTATTATTTCTAGTCAAACTTCCCAGGGCCTCTTCTAAGTTAAATACATCACTAAGAGGAGGAGGACCTCTTTGGTAATCCTCAAATATTCCTTCATGAGGTATCCTTTGGTAGCCAACCCATAACATCAAAGAAAAAGTACACCTTCGACCATTAATCCAGCTTCTTACTACAAATTTATCTTCGATATTAAACGAAAACTAAACATACTGATAAAACTGAGAAACAAGATTTGGAAAAATTGGTCTTTTCTCTTTTGTGAACTAGTCCAGACATCCCTATTCTTTCAGTACTTTCAAAACGAGTGACTTACTTGTCAAAAACCACTTAAGACAAACTTCCTTTTCTAGTAATACTATTCTATTAGCAAGGCTTGGATTCAATGGTCCCTCAGGCATTACTTTTGAATCCTTTTTCACTTTTTTTGAGATCTACCCTTTTCAGGAGTCGATAAAGATGAGCGCTTTATTATGGGTATCCAATGTAGGTTCGAGAGAGGTGAATAGTTGAAAGAGGGATGATGGTTTGAGAGATAAGGGTTTCAGTTTCAAGAGAAGATAACTCGAGTGAAGAGAGGAGTGAAAGATATCGGGTTTTTATCACTTAGGGATTTCAATCATTGCAAACACAAAAGCACAATATAAAAAGAATAAAATAATCGATAGATTGATATGGGACATAAAATTATAAAAATAGAAACTTGATTCATTATAGTGAGACCAGAACAGGTCATTGCGGTGTCAGCATTACAATGTGACTCCAAACGGTATGACCGTATCATTTGAGACAACAAGTATGAGACTGTAACTGATCGTAAGTGTGAGATAGTGAATACAAGACAATAACATGTGAAATCATGAATTATGAAAGTTTATATTATAAAATAGTAAACTGTTCACTTAAGGATTATCATTCCCAACCCATGTATGATGTAATTTATTCTTTCAAAATTTAATGGATTAGTGAGTATATCAGCAAGCTGATGTTCAGTGCCAATGAATTCCAAAGTGATATCACCTTTTTGATAATGATCCCCAAAAAATTGATGCCTTAAATCAATAGTTTTTGTTCTAGAATGTGAAATAGTATTATTTGAAATATTAATATCACTTGTATTGTCACAATTTATTGGTACATGTCTAAATTGATATCCCTAGTCTAGTAATGTGTGTTTCATCTATAAAATTTGTTCACAAAAACTACCAGTAACTATGTATTCATCTTCAGCAGTAGATAATGCAACATAATTTTATTTATTACTACACCATGATACTAGAGACTTTCATAAAAGGTGAAATGTTCCAGATGTGCTTTTTTCTAACTAACTTAAAACCAACAAAATTAGCATCTGAATAGCTAACTAAGTCAAATGATTTTCCTCTAGGATAAAATAGTCCTAAATTGGTTGTATGTTTGAGGTATTTGAAAATCTTTTTAACATCAAGGAGATGTGACTCTTTGGGGTTTGCTTGAAAATGTGCACACATGAAAGCACTAAACATAATATTAGGTCGACTAGTAGTTAAGTAGAGTAAACTTCCAATCATTCCTCTATAAGTGATTTGATTAGTATATTTTTGATTTTCATCAATATCCAACTTATAGGTAGTGCTCATTGGAGTATCACTA
This sequence comes from Viscum album, assembly GCA_963277665.1. Taxonomy (NCBI): domain Eukaryota; kingdom Viridiplantae; phylum Streptophyta; class Magnoliopsida; order Santalales; family Viscaceae; genus Viscum; species Viscum album. Next base: position 391,858,613 of record OY728141.1, on the reverse strand, counting down.
CTTTTAGTGTTATCCAAGTCAAAACATTTTAGAAAATATTAGTATATTTTCTTTGATTTAAAATAATACCTTTCTTATTTTTAAAGATTTAAAATCCAATAAATAATTTTAGCTCACCCATTAAGCTCATTTCAAATTCATTTTGAATCATCTTTGAAAAATCAGTACATAAGGATTTTTTTGAAGATCCAAAAATAATGTCATATACACAGATTTGACTAACTAAAACATATTTAGAAATTTTTCTTATAAAGAGAGTAGGATCAACTATACCTTTTGTAAAACCTTTTGAAATAATAAAACTACTTAATCTATCATACCAAGCTCTTGGAGCTTACTTTAAACCATATAAATATTTTTTTTAATTTAAAAAAATGATTTGGAAAGTGAGGGTTTGTAAAACTAGGGGTTTGTTTAAAAAACCACCCTCAACTACATACCCATTTAGGAATTCACACTTGACATCCATTTGATATAATTTGAAATTTATATGTGCTGCATAGGCAAGTAAGATTCTAATGGATTCAGTTCTAGCTATTGGTGAAGATATTTCTGGATATTCAATTCCTTCTTCTTGACTATATCCTTGTGCAACCAATCTAGCTTTGTTTCTAACTATATTTCCAGCTTTATATACTTTGTTCTTGAACAACCATTTAGTGCCTATGGTCAAGATGTATTTGGATATATCCACAAGTTTCTAAACTTTATTCATTTTGAACTGATTTATATCCTCTTGCATATCCATCACCTAAAATTCATCATTGATATCATCATTGATGTTTTTTGGATTAAGTTGTGATAGAAAAGCTTGATGTTTAACCTTATTTCTTAGAGAATCTATAGTATGTGTTCCTTTATCTAAATCTCAACCTATTTCATCTAAAGGATGGTTCTTAATAGTTCTAACAGCTCTAGAAAATGAAGGTATAGTAATTTCAGGTTCTTCAACAGGTTCGGGTTCATTATGGCTTGAATATGGAGAATTTCCAGAACTGGAAGTTTTAACAGATTTCTTCATAGGACGGTCAGAGGATTTAGCATTAGTGTCGAGATTTGACATATCACCCTCAAGATTCTCTAGGGAGGTCTTAGGTTCATGCGGATCTGTTTCATCAAATTTAACATGTATAGATTCTTCCACACATTTGGTTCTTTTGTTAAAGAATCTATAGGATTTACTAGATATTGAATATCCTAGAAAAATTCCTCCATCACTATTGGATGAAAACTTATCAAGATTATCCTTAGTATTAAGAATATAGACTTTGAAACCAAAAAATTTGAATTAATTAACTTTGGATTTTCCATTGTTCCACAACTTATAGGGAGTTATTTTAAGAATTGGTCTAATTAACACTGTGTTAATAATATAACATGTATTATTTACAACTTCATTCCAAAAGTAAATAGGTAAGTCATACTCCCTAAGCATGGTTTTAGTAATTTCTTGTAAGGTTTTATTTCTTATTTCTACAACTCCATTTTGTTGAGGTGTCCTAGGGGAAGAGAAGTTTTGACTATTTCCATTTTGTGAGAAAAAGGATTCAAACTTTTGATTTTCAAACTCACGGACATGGTCACTTCTTAGAGATTTAATTATAAGAACACTAATATTTTCTACAGTCCTAGAATACTTGGTGAAATGAGAGTAGACTTCACTTTTGTGTTCCAAGAAAAGGGTCCAAGTATACTTAGTATAGTCATCTACAAGAACATAAACATAGTGCTTCCCATTTAAACTAGAAACTCTAGATGGTCCAAAAAAATCCATGTAAATAAAATCAATAGGTTGAGAAGTTGAAACTTCTTTCTTTAGTTTGAAAGATATTTTGTGCTATTTACCCTTTTGACAAGGATTACAGACTTTATCATTTGGAAACTCAAGTTTGGGTAGTTCCTTGACTAAAACTTTTCTAGTAATCTTTCTAAGGGAGTGTACATTATAGTGTCATAGTCTTCTATGAAAAATCCAATAATCTTTGTGAAATACACTTAAGCATGAAACATTTTGAGAAACTAAAGAATCTAAGTTAACAACACAAACATTTTCTTTTCTAAAAGAAGAAAATACTAATTCATTTTTAGAGTTAAAAAAATTAAATGAATCATTTTAAAATTTAACATAAAATCCATTATAAAATAGTTGTGAAATACTATGCAAATTTTATTTCAATATATTAGAAAAAAGTACTTTAAAAATCAAATCTGAGTTAGAGTTACCAATCTGACCTAGTCCAATTATGTTTCCTTTAGCATTGTCACCAAAAGTGACATTCCAACCATAAATATTTATTGAATTATTGAAGCATGAGTAATATCACATCATCTATATTGAACATCCATTGTCCAAGTACCATAATATTTTATAGGATCTCTTCAAACAACTTTCCTAGAAAATAATCAAACAAAAACAGATTTTGGTACCCAGACTTGTTTGGGTCCAATGACATTAGTATTCAGTGCTTTAGGATCCCACATATTCTTCATAGGTTTCCTATAAACATTATATACCATATTTGAAAAAATAGACCCTATTTGGTCCAAAAAAACTAGATGAAGTAAAAGATTTTGCAGAACTAGAACTAGCATCAGAATTTTTATTTTTGGGTAATTTTTTTTTTCAGATTTAGTTGCAAACTTTTTTTTGGTGAGACTTATTTTCCCAGGTTGGTATCCTATACGTGTAGTGTATCTAGGGGATATTTGTTTACCATGAATATATGTAAGAGTATTTTTTCACTGGTAAATTTCTCTAGGTCCCTTTTCAATTGCTTATTAGATAACTTAAGTTCATTTTTCTCTTTGTGTAATTGAATATTTCTCTCTTTCTCTATAGCAAGTTCAGATTCGACAGTAGTGGTTAAGGCATGTTGATTTTTCAAAGATTTTTATTTATCATTTAGCTCATTATAAGTTTATTAAAGAATATAACAGTATTCAAATAATTCTTCACTAATCATATTTTTAAAATCACTCTCATCTCCAAAATAATAGGAATTTTGTACTGGAGACTCAAGGGTTACTTCTGATGTGTTTGTCATAGAAAAAATATTGGCTTTGTCAGACTTTTCATCATGTAAAGAATCTAAGTCACTTGAAATATCCTCAAAATCACTCCATGTTTCCTTCATGGCCTTTTTATACTTTCTATATTTGTACTCATATTTCTTCTTATATTTTAACTTAGGACAATCAACCTTTACATGTCCTTTTTTGCATTCATTGATGACTATTTCATCATATTTTTCACTTCTTTTCCAATCATTCTTCCAGTTTCCCTTGTGATCATATCTTCCTTTGAAGTTAGGATTTTTTAAAATTTTCTTCCTTTTATAAAACTTATTAAATCATCTAGATAATTGAGCCATTTCCTCATCACTATCTAATGATGATTTTTCACTTCTATAAATTTCTACAAAGGCTTGTAATTTCTCCTTTTCCTTGTATTTAGTTTTGGAAGTAGTGGTTTTGAAGGCCACTAACTTTCTATTCGGTTCATCTTCCTCTTCCTTTTTGACTTTTAATTCTTCCTCATACATCATCAACTTGCCCACCATCTCCTTGACTGAAAATTTTCTAATATCACAAGATTATCTAATTGAGATAGAGGTCCGTCTCCATCTATCTGGTAAGCATCTGAGTATTCTCATGATTTTCTCCTTGACTGTAACATCTCTTCCCAGTGAGATCATAGTGTTCAAAATCTTATTAAACCTAAGATACATGCCAGAAATAGGCTCATAAGGCTTCATTTTAAAGTTATCATATTTAATATTATATGTGTTAAGTCTCATTTCCTTAACACTAGAGGTTCCTTCATGTGAAACTGAACAAAGTATCCCAAATTTCATGGGATATTTTACATGTAGAAATTCTGTTAAACTCTTCATCACCTAAGGAACAGTATAAGGCATTCATTGATTTACGATTATTGTTATAAGAAGCCTTAATTGGGTCATCCCAAGTTTACCTATTAGTATAAGGAATCTTATATTCATCTATAATTGGAGACCAAATCTCAAAACCCATACTTTCTAAGTGAATCTTCATTTTAATTTTCCATCATGCATAATTGGTTCCATTAAATAATGTAGGTCTTTTGATAACAACACCTACCAATATGTTATCCATACTAAATAATAAAGTATATTATTTTTAAATAACTAAAAATTTAGAACTAACAGAAATTTTGAGATCTTTAAAACACAAATAAAATCATATTTGAATAATATTTTAAACAGATTTAAATTTTTTCAAAAATAAGGATTTTAAAAACTCCATTGATAGAAAATTTTGGTCGGAGTAGGACAATCAAGGGGGGGGGGTGAATTTAATTCCTATAAAAATTTATGTTAAAAATTTTATTTAAAATATTTACCCAATTTAAAATAAAATAGGCCAGTTAATCATGGTAATAAAATTTTAATAGTTTAACTGTTCAAATATATTCTCAAAAGATTGATTAATTCTCAGTAATATCAATATGGGATATTGATACCACTTTTGAAACTATTCTAATAATGAAAAAAATTTATAATGACTATCCAAGACTAACTATCAAAGTAAAATTTAGTTTTTATAAATATAAATTAAAATAGAGAAAGACTAAATAGAAACACACAACCAGATAAAACGAGTGGTTCAATCTCAATACAAGACCTAATACACTCTACTTGGTAATCTCCTTCCACTAAGAAATATATATATATAAAGCTTTTGATCCACACACTTGATCAGGGTTAACAACAGTACACAGGACTATCCAGGTCGCAATACCTCTTCTACTGTTCCTCATGGAAAAACAAACAACCAGGTCACACAGGACCTCTTCCACAATTATACGTGGGTAAAAAAGTGTAAAAATATATTTGAGTGAGGATATCTTGTATCCTCCAATTTAATGAAAGAGACAAAGTGTGTTTTAATACAGACACACACACTACTCAAAAGGTAATAAAAATAGTACACAACAGAGAAAAATTAATGAGAAGGATTAGAAATGCTCTGAGTGTTGTTCTATGCTGCTCTGGACTCATAAGATGTAGAAGATGTGAATTTTGAGTCCTCTTGTGAAAACAGAGTATCATGAGTCTCGTGTTTTGCTTTCCACTTCGATGTGATGTTCTTTGTAGCTCTTATTCTTCATAGGGTTGCTACTAAAAGAATTTTTGAGGTTCTGATCTATAGAAATTAAGCCTTTAGGAATATAAGTGTTCTCCTTGTGTTCTTCAGTGTATATCTTCTACTATCATTGAATGCATTCAACTTATCATTATCTACACATCTCGTGCATCTCCACGTGTTTTATCTTAGAGATGTCTTGGTTATGGATGACAGATATCATGATCTCTACACCTTGTACCTCATACTGTCATGTGACATGTCTAGAAAGAAACATTAATTATGTTAGTGTCATTAAATGACTCAAATATGACTGTTAGAAATAATTTTTAGATTTAATTGAAAAATACAGAAAAATAGTTAAGGAACAATGTCACAATATATCTTGAAACGGTGTCACTAGAAATAATGTCTTCTCCTTTGCCTTTGAGCGGTGAGACAATCACAGTGAAATAGTCATGGTGCCATAGTTTTAATGAGATATGGAATGAGTAGCACTAATGCGGTGTCAGAATCACGATGTCTCAGGTAACAATGTCTAGTACTTTGTCAACAATTCTGAATGATTTTTTCTTACAATGTCTTGGAGATAGTAGCAAGGAACCGGTGTCACGTGCTTTATGAAATCTGGAATTGATTACGGTGCCAGAGTCACAGTGTCTAGATTATGGTTTCTAAGTCATGATGTCAGGGTCTTTTCCAAAATTCAGAACCGGTGGCAGATTTACTATTTCTTAGACTTAACCAAATATCTGTAAACTGTCTTAAGAAGTAATATCCACATAATGAATTAAGATTAACTATAATCATACTGAAACATAATATGACAAGATTAAACATAGTTTACAAGATTCAAACATGATTTGTGAGATTCTAAATCAGGATCTTGTGGGAGTTTAGACCATTGGTTGTAAGTATTAAAACATAAGGAAACCAACAATATCCAAACCTGATTTGTGATAGTTTAAACATAATTAACAAGATTTTTGAGCATTAAAACACGATTAAAACATGAGGAGGTCAATAGATAACATTCTTGATATTATGGAACCATGATCAAAGTACGAGGACTGAATATACCAAATAAAAAAAATACATAAAAAATAGAGAAGTTATTACCTGAAACATGACTTTAACATGACATTGTTAATAAGGAATTTAAGACTTATAGTAATGTATTTTTCATCTTACTTTTGTATCCATGAGATACATGCCATATTCACCAATTATTTCTTATATCCACTATATATACTTACCATGAATGTAGTTTATATTTATTTTCATGAAAATTATATGGATTTACATATCCAGATGATGATCTATATTCTTACGAGGATTATGGTTCAAAATATACCAAAACATTAAGGGTTTTTTGTCTCAATTTTCCTTCTTTGAGACATATGTGGTGTTACATGCCTACCTTATTTTATGAGGTGTCTATACTTCCACTTTTACATGTTATATTGTGAATCTCTTTCTATTCATGATATATTAATTTTTATTTAATTTTATTATTTCATGGGGCCTACGATTTAATGTAACCAATGTTTTAATTATTTTATGATACAATCTTATCATTTATTGGAATTGTTTATGTTTATTATTCCAATGATGAAATCTCATGATACATCTCTCAAGAAACTAATGACTTTTATTCTCCCCTTGTTAAGTCATGAGAATATATTATCCTCTTTAAATTTTCTCTCTTTATGTACTCAAGAGTTCAAAGGAATGTTTTTATAAATAAATAATCATGAATTCTCTCTTAGGTTGAAACTCCATTTTTCTTCCAAAATCATGTTTTATAAAAATGTTTTCAAATATATTTTCAAAGTTATCCAAATTATATATCAAATAATATTTTCCCCATGTTTGAATTTTTACAAAATGGTTTCAAAGAAATATTACTATCATTTTCCAAACAAGACATGTTTATAATTTACCAAAAATGTGAAGGGAATCATTGTTTAAGGTGTAAAAAATTTCCCACCATCATGACCACTCAATGCTTTAATGATTTATTTTTATTTAAAAAAGTATATTTAATTTTTGTTTGAAAATGTTAAATGTTTAAAATGGGTTTTTTCAAAATTGGAAGGCTATTTTACACAAGAAATGGTTCAAATGATCTTTAAATATTCCTTTATAAGTTTCCAATGATATTTTCAAAGAAAATTATTTTGAAAATGTTTAATGTTTTATAAGGTGATTTTTAAATTTGAAAGGATATTTTTCTCAAGACATATTATAAGTGATCTTTCAAAATAATTTTATGTATAAAATGAAATCTTTTGATGTTACTTATTCTTCACTAGAGATATTATCAAAGTATACCATTCTTATTATTTCTATAAATGGTTTATATTTATAAGGGAATATTGTTTATAAAACCCATTTCTTTTCCACAGGTTATACCATGATAAGATTCTTACGAAACCTGCTTCTTTTTCCATGGGTTATGATGTCATGAAAAGATGAAATTATTATAAAACTTTTTTCTTTTTCAAAGGATATATTATGATTAAATTTTTATGAAATCTATTTCTTATAATGGGTTCTGATATGAACAATCCTTTTTGATATTATGGCACACATATGTATGAATTTAATTATGTGATCGGTGGGATGGATATTTCACTTCAATGCATTGGGTAAATATTGATATCTAATGAGATAAAAATGACTATAATGGGGAGTGAACCTTATTTATTATGGGAATCTATCCACTATTATAGTCTGGGGAGTGAACCTTGACTACTACGATGGTTTGGGGGAGTGAATTCATTACACCACAATAGCCCTGGGAATGAACCTTTACTACTAAGGAAATAATTTTTAATTCTTATGTGTATTAAAAAAACCATATCTTATGACAATGTTATGTTCTCATGTCTCATGTTATTTTATTCCATTATGATTCATGCCTTATAAACTGCCAATGTTGATGCTTTGACATAATATTTTGATCTTTGATATGTAGGGTATGGTTTTCATATATTATGATCATGTTCTAAAAACCTTATTCTCACATTATTTTTAAATATTCCTCATGTTTACCCTTCATGAGCATTTGAGATTTCCCTTTCTTATTTATCCTTTCCCAAGATATGAAGAAAGGTTTAATTTAGGTTTTGTTTCTAATGACTATAAAAGGGGATGATATTCATGGGAAATATTGAAGACCATTAACTAAATAAAAATATTGCGTACCTAGTCTCCAAAGGAACTAATCCATTATGATCCTCAGGATAATTTTTGTGTAATTAAATGAACAGTAATCTAAAGGACCTAATGTTTATGTATGAGAAGTTTGGGTCTATACATGGACTCATGGTACACTTTCACATACCACATAAGCTATGCCTGTATGCATGGCCAGCTCGATCCTTGACCCAAACACTACACATGATCCTAACCATGTGGCCTCACATCCCTACAGCTTAGAAGGCCTTCCCACGAGGCCTCCTTAGTCGGTGGGCCTAATATAAGGAGGGATAAATTGCATGGGGCCTTGTTAGTTTATGTCTAGATAAGTTGGCCTGCTTTTTTTACCTGAAAATTATTAAAAAATTAGCAACTTTCAAACAATAATTTATCAATATATAATCAAGTTCCCAAAATTGTAAATTTTTTATTCATTTAAAACAAAAATAATTATTCAATTGTAACTTCACATATTTTAATAAAAAAATAAATTAATGATGCATATTCATTAAAATAATTTTAAAATTATTTAAAATTGATCAATTTTTTTATGAAAATATGTTTTCATCAAATACCCCAACACATAATCTATGCTTCCCCATAATAAAAAAACTCTACATAGAATTCAAGAGGGCACAAATGTTACAATTATTAAAATATCAAAGAAATAAAATAAAAGGATTATCAATGTAAAACCAAATCTTCAACTTCCATACAAAAATCAATTTAACTTCTCATTTTTCAAAGAAACAATAAATACAAGTATTTTACTTTCTCCATTTTCAAAATAGTGGGACTCCTCCTTTCATTCATTCAATTTTCTCAATTTATTATTACTAAACATTCCAAATCATTATCTACCTCATATTTAAATCTTTTAACTCATATCTCATGATACAAATTCAAGTTGTGTTATACTCATATCATTAAAACATGATCCTTTTATATTGGATTGAAAAGTAACTAATTTCTCTACTTTGTAAAGACTAAAGTAACATAAAATCACAATGACTATGCATTCAAGGTTATAAAGTCTCTTTGGATTAATGTTATTAGGAATTGTTATGAAAATCATTAAGTCTCAAAGAGGTGGCTATCTCTATAGTATAAATTATGTTATCAAAAGTAAAAGGGAAATGAAGATCTCCCTATTCAATTGAAAACTCCATCTTCCCAAGATCAATGTAAGGTTATTATTAATTACAACATAACTAATGAATTTATAATTTTTTATTTTTGTCTATTTTTTCAAAATACATTTTCAGATTTTTTTACTTCTTCGAAATCAATGCTTGTAATGAATATCACATCAACCACCTGACCACATATGATACAAAATCATATGTCTAGTAATGGTTATTTTTTATTCTTTATAGTCACAACCCATTCTTATTTTTTTTATTTTTTTTTCAAGAATGGAAAATAATTAAGTACAATGGATGAATCATAAACCTTTCTAAATACTCAAAGCAACACCCCCACACTATTTCCTTACAATGTAGTTCACTCTTCCACCATGAATTCCCTACACTTCAAAATTAAAATATCATGAAATATAATAATATGAGGGTAGGAATGGATAAAAATGGATCGAAACATGGAACATTAATAACAAGGTCATTCATGGTCTCTATGGCCTAAATAATGATCAATGTAAAGATTGGTATCAAGGATAAGGGATTATCAATAAAAAATACTCAATAATTTTAAATGCATTTTTTCATGATCATAAATTTGATAAGTTATAATGCAAGTTATATAAGGTGAAATTTCCCATGATAACTCCTTAAATATGATCAATATGTAATAAAAAGTATTTGGTCAAAAAATGATATCTAGAATGGGACATAAAACATTACACAATAACTTATGGGATGAATAATAATAACTAATCAGTATACATGAATTTAACAAATTCAATGTATAAAAAATGATAGAGAAATTTCATTTACTTAAATCAACCAATCTACTAAAATCACAAGTCATTATTTCAATATCCATTATTTACTCTAATAATTCAATTCTCTATATTACTCATTTAATTTCATTATTATTGAAATCTAAAACATGTTATGAAAGTGTTCCAATGAAACTCATGTATCCAAGATAAGTCATGTAATGAAATAATTTTAATGTGGGTAATCAATTTATAATTTTACACAGATGATGGAATTTTTAGTTTAAAACAGATTTTCAGAAGGATATAGGGTGTATAAAACATAAGGAATGAAAGAATAAAATCCATATTCACATGTAGAATTTTCTCTACTCCCTTATTATTGTTTGGGGTTGTCTTATGACTTCCATCATGGTGATCCTATAAAAATAGTCATACCAATGTAAGAAAAATTCTATTAAAACTCAAAAGGGTGAAGGGAATTAGATAATTTATCCTAAAAACATAAATCTTAGGTTTCCTCTTAAAGGTAACTTTGGTTAATTTTTTTGGCTTGACCAAACCTCATGAGAATAAATTAGTAGATGATATATAGATTTTTTATCTTCTCTACCAGTTCATGAGATAGATTCTCACAAAACTATTTAATCTATTGACATTGAAAGTAAATGGTATTCCTTATTCTTATTTTTTTATTTGAATGGAACCAAAGGGATTAACATGCATAAAAATAAAAGGTCATTTCCACCTAGAAAGAATATTACCCAACATTAACTGCAATCTAAAATTTCATTAAAAAACATGATATTCTCTTTGAACGGTGTTTTTCTAAATTTGTTTTTCATGTTCCACTCGGGTTCTCTCTTTTTAGATTCTGGAGTTTTCAAAATCCTCTCATGATTTCCTCCAGATATTTTAAATAAATTTTTATCTCTTTTATGGCACCCACAAAATCCAAATCAATATTTTTTGACAGCCTAATATGCTTGGTGCTCCAACTCCACCTACAGATGATAAAATTTTTCATAAATCAACTAGTTGGGGCTCATACCTATGGGTGTCCTGTAGGATATTTGGTATTCCCATAAAGAATCTTCAAGAATTATGACCCAAATTTACTCCAAGATACTTTTAATCTCCCTATTAAACACTTCATCTTGGCCATTTTTTGAATATGGTCGTGTATAGATATCTTGTAATGCACCCCATAATTTTTAAGTAAATACTAAATATTTCAATTGAAAAAAATTAATCCATTGGTCATTGATAATGTCCCTTGGAACTTTAAACATTCAAAAGATGTTGGACCTAACAAAATTACATAAAAATTGAGCGTCATTATACTTATTTTCCTTAGCATCCACCAATTTAGAGTCATAATCAATAGTAATTATAATTTAAGAATTCCCAAAAGACATGGGAAAGGGTCCCTTGAAATCAATTTCCCATAATTCAAAGTGTTTAAAAAACAATGATGGGGTTTGAGTTATCTTTTACCTTTTTTAAATATTTCAATAATATTAACACTTCTCAAATTTCTAAAAACACTCATTAGCATCTTTAAATAATTTTGGCCAATAATTTCCAGATTCTAAGACTTTTATAGCCATTCATTGAGGTCTAAAGATGACTCCACAAGAAAGTATATGAAAAAAATTCAAATATAGATTCTATTTCACTTTCTGATAATCACCTCCTTATGACTTGATCATTTCATATTTTCCAAAGAAATGGATCATCCCAAATATAAAATCTAGTTTTAGCCTTATGTTTGTATTTTTGATGAGAGTTAAGGTGAGATGGTACCTTGGATATGTAAAAATAATTTATTATGTTGGAATACCATGGTAATTCACCTTCCAAGATGCAGATTTTTTCTCCCAGTATGTCATCATTGAGTGGGTTTAGTTATAGAATTTTTGTTTCAGTAGTGTTTGGATTTCTGATAAGATGATATAACACATGATTTTAGCTCACCTTTTTACCTTGATATCTAGGTTGAAATATTTTTTAATTTTTATTCATCATACAAACCTTGTCTTGGCGCCAACCATATTAATTAAGTACTTTAGTGATTCATGATCAGAAAACATCACCACATTAGTTCCAAGTAAATAAGATCTATATTTACCTAATGAAAATTCAAAAACATGGAAATATTTTTGAGAAATTATGTAATTGAGTTGAATGTAATCCAAGGTTCTTGAGGCATATGTTATGACTTGAGGTCTTTATTCATTTAATTGGGAAAGGAATTTCCCCTCATATTGGTTCAATTCATTAAAAACAAGTTCAAATGGGTGCTCTAAATTTAGGGGTTGCATAATTGGTGGGGTGATCAGATTCTACTTCAGATCATCAAATGTATTCCTAAAATTATCACTAAAGTCAAATTCAGGTTCTTTTATAAGAAATAATTGAAAAGGGATGATAAATCTTACTTAATTCCTTGGTGAATCTTCTATAGAATCCAATATGACCCAAAAATGATCAAATAAGTTTAACACAAATGGGATTTATCAAATAATTGGTCACTTAAAACATTATATTTATCTACCTCAATTCCCCTTTCAATTCTAAAGTGAAACTTCTAAAAGTTCAAAAAAATATTTTTCTCAATGAATTTTATCAAGAATTTTTCTTTATTTATGAAGAAATGATCAATATAAATTTAAAAAATAGTGAATCCATTGATAAATACCTCTAGTCTATCCTCAATATGATCTGAGAATATAATTACCATAAATATCTAAAATTTACCTGGGGAATTACATAGCCCAAACTGAATATTCTTATAAAAAAAGGTTCTAGAAGGATAGGTGAATATGGTATTATCTTCGTCTTCTGGGGAAATTGGTACCTAAAAATATATGGAAAATCCATCCAAGAAACAATAACATGCCATGACCGCTATCCTTTCTAACATTTGGTCAATGAATGGGATGGGGAAGTAGAATTTTCTGGTGACTTGATTCAGATTTCTATAATCAATTTTTAATCTCCCAAGTATTCTTAATTCCCATGGGAATCAATTAATTATCCTCATTTTCCAAAATTTTTAAATAAGTTTTCATGGAAATAACATAGATGGGGTAGCCTATTGAGAGTTAGAAATTGGGTATATGATGTTAGATTCTAGAAAATTCTCTATTTATTTTTTAAATACTTGCATAATAGTAGGGTTTATCCTCCTTTGGGGATTCCTAATAGGTTGGGAATCCCCCTTTACAAATATTCTGGAGGGGGGGGGGTGTAATCTTAGGTTAATTCCATAGATGTCTCCTAGTATCCACCCTATAACATGAATGTTTCATTTTAAAATATCTTCTAAAGCTTTCTCTTGGTCTTTTGATATATTATTAGCTATGATTACTTGTAGTTTTTCTCTTTCCATAGGATATAAATATTTTAAATCACATGGTATATGTTTTAATTCCATATTTTGGGGTATGTCTAGAGATGATATTGAATTAAAATTTTACACTTCCAAATCTTGAATTTCAAGTGTGAAGGGAATCATGTTAACATCTTCTAATAAATTATCAAAAAAACCAGAGGTTATTTATTCCTAGAATTTATAGATAGAATTTCAAGATTTTTGATTATTCACGTTTTATATGGTATTTTCAAAATAAAATTGATCTCCGAAGGATTTAAATTCTCATATAATGCCTAAGTATTTAATGGGATCAATACCTTCTTCATGAGGGATAGTAAAAAGGGAGTGGTTGTGTGAAGAATTCATCTTGGATTCATGGATGGTGAAGTTCACCTTGCTTTCTCCAAGATCCATTTAAAGTGTTATTTCATGTACATTGATGATCCTCTTGGCTGATTTTAGGAATGGTCATTCCAAAATAATTTGTGAGTGGACGGGTTCTTTATCTTCTTCCAAGGTGAGAACATAAAAATATCCTAGAAAAAGTAATCATTCTAATCCCACTATCCCTTCCTCTAAAACAACATCTGGGAAAATAGTTGATCTTTTTTCTACTTGGAAAACTAATGTTACAAGATTTAGTTATCCAATTTTCAAAATTAAAAATAATAACGAGACATCACATCGATAGAATCACCATGATCGCTTAAATAATCAGAAAATTTCAAAGCAAAAATGGTGCATGGAAAAGAAAATGTATCTGTATCTTGAAATTTTTTGGGAAATGGTAGTGCAATAATGATTGAGACACTCATCCATAAGATGATCCTCTCAATCCCATGAAGCCTTTTATTTTTGTACAAATATATTTGAGAAATTTATCATATTTGGGAATTTTCTGGATGGCTTCCAAGGGAGGTATTCTAATTTCAACTTTTTTAAATGTATCTTGGATCTGTAATTAGAGATTCAGTTCTTCTATTTTCTTTTATTTGGTAAACATGGAAGGGAATGTAAGGGGGATGTCATTCTTCTCCTTTTTATTCTTTTGATATGGTGTTTTAGGTCTTTCCACTCTAAATATTATCCTGGGTTACTCTTCCTTCTTTTGTCTATCTCTTTTGTTGGAGTGGGTTGTTCTTCTAGAGTATGTCTAGAATTTTAAAACACACTTTCTTTCGGTTCAATTTTAACTTCCTTGGGATCCAGTGGTTATATCTCATTTATACTCCTAGGGATGATCATACATACACTATCCTTTGGGTTTGGGATTTTTTGAGCTAAATATTTTAATGGGTTTTTGGAAAGCCTATCCATGAGTCTCTTAAGTTTATTTAACAAATACTTCACTATATTTTTCAGCTTCTCAATCTTCATTACTTGACTTAGTTCCATTGGTGGTTCACTAGATGAAGATTTTCAATAGGTTTTTTTAAAAAGTAGTTGGTTGTTAAGATTATTGATGGTAAGTTTTATCATATGGTTTCTAGAAAGGAGGTGGGTTCTAGAATTACTATTGGAAAGGGGGAATATTTGGGTATTGGTTTGTAAAGGAATTTTTTTACTATTTTTATTGAACCCCAAATCCATATTGTGATTCCCCAAAAGATTAAATGAATTTTTTATCATGGTAATCGTTAAAAGTGTTAATAAGAGGTCAAAACTAATAGATAAGGTTTATATTATAATCTAATATTGTCTAAATTATATTTGGTGAATGTATTTTGACTTATATATATTACATTTTTTAAATAAATTAATCTAGAGAAACTTTATGTTGAAATTTAATTTATATTAATTTAAAACTTTATGAAATTCCAAGGGTGCCCCACTTCTCTCTTATTAAAGAATACAACCACTCTACTATTCTTCACACCACCATGATCCACTTATCTTAACCAAAACCAGAAAAAAACCATTCTAAACATTCTTATCCATGTTATTGAGGTTATATTCATCTCAAAAAACTATCCCTAGGGCCCTTAAAGATAGACCCAAAGGAAGTTCTTCAAAGAAGTGGCAATCATCTAAACCAATCATTTTCATTTTACATAATCTTATACCACCTTTATTTCTATCCAAACAATTAAAATATATTGAAATAAAAATCTCACATATAATAATTTGTTTTTATTTTAATGTACTAACCTTATCTATCTCATTTCACCCTATGGGGAATAGAAACATCATTTGTGTGTATGTGTCGACTACAACCTCCACGAAGTAATGTGTATTGTTTTAAATCACCACATCACAATGTTAGTTATTATGATGAGTTTAATAAATATATATAATAATCATGAGATAATTATTATTATGTAAATATAATATATCACTTAAATTTTTACCCTTCCACTTGATAAAAAATAATGACCTCACTCGTGCGTACGTGTCGAATATCACCTTAATGAAGCAATGCGATTCATTTTTCAATTCTTCCTTTCATGGATGATTCTAAAATTATATTTGATATATATAATGATAATTATTCCATTATTATTATTATGTATATGATGTAACAATTACCTCTTGGACAAATATCAACCTAAAAATGTAATTATGCAATTATCAACACAAATTTCGCAAAATACCAGATGTGAACTTAACTGATTAAGACATTAAATATTCTATTGAAATAAATGAAATAAATAGTTTAATGATAAATTAATAAACCTTGAAAATTTTATTCAAAAAGTAAATAATTAATAAAAATTTATTATATAGGAGTTGAAGTACACACATAGAAAGTCTAGACTCAAGGTAAGAGGTTTCTTAGCTCAATTTCAATTCATTGGGTTATACTTATAGTTCATTTACTATATTATTAAATGATTATATGTGAAATGACCTTAGATTCAATTAAGTTTTATTTATATTTTTTTTATTTTACAATTCATAAACATAATCAAATCAGTGATTAATTTTCACTTTAGTGATATGATCTTTATAAGGATTATTCATCTCAATATTGTTTTTATGAGTCATATTTCATATTATGTTCATATTTCTTTTTATAATTTGTTTGTGATGCCTAATAAGATATTATATAATGAATGAATAACTAGTTATGATATTTAATGTTCCTCTCAATTTATTTCTTTCTTGAGATATTTATTCAATTGTTATAAATGTTGCTAGGGTTTTTATGGTATCAGTTTTAATTCTTGGAGACATAATTCACATTTTGAACCATTTTTAGTATTATATAGTGTAATTAATACCCTATGAACAAGTTTTCACATATTAATTCATTAAAATTATGAATTTTACATATTCATGTTATGTTACTTAATTCAATGGATTTTTGATTCAATCAATTCCCAATTTGTTAGGGCTTCTCATCTAAAACTTCCTTATTTGAGACATGTTTTTATTGATGCACATATATTAATTTATATGGTGTATATAAAATCTCTTCAAAAATAATATCATTTCTATTTTTGTAATCATGGTATTTTATATTTCTTCATATGTTATTTCTTTCAAATGGATTTTGGTTTTAAAAGTCCTTAAAAGGGTTTTCTTTAAAAATGTTACTTTAAAGGTTTTAAATACATTTAACCAAAATATTCCTATATATTTTTCATCTTATTTAAAGAATGTTACTTTGTAAAAATAAATTATTTCCTAAATATTTTTTCCATGATCTTTGAACTTATTTTAAATTATTTTAAATTAAATTTCTTAATGTTTTCCACCTTGGCCAGTTTTTACTATATTTAAAAAAGTTTAAAAAGAATGTTTATTTTTAATATTTACCAAATCAATGAATTTTACCACCATCAAGACCGTTCTTTTTTTAAATATTAATTTACAATTATCCAAAAAAAATTCTATTAAAAACCTTTTCCCAATATTTTTGGAATTTTTAATTTTTAAATGTACTGAAATAAAAGGGTATTTTCCCCTCTTTTCAAAGATAGGTTTTAAAGGTTGTTTTAAAGGTATTTTTATCTATGTCAATATAATTTAATAATTCTTATACTTCACTGAGGATATGATATTTATGATACCAATAATTTCCTTTCTCTAAATGGGGTTTGAAGATGTTTTAAATAGATTCTTAGGAAAATAATTTATTTTTCATGGTTAAATCATGTTATGATAGTTTTGATGAAATATATGATTCTATGTGTTTTGTTAAATGATATAGCACTAGAAAATTATTGATGAAAGTGGGATTGGGGAGTGAAACCAAATACTTTATTGAATTTTTCTAATATGTGATTAGTGGGTCTATTATATCCCTCCAATGCATTAGGTAATTTGATATAATTAACTAATTATAAGTTACTCATATTGGATGATGGAGTTTACCAGTTACAGGTTACTCCTATGAGATATATTAATTATTTTTTCAATGATTCCATGATTAATGTTTGATTTTCTAGGATACCTATTTTTTTTCAATGCTTTATATAAGTTCTAATGGATACATTACTCAAATATTGTTTTCATATGGATCATGATTATTGAATTATATGACTCTTACCATATGTTAAATCTATATTCCGTGTCTCATTATTTATGATAAATTTTTTTATGGGTATGAATTTTCATTTTTTTATGACCATGGACTTTGATTATGTCATCAAACCCTTATTATCATTTTATTCACACTATTTAAATTTAATTATTAATATTTATGTATACACTTACTGTGTGTTTGATCTCACCCTTATTATGTATCTTTTAGTTAGGTTATTAATAGATATGTTATGTAAAATATGTATTAAAGGGTTTCATGTGGGTGATGTTGAATAATTAATGTGGAATTAGAAAATCAAGGTATAATGGGAAAAATGATGACTTAAAGACATGGGTATTTTTATGCAAGAGTTTGTTCCAATTCTCTAAAACTATAAACCAAAAAATTACTTGCATATTTAAGTGATAAAATATTTCAATTTTATATTGTATTTTTTGGGATGGAAAAAATTGGGAAACATTTATCAGTATCAAAGCTATAAATGTAAATATTATGATTTTTAACATTGAATCCCAAAGTATGGGTTTGATTATGTTATAGTTGATATCAGGGCATGGTTTAGAAAACTTTGAATATTAGGATATTTTCATGTTAGGTTAACTTAAGAGTTATAAATACCATCATGGGTTTATAATTTCATGGTTGAACATCAGTTAAAAGGTATAGAAAATACTTTTCATGCTTTATGTGATGGGATTTCAAGGTGATTAATTATATTTTTGGAGATGTTTTTTTTGGGTTGAGCTATATGAAACCCTTTAGTTTAATATGATGAATTATTTCCGAAGAATTATTTTACAATTTGGGGGATGTAAGAAGAGTGTTATTAGAGAACCTTTGAGGTTAAAACATTTTTTTTACATAGAGATTATTGAAGTTAATTTGGATATATAGTTATTTATTTATTGAATGATCTATGTTGATCCATTTGTGTTATTGTAGAAAATTTGGAGATTATTTTTTTACATCTTCATATAACAATTTATTTTTGGTATTATCTTATCACGTGCTACCATTTTGTTTTTATAAAGGAACAAAATAATAGATTTTAATCCTTTTATATACCTTTTACTCAATCAAAATTTGATCATAGGGATTCATGAATTAAATATTCATACTCACCATTGAGTGTAAAATATGTGATAAATGTGGAAATTGATTGAAACATGCTACCAAAAGATGACATTTAATTTATGGATTTAATTAAAATCATGTAATTATATTTCCTTATGATTTTAGTCTAGATGTTAAATTAATTAATAAAATTTATAAAAATGATATTGAGACAAAAATTTTATCCTTTTACCTTCATTTTTTATGAATTTATGGTCTTTTTCAAACCTCAATGGTTTATGGTTTTGTGGTAATTAAATTTCTCATGATCATTATGATCAATATTCATTATCAATCACTATCACTATTTAGTAATTAATTTTTCCTCCATGTCCATGTTTTTTACTTCCCACTAATGTTATCATATTTTCAAACCTAGTTATGTGTTATTCCAAATGACCTTTATATTTCCATTTCCCAATTTTAAAATGGATGTTTTATTAATCCTTTTTACGATGTAGGATTTCAAAAAACAAATTTTAAAATATTAAAACCTTAAATTATCAAGATCAATTGAAAATAGTGAGGATGGAATTTATTTTAGTGGTTTATAATTTAATCTCCTAATATTTTAAAATAAGACTATGTTTGATATCATAAAAGATAGTCAACACCGAGTTTTAACAACAGTGAAATATTATTATTTCAATAAGATTTTTTATAATGTAGTTGTTGAATTGGAGTGTATGAATAGGAGTAACTAAATTATTAAATATATATAAAGGTATAATATAATATAAATTTATTTATTAATTTTTAGAAAATAAGCACTCAATTTTTAGTAAAGTCAATTTATGCTTCAAGAAAAGTTTTTCATCAAAATTGGTTTTTATTTATTTTTTTGAATGAATATAATAATTAATTTATACCACATTTATAAATTTTATTAGATTAAAAGGAAATAATTTTTGATATAATAATATCAAAATTATCTTAGGATGAAATTTTTATATTTTTCTAATAAGATTTATTTTTCATTGAATAGTGAAAAATACCGATTTTTATAAAACTGTCATTTCATTTCATCAAATAAAGAAATTTAAAAGAAAAATTATATTTTTAATATGATATTATTTTAAAATAAATATAATATAATTTTATATAATCTAATTAATTATATGTGAATAATTAATATAAATTATTTTTCTATTAGTTTATTTTAGTATTAACACCACATTTATCTAAAAATTGTTTTTCTTTGTGTTTTACACATGTATATTAAAATTGATTTATGAAACATATATGAATTAATTTGGTAAAATGGATTCCATATTTGGAATCATTAGGTTCAATGTTATTAAATAGTTCTCTTTTATTTTTGGTCATTATAAATAGTAACCATAGAAAAACATTTGTTACCTTGATAAGAGAAAATCAAGTAATTAAGGTTAAAAATAATGTGATATGACCTTGAAAATATCTCTAAAACCTTACCTATACCTATTTTATTATTATATTTCAATGATTATAATCTAATCATATATTATTTGGAAACTTGACATTAGTTTTCTTTGATAATTTCCTTAATATTATTTTAAGTAATGAATAAATAAAAAATGTTAATCTCTTTGATTTAATATCTCTAATATTCTATCATAGGGATAAAAATATTTCACATTCAGTTATAAATGTTTATTTAATATATATATATATATATTTATTTTGGTAATGTATTTTTAAATTTTATTAAGGAAATAATTATCTTAAATGCTTACGCAACACCGACACAGTGCTTGTGCAAGTTGTAAAAAAATCTAGTAAATGAATTTCAAAACATTAAAAGTATTATTTTTTGAGTTATTTATTATTTTACATGAATTTTTTAGAAAAATATAATCCATTAATTATGTTTTAAAAGTTTATATTCAAATCATATTACAATATTGATATTTTTGATGTCAAATTATGTGATTATTTCTAAAAATGAAATTAAATGCATTTTATGTTAAATTTTATTTTTTTTGTAAAATTGATTGGAATATGGTCAATATTATTAATAATTTTTAAATTATTGGAAAATAATCCTTATATATTAACTTTATTGACCCTTAATGAGTAAAAAAATAATATCCTGGTAGTTGTTAAAAGGATTAATCATAAGTTATAACTAAGAGATAAGTATTAAAACAAAATATAATATTTTATAAATAATATACGATGAGTTGATTTAAACTTATATAAATCATATATTATTAATATTTAATTAAATATAATCCTAAAATTGAAAAATAATTTATGCCAATTTAATAATTCAATAAATTCCAACAGTTCCACTCTCATATCTTATGAAAGGACACCACATATCCTCTATTATTCATACAAAATTTATTAACTTATCTAAAAAAAAACCTATAAAAAAACCTCATAATAATCATTAACCAAGTTATTGGGTTTTTTTCTCCTCAAAAGACCAACCCTAGGGTCCTTAATGAGACATGAAAATGAGTTTCTTCAAAGAAGACACAGTCGTCTCAACTAATCATTTTAATTTTACTTCATCTTCTACCCAATTAAATTAAATAATAACCAATCCATTATAATAAAATCAATATCTTTCATATTTTGAGATGATGTTATACTAATGGAATAAGCTTATTGATATCCTTTTCCATTCTATGGTGAATGAAAATATTGTTTGTGCGTACATGTGTTCTAGAATATCCCTGAAGAAATGTGTATCATTTTTAATCATCACCTCACATGTTTGGTTATTATGATGGATTTTATAAATATATATCATAATCATGAAAATATATTTTTTGAAATATAATATATGAGTTAACTTCTTACAATTCAACCTGTTAAAAATGATAATTTTGGTGGTGTGAACCTGCAGAGTACCACTTCCACAAAGGGATGTAATTCATTTATCATATATAGATTACATGTATTATAACATCATTACCCAAAACACCATATTATATAGATATAGATAAAAAATTCCTCATGTATGAATCCCCATATGCAAGATGTTTCCAACTAGAGGAGAAGCTTGAAATTCCATCAGTGTGAGAATATACCTTCAATATCAAATACTTTCACCAAAAATATAAAAAAAATTAGAGTAAAAACTGTTGAAATAAAGAATAACACAAGGTACACATGTCATATAATAAAATAAGTGGTCTCCTAGAGTGGAAATGAAAATCAAAGTATAAGTAAAAGTAGATAAATAATTAAATCACTGTAGAGTTCATCCCAATCCACTACCTCCTCTATACTCCACTGCTTAGATGTATTCCATGGGCCCTTTACCATTTCCTTGATCCTTATAAATGAAGTCTATATGTTCATTGAAATAATCATGTTTGGTATGAGTAATGAACCCAACAGTCTACCACCAACGCATCCTTAACAAGTGTTCACAGGTATAAGAAGTGTATACCATGATAAAAATAAATGTTTAAGAAAGCATAAATAATCACATACCAAGGACGCAAGTTCTATCCACACCACCTCAATCTCTTTTCATACCTTCTTCATATCCATTCTAGTAGGATGATCAAGGGTTATAAAAAATTATAATGAACTAGCCACAATGTTGGTGACATATCACTCGACATCCTCAAGGAATTTAGCGGTCATGTTACTCAGTATCCATAAGGCACGGAGTTTCAGAATATTCATCGATATCTTCAAGGAATTTAGGTCCATCCAGGACACAATGAGGTCATGTTCCTACCCTATATAGTGGACCACCGTCATCATCACCACATTTCATATGCATTCCCCCTCAAAGGTGTAATCAAACCATGATGGTCCACCTATTACGATACCAAGAACAAATCTCCAAAGTCATGTTAACACATATAACAAAAGAATAAAAATACAAGATAACATGGAATCATGAACATATAGTAGCAGACATATAACAATATGTGATCAATAACAAACATGGAAATAATACACTCTAACAATACACATGGAAACAGGGATCATATATGGATATCATGACAATGCACACACCCATAAGCAATCAAAATCAATCAAGGACAACAATACATGAAAACACATTAATAATAAAATGGAAACATGTGTATAAGTGATCCCCAAATGGTAGGAAATTCCTACCTCAAGGTTAAAAATATGAACATCAAGGTTTTTTAAGGGTGTCATCTCTCGAACCACATTTGTAGTCCAACTGGACTACGCTCTCTAAACAATAACTCCTAGAACCAATTTCCCATAAAATAAAATATTTTATATAGAATGGCATGTAGAAGAACAGGTAAAGGGGTATAATAACACTTACTTAATGAAGGCTACAAAAAAATGGTAGAACTGATCCCAGTTAAATAAAGAAGAAATGTTTTCTCTTGGATAGTAACTGGTGGCAAGGTCACCAATACAATGCCACTAAGACTTTGTAGAATTACACTGATCCTCAAAGAGGTTATTGATACACTAAAATTGGAATTTCCTCACTATAAGATACAAGTAATCATCATATAAACCATAAAAATATCATTCCATGATCAAAATAGAAAGAAGAGCGGAAATTAGTCCAAACAAGAAGACCAACCAATAAACATCACCAAATCACCCAAATCCAAAATCACCAGTGAATAAAGATAAAAGTAGACCATGTATAAAACACAAATAAAACAAGATAGGCCTAAAGGAGGAATAAAATAGTGATAATAGATCAAAAAACACAAAATTTTATTTGAATTTACAAGTTTCATGAAAAAGCATATAATAATGAATAAATCACTAAGGATTTTAATTAGATTAATATGGGTTTGGAATTGATCAATATCCACATTAAAACCCCCAAAATTAATCCCTATGTATTTCTATTTTGGTTTAGTCAAGATCTAAGAAAATATAATTGAATTTAGACCATTTAAAAATGAAACACAACCATCTTCAAGACATACTTAAAGGACTATACTTGGCTGTGGTGTCCATGAAATCACAACCTGAAATAGAATTGAATATAGTGTGTCCCTGAGGGCCAGGTTACTTCCCCCCCACCATACCCTCCAAAATGGGAATGTTGTTGTTTCCCAAGATGTGGATCATACAGACTTTCACCAAACACCAATTCTTGGATATGGCATAGACAATTCATTTAACTTAGTCTATTTTACACTAGGTCTAAACTAGGGACCACCAAAGGTACACTACATCATGGTGTTTCCCATTTTGGTAATAAATATTCAATATCACACATTTAAGCTTCAAAAATATAGTCAATGCCTCCAAGGTTCCACGCAATCATGATTTAACACAAAAAAATAAGGAAAATAAGGAAAATAGTACTTTTCAAATTAGAATAAAAGATTTGGGAATTTAAAACCTACCCCTCTAAGGACATCTCTGAAGATCCCACTTGGTGTATGAGTCATATTTTTTTTCAATGATTATTATTTTTTTTCAATTGTGGTCAATAAAGTATACATATTTCATTCATGTTAATATGTTTAAGAAGTTAAAAAGAAACAAGTTTTTGGAAATGAAGTATCTAATATATCAAATATGGATGACAAAGTGAATGCTTCTTAGATGAATGGATGATTAATAAAGTACTAATTTCTTATTATCTTAAGAAAGTTCTATTAAAGACATTTTATTTATAAGTCTAATGATTTTTTCACTACTCTTAAGTTCACAATACATTTTTCACTATGTTCTTTGACCTAAAACACTATGTAGAACATGGAGAAGAAGAGAAATTGAAGAATTTTATGAAATATTTCATTATTTCATGAGGACCAAGAATGATATTGAAGACCATGAAAATAGTTATTTTTATAAATAACATTTGAATCCCATGATAAAAGAAGTTAAATGCATGAGGATTTATGGGGAAGTAAATAAATTTAAGTGGTGTATAATTTGATTACGATAAATGTATTGTTACTATATTCTATATATAAGATATAACCAAAGTATTTTTTAGTGGTCCTATACAAAAACATATGGACAACCACAAGCCAAACAAGAACCACATCAACCACATATGTAGGACCGATGTGATCAATCATGAGGGAGGTATTCAATATTTCTATCCCATAGCGGTAGGGGAGGAGAGTATAACACATACATATAGATATTGGATAGTGCATGTATAGCATAGGCAGAGTGAATTCATGGCACAAGAAGGTGCCCAAGTGAACCATGAAAAGCTGTTACATGGACTATATAGGGTATGGGTGAATGTTTGTCTTGTTTCCAACCCTTGTTTTGTGGCTTGAATCGATGATGTAAGGAAGTCACTTATTAAGAAACCTATTATTGAGAACCAAACTGATGTGGGATGGAGAATGAAGAAGGTATTATTACTCCACTAAAACAACATAGAGATAACATGTCTGCCCAATATGAAGTGATCTGATGGTCATGAAGCCTCCATATAGTGATCTTCTTCCTCCATAAATAAAAGCTACTCAACTACAAAATTTAAAAAAAAAATCATCCATATGAGATCATGTTGTGCACTAATAATCATGTTTAGTGATCAAATAAATCATGACCATTCTTATCCTATCAATCAATCCACATGTTTTCTAAACTTTTCATGCACACAATTTCTAATAATATAGAGATTCTTCCAAGATAAAAGAAAAATTTATAGAGAAATATTAAAGTAAGTTTCAGGGTATAGATTAAATAGAGAAGTATGTGATTACTTTTTCATGTATTTACACTTCATCATAAATTAATATATGTTCATCGCATAATAAAATATGTTTTTTTATTTGCATCACAAAAAAAAACATTCAAAAAATAAAATGTTGACATATTTAGGGTTTTAATAACATCCATGACAAAAAATATTATATAAGTACTTCAGTTAGTGATTGAATGGGGAGAGGTGGTGAATCTACTCTATAAATACTGATGGACTGAGGAGGAAAATATTGTATCCAATCACATTTTACTTTTGAGGGATTTTTCCCTAAAAAAGGAATCTCCAAGGCTTTCTTTTATGCTAGGAAGAAAAGTGTTCCATGATCCTCTTGGACATGTGAATAAGGGGAGTTAAAAAATCATCCATATAATGAATAATAACAATGTATAATTACACTTATGTGAAGGATAAGACCTCCCATGACACTCTTATGTGAAGGAGAAGAGGAAACCTTGGGCATTTGACTTGTGTTTCACAATCAAAGTTCTTCATGAAGAACTATTTATACAAATCCCTTTTGGTTTTCATTAACCTATTACATGAAGATACTTTATAATAAACATATAATATTTACATGAAGTGTGTTGAGACACCTTGTATATTGAGTGTTCACTTTGCACAAAGTTGACATTTGATATTGTGCTCCTATTTTCATGATCAAGAACCAACTCAAGTCTATATAGAGAATAAAGTGAATGAACCTTTGTATGTTATATCTATTATTATTTTGTGAAGTAGGAGAGTTCATGAAGATATTGTAATTTTGAGACCCATGAGCATATAATTTTATGCATGATGAAACAAATAATAAACAAGCTCATAAGAAGGATAAATTATTTAT
This sequence comes from Viscum album, assembly GCA_963277665.1. Lineage (NCBI taxonomy): Eukaryota > Viridiplantae > Streptophyta > Magnoliopsida > Santalales > Viscaceae > Viscum > Viscum album. Next base: position 391,831,929 of record OY728141.1, on the reverse strand, counting down.
GAAAAAATATTAAAAATCACATAAAATAATAATAATAATGTACTAGGGTTTACAAATTAGGAATTTCATGAATTTTATTACACATTCATAAAGTTTTAGAAATTTACATGTGATATACTATGCATAAGTAGTGTGAAATGAACTTGGGACCGAATTTGAGAAGAATATCAGAAGAGTTAATATTTGAGTTTTTAGTGTATTGAGTTCGTTCAAGATCATTCTTGTATGAAATAATATTGAACATGTGATACAATTTAGTTATATAAATATTTTATACTATAGTAATGGGAAAGTATAAACAAAACTACATTCACAATTTATATCTTATTAGAGATGAAGAAGTAATTGTGATGATGCTGAGCTAAACATTTATCATTTAGTTAATCACAAATGAAGTTTTTGATTAAAGAAAGAGTAGAAGAGATTACAGTTCATATTTTTTTCCATAGGAAGAAGAATAAAAAAATATCACCTTCCAAATTGATTCTATAAGGTAGAAGAAGAGTTTCTTTCTTGCTATTGTATAAGTAACAAAGTGAATAAGAAGTAAGTAGAAGAACAAATTAGCAATATGAAATCTAATAGAATTAGCATCCAAGGGAATACATTATTGGTGATACAAAATATATTAAACAAGAAGGTGAAGACTATCTTTAAAAGAAATATAAAGAACAATCTAGGAGATATAAAGCTAGAACTATCATTTAACTATAGTGCAATGAAAGTGAAAGGTTATTCTCTTATTTCTATAACCACACTTAAAGTATTATTTCTAGTGGTTGTATGTTATTGGATTATTTTTATACCATTCTACTTATTGAGTAGTGAACCTTGAAAAAATATCATGTTATATCTTTACCTTTTTTCGTATAATTTTATACAATAGGATAAATAAAATAGGATAATCAAGATCCAAAATAGGTCAAGAGGTAAAGGGATAAAATATATATTTGGTTAAAAAGTTCCCAACACAGATTTAGCCCTGTCTCATATTTGAGTGTATCCTAAAGTGGCCCCTCAATTGGTATCATAGCCAAGGTTATACTCTATTGGATTATCTATATTATATTTATTCTCTTTTGAAAATTTGGATTTTTTTCCTGCATTAACAATGAAGATAGGTTTTGGATAAATTCAATTGTCTCTAAGCATAAGTCTAAATATAACAATACCATGATGAATAGGATAAATAAATAGAAAATGGTGTTGAATAATAGATCCATATTATCTAAAAAATATGTAGTATTAGTATCTCCATGGCTTTCCAAAAATTAATTCATACGAGTCTTGGAAAATAAAGAGAAGGTGGATTGAGTTTCAACCAATAAGAAAGATAACATTCCTAACTCAAATGACTGAGAAGTTTGAAATAGTTCTTGTAAAAATTTTCCTCATGATGAAGATAATGGAATAAATAGTGACAATGATCAATCTAAAAATTCTAAAGATATATTAGTTAATATATTAATAGATATACTACATCTAATTACAATGGAAACAATATCTCTTGTTTGTGTAATTTTTCAATATATGTTGTAAGAGATCACCTAATTAAAATAAGAAATATATAATATGTAGAAGCGATTGGAACAAAAAGTTCTAGAATTCATAAATCTACCCAGACAGGTTAGGTAATTTGAGTACAAAAGGCTTAAATAAGTGTAAGATAAAGAAGGATTCATGAAGATTTCAGAAGAAAATTTCTATTGACTCAAATAAAAGTTGAAAAAGAGCATTGATGTCAATGATTTTATATTAGAAGAAAAACTCAAGAAGAACAAAGAAAATTACTCTTTGTTACAAAATAAAGTTTAGCTTCATGAAGAGGAAATTGAAAAAATAAAGAAATTATGTGAAGATAAGATGATTATGATTTAAGATCATAAGAAAAACTCAATATGGGATGTCTATAAATGAAATAAATGTTGTTCAATCTTGAGAAGATACAAATTGAGTCTTCAAAAAATAACAAGACAACTGATGCTACTAAAAATGGTCATTTAATGATTCTAATGTTAAAAAACCTCCAATCTATGATAAGAAGATCATGAATTCATTTGAAGATCTATTTCAAGTAGCTAAGAATAAAAATTTACCATGAATACTATCTTTGAATAATGTTTCTAAATATATTTTCACAATTATTATAGTTTGTAAGTAAAAATGTGAAAAAGTATGAATGAAGAAAGGTGAGAAGAAGCCTACCACTATGAGTAGGATAGATTGGAAAAACAGTGTGGAAGTTAGTTCCCCATGAATATCCCAAAAATCTATGAATAAGAACTAAAAACATCATACAAAATAAATAATAAGAATATGGATTATGGGTCAATGTTGGCATTGTAATAGATTTAGGCATTGAGTATCAGAATGTTGGTACAATCCTTTAAATGAAAAATCACAATGAAAGACCATGTCAAGGGGGAGAAATACAGATACGAAGATTCAACATCCATAGGAGAAGAAAAATATATATAATTCAAACAGGTTTTTAAATCATGAAAATATCTGTGATGTATACAATGGTTGTGGAAATAATGTTGGTACATGTTCATCTCAACATGTATGAAAAGATGATAGGAGAAGAAAACTACAGATCTTTTTTAAGAAAGATGAAGTCACATTTGGAAGAAATATTAAGAATGTTGTAATAAAATGATTTCATATGAAGAAAATTTGGGAAGATATTGGATTATAAATCGAAGATGTTAAATAAAAGTTATTCCTCTAAAAGGACTAATAAAAAGAGTAAAACTTATATGAATACATGAGGAAGGTCAAAACTTCCTCCCAAAGTTCCTAATGATATGTTAATAATATATCCATAATATTTGGAGAGAATATAGAAAAATAGATTGCACTCAAGGTAAGACTAGTAAATAAGAAAATATTCCACATGATGAATACAAGGTAAATGAGATGTTTTTAACAAAATAAAATTCACGTGTTAATGGTTTTCTATATGAGAAATTTGAAAAATCTGGACATTCTGAAAAATGTTTGTTTAACTATTCTTCTAGAACAAGAAAAAGTACTTAAGTGGGTTAAGAATTCATTATCTATAAAGGTTTTTACAAATAAAAATTATCCACACAAATATAAATATAATGTGATGATATCCATGATTCCCCAACATAGATTAAAACATTAGTTCATATGTGATAGAATGAAAACTGAAGGAAATTGATCCACCTAGTTAAGAAAACTATATCAACCTTCCTGTTCACATTAAGAAGTAATAAAGGGTTTACCTTATTCCCCCAACATTTTTGTATTGTATTTGTTCTAATAATACAAGGTATTTAAGGTGAAGTAAGTTCTTTTAGTGAGAACCAAATAAGTAGTTAGTGCTATCAAATCATGATAGTAAAGATAAATAATTCATCATCCTTGAATGATTCCTCAATTGGGGTTTAAATAAAAATTTCATAAATGATATTATTTTGTGAAGATAAAAATTAGAAATAATTTCTCACACAAAAAGGATAAATAAAATACCTTCTTGGATTGATCTTATATTTTTTATTTTAAAGTATAAGTATTGAAGAAGATCATCCTTTGTAAAGTTATTGATGTTATCAAATTTGGATAGTCAACAGTTAAAGATAAATTTGGGTTTATTTTCTATATTGGAACATCCTAAAATCCATCCATGAAGAGATTATCCATTATAAATATTTTGAGGATTATTTCCCTTGAGGGGTATAGAAATGAATAAAGTTGAAGTTACTTCCAGAATAATTATTCAAATTGGTATCAATTCTGATTATTATATAAATTTTATGAAGATCATGTTAATGTAAAATGTATGTTTTCATTAATATCTCATCCTTGATTATAAAAAATAATTAACATAATAAAAAGTTGGGGTAATTTAATTAATCAATTACATAATAAAATTGGAATTATGTAAGTGATTTAAAGCCAATTATCTTGCTTGTTTCACTTAAATGTTTTTGATCTATTTATTGAAGTGAGCACATCAGTTTTAGGTTGATTATTATTAAAAAAGTTTCATATCTAATTTACTATCTTCATCCTAGAATAAAAGTAGATAACCCTCAAATACAAGTATATCAATCCTTATTTCATGTGGTATCATGAGTAGTTGGTAAAGAATAACTTTTTTTTCTAAATAAAATACTATTTTTATACAAAAATCACAGATCACATAGACTTAGAGTGAAATGATGGATGTGACATTACTTATGTATGAAATAATACCCTTTTCCAATAAATTTTTTATTTATTGTTAATAAGGTGGTGGGAAAGTGAAATTATTTTTTATAAAATTAATGGGGAGTGATTAGAATATTGACATTTATTTATAAATAAATTTCAAGGTATTTGCAACAAATACAATGGGGGTTATTGAATATCTCACTATGTGTATGAGTTTTATTTATTTATTCAATAATTCACATTGATTTTAAATGGTGGTAAATGAAATAGAAATATTTAATTGAAGTCAATATATTAAATATGTTGGAATGAATTAATTTTCTATAACTGAAGTATCCATGATATACATGATTGATGAAAAAGTGAATGTTGTTTTGATAAATGGATGAAGAATAAAGTACTCAAGTATTTTTATATTAAGGAAGTACTTTTGAAGACATTGGGTTTATAATTATGATGATTTTTTATAGATCTTAAGTTCAGAATACTTATGTCACTAAGTACTTTGATCCGACACACTATTTACAATATATTGAATAATAGACATTGAATAAGGTCATGCAATATTTCATTATTTCATTATGACCATGCACAATATTGAAGATGATTAAAATAGATATTTTCATGAAGATCATTTAAAGTCTATAAAAAAATGAAGTTAATTGAATATTGATTTGTGGATAAGTGAAGGCATTTAAGCAGTGTGTCATTTGATGGTGAGAAATTTCTTGTTACTATAATTTGTACTTAGAATATATGATATGTATTTTTTAATGGGAATAAAAAAAAACATATGGCCAACCACAATCCAACCAAGTACCCCCAACCACATATGTGGGACCCATGGGTTCTACCACATGAGAGGTAGTCAACCTAGAAAACTTATCATAGTATGAGAGCAAAGCATAACACCCATAGGTAGCACTTGGATGGTGAACATATAGAATCGAAAGAGCACACACATGGTGTAGGAGAGTGCCTGGGTGGACCACACAAAGGTGTGTCATGACCAGTACATAACATGGGTAAAGGTGTGTCTTGTCACCGACCTCAATATAGTGTCTCCAACTGGTGAGGGAATTACATACCTTATTAAGAGGGCTATAAATGAGAACTAAACCAATGTAGGATGGAGAATGTAGCAAGTAATATTACTCCACTAAAATGATACTAACATAATTCATGCATCTGATCTGAAGTGATCCTATAATCAGTGAGCCTCCATGTAGTCATATCCTTCCTCCCAACAAGATATAAAGTCAACTCTATCATTTTGAAGATTTACCACCACCGGTGATCAATCCATGCACCGAGAATCAGGTTTAGTTAATAAAAAGATCATGACTGATATTTCATATATATTGATATAAATTCATACTACACATTTCATACACATGATTTCTAATAATATGAATCTTATTATGAAATAAAAATGCAATTTATAGTTCAATATTAGAGGTAGTGTGGGTGAATGGAGTTAAAGGACAAGTATGTGATTACTTTCACAAGCATGTCACTTGTTACGAAAGATGAGAGGTTCATCACCGAAGAAAAGGTGACATGTTTATCGACCTCATGAAACCCACGTTCAAAGAATAAAATTACAAGTTATTCAAGGTTTTAATAATATCCATGTCACAATATATTTTGGGTATTTTGGTTGGTGATTTAATAAGGAGTGGTATTGAAACCAATCTATAAATATCGATAGACCGTGGAGGAAAACACTCCTTCCATTCATGTAATTATTTTGAGAGGTTTTTTTATTCATAAAATAGAGTATCACTAAAGTTTTATTTTATGTGAGGAATTATAGTATTCCATGATCCACTTGTATGCTCAAATAATTATATTTCTGCACTCATTCATAGTGTGAAGAATAATTTCATATAATTATACCTAAAAGAAAAAGAATACCTCCTGTGATATTCTTACGTGAAGGAAAAGATGAAACCAGAGGCCTTTGATTTATGTTTCTCACTTGAAGTGATTTGTGAAGATCTGGTTCTATGAAGGTATTTTATTTTTTACGAGTCTCTTATGTGATGAACCTTAAGAATTTGAATAAACTATTTATGGGAAGTGTGTCAAGACACCATGTACATTGAGTATTCAATTTTCATGAAGAAGACAGGGGATATCATGATCATATTTTCAAGATGAAGAACCAACTTGTCTCTTTATAGTGAAGAAAATGAATGCATCATTTCATAGAGTATGTGTTGCTATTTCATGAAGGAGGAGAGTAAATTAAGACAATTTAACACTGAGACCCCATGTTTCTATACTTGTGTGTGGGAAAAAAGAAGTAGAAAGAAGCTCATAAGATATCCTAATTTTTTAAGACAAAATATTAAAAATCACATAAAAAAATTAACATACATGATCTAGGGTTTAAAATGTGATAATTCCATTCATTTTATTTCACATGAATGAATATTGAGAAATTAACATGTGATATGCTTTACATGAATAGTGTGCAGTGAAATTTTGACTGATGTTGGGAAGAACATCAATAGATTTCATATTTGAGTAGCCAATGTATTGAGTTTATAAATGACCATTATTAAATTAATTCATATTGAATGTGTGGTGTGATTCAGTTTCATAAATATTTTCTACATCAGGAATAATAAAGTAGAAATGATACTACATTTACTGTTGATGTTTTATCAATGAAGAAGAAGTAATTATGGTGATGTTGAGATAAAAATTATCCATTTATATAATCATAAAATAATTTTTTTATTCAATATGAGATGAATAGATTACTATTCATATCTATTTTCATAGGAAGAATAAGAAGAAAGAGCATCATTTAGTATGTTGTTATGAAGAATAAGAAGAGTTTATTTTCTACTGTTGTGTAAGTAAAAAAGTGAAGAAGAAGTAAACGTAAGAGCAGAGAAGCACTATAACATCCAAGAGAAGTCTCATATGGTGTAATAATTTATTTTTGTTACAAATTAAATTAAAAACAAGGAAACTAATGTCTTTATAGTTATTATAGAGAACCATCTAGGTTCTATAAAACTAGAACTATCATTTGACTATAGTGAAACACAATTGAAACGTGGTTCCCTTATTGTTGTAACCATGCTCAAATGATTATTTTCTATTGGTTATGTGGTATTAGATTATTTTCAAACCATACTAAGGACTATCTAATTTTATTTATTAGTGATCCCTATAAAAATATCATATTCCATCTTTAACTACTTCCATATAGTTTCATAAGAGAAGAAAAATATAATATGAGAATCAAGATTCGAAAAGGTATAAGAGTTAAGTGGATAAAATTTATAAAAGGTTAAAATATTCCCAATACTAATTTACCCCCATATCAGTGTTGGGTGTATCTGCATATGGTTATCTCATTATTTTCCTCAAGAATAATCTCTAGGGGTCCAACTCAAAAAAATTAGGCCACTAAGATTGAATGTTTGATTCTTGTTCCCATGTTTACTAATGGATAAATCTATTCCACCATAGGATCCAAAAAAGTTCTACCCTCTTCCCTCATAGTACTTTCTCACTCTGGTGTATAATTAGCACTAAGCACTCCATGTATGACGTTTTAGGCTCTAGACCAACAAACCAACAGTTGATGAAATATATGTGATTGTGAATGTACCTCCAGAGTTGAGACACATGAAGCACATCATTCATACATCTATAGTGATAAAGATAATCTAGGTGGTATACTATTTTCCCAACCCACTTGGTTATCTTGAAGGGTACCACATAATGTGGTGCAAGAATCCCTTACTTCCTCAAATGTCAGTGGCCTAACCAAAGAGCCACTCTTAGAAAAACTTGGTCACCTACAATGAAATCTAAAGGCATCCTTATATATTTTTCATAAGATTTCTGTTATCTATAAGCTATGATCAACCTTTTTTTGAATATTCTTCACTCTCTTGGTGGTCTTCTATATCACACTGGGCCCCACAACTAATTCCTCACCAACCTCATTCCATCAAAACAGTGAATGACATGGACTACCATAGAGATCCTCATAAGGTGTAATATTAATTAAATCTTAATAAATATTGTTGTATGAAAACATAACCAAGTCTAGGTGATCATCCCAAGATGCACTAAATACTAGTATATAAGATCAAATAATATCCTCCAATATATTGAT